>CADCSX010000008.1:1200000-1800000 GCA_902805475.1 Entonaema liquescens
TGCGCGCCGCAGCTCTCGTTGCCGGTCTGCCCGAGACCACCGCCGTCCGAACACTCAACCGACAGTGCTCGTCCGGTCTGCAAGCCTGCGTTGATGTCGCCAACCAGATCCGCACCGGCATGATTGAGGTCGGTATCGGTGCCGGTGTCGAGAGCATGAGCTTGCAATACGGGTAAGTTTCTTCCTTTCGTACCTCCTAAAATACCGCCGCTGGATCTCTAGCTGACAAATATCCTCTCCAAAGTCCCTCGGCTGTAACCGAGTTCTCCGACCTCCTCGAGTCCTACCCCGAGGCCGCCAACTGCAAGGTTCCCATGGGCGTCCTCTCCGAAGACATGGCGCGCGACCTCAAGATCTCGCGTGCCGACCAGGACGCCTTCGCCGCCGCGTCGTACCAGAAGGCCCTGAAGGCGCAGCAAGCGGGTCTCTTCGACGAGGAGATCCACCCCCTGACCGTGAAGTTCACGGACCCCAAGAGCGGCGAGACCAAGGACCTCACCGTCAAGAAGGACGACGGCGTCCGCCCCGGCATCACCGCCGAGTCCCTCGGTAAGATCCGCCCCGCGTTCGCCGAGAACGGCTCCATCCACGCGGGCAACGCGTCGCAGATCAGCGACGGCGCCGCCGCCGTCCTGCTCATGCGCCGGTCCACCGCCGAGCGCCTCGGCCAGGCCATCCTCGGCAAGTTCGTCGCCGCCAGCGTCGTCGGCGTCAAACCTTTGCTCATGGGCATCGGCCCCTGGAAGGCTATCCCCAAGGCTCTCCAGCTCGCCGGCGGCTTGACCGTCGACGACATCGACATCTTCGAGATCAACGAGGCTTTCGCCAGCCAGTGCCTCTGGTGCGCCAACGAGCTCAAGATCCCCGCCGAGAAGATCAACCCCAAGGGCGGCGCTATCGCCTTCGGTCACCCCCTCGGCTGCACTGGCGCTCGCCAGGTGAGCACCCTGCTATATGAGCTGCGGCGCCGCAACCAGAAGATCGGCGTCACGAGCATGTGTGTTGGTACTGGTATGGGTATGGCCGCCATCTGGGTTGCCGAGTAAGGTTGTTGAATCTCTCGGATCGGTTTAAAAGCATATCTAATGCCGTCGCATACTGCGACGCACCTTGTAGAAACATCATCTCGAACCCTAAAAGGGTCGATGCATGTAAGTATGAATTCATATATGAAGTACATGGCAGGAAGAGCAGTCGAAGGAGGCACATTAGCATCATGTACAATGTATATATATAAGGCGTTTTAGTATATCTATATGAAAATGCAATTACAAGCTTCGTCGCCATATTTCTAAAGTACATTTTAGGACTATGATCCAGCCCCGTAACGCATTTTAATATGCATTGTTTCTATGTCTCTCTTCTGTGCCGAGACTAATTCCCGCGAAAAGTAGATGGCTTCAGATCATCCATAATAGGCGCCAATGGGCTATGATTCTCGCACTACGAGAATCCCTCAACATGGCTACCCAGTCCCCTTTCCTTCGCAAGCCGCACGATTTCGAAGCCGACTACGAGGTCCATGAGCCCTAACCCCACGCTCTTGTAGACGACATTACCGACCGAAAGCCAACGAGCTAATTGGTTTTCATGTCTTGATTTGCGCTGCTTATGCCGCTGCTCATCCGCGTCCCCCTGGCTTGAAGTCCGTCCATGGTGAAACGGCAAGGAGAGGCTACTCCGGCTCGGGCTGCGCGACGAGGAGCGCTTACCCCCGTTGTCCGGCGCCGAGTTACCCGAGTCGGACCCGAAAACCGTCGACATAGCTGAGCCGGGCGATGCAAGGTCTAGTTTTTCAACAGACTCGTTGATAGAAGAGGTTTCCGTTGAGCTCTGGGAAACAAGCGCCTCCTCCTCTTCCTTTGCCAGTCTGTGAATCATGACCAGCTCGCCGAGTCTAGATATCGTCAGCTATTACGTCCATGAACTGTTAAGCAATATACTACGAGACTTACTCAACGAGCTGCGTAGGCTGCAAGCCTGCTTCGATAATCTCGCCCGCCTCTTTCATCGCGCCATCCAAAGTGTCCACAATAATGACCCCGCCTTCAGCTGCATGTTTATGGTAATGATGTCCCGGTGCATGGTTCCTGGTGGCTTGGAGCAGTAGCTCTCGGGGTAGCTCACGCATATGCTTCGTATAGCTCCCTATCGCAATAATCAACCTACCTTTCCTACGCCCTTCGTGACTTGTCAATATGCTGGCCTCGAACAAATCTACAGTACTAGGTGTGCAGCAGTAGATGACATCTGCCGCCCTTAAGTGCTCCTTCAGTAGTCGATCATATTCTCCATAGCTCGGGGTTAGGAGGCTGAACTGGGCCTGTTCCCACCCTTCGCGTTGTTTGATGGCTTGGGGTATGCCATGTATCTTCTTAAACGTATCTTTGGCACTATCGCTGAACGTTTTGTTGATAATGTATACACGGCGAATGGTATCACCCCGCAGTGTCAATGCTAGGCGCATATGCCAATAAGCTTGTAATCCCGACCCGAACACAACGAGAGTTCGTACAGTGGCGCGCTTTGTAAGGAGACAGGAGGAAGCAAGCGCGGTACGGAAAGCGGTAAGGGTTTTCGCGTGTAGGAAACCTATAGGAGGTCCCTGAGGAGAATAGAGGGTCACCGATCCAGTAGGTCGGATAGCCGGCAACGCTGTGTCTACCAACTTGTCGGCTGATGGTGCCGACAGAGTCACGACTGTAAACTGGTTAGCCAAGACAGATTCAAGATCGCCAATGCTTGGCTATAGACCAACCCTTTACTGCATGACCGAGCGCACTAATCGAAGGCATGAAGAGCGTAGTCGCGCCAGTAGTATTAGAGTGTACTGATATGCGCTCAGGTTGATGGACGACGCCATCCTCTATGGATTGCGTGCCGGTCGAGTACTCGTGAAGGGCATTTCTGAGCGTGTCGATAAGTCCTTGAGCTTCATCTAAGCTAAGGCTCTCGAGCAAGCCGCAAATCTGATCGTCCGAAAGAACTGTTAAAGACATGGCTTTTCGACCTCGGAATTAGCCGCGTACGTAAACACGTTCCTGTAGCAGTCAAAGTTGATCGTAAAGCAATTGATTCTTTCAACAGTCTTAGCCCTAAGTTACACAAATAGAATACTAAGGAACCTTGAGGTCGGGATGCTTGAGACCAAGTGGGAGAGAGAGAGAGATCCGACTCTCGGCAGCCAAGTCTGAGGCTTGGCTGAGCGCACACCACACACCAACACGATGGATCTTCCATAATGCACACGGTATGATATATGTAGGTACGTAAATTATAAAGTTCTTTTAAAAAAAAACTGCCATTGATCTTGGCGTTGACCCATTACTTTCGTATTATATATCCAAGAAAGGATATGAGATGGGATGGTGTCATGTGTAGATGATGATTATTGGTTCTAACAAAATATTAAGTCGGCGATACCGCACCTATATTATATTACACTTAGGCGTTATACTTATAGCGGCTACGGCTTCTATGACTGCTATATATTGCACCTGCCCCAGAGCTATGTATCTCGCGCATAGCTTAACCTGTAGCTACCCCGCTATTGTAGCACCGTTTAACCCTCCAGTGACGTAGATAGGTAGAGAATCTACATAGATGAGATCCAGAGGGGTAAGCTTGGCGACTAATCAGTACCTATGTAGTTGTATTTGGGCTTTTACTTTTTCTAAATTATAGGTGCACAGGAGAAAGAGAATAGGTACCTAGGTAGGTAGAATTTAAACTGAGTAAAAAACCCAGCGGGATGGTGAAGATAAATTAACCGACCATCCAATCTGCTAATAAAAACCAACCAACCAGACTCGGAATAAAGCACATGTTAAATCATACGATATAAGATGCAAGGCATATAAAATCCTTCATTGACCAATAAACACCAATTCCCCCATCATAGAAAGCGGCTCAATTAGCACGCTTCTTCACAATTTCTCGAACTTTTCGAAACTTTGGGATATATCTTCCGCTTTCTCAAACGCCGCCAAAAAAAATGACCTTTCTTCTGTAAGGTATATCTTGAGACCAGACCAGACCAGACCAGACAAGACCAAACCAGGACTCGTCAGCTAAACCCCCCCAATATTTCACTATCCATATTCACTATCCCATAGTAGTCGCTCTTCCGTTAGGTGACATTTAAACCTCCTTATGTTTCTTCCCCCCCTTCGCCAGGCCGTGAAAACCAATTTGGTGCCGAGACAAGACGCGCACCCCAATTTATAAACGCCCCTAACTTGTACCTAAACCACTTCAATGCTTTCGCTTTTCCACTTATTCGGTTCCATTAGAGGGCTTGCATGCTACCCGCTCCATCCGTCCTGAAAACTAACATAGCGTGTTTACCTCGAACAATGTCTGAGTCGCCATTAATGCCCGATAGCCCGTAAAGTCCTCCCTTGCCTGTCCCAAGGCCTAGGTTGCGGATGCGGCCCGTCCCGATGTCGAAAAAGGTGCCATGAACCTGCAAGCCCCTTTCGGCGATGGCATCCTGGATTGATGCATTGGCCATGAGCACGTTAATGCCGGCCTCGACGTTGAGCTCTGCGATGCGCACTGCGCGCTTCTTGTCGTCCGTGATACTCTCCAGTTCCTCCTTATGCGCATTGCGCACGGTCTTAAGAGGCACCAACCATGTGTCCAACACGCCGCCGACGCGGTTGTCGCTGAGCGCAGCTGCAGCACCACCGCACGACGAATGCCCGCACAGTACCACGTGCTTCACCTTCAGGTGCGCAACTGCATATTCAATAACAGCCGAAGTGTTGATGTCGGTCGGCGAAATAATATTGGCGATGTTACGGTGCACGAAGACATCGCCTGGCTGTAAGCCTAGAATCGTCGTCTCCGGGCAGCGCGAGTCAGAGCAACCTAACCAAACTGTTGCACCACGTTTAACCGCGTTAGCCTCCTAACTCTTTCAGTAGGTTCAAATTCTCATCTCCGATGCGAGATCTCCGCATTGCATAAGCCGCGGCGGCGCAGCAGCAGCAGCAGCAGCAGCAACAGCAGGCTCTGGGATTTTCAGGATGACCAAGACAGTACTAGTGTTCTGTTGAGTGGGTCTTTGCTCATCTCGCATCTCAACAAAGGAGATATATTATGCCAAGAAGAAAAAATATCACGAGACTTACGGATTGCTGGCGACTGTCCCGATGCCAATTTGGGGAAGAAGTCGGGGTTCTGATGACCTTTGTAGCCGGCCCAGGCTTGGTTAGAGCTCAGCGCGTAGGCGAAAGCATCTTCTGCGGCCATGGTAAGCGAGCGTTTCCCCCAAAGTTACCTCGCCAATCTCGGGGATCTCAAAAATAAATTTAAGCGTATTTTTGGTGTATGAGATGCCGGCGTCCACCCCCTGTGGATCCAGATCTAGGATTTACCGACCCCTTTTCTTGGCGGGGGGGAGAGAGATAAGCAACGAGTAGAAGAGGAAAGTCAACACGTACGCGGAGGAGCAGGCATCTCGAAGCTGCGAAACTGGCTGCGGCCTTTTATATATGTGATGTTCCCGGAGATATGTAAGGTAGGTACAAGCACGGTGATTACAGGGCGGCCACCCAAGATCCCAGCCGGAACCAACTGAAGGCGGGATGTAGGGATGCAGGATATGAGCGAATTAGGAAGTCCCAAGCCCAATCAGATATGGCGCTCGCCCACTTCGTCCACACCTTCAGGAGGATCCTGTCCTGTATGCTTGATGACTTTTGACCGAGGTTCTGGCTTTCCTCTGGTCTCGCTCAAATCGCGCTCGACCGGATCGGTATTCACTCGGAGGCGGCCGTGATCGTACGGAGGTATGAATCACGCGACGGGCTGGTATCACTGGTTAAGCGGGTGGATAAGTATGATGGTGCAACTCGGTTTTCGGACGGATAATCCCTCATCAAGTGGATTCGGCAGGAAATTATAGATGAAAAGGAGTAAACAACAACATAGGGACACGTAGGCGTATAAAAAGAGCCGAGTGGGAATCGATGGAAGAAGAGTCTCAGGATATACCGACAAGGGCTGTCAAACCTAGCGTCAGCAAGCGATGACCCATGAGGCTTTAATAGTGTATCACGCTGGAACTATCGAGAGAGGAGATCAACAGGTAGCATCGCTAAGTCCGGAGTCCGGGGTAAAACAGCAATCTCAACTAGCAAATCTTATATAGATAGCCCATCTTAAACCATCCCAAGCATAAATAACACCCCCAATCTTCCCAATCTTCCTGATGACCACTCGCCCAGACATGCCCAACCAAGGTTCGAAAGCTTCGCCCGTCCGCGGTGTTACCAAACTATGTAGATCTGTACGAGCGGCCGTTGGATAATGCATAAGCATGAAACGGGGGTTGTGTTCTTTAGGCGTGAGGCGGCGCACGGATTTTGGGACAAGCGCGGCATGGATCTAGATTACGGATATTGGAGCTAAGCTTGGGTTTCCCGTGGGTGGTTTTGTTGCCAAGCGTATTACATGCTTTGCGCTTGCTGCTGGTGTTGTTGTGTTGCTGCTGGGTACCCTCCGAGCGAAAGAGGCACCAATAGCCAATCTGCTTGCAACGTGCTCGCCGGACCCCCCTGCCGGGAACAAGGGGCTCGCTGCGCGGCTTCGCGGCATAGGATGCGAGGAAGAAAGCGGTGAAGGGCATGATGGCGCTGGTCAAACGGGTATTCAAGGGTATGTATGCTAGCTATCTACATTACCATCTTGCTTTGCTTGCTTGCTTGCCTCATAGATGGATGCTATGCATTTTGTATTTTGTATACTAGCGTGCGGGCACAAGAGGGTATCGTTTGCTTAGAGTAGAACACGTCGACGTGACTTCGGTTGGACCTACCTGGGTCAATGAACCTTTCTCTCTCTTCCAATGAAGAATATCTAGGTTTCTTGTGAATAAGAAAAACTACCTTAGGTAGGTAACAATGGATGGTATCCTCCTCCTCTTCACAAACCTGGTACTTTTAGTTTTACGTATTAGTGCCACGTGACGTTACCGTCCATATGGCTCCTACTCGACAAGCTTCCCCTCCTTGCAAGTTGCAACCAAAGAAGGAATTAGGTAGAAGACTAGGACGTGGGATGTAAGATCAATGGAAGATGGAAGATGGGAATAATCTATGTAAAAAAATAAATAAGCTTCTTTATTGAGATATGTCATAAATGACGACTTGGAGGTAATCATGGTTTTATTTTCTTCTCTTTTCTCTATTTTCGCGATCATCTCTTTGCTACCTATATATCTTAATGTAGTAATATCAATGTAAGTCGCTCTATCTCCGAAGCCGACTTATGCATACATTGCTCAAGTTGCAATGAGGTGCTCTATTAAATACCTATCGCGATACCTATCACGATAACACCTCCTCAACAAACTCTTATTAATAGCTTAATGGCTTGTGACGCCTCAATCTAAGTGGTTATATCCATGCGTCGCCAAGACCGCGGACCCTTGAAATCAAACGGCTGTCAGCTTCCAATCAAGAGCCTCCGAAGTCCAGATACAAGGCGCCGAGATCAGATAATTTATTGCTTAGATTTACGCGCGAAGCCTTGGTTTTTCTTGGCATCACTTATACCAATTTTATATTTCTCATAGTCGATTTCGATGCCACAGTCTACAACGGCAACTGCGCCAACTAATACGTCCAAGCATTTAATATATTGTTTCTATCGAGAATTCGTATTTTAAACTGCATAATACGCAACCTTCAACATCAACGGTCGGCAATGGGTTAACAATCACTTAGTACCTAAATATTAAGCCCCCCCCCCCAGATTCGACGGGGGTAATCTTCGTCCTAGACGCTACACATAACAAGCGTTTTACCAAGGTCTAAGCCGAGCTTAACACTGGACGCCCCTATCCGGGAGAGCTATTCGCCGGCCCCCTTTTAATCCCCCCTTAAACACCAAAAACCCAACCACCATAACGATATATCTCAGAGTCTCCGAGGAAAACGTTTCGTAGCTAACTCGGCATTCACCCGCTGATCCACTCTGTCTGGTCTAACTGGCCTACGTACATGTGAAGCTTCTTTTAAGAGTTCGACATATAGCTCAAGAGGCAAGGACTAGTCGACGGGTCCCACCAGCTAGCATAGCACGATAGCTTCAATGCCTTCACCGATGGGTAAAAGTAGGGCATTTCTCGGTGAGATAGGTTTGTACAGACTGGGTTTTGACGAAACTCTCTCACCGAATTTTGCCGTGAAAAAAAAAAGAAAATCCGGAATAGCTGCATCGACAGCATCAACGATGAAGCCGAAAATGCCGGTAAAGGGGGTTAAATGCTAGAATACAGCCTTTAACAATACCAAACAGATCCCATATCTTTCTACTTGCTTTATTCCATCTCAAGACGTTCCAAATCGTAGCACATATCAGATCTCAATGCATCGTTATCTTAGCATATTTGATATTTTAAGATGCCGCATCACAAGTCACAGCATGGCATACCTGAAATAGGCAGTGTTTCAACACATATAATACTGTCACAACCCCTAAAAGCTAGAATCTGACCGAGTGATATGTATCATACATAAATAATACCTTTATCTCATAATTACCAAGAAAACAAAACACCTGATAACAAAATCTCTACAGCGCATAGTTGACTATAATGAATACCTAATAACAATGCAATGTGCCAGCATTTATACTCTGATAAACAGGACGTCTATCGTCGCGGATACCAAATCAATGCGCCAATACTTAGTTAGATATGAACGAGAGCAAACATGTCTGCGCCGCGTAAGCTCAAATATGAGGCTGCAGACCCAGGGCTCAGGAACGTGTTCTGTATCAATACCCAGTCTTAGCCAAGAGTGCGGGAAAATACGACGCTACAAGGAGATTTCCTTGGCGTGCTTGGCTCGGCTCGACTCTCCCTACATGGTAATCTTCCACAACACCATAAGTACCAACGAACCCAGGTCCAAGAAATTCACCTTTTTGGAAGATACGATAGTCGCCAAGGCTTGGCTCGAACGGTTAAGATATTACGGGAAAATAGCGAGCATAGACTTTTACGAAATTGCATCGGTCATTCATTTGTCACATTTGTCGTCGGCGAAACTCTGCAGATGGAGTCTAGGTAGGCTGTATGCAAATCCATGTGGTTGGTATTCCCTTTTACCTCCTCCAACGCCGGAACTGTGCAAATATAGAAATCATGATCCGTGACCAGCCTTAACGCTTAGACCTTGATGGCCGACTCCAGCGCCTTCTTCTTCTTCTCAATGCGCTTGTTGGCCTTAGCACCCATGATACCACCACCCCACTGTCGTCGAGCGTTCTCGGATCCGGCAAGGTATCCGTCCTTGATGGCGCTCACGAGCTTGGAGAGCTCGCTCTTGTCCTCAGATCGGACCTCAGTGATAGCAAGAACAGCGGCGGTCTTAAAATTAGTTAGTCGAATGTATCTAATATAGTGTTGATGGTTAAGGCATACCTTCTTGTGAACAACAGTTCCTAGACGGGCCTTGCCCTTGATTATGGCGTAGGGGACACCCATCTTTCGGCAGAGGGCAGGTAGGAAGATAACCAACTCGATGGGGTCAACATCGTTGGGGATCAGGACGAGAGAAGCCTTCTTGTTCTCGATCAGGCCGACAACGTGGTTAAGACCATACTTGACGGCGTAGGGCTTCTTGCTGACATCCTCCTTCTTCTTTCCCTCCTTGATGGCGGTAGCCTCCTTGACCAATCGCTCCTTCTTCTCGGCCTTAGACTCGGGTCGGTACTTGTTGAGGAGCTTGAAGGCCTGGGCAGCAGTGTTGCGGTCCAGAACGTGCTGGAACTGGGAGATAGCTGGGGGGACCTTCAGGCGGAGGTTGATGATCTTGCGCTGGCGCTGAAGACGGACATACTCGGGCCACTTCACCATGCGAGACAGGTTGCGCTTGGGCTGGATGTCCTGGCCGATACCGAAGTTTCGGGGTCGCTTCTCGATGAGGGGGTTCTAATCGGCATTTCAGCATCACTTCCAATGTTTTGAATACAGTGGAGGGTTGAAAAAAATTCTCTACTCACCTTAGGTGCCTTCTTGGAACCCGCCTTAGAGGCGAAGGGGGCCGGGGCGGCCTTCTTACCGGACTTGGGAGGCTATCATTGAGAAGAAAGACATCAGCAAATGTGTTCCATTGACTGTAGTCTTTCTTGAACTCTAGAGAGATGATCGTGAATGGTATTTCTACACATTGCGCGAAAATCTCAAGCCAGTTCCTCACCTGCGTCCGAAGACGACAGGCGGAAATTAAGCAACTCGACAAGCGAGTGCCATTCAATTGTTTCGCTGAGTGCAAAAGCACATCAGTCTTGGGCGTCAGGAGCTTACCATGTTGATTATGTGGTCGTGTGGTCGGCGTTGGGTGAAATCTAGCGACCAAATTGAGAGGTGTGAAGAGTAAAAGAAATCTCGTGCAAAGTTGCGAGCTCGGGAAAACAGAAAAAGTTGTGCGTAGGGTTTCGTGAGTGGGCTGGAAGGTAAAATATCGGAGAATTGGCTTTGACTAGCGCTAATCCTAAATTACATTAGTGCACTTTGCCCCTCTATCATACATAAGTATTCTCGTACCTTTTGATATGCATCCATGTGTAGGTAGAAAGTTGAACCCCACTAAGATTCTTCGAGCCGCTGAACTTTGCATGTGCTATAAGCAATGAGTTAAGTCAACCTTGGTGAATCTTAACTTTCTGCCACTATTCCGACTTATTTCCCTAATAATATTCGTTTATTTTTTATAAAATCTACTTTCCTACCTAGACCTCCATTTAATCACTTCAAGTGCTCTGGAAAATGCCACCGGCACTCTGTGCGCTCTGCAAGACAGAGCGAGCCTTGATCAAAAGGCCAAAAAACTATCAAAAGCTCTGCAAAGGTTGTTTTATACGGATATTTGAAGATGAAGTGCACCATACCATAACCTCATCCCGACTTTTCTTCCCGGGAGAGAAAGTCGCCATCGGTGCATCAGGTGGCAAGGATTCAACCGTATTGGCTTCGGTGCTCAAGACACTGAATGAGAGGCATAACTATGGAGTTGAACTAATACTCCTAAGTATCGACGAAGGTATTAAGGGCTATAGGGATGACTCTCTTGAGACAGTGAAGCGCAATGCGGTGCAGTACGATATGCCGCTGAAAATAGTAGGCTACGACGAACTATACGGCTGGACCATGGACCAAGTTGTAGAGACAATCGGCAAGAAAGGCAATTGTACTTATTGCGGCGTCTTCCGACGACAAGCTCTAGATCGGGGCGCCAAAATGTTAGGGATCAAACATGTTGTCACTGGTCATAATGCCGATGATGTCGCAGAGACCGTTCTTATGAATTTACTTCGAGGGGATCTACCACGTTTATCAAGGAGTACGAGCATTGTTACCGGAAGCGATGCCAGCGAAGTCAAGAGGAGCAAGCCGCTTAAATACTCTTACGAAAAGGAGATCGTATTATATGCGCATCATAAAAAACTAGACTATTTCAGCACCGAATGCATCTACAGTCCGGAAGCCTTCAGGGGAAGTGCTAGGAGTTTGATAAAGAATCTCGAGAAAGTCCGTCCTAGCGCCATATTAGACGTTGTTCGAAGTGGTGAGGACATGGCGAGACTGGTACCTGGTGCTACGCCAAGCTCTTGTGCTTGCGATGGGAAGGCTACACCTAATCGAAGTCCTAATGACGAGGATAATATTGGCGGCTGCGGTTCATCAAACGGTCGCACAAATGGTGGTGAGATGGCAGCTATGGAGAAACGACTCCGAGAAAATGAAGCCGCCGAGACTGCAGGGCTTGAAACGGAGATCACGACTGAAAAACCTAAAGCGCAGTCTCATAACAAGTCAAACCCAACCAATGGTCAACTAAAGACAGCAGGCACTACTGTTCCCATTAGGTTGAAGCAAAAGCTTGGTACCTGCGAAAAATGCGGCTATATGTCAAGCCAGAAGCTATGCCAAGCTTGTATGCTTCTCGAAAGCCTGAATAAGAACCGTCCAGAAATCACGATATAGAAATAGCATGGGGAGGCGTTCCGGTATTCTTGGGTCTATTAGAATAGGATTAAAATGATACCCTCAATAGAGATCACCAGCACTAGGCGCACGATAAAACGACTCAAATATCAAGTGCTGTATTTTGTAGACGTTGTATAAGTATGTGGTTGTCCGTTGTAGACGATATGTTCTCCTTTCCTAGCCGCTCTATTTCCTCGTCTACGTAAATCGCTTCTCGACCTATACAATATGTCAGTTTTAGGTATCACCAATATATTCCTCAATTAGACACATACGCGCCACGGGTTGTTTAGCTCGAATCCTGCCGGTGCGGCAGGGGCATCGCTCTGTCCTCGTAGGTATCCTGTGAGTCGCATGTCGCGGTTCATCACTGCGAAAATAAGGTCAGTGTCCCCAAGCCCAAATGCATCATATTACGGATTCTCCGTACTTTGTCTGTCCCACTGATCCAACGATCGTCTCGCCCTCTTGCCGCCGTTCTGCCAATTTCTAAACTTCGACAGTCCAGCGCCAGTGGCGCTAAACATCTAGTAAATCCTCAGTACCCAAGCATTCTACCAATCGAGTTGGATTATTATCGGTTGGGAGTTCTTACGGCGAGGATGATTCCATATGGAATCAGTGCTTCGAAAGGGACGGCCATCGCGGAACTATGGGCTGCAGTACGACAAAACAATTAGGATAGATACACGACGGAAATATCGTAATTTGGTTCTGACGGACTCACAATAATATATGACCTCACGGTCGGCTACAATTATCTGTTGGGAGGTGTCAATTAGCAAGTAACTTGCAGTAACTTTTAGCTTATTGTATGATGAGGTCGAGTTGCTTAAAGTCCAGCAGCCAATGATGTCGAGCTAATGTTGTGGCCTGAGGTGGAGAAGAATATTAGCCTTAATAGTGTTAGCTAAGCAGTTTTATTTCGAATGGCTTTTGGTCAGCTTCGGCTTTAGAGTAACCGTACCGACCGTACCTGGGGTCCAGTCTGACTAATTTGTGGGGCCATAGCAATTGCACCAGTTGCACCACCAACTCTAACTTACCTCACCAACTAAAAGACGTCGCGAGGGGGAATCATTTTTTATCATTTCGATATGCATTAATTGCCCTTTGTCGCATATTTTGCTCTTCATTTCAACGGCAATACGCGTCAAACAGCTTTCTAAATCACGGTATTCCATGATTAATACTCAATAATTACCTTACAAACGATATAGAGCGCGTTTACAACACATTCGAGTCGACAGAACCAACTCTAGTTTACACGCTTCAAATGCCTTGGGTATTACCAGCATTCGATCTTGTACCTATCATATATCTGAATCTACCATACGCACGCCCTTCATAGCCAACTTCGTCCTTTTGCGACAGGCATGCGACAAGGTCCTTCGTAACGCGAAGTGGCGCGACCAGGTGGCCTTGGAGTACTTGTCGCAAGATACCCCTAATCCCACGCCTGCCACCTCACGTAAAAAGGTGCGCATAACTAAGCGATACTTACCGACCCAATTTACCATATTCGTAAGGCGATGGCCAATACGCAACTCATGCAAGAGGAACTACAACAAAGCGTAGTGCTATCCGAAGAGGATGCCGAGTTTGAGGAAGATATCCCAGACGACCCGATGATGGTAGATAGCGGTGGCCTCCTACCTTCGGGTAACTCAGGGATCAGGATCATATAGACGCCGATCAAATGGTACGCGATTACAGTAATGATAGTGCGATAGGTGCCAATACGGTACCTGTAGGCGAGATGGCTCCACACCTTGAAACAGGAGGCGGATTAGACGGCATACCAGTTGGCAATGGTGATATCGGTGTTCACGATGGTGAGACTCCAGGTAGCGAGGATGACATCCATGACGACGATGATGCCTTCGATATGGACGCGGAAGGGGAAGACGATGATGATGACGTTGGACAGCGTCACATTGATCGCAATGCCGATTCTAGCAATGAGGAAGATGCAGCACAAGAGCCTGTCGAGGAGGACGAAGACGAAAACGAAGGTGTTGGAGCTGTTAAGATCAGGCCTGGTGATACCGATGAAGAGAGCGATAGTGACGATGATATCAGCTTAGTATCACACTCCAGTG
This sequence comes from Entonaema liquescens, assembly GCA_902805475.1. NCBI lineage: Eukaryota > Fungi > Ascomycota > Sordariomycetes > Xylariales > Xylariaceae > Entonaema > Entonaema liquescens. Next base: position 1,214,107 of record CADCSX010000008.1, read on the forward strand.
GTCGGGAATCAGCAGCCGAATGGGAAGAAGCCGTCGACAATGATGACGAAGACGAAGATGAAGACGAGGATTCTGATGCCGCAGACCCTAATAACTGCATATTCTGTAAAAAGGACGAAGAGCATGACCCCGGAGTAGAGTTCGAGGCATACCTTGCCTGCAAAGGATGTGGTGAGCATGGTATGTACAGCGTCTTTACCATATCTATAGTTTTGTGCCTGATCTAATTCGTGAAACCCAGCTCACCAACAATGTGCCCGTGAAGAAGGGGCACTCGATGATAAAAACAGTACGTCCAGCACACAATGACTCTATGTTTTAAGTTATGTAACTCACATGTCTATACAGATGCATCAATCTGGAAATGCCCAGATTGTGCCGCTGATGAATTAGGATCAGATTCGGAGGCGGCCTTTGACCATGAAAATGCAGAAGGCAATCATGAGATGGAACTAGATGGTGGAGCTGATGACAGCGATTTATCCCCTACTGCAACCAGTCGATCAACCGCTCCTAAACTTGCTCGGGATTTACTTCCTTCTCAACGTGGCCTAAACAAACCAGATTCACACTCTGTTTTCAATCAGTTGGTACTCGACGAAGACCCTATGGATGGTTCGCGAGTCCTGCGAAAAAGAAAAACATCATCACCCGAGGCCGAGGCAGACATGGAGGAAGTAATGTCCCTACGTAAGCGAAGAAAAAACACTTCTGAGGAATCTGCCGTAGACGAGGTTGTCCAAGAGACATCAAATTCAGCAGAACCATCAAGTAGGCAAAGGTCAGGGCGTTCCCTGCGGCACAAAGTATCAAGCTCAGATGCTCTATGCACGATTGTTAAGAAGTCGCGCTCCAGCCTATTAGTAAAGATGCGAGTGGGCGCTACGAAATTGCATAAACTTTCACACAACTCGAGAACCCGGAGGAAACGATCTGGTCGGGCAACTACATCCCGATCATCTCGGTCATCTAGAAATGCCACATCAACACGAGCTGCGGCTGTTGCAGAACCACCTCCACTGACACCATTCTTCCCTTCCAGCTATTCACAGCCATTCTATTCTTTCTACGATAAAGAGCCAGATGAGCTTAAGGGCAAGCCATACGGTGGTATCTTAAGTGAGGACCAAGCGGACACGACGAAAACGCTGCCTACTAAGGATGATCGGCGCCGGTTTGATGAAGCAAAACAGAAAGCGGAAGAAGAATGGAGAAACAGACTACTTGCTATGCAAGCCGAAGCCGAGGTGCCAGCAAAAAAATCTCGGAAAGCCTCCGGTCCCGCAAGTCAGATCGAATGCATCGAATTTGGCGGCTGGGAAATAGACACTTGGTACGCCGCCCCGTATCCTGAAGAGTATAGTCGCAACCGAGTCCTCTACATATGCGAATTTTGCTTGAAATACATGAATTCGGATTATGTTGCGTGGCGACACAAGCTCAAATGCGCTGCAAAACACCCTCCTGGCGATGAGATATACCGACGCGGCTCAGTTTCCTTCTTCGAGGTTGACGGTCGAAAAAACCCCGTATATTGTCAAAACCTCTGTCTTTTAGCCAAGCTGTTCCTTGGTTCCAAGACACTCTACTACGACGTAGAGCCATTTCTGTTCTACGTCCTTTGCGAATACGACGACCTAGGGTATCACTTTGTCGGCTACTTTTCTAAAGAAAAGCGAGCGAGCAGCCAGAACAATGTCAGCTGCATCTTGACACTACCTATCCATCAGCGAAAGGGCTATGGCCATTTACTTATCGACTTCTCCTATCTTCTAACTAAAGTAGAAGAGAAAACTGGCTCTCCTGAAAAGCCGTTATCTGATATGGGTCTCGTTTCGTATCGTAATTATTGGAGATTGGTCATGTGCAAATACCTCATTGAGCATATGCCAGGGGACAGGTCACAGAAAAAAGGTCTGAGTATTAGGCAAATATCAGACGATACAGGAATGACCCCAGATGATGTTATCTCGGCCCTGGAGGCACTTCGTTTCCTCGTTCGAGACCCCGTCACTCAGGTCTACGCATTCCGGATTGATTTATCCTACTGTCATAAAGAAGTTGCGAAATGGGAAGCAAAGAATTATGTTAAATTAAATCCCAAAGATCTCACATGGATGCCCTATGTCATGGGTCGTAGCAATGCTACAAATTTCGAGCTGGGACCAGCTCTCAATACAATCGCACCCCGCGAAGAGGATGAAGAGGTGAAAGCCGTCCAGACTCTAGCAGAGAGTGGTATCGCAACAGGGGATTTTGCCGTCACGCAACCAGCTAGCCAAAAACCACCTCCAGGCGCCGAATCATCCGTTCTCGAATCAACGGAACCAAATGATAACGCTATTATCGAGTCTAGTGAGGATATAAAGCCTAACGGTATTGGCAAGGAAAACGTAACTACTTCTACAAGCCGGTCCGAAGACCCAAGTGCTTCTGTTGGCGCTGCTGCCCCTACGAATATTCCGGACGATGAAAACGATTGGCTTAAGCCATACGATACTATCCCACCCAACAGATTCCAGGTCTTTCCTCCTATAAATAATAGGCGCACGGGCATTTCACGTCTCAACTCGAGCATTGCTAGACCGCCACCTTTGCCGCGTATCCCACCTCCAAGCTCTCGAAGAGCCGTACGACCTAAAGCTCGTCGGTCAACCACCGGCGCTACCGTTCGGAAATCGGCTCAGAAGACACCATCAGGTAAGCGTAAGCCTGGCGGCACTGGTCGCGGTCCCGGGCGATGGCCAAAGGGCACCAAGAAGAGTGATTACGGCAATGCGGATAGCGGCCCTGGTTTACCACCAGCGTGGGTTGAGCGAAAGCGACTACAAGATATAGGTACAACCAAGACAACCGATGACAATACTCAAGACACGGTCCAGGTGCAAGTCACTGAGGCCAGCAAAAGCCAGAAGGGGAAGCAAGTTGCATCCCTCTCTGCCAATTTTAACGGAATAGCCCACGCTACAACCAGCAACGAAGCCGCATTGCCCGGCAAGGCTGACGTCGATGTAGATATGGGCGGATTTGACAGCCATCAGGTAGACGTGGGTGCGGAGATGGGAGAGACGTAAGGAAAACGGTCTCTCTCGTCTTAGATGAACATGATAGTTGTACAGTTACCGATGTATTTATAGCCGCGATGGATCTTGGGGATTCACAAGGAAGATATTGTTTGATTCACGGGACGCCAAGCTTGAGGAAAGCAGAGGGCCAAGGGAACGGCGTATAGGTGAAGAAACTTTAGTCGCGACGCCGGTAGATACCTAATGGAATGTTTTATTTTGTAAGATTGCTTAGCTTGGCTTTGCTCCGTAGTCCTAGATTTGAGATCCAAGGAGGAAGCCTACTCAAGGTAGTGCGCAAAGGAGCTTGAATGAGCTCAGGGGCTAAAGCATCTCCATATACATGTTTACTTGCTTTCTATCGCGCATTGACGTGGTATACGCTACCTGATGTTTACGCTTTACTACGTACAGTTTCACTAGGCTAGGGACTACGAAATAGGTTTAATACTAAAGATTTTATTTTCTTACGCGGCGGGTGATTCAACTCTTCATTCCTAAGTGGAAAATTCGCAGCATTGTCCCTATATATAATTGCCAGGAGACAGTAGAGCTGGCCCCTTAAGGCAGGTACTAGGCACCAAGTCTACACAAAGAGAACATCCTCCCTATCTTAGATAGGGGGGTAAAGGGACGTAGATGTCATCGTTATACTATTTTCTGAGCATCTACCTCTCACTCTTTGTGACATAATACCCTATGCTAGGTTTTAGAGGAAGAAAGGTTACATATTTTCATCTATAATATAGTTCAACTCCTACAACAAATATGTTGATATGTCTAATTCTTCGTTTGTCTAATTCTTGTCTTGGTGCCACTCGACTCAGTGATGTGTCGCTTGTTCCTAGTTATTATTATTAGACCTGTTAGTTTTTTAAGAGAAGTTTTGGATAAATCGCTAGTCAAGTCTCATTAAGATTAACAACTCTTTGTGTTAAGACGAGGTGTATTCTCACTTTTCACTTTCTTCCTTAAATTTATCACAACAGGTATGAGTTCTATATGCACAAGTTCGATGAAGTACCCCCAGGGAGTACTACACATTAATTAAGAAATTGGGTAGGACGAGGGATAGGGTGCTAGATTTGGGGAGCGAATAGGAGGCTATTCTGACTCCTCGTAGTTACTAGAAGAGGGAAATGAATAATGAAGCTTTATGAGTCTTTATGATTTTTTTTTAAAAAATTGCATCGAAATATGTAAGAAGTACACTTGCCTAGATCAATACGCAGCACCCCCTAGGGGGTGTTTCGTTGAGTTAACAGAGAGCACCAATAGTTTGATACAATCAATGATGCCTTAGAATTGCTATAAAACTCTGAGGTTCAATTTATATTTCTGATAATTGTATTTAGAAGAAGTCCTGCTATGAAGAATTGTCGATGTTGGAACTATGCCAATTCTTAAATCTTATGCTGTCTTTGACTTGTTGAAATATGTTGAGATGTGGTTTAACCATGGTACATTGGGAATCATCATAAACTAAAACAAGAAGGGTATAAGCAACTCTATTATTCCGCAAGGAGCCATATGCCTACCCTAGGCAACCATGAAGGTATAGACAATATGGCTTAGAGTGTCATATTACCTTGATGTCTCATAATATTAGAAAATGTAATTTTCATATATATCTATCTCTCAAAGCGCAACTAACCACTCTTAACCCTCTTTACATTGCCTTGTGAACTATTCAGTGTGACATCCCTTTTATCCCATTTATAGTTTCCGAGAACCTTCTTTCCTAGGTATCCCATTAATCCTTGACTGATTAGAAATTAAAAAGATAATGTGTACAATCAAGAACATCCATGGTTGATAAGGGAGTATCTACGTTGACCAACCTCATGTCAAGCCTGCGAGACTTACACATGAACGGTTCTCATGATACTATATCTAAAACATTGGCAACCATCATAGCTTTTTAGTAATATGTCAAGACAAGAAGGTATACGTGAGATAGAATTCCAAGATTTACACATGGTGTTTGTGTACGTTTATATATACGACTTGATGCATTTAACCACTAAGCGCATATTCCTAAGTCGGTTAGAAATGTATCTAGGTACCGTCGGCGACAACTCAGAGTTGATGCCGCTGATGTTTCAGCCTTGCAGATAAGGATAAGCAATAAGGGCCAAATATTACAGACGGCTAAAGTTTAAATTGTACAGCTCATTCAATTTCCAATTCGACCACTTCACCTGGTATCTATTGTTTCAATTATATACCTAGGTGTGTATAATGAATGGCTTCGCTGGTTCGAGGTAGTCAGCAGACCAGGCAGCTATGAAGCGCCCGAATATGTTGAACTTAGTAATGCCGGGCCGCGTAATCTCAACGCTATTCCTCTTGGCCCTGCATTGGTTTCTCATCTCGCCCGTCGTCGCATACACAGCGTTATCGGATAACTTTCTAAAATTAATTCCATCGGGAGGTGATGACTTCGATATTGAGAAAGGAAAGCTTCTGGCCCCGATCTTAATCCCCCGAGTTCCGGGTACTCCGGGTCAAGCTACGGTCCAAAAACATTTCGTGGACTTCTTCACGAACGAGTTACCAAAATGGAGTATCGAGTGGTATAACTCGACCTCCAAAACTCCCACATCAGGGAATAAAGAGTTACCATTTGCGAATCTAGTATTCAAGAGGGAGCCACCATGGGTTAAGGAAGGACAGTCAAATCTTCTGACACTTGCGGCTCATTACGATAGCTTAATTACCCCTGAAGGATTCATTGGTGCTACTGATAGTGCTGTGCCTTGTGCTATTCTCATGCACGTTGCGAGGTACATCGACAAATTCGTTACACAGATGCACGACGAGATGTCTGCACTTGGTGAAGGTGGAACTGTGGCTATGGATATGGGCGTGCAGATTATTTTGTTCGATGGTGAGGAGGCATTCAAAAGCTGGTCAGCGACGGACTCATGCTATGGATCTAGGTAAGCCCTAATATACCCTCAGCCCTCAGCCTTGCAAAGTAAAGCACAGACTGACAAATATTCAGAGCTCTGGCAGAGCTTTGGGAGAACTCCTTTCACCCAGCAACATCATTCTACCGGAACCCGTTAGATCAGATTAGCATGTTCGTGCTTTTGGATCTTCTCGGTTCTCCTGACCCAACGATACCGTCGTTGTTTCTACCAACGCATTGGGCTTACAAGGCTATGGCCTCTATCGAAGATCGGATGCGTAAGCTGGATCTTCTCGAGTCAAGACCGCAACGCCCCTTTCTACCTGAATCAGACAAAAAGCCGACTGCTTTTCGGCCTCTCTACATTGATGATGATCATAAACCTTTCATCACTCGTGGTGTGCCAATTCTACACATGATTGCCTCACCATTCCCTGATGTGTGGCATAAGATGGAGGACGATGGGGCTCACCTGGATATGCCGACTGTACGTGACTGGTCTAAAATCGTCACGGCTTTCGCGCTCGAGTGGTTGGATATGATGGAAGTTGAACCTACAGAAGCTACAAAAGCTACAGCGCCAGGCCCATAACCTGTTTAATAGGGACTACCTCTCGGGTCTTTTTGTAATTCACATAGGAGCGATTTTAAGTATTGGTGTTCAATAGGCAAAGTGATTTACAGTCGAAGGTTATGTTGCACATTTGACTGGGTAGAAAAAATAACTCGATATTAGATGGATTATGAACTTTATGTCAGAGTTCTATGTGATGCATGTTCGCCAATATTACTACCGATCCGCGCCCCTGACTTATTCTCTCAATGGCGTAAGGAGGTTTCTTGTCACAAGCAAATGTTGTATTATTAGAATCATCTCAAGCGCTCTTGACTGCATATTACCAATAATACTACGTCTGCGTATGCGTTCACCAGTAAGCAGGTCGTAATGCAATGTATGTATGAAGATTTTGTGCATAAGGGTACATTCGATGAAGCTAAAATGGTTCTTGAAGGGTTCAATTCGAGATTGAGGACTCCACCAAGCTACCACCAACCTACGTCATCCCCGACTCAGCGAATAGGGTGACACGCTTCCACGCTTCCATGCATACTAAAAAGTACATGTACTGGTACATGGAGTAATGCAGGAAATGCGAATTGAGTTACGTAGGTAATATACTTGGAGGTTCGTGCTCGTAGGTAAAACGGAGAAAGTGCAGCTCGCCCAGTGCTGACCAACAGGAAGTCAGGACACGTCGATGGGGCTCACGGGGACGCTTTCCTGCCGCGTCACAATGGCCACCCGAAGAGACGAACGGGGGAAGGACCTGTAGTGTGTAGTATGTATGTGTCTAGGTACATGCGTAGAAATCTTACCTTAGGTAGGTATGTATCAATTATTCCGCCTGACTGTGACCCCATCCAACCAAATCCAGTCCATTCCAACCTTAATCTGTTAGTCTCCTATTTTTTGGCCATCTAACCACCTAATCTAACCTAATTTACAGCATTGCTGACTTGCCTTTAACAAATCTGTTTTTTTTCCTTTTCGTCAATTGTTAATTGAAGAGACGAAAAGATAAAAACTAGGTACTTATTATTTATTTTATTTTACTTCCTCTTAGGATTTAGTTTTATTTTATATCTGTTATTACCCCTTTCTCCTTGTATTGATAATATCTTTTTTTTTTCTTCCTTTCAAAGAGACCTCGGCGGTTGCACGGCTGAGTACCGTATCTAATACAAATACCTGCAACAAATAGCCCATACCCTGGGTACGTATCCGCTGCTGCGTCTCCTGTTGCCAAGGCCCGCATTACGCCTGTCTCGTCCTATTTGGGTGCGTACGGTACCTACAACGTGTACGGGCACAGCTTGGGCTCCCCTCCCAAACTTCCTCAGTTCATCAATTAAAAGTTACTCTAATCAACCAAATCCACCGACCTCTCCCCTCTCCCCGAAGACTTGGTCTCCTTTAATCGCGATTAAACTATTAGAGGATCCGTGCTTGTCCCTTACTTTATTCTGGGTCGCAGGCGAAATTGCCGTCCGAGCTGCTAACGGCTCTTGAATTAGACGAGTCTGCGACGACACTGGATTTATAGTAAAACAATACTGAGAGATAATCCGCCGGCTGGATTGCGCTTTCGCGCCGACTACTGATCACTCTGCGATCGTACCATCACCAACATTTCAACCCACCACCACAAACCTCGTCTCGCCTCTAGTTATTGCTACATTCATATAGTCGCTTTCGTTCGTTTGGAGGAATATCGCCAAGATGTCTAAGGTTATGAGAAGTGTGAAAAATGTCACCAAGGGCTATTCTAGTGTCCAGGTCAAAGTGCGCGAAGGTTAGTATAGTGCTACTATTATTTGCTTTTCATCCATCCATCCATCCATACCAAATCATCCAGCGCTTAGCCACAATTAAATACTAATTTGTTTGTAGCGACGAGTAATGATCCATGGGGACCGACCGGAACCCAGATGAGCGAGATTGCTCAGCTCACATACAATTCGTATGTTTACCCACAATTGCACCACGTCCATATTGTACAATTTCCCTAACTATTTCTCTAGGTCGACGGAGTTCTATGACATCGTTGATATGCTCGACAAGCGCCTAAACGACAAAGGCAAGAATTGGAGGCACGTTTTGAAGGCGCTGAAAGTACTGGACTATTGTCTCCACGAAGGCTCCGAGCTCATTGTTACTTGGGCGCGAAAGAACATTTACATCATCAAGACCTTGCGCGAGTTTGTCTATATCGACGAAGAAGGCCGGGACGTAGGACAAAATGGTAAGTCATTCTAAGGTACAACTGAAGGCTGTCCAATTACTGATGGGGTGCATAGTCCGAGTTGCCGCGAAAGAGTTAACGGCCTTGATTCTGGATGAAGAGAGACTGCGAGCCGAACGTAGCGATCGGAAGACGTGGAAGTCCCGTGTTACCGGCATCGAAGAATTCGCGCCCGAGGGGGCCACAGTCCCACGAGGAGGAAACAACCGACGTCCCCCACGACATAGCGACGAGGAAGAGGATGCCGAGTACAAGCTGGCACTAGAAGCTAGCAAATACCAGGAAGAAGAGGATCGAAGAAAACGCGAAAACCGCCAGGGAGCCGACGACGATGATGATCTGGCCAAGGCCATTAAACTTAGCCAGGAGGAAGATGAGCGAAGGAGGCGAGAATTAGAAGAAAGCAATGCTAGCTCACTGTTCGACGAACCTGGACCGAGCAACGCACCCCAACCGACTGGGTTAAATATGGGATATCAACAGGGTAGCAATGTTGACTGGCTTGGAAACCCGATCGATCAGAACCAGATGATGCAACCGCAACCGACCGGCTACGTGAACAATGCGTATACTGGATACCCAGCAAATGGTTATTCGAATGGCTACAACAATGGTTTCAACCCTCAGCCAACGGGCGTGTATGATCCTTATGGTCAACAACAGCAACAGCAGCTGCAGCAACAGAACACTCTTCAGCCACCCACACAGCAATTCCAGATGCAACCTACTGGATACAATCCTTATGGCCAGCAACCTCAGTTTCAGCAACAGTTTCAGCCTCAGCCTACTGCTTCCCCGGAGCCATCAGTCCAGCCTGGAAGCAACAACCCATGGGCTTCTAACAACAATCAAAGTCAATCGGCACTCAAACCGACGCCAACCGGGTCGAACAACCCCTTCGCTACCGGTTTTGGACGGCAACAACAACAATCACAGGCTCCAGCTATTCCCACTCTAAGCAGCTTGCAGAGTCTTCCCGAGCAAAAGTCGCTCCAGACATTCACCCCACCCCCTCAACCTCAATTCCAATCTCAGCCCCAGCCCTCGTTTCAAATCCAGCCGCCTCAGAAGCCTCTTAGTGAACATGAACAGAAGCTTAACGCCCTTCTTGCTAGCGGCGAGGGTATGGACACGTTTGGAAATACTGGTGAACTTCGTATTCCTGCTCAGCATACAGCACCTGGTACCTTCGTCAATTCGGCTGGTTCAGGCGCCAGTAGGCTCACAGCCGAGGCTACGGGCAATAATCCGTTCCTTCGGCAGCAGTTCACCGGCATGCCAACGGTATCTTATGGCGCACCGCAGATGCCTGCAGCCACCGGACCAGCCGGCATGAATGGATTTGGTGGCGCAAGCAACCCGTTCGCGGCACGGCCGCAACAGAATAACCAGGGGCAAGACCTCATCCAATTCTAGATTTCCCCTTTTGCGAAGATGTTCGCGATGCGGATCGCGCGCTCTTCATTTGCATGTAGTAATACATGCCGTTTTCCTAAGCTGGGTGATACCCATCCTAGTCTATACTACACGTGTTGCGTTTTCTGTGCTTTTTGGCCGACTAATAGTAGATAAGAGTTGGTTACCGGAGGGCTCGTATTTGCTCTCCAAGGAAAATCATAGGTGGGGGTTGGGTCTATGATACAATTCCCCGTGCAGCTTTGCGCTGTGCTTTTGGGGAAGAAGCTGGGACGGATTTCATTTCATGGCAGCAGTCCCATAGTGTCGAAACGATCAATAGAAGACAATGAATGGGCCTGAGTTTCAAACAGTGTAGGAAGATAATATTGTTATAATTAACCGTGATATTTTCAAATTCCGAACCTCCCGTTATACCCTAACTGGATATATAAACATGTATACATATCCCATGTATACTTCTCTACCCCCCGTCTGCTCTGCCCAAACGCCCGCCTCCCGGTCTCCATTCAGAACAGAAAAATAGATACTATGTAGTCGGGCCCTATGCACAACTCCAAATCCGTAACGTAGTGCACTTTGTATGCAAGATGTGTATATACAACTCCAAGCCAACCCGGCCTCTTCCTACCCTTCCAATACAAGCTTTTCAGGGCATCGAAACGGTCTCTGACATGGTAGCACAAGGTAGACGAGGTAAAGTAATAGCGTAAACTGTAGAATCGGAGAGAAATATAGCGCAATATTAGACAGAACGTAATGTAATGTGGGTATCGGGTATCTCGCAAGCCTGCTTTTCTTCTCCCTGCGGCTCCTTTTTCTACGCCGTTCTTCTGTTTGTTTGATTCGCCAAGCAAACTCATCCTCTTATCTCCTTTTTGTCTGCTGCATCCTGGCCCTCCTGTCTCGGCTTCCTCTCGGCTTGCCGCTTGGCTATTCTCGCCCCTTCTTGCGGCTCCCTGACACGCGCTAAATGGCGCCGTTTAATTCTTAAGAGGGATATTCACGGCAGGGGCTCTCCTGGCACCACTTCCGCTGTAGTCCTAGTGTCAGACGGCTTTATTCCCTGGGACTTAGCGAAGCGGATGGGATGTCGCGCTTCCTCTCGCGTTACTTCATTTTTTTCCCCGGCTACCTCCCATCCATCACCTATCGAGGAAGATACCCAGGAACTCCTCGCGGCTGACGCCGCCCTTGCCCTCGACGTCGAACTGCTCGACCATGCTGTGGAGCTCGTTGTCGGGGACGTCCTCGCCGAGCTCCTTGACGACGCTGCGGAGGTCGTCGACGGTGATGACGCCCTTGCCGCCGCGGTCGAATAGCGCAAACGTCTTGAGCAGCTCCTCGCGCGGGTCGCGCGCCGCCACGTACCGCGCCGCGACGGCCTGGAAGCCTTCCCGCGACAGCCGCAGGTCGACTACGCCCGGCGTGGGCTGCGGCGGGGGCTGGTTGGGGAGGGCGGGCAGAGGCGTCCAGCCGGGGCGCGGGCGCGCGGCCGACTTGAAGGACGCGATGAGGTCGGGCCGCGAGATGTTGGAGAAGCCGAGGGCCTGCAGCGCGTACCGGAATTCGCTGAAGTCGAGGTGTTCGTCCTTGTTCATGTCGAAGAGGTGGAACTGCGCGATTGTAACCGTTTACTAGTTAGCTTGATGGACTTTCCTGCTATAACGTCTGTCTGTCTGGGGGGACAGGGGGCACTCACGCAATCGTTGATCTCGTTGCGATGCTCGTCGCTTATTTGATCCCACGGCTCCGTGTGCTCTGGATTTCGAATCGGGGCTGCGAATCGCGTACCTGGTCTCGTTGACCCTGGCCGCACGGATGCGTTGTATTCGTTCATGGCGCTGCTCGCGTAGTTGTTCATGCTCTCTTGTATGCGATGTCGTGAGCGCGTAGGCCTATTTTACGCGCGACGGGTTTTTTTTTTTAGTCGTGTTTGTAGGGTTGAAACTGTTGTCGGTTGGTCGCGTTATGGAGATCGGCGATTAGAGATAGCACTTGAACGAATTGGCGTATCCTATTATGATCCTGGTTCGAGGAGAGAGAGAGGTAGAGAGGTAGCGAGTGACGTGGAAGCGGTAAAGTAATGCAAGCTACCGAATTATTCAATCGCATGCGATTAGAGCCTATAACGGCAAGATAATGTAAATATCCAAGCGAGCAATTAGACCTCTTGCTATGCTGACCGACACGGAATCGGACCTTCTTGCCGCGGCGACTATGGCAGAAAGGGTTTGAATCTAGCGGTCGCGAAGCTGCAGTTCGAAGTTTGTAGCCCCGTTGACGCGAGCCAGGGATGCGCACGCACGGTTGAAAGATGGAGATGGCAACGAAAAAAAAAAGGAAGAAAAAAAAAGAAAAGAAAAAGAGTTGCGCGATGATATGGATTTTCGAATGCGAATCTAAGAAGTGTAGGACCAATGGATTATACTGAGTGTGGATTATTAGGTCGGATTATTATAAATTCACCTCCCGTTCCGTGTGTTGTTGCATATTTGCAGCTCAACTCATGTCGCGATGTTTTTTTTTTTTCTCTTTTTCTCTTTCTATGTAAGTCAGGGGGTTGGGCGCGATGTACGAAATGGGGTACACGTAGACGCGCTTGATAGGTACCTGCAAGCTTAACTAGTGTATATTTTACCTGGTCGTGCCTACGGAGCTAGCCTTGTCCCACCCGAGGTATTAGTGCTGTCTATACAAGTTCGACGTAGCACCCCCAAAGGGGTGCTGCGCATTGATTAAGGAAACGGGCAAGATTCGGGATTTAACCGAAATACTTCCGAATAAGCGTGTTTCCCACGTATTTTGATATATCTTATGATATTTTATAAAATTTCATTATTCTTTTTCCTTTTCCAGAATTAGCAAGGGTCGGAATAACTTCTTATTGGTATTCAAAGTTTAGTACGCTATCCCTAATTACTGCCCGTTTTCTTAATCAATGCGCAGCACCCCCTTGGGGGTGCTACGTCGAACTTGTGTAGACAGCACTAATAGTCGGGATTAGTTTGTTAATGAGGTCACGGCGCATTCCTCTCAAAACTAGCTTATGTAAAAGAAAGTAAGCTTCTCTAGCTCATAGAAGCTTCTCTTCAAGAGGATTAGGTATTTCAAATACACTACATCATAGACGATTTTAGAAGAAAATACCCGCATTCATACTGGATTCCATTACTATCCTATGGTGAAGTAGAAGTATACGTATAGCTGGGCGCTTTGTATCGTTGGTCTAAGTGAGCGGTACATGTAGCTTGAAGGTTCATTAAACTTAACCTCAACTTGCGTGGCTATGGTAACTATATCTCTCTTAAATATGCCTTCTGGTTAGCGCGCGTAGGAGGGAAAAGAAAAAGGAAGAGATAACAGTGGCTTAAAGCAATATGCGCAAAAGTTTATGTGAAAATATGGAACGTTTTTCGAAGTCATAGCGATAATAAACTGCTCTATGAGGTTACTTTAGATATGGTCCAAGCTCCCTTTAGTCAGATATCATCAGCCTCATTGAATAGGTAGGTAGCGTTTTTTTTAAAAAATAAAAAAAAATAAAAAAAAATGTGTCGATTTTGTGAATACCAATATACACATAATTTTATAAAATGATATATCATCCTTGGAAGTAGCTATATATATATAAAGGCAAATTTCTTAAGAAACTTTACTCTTTAAGTTCCTCAGGAATTTATCGTGAAAGAGTTCCTCTGTTAGTCATTGATCTTGGCGACATTCTAACTCATCAACCATTACATTATGTAATCTCTACATGCCTATTAAATAGGTACTTACGTCCTCGGGAATTTATACGCTCGGACGTTTGCGTGCCTAGGTATGTATCTAAACATCGAACCTTATTACTATGGTATACGAATTGTAAGAGATCAAAGATCGTCGAGTAGGCAGACAATGACCAGTAACTAAATTCTATATGCGCGTGACCGATGACTGGTTCCTAGGCGTTTTGACTTGGAGTAACGAGAAGAATCAAAGCACCTCTCCGCATCAAATAAGAAAGCTTCCCTTCAGCAGGTTGTAAATACTCTACACGAGGTACGTTTCAAGACAGCTCATATAAGTACCATCCTCATATAAACACTGGTGAGCTGGTACTATGATAATAAGTATCTAGCTAGGCATGTACTTTCAAACGGCCTCAGGCAGGTACAGGTCTCGTAGCAAACTTATGGGCCCACTCTTTTTTCTTACCCAGACCAAATTCTGTAGTGATGAGCCAGAGGTGGTCCGGCCTCCTCCTTATCCTGGGCAACCCAACCGTGTCAATTCTCTCTACCTTACTACTTTCCCCCAAGGCTAAACCGTCACTTCTACGCATCTTTCTACAAATCACAAGATTTGTTTCTTTCCTTAGTCAGGTATTCCACCTGGCGCATGTAGCCATTAACTTCTTATTCTACAACAGTCTTTGCCCATTTTTCTCTTACATCAATATCCCTCACTTTTCTACCGGAATTGAGTCTTCTGTGTGCATCAGATCCTCTCAGCCCAGCAGCGCGGATCGCAGAAAAAAAAAGTTGAACCCCAGTTCGCGATACTTTTTACCTTGCGCATCATCGCCGAACCACTTCTACGATACTCTTCAACATCATAATCAACTCACCGTCATCTCGGCTCCTAACCGTTTACCTTCCATGTCTTCCTCTATTTAGTGTTGTCCATCCTCGCAAGTTCGGTTCTACGCGTCAGACGCGCTCTTTCATCATCTCGCAGGCCGCGTGCCTCGAGCTGAATTAATCCCACTCTAATATATCGAGCTGCCACCATGTCGGGATTCGGATTCGGCGGCGGCGGTAGCGCCTTCGGCAGCAACAACAACAATAACTCCACTGGATTCGGTGGATTCGGTAGCAATACCACACCCAGTACAACAGGTAGGCTTATCTCTCGATTTTCCCTTCGACCCCTTCTATCCCTTTCCCCGGCACCCAACTAATCGGGCGTGATTCTAAAGGCTTTGGTGCAAATAATACTACCAGCGGATTTGGTGCCTCCGGCAATACAGGAGGCGGCGGCCTATTCGGCTCTGGGAACACGTCGTCCGGCTTCGGTGGCAACACCGGTAAGTGGCATTTGACTACTAAGATTATACAGCTTTTTTTTTTTTTTTGCGCTTCCTTTGAACTCTACTGTTGAATAGGATACTGATACTTTTTGTATAGGCGGATTCGGATCAACCAACACTGCTGGTAGCGCGTTTGGTTCCAAGCCTGCTTTCGGCGGCACATCCACGAGCGGCGGCTTGTTTGGTGCTTCTACCACATCGACCTCGGGTGGTTTCGGTGGCTTTGGGTCTACCAACAACAACGCCTCAACGTCGAGCCCATTTGGTGGCGGCAGTGCTACTGGTACTGGTACATCTATCTTTGGAAGCAGCAATAACAAACCGGCCTTTGGAACTTCGAACACTGGCACGACGAGTGGTGGACTCTTTGGAGGTGGATCGACGACCAATAATACCGGCACCTCAACCGGCTTTGGCTTTGGTAGCACACCAAGTGCTCCCGCCAGCACAGCACTAGGTCCAGTAGGCGACCCCCCTGGTACTGCCAATATTACGAACTTCCAGCCCTTGGTAGAAAAAGAAAGCGCTGCCAGTTCTGCGCAGAACTCCTTCCAGAACATCCTTTTTCAGGATCCGTACAAGAAATGGTCCGCGGAAGAGCTAAGACTTGCTGATTATGCAGCTGGGCGTCGTTACGGTGGCACTTCAGGCACTGGTACCTTTGGGGTCGGTTCCGGCTTTGGCGGGTTCGGCTCGAATAACCAAACGACGAATTCGTTTGGCACTTCGAATACGACTACAAATACTGCCGGTGGTCTGTTTGGCAGTACTCCTTCTACTGGTGGTGGGTTTGGAGGGCAGAATAACTCTAACACGGGTGCATTCGGGTCTAACACCAACACTGGCGGTGGTCTATTTAACGCTAACAAGCCGGCTGCGACCGGCGGTTTATTCGGCAGCACTACAACGTCTCAGCCGGCACAATCTGGTGGTATGTTTGGCGCCGGGAACACTGGGTTCAACACTGGTAATACTGGTACCGGGTTTGGATCCACGAATACCAATGCTGGAGGCTCGCTGTTCGGGAACAATAATAACCAGCAGCAGCAAAAGCCTGGCTTCAGTTTCAGCAATACCAGCAACAATACCGCCGGGGGCTTCGGTGGCAATACCGGTGGCTTTGGTGCCAATAATACTACTCCTGGTACTGGTGGTCTCTTCGGTAGTACCAACAATACCAATCAGACCTCTGGCCCTGGCCTTTTCGGCAATACGAATCAGCAGAATACCGGCAGTGTGTTTGGTGGTGCCAGTAGCGGTGGTGGTTTTGGCACCCAGAACCAACAACCCGGATCAACTCTATTTGGCGGTGCGGCACAGAAACCGGCAGGGGGCCTGTTTGGAGGTAACACGACCACTCCTGGAACTGGTGGCAGCCTATTTGGTGGAACAAATAATACCGGCGGTGGCTTCGGGGCAACCAATAATCAGCCTGGCGGGCTTTTTAACAACAAACCTGCCACCGGTACTGGTGCCACTGGCTTATTCGGAAACACCGGTGCGACTCAAAACACCAATACCGGAGGTAGCTTATTTGGAGGTTTGGGCCAGAATAATCAGAACCAGCAGCAACCACAACAGAATTCGGGGATCTTCGGCTCTAGTCTTGGCCAAAACCAACAGAAGCCGGGCCTGTTTGGAAGTACCACACAGTCAGCCGGCGGCAGCCTTTTTGGGAACCAAAACAATCAGCAAACGGGTTCATCCCTATTCGGGGGCTCAATCACGCAGCAGCAGCCGCAAAATGGTGGAATGAATAGTTCTCTGTTTGGAAATTCGCAAGGCAGTCAGGCTATACCATCTCTGACTGCGAGCATTAACGACCCAACAGCGTATGGGTCATTATTTGCTAACCTGGGCAATAGTGAGATTACTGACCCCGGCCCCCTTGCAACACCAACCAAAAACAAGCAGGCTAGGAGGCCCTCCATCCTCCCCTATTATAAGTTGAACCCAACCTCGGCCTCTCGATTTATCACACCGCAGAAGCGTGGATTTGGCTTCTCTTACAGCGCCTACGGTACTCCGAATAGCCCGTCAAGTATATCCAGTACACCGGGAGCATTGTCACAAAGCCTGATAGGCGGCGGTAGTCTATCACGCAGTGTGGGCAATTCCCTCGCCAAGAGTGTCTCGGCTAGTAATCTTCGACGGAACTTCAATATTGAGGATAGCCTGCTAGCGCCTGGTGCATTCTCTGCTGGCTCTGGGTCGAGAATGTATGGTGGCGGCAGCGTCAAGAAGCTTGTTATCAATAAGGATTTGCGCAGTGACTTGTTTTCAACTCCTACAAGAGACAGATCTTTACCCGAGACCCCTAATAGCTCTCGAAAGCTAACTAAGCGAGTTAGCTTTGACACTAGCAATGTTGATGCCATTGAAGATGGCGAGGCTGCAAACAGTTCGGTGAACACCCCTCCGAGTGCAGAGCAGTTGGGCTACGTTCGACCAAAGAGCACCAACGGAGTGAACGGCTCTAAGACAAGCTCTATCCCCGAAATGGAACAGGTGAAGGGTAACGAGCTTACGGTTGTACATGAAGAGGAAACCGTCTCGCCTGAGGGTCGCAGTCCAGCGGCAACGTCTTCCAGTGTAGAGCCTGGTAATTATTGGATGACTCCGTCCAAAGAGGAAATTCAGGTCATGAATAGAGTCCAGCGTCAAAAGGTCACCGACTTCACCGTTGGGCGCCAGAACGTCGGCTATGTCAAGTTCAAGGTGCCTGTTGATCTAACTTCAATCGATATCGATAATATATTCGATAACATCGTCATCCTCGAGCCGCGGTCTGCAACGGTATACCCCAATGCCGCCAAAAAGCCGCCTGTTGGCAAGGGTTTGAATGTTCCCGCTCTGATTAACCTTGAGCACGCGTGGCCCCGTTCTTCGCGCAAAGGAAAGCCTATTTCGCTGACGAAACAAATTGAGCGCTTAAAGAGAATACCGGATACTAAGTTTGAGAACTACAATACCGAAACTGGTGAATGGACTTTCTCTGTTGAGCACTTTACCACATACGGTCTGGACGACGAAGACGAAGACGAAGATAGCGAAGTCAAGCCGTCTAGCGGCCCTTCATCTTACCCATTAAAACGGGCTGGATCGCCATCGGCGGCTCCTGGTTCTGATGACGCCGCATCCGACGTGAGCGACGTTTTGAAAGATCGGCGAAGCCACCCTGCACCTCCAGGCGCTTTTGACCCCGACCACGATTCCTACGTTGAAGATGAGGCGGAAACGGCGGCAATTACCGGACAAAAGCCGTCTTTTTTATCTAATCGCTCCGCGGGTTTAGCGGCCACAGCTCTTGTTTCTATGGATCAAGACGATATGGACGATGAATATGCGATGTCCGAGGCACATGAAGATGCGAGTGCTTCCCTCGGACAGCATCTTGCCGCGGAGCGTGACGATAACTCGTTCGACGGATCGCAGTTCGACACTGTACCAGAGACCCCTGCCGGTATCATGAGAGCCCGGATGCGGGCGATCAAAGGATCGGCAACACCGATGAAGGTCCAGATCTCATCTGGAGATGATTGGATGGATATGCTCAGCAAGACGATTAGCCCGAAGAAACGGGACCGGGCGCTCTTAAAAACTATCAACGAAACCGAACACTATCGTGCGTTAGATGAGGCCCCTCGCGAGGCATCCCCTACAAAGAAACGCATAGTGCCAGATAGTCGTGGTTTTGCAACGAGTATCGACTTGATGAACTCGTTGTTTGAAAAGGCGAAAACTCCCGCTGAAAATCTACAAGCCTCTGTGCGGCCAAAGGGTGTTAAGGTAAGCATGATATTATATCTGGGTCTCTGTCGCCACTTGCGAATGCGACTGGACAAATCAGCCGCTACACATTCGGTGGGATTTGTATTTACTAATATGTATTATAGTGGCCATACAAGCGACTCACTAAACATCTTGATGAAAGTGAGATGGACGAAAAAGACCGGACTTGGCATGACACCATACGACCTACCTGGGGCCCAAATGGTACTCTTGTATTTTCTGCTGCTCCAAGTACCTCGACATTTGGGCGGTCAAGCCGTATATCTGAAAAGAACGGATTAATGACCGTGCTAAAGGGTGGTATCGTATCGGAATCTCAGGACATACGAATCGCCAAATTTACGAACGAGGTTTGTTCAGATACTCTTTACTGCGCTTAATGATTGCTAATGTCGCATATCCAGATGTCAGCTAGAGCCATTGATCTGCACACCAAATTGGCTCAGGTCCAACTTATTGATGGCGTACCAACGGTCAGGTTAAACCCAAAGACAGTGCTTAAGGACTTCTCTGCCGGGGGCAATGTTAAGAACGCAGCCGAGGAGCATGAGAAACTCGTCTGGGAACTTGCCAGCGTACTCTTCGATAGCATCAAGGTTCCTGCAGACCTTCAAACTGACCCTGAAGCACCAGAAAAACTTCGTCGTGAGAGTCTATCACGATTTTGGGAGCGTATGGTAGAAGATCGGACCAACAAGACGGCCGCGATGGCCGGATCAAACGAAGAAAAAGCGCTGGCTGCCTTATCCGGTCACCGAATTGCAGAAGCTTGCAAGCATCTCCTCGATGGCAAAAATTTCCGCCTTGCTACTTTGATTTCTCTCATTGGTACTAACGATGTGGTCAAGAAAGATATAAAAGAGCAGTTGAAGGAATGGCAAGATGCAAATGTGTTGTCCGAATTCTCGCAACCGATTCGCGCGCTTTACGAAATGCTTAGTGGCAATGTCTGTGCGTGTGAGGGGACCAAAGGGGCATTAGAAAATCGCACCGAGTCGTTCCTAATTTCGAAGAGATTTGGCCTAAACTGGCAGCAAGCCTTTGGGCTAAGACTCTGGTACGCAATCTCCACGGAGGATGGCATCGCGGATGCGGTGGAAAAGTATAAGGAAGACGTGGAACAAGATAGGGAATTGCATCCTACTACATGGTTCCTCGAGCATGGCATCAAGGGCATCTGGAATGACCCGGATGAAGATCTACGAGAGGATCTACTTTGGGGGCTATTGCGATTATACGCCGATACCCAGGTAGATTTGGAAGCGATACTTCGACCAGAAAATTCTCAATTATCCCCCCTTGATTTCCGATTATCTTGGCAATTAGGACAGGCCCTAACATCTACGGGGCGTGTCTCGTTCGGGAGGAACGCCGTCGAAAAATCCGACGCCGCCACCATCTCTTTTGCATCGCAATTGACGAACGAGGGTAGTTGGCTTGAAGCAACCTTCGTTCTACTACATCTTACTGATCCCGAGGCTCGATCCAAAGCCATCCAAGACCACTTGTGTAGGCACGCTGGACTGATCGGAAACGAGGACTCGAGTAGTTTTAAGAAGCTCATAACAGACTTCAAAGTTCCGAGACAGTGGGTTTGGCACTCTAAGGCACTATTTGCACGGAGTGTCAAGAAGGACGCGAACGCCGAAGTTCAATGCCTTCTTCGGGCGGACTCGTGGGCTGAAGCTCACCGCACTTTCATTAAAGAGGTTGCTCCGGCCACTATTATTGAACGTGACTACGACACTCTGGCCGATCTACTACAGCAATTCGAAGGTCACCATTCCCAGGTACCTGACTGGAATGTCGGTGGTGAAATCTACAAGGGGTTCCTTCAACTAATGGGTTGCCAACGACGAGCCGAAAATCCATCTCCAGTCCTAATTAATGCTCTACTCGAAGGGCTGCCGGCCATGCATGGAAATACTCCCGAAGCTGGTATTATAGAATATGCAGCTTTGACAGACATGGCGGCCGAAGTGGCGAAGGTGGTATCGGGTATGGCAAAGGCAGGGGAGGTAAGTCGTTTCTCTACTCCAGAATATCAAAAATGTTACTAATGCCATATACCAGATGGAGCACGAGCGTATCCTACATCTGCCCCTGACGGAGGACGTTTTGCTTAAACATTCCAGAGACCTCGCTTGGTCGCACTACTCAACCGTGATGGCAGGCTATTAAGAAGCTTTCAAGCCGCAATAGTATAGGAAGGGATGAAACAGATTACAAATAAATGTCTGCGAAGGATGACAGCTCCCTATAGTAGATAGATAATTCTTTGGCGGGACTAGCCATGTGCGCAAGGCTTAGTTGAAGTATAGGCTGGGGGAGGGTAAACTAAACCAACCCGTAATTGGGGATCATGATGTTCGGAATTTCTGATGTCATGAGGACGACAACGGAAGCCCATTGTATTCGTGTAGCATAATAAAGTAGCTAGCATAAAATTTTGCTAATTCCCAAGTATAATTCCCATCCAGTGACATGTTTTTGTGACATAAATAAGGTAGATAAATATTGGGTGCCCTATTTGAATCCATGGTATTTTAATAAGGCCATTAAATACACCTTAAACTGAATTTTTGATATTGCTATTACTTAGTTAAATACAGGAACAGTTAGGTATCTAACCTATACATATATAGTCTGCTTATATGGAACCTGCATTTAATACCCGTCCTACGCAAGAAACATGAGGTCATATGGTGGCATGAGACAATCCAAGCATACCCTATTCCGCCTCGACTCTCTCGTAGCGCAGGTACAGAGAGTTACTCTTTGGGTGCCCCGTATACGCGTCAGTAGGCTCTATGCCAGTGTCATCGACAATGTGGCTAGTATAGTTGGAGTAGATGGCGGCGATGAGGAGTTTCATGTCTATACATCGACGACAGATTTTCGTATTAGCTAGCTTTCCGTAGGTAGATACACACATGGAATAGGGGGACCCGGAATTATTGGGAGGAGAGAAGAGCAAAGGAAAGAAGAGAGGGTGTACAGACCGTGCATAGCGAAATTCGACCCCAGGCACATCCTCCCGCCGCTCGAGAAACCCCAGAAATACCGGTTTACATCCTTCTTGTCGTCGCCGCCGTCGCCGTCTTCTTCGGAGACGGCGCTCTGGCGTAGCCACCGCGTGTGGTCCCACGTCTCGGGACTAGGGAACGCGGTCTCGTCGCGGTGGAGATTATACGCTGAAGCGGAGACGCGGATGCCGCCGGGGACTTCGTACGGGCCGATGCGGCAGGATGGCTGGGGCGTCACGCGGGGCTCTGGGCCGCCGGCGGGGGCGTACCGGCGGACTGTTTCCATGACTACGGCGTGGAGAAGGGGTAGGTTGTCGAGCTGTTTCGAGTCCGGGAGGTGGGCCTTGCCGTCGTGGCCGATCCGGGGGCTTGGGTTTAGGGTGAGCAGTTCGGAACGCAGGTCGCGTTGCAGGTCGGGAGATTGGGAGAGGTGGTAGGAGAGGTATGTTAGTGCGACTCCGGTGGTTTCTTGCCCGGCTAGGACGTGGTCGAGGACCTCGGATGCGACTGAGAGGTCGCGTTGTTGGACTTGGTATGGTGAGTTAGTACGTTAGATACCCAGTCACTTCATTCAGGGGTAATTTTAGGGGGGATATCCTGTATTACGTACTGGTAGTCGAGTACAGCGGCGATGCTGTCCCGTTCGTCTCATACTCCTTCTCAATACCAGCGAGTAGAGCACGCACGACAACCGGGTCGTCGGCCGTGTTAACAGCAGACTCCTCCCCCACCCCCTCATTCTCCAAAAAGCGTATCGTGGCATCGCTCAACTCCTTACACCACGCCTCGAGCTCCCTATTTGCAGCATGGGCCCAGGCCGGCGTAGGGTCGAGCCCCACAGTGCCCAGAACCCTTGAGAGCCGCGGAAACTCCTGGATGAAAAACCCGTAGCCCTTGCGGATGGTGTACAGCTCGAGCCAGTGGTCGCGGTAGGCCTTGCGGCGGATGAAGTCGGCGCTCCGCCGCGCGCCGAAACAGTACGCCGAGATGAAGTCCATGGCAGCCGCACAGAATAGCGAGTGCACGTCGATGCCGTGCGGCTGCTGGGAGGCCGATACGGAGTCCTGGATTAGTGGGAGTAGCCGGGTGTTGATGATGATGTCTGCTTGCGCGGCGAGGGCTGGCGAGGCGTTGATGTACGACTTGGAGTACACGTGAGACACCATTCTCTTGCGAAGAGAGTGGAGTTTCGCGTGTGCGGAGGAGAATGTGCATGGGACGCTATATACGATTTAGAACTTGTTTGCTATAGAATGTAGGGAGCAATAGGAATGTTATAGGGGGGAGTGTAGGTGCTAAATACCCATAGTTGTCGAAAAGCGAGTACCACTCGTGCTTGTCGAAACCGCCTTGATAAATGGTCTTGACGGCGTCAATGCTGTTAGCACTTATCTCCTTGGGGCCGACACGCACGACAGGACCGTGTTGCCGGTGGATGGCGTGAAGAGTGCGGTTCTCACGGCCTTCGAATCTCGCCCGTAGGATCCAGGCCGGCGAGATGGAACATGACCAATGAGGGGTTGGGATTTTGGAGAGGGGCGAGAAGATGCTTGGATATAAGATATATTTATAGATCAAAATAGCTGTAAGTGTGAGTGCAGCCGGCAAATAGAAGTCGGAGATGTTAAGTATAGCCATGATAGGGGTTTGATTTCATCAGCAAGAAGAGTTTCTATGTGATTATTTATAGAATATCCAAGATAAATGCGACAGTAATATGTTCAAGAGTTTAATATATATACAACATCTTTTTACTAGAAGCTTTGGATTGTGGCTTCGACCTTGTTTGTGAGCCTACAGAGTTACAGAGTTGTATGAATCCTACTACGAGCGATGCGATGCTGTGGAAGTTGGTCTCCATCGGCAATGCTTAAAGCAATATTTGAATTTATCCAATTTTAAGTCTCTATAAAAGCATTGCATTAAATGAGAATATTATATAGATGAAGCAATCTTAAGTTCAAGCCGAATATCTGAAGATTGATAAGGCAATAAGATCAATACTTAACTTAACATCTATCTAACTTACCATGTCAAATTGAAGACATCTTGTATTATTCAAATTTCAACAAGGTAACATACCTATACAGTAAATTGGTTAGACCAATGACGCTACAGGGATAGAAGATGATGACAGATATGAATGATTGGCTACTATAAAATAGAAGGTTGGCTTTTATTTTGAGTCAAAGTCTGACTCATTCACTAATAATTCCTTGGTAAACGACTTTTTTTTTTTTTTTTTTATCGAGCACACTCTATTTAATGTGAGATGGTCTCTTGTTGGTCTATTACATTATAATCATTTTTTTCATATGAGCAAGAGTTGCCACGAGCCTACGTCATACATGATAACAACAGACTTCATTAGATCTCATAACTAAGCTTTTATCGATAACATGGATAACATGGATAAATAAGTACACATACGTACCTAGATTATTCGACTTACACGAGACTTCAGCTTAACTTAACACAATACAACACAACGTTTTATGAACAATACCTATATGGACCTCAATTCCCATGGAATCTCTGAGTATTTCTGATGAGGCACCAAGCCTCACAACTTTGCCTGCCGACATTTTCTATATCGTACTCACGTACTTGGACACGGCAAAGAGTGTTGCCAATTTAGCTGCTTCTTGCAAGGGCTTGCATCACCTCGTTACTGAAAGTGGTTGGCGTATATTTGTCACGTCACGCTTCAGCACGTTTAAATTATCTGAGGTTTTGTCTGTGGGGGAATGGAAGGAACGTGCCTATTCATTAACCTCACAAACAAGAGATTGGGACAGGCGTGCGTTTGCTGTCAGCGCCCTAAAGCCTGTTGTGAAGCATCGTGGACGCGCTTTCAATCATTTCAGCCCCTCTCAGTCTATCCCCAGCAATATCTTAGTTGACGCCCACCACCAAACAAAAGGCAATGACGCTCGAGACCTCGTATTCTGGGGTGCCGGCGAGGATTTCTTCGCTTTGTTACGTCACACTCGGGGATCCAAAGCTTCCAATGATGAGTGGCTCAGTAGCAAAGGCGCTGCAGCTGGTTATCGTTCCGGAAAAGACGACATTACTTCCGTATCCATCCTAAAGGACACCAAATATAATTATGGCCAAGAGGATGAATCTCAAGTGTTGGTAGGCAGGGCCAGTGGCCACCTTCACTTGTTGTCGATGAGTGCTTCAAATTTTGGTAACACGCTTTTAAATTTCCGGACTTCCCGTAAGCCATCTTCCGAACCTGATAATGAAGCTACCCGTCAGGCGGAAATCCAGTCCCTTGACGTCAACTATAAGCAGGGCACTCTAGCAGCAGCGACCAAACAGAGTATCCTAACCTACTCTCTCAACCATGATAGGCAAGCCGTTCATAAGGAAAATGGAGAGGATGGCTTGGAAACAAGTGGCACACCCTACATCTGGGCTGACGATGCTCTAGCATTAAAGGACGATTCACAGTCAAAACCTTTCGAGTTTATCCGATCCATCAAATTCGTCAATGGAGATACTCTAGCAGTAGGCCTGAACAAGGGCTATAATCCACTGCAGTACTTGAAATATACGCCAACTGGGGTTGACGTATCTTATGCGGCAAAGGCAAGCAATAGTCATGATACTGCCAACGATTACAAGCTCAGAACAGTTAGGGCAATCTTACCCGTAGATACAAGCTCGCTCGGCAGCGGTAGCGGAAACGCTGTGCTCAGCACGTGGGACGACGGCTTGATTCGTCTCCAAGACCTCCGCACACCATCCCCAGCAGACCAAATATTCCAAGACAACTTCGACCTCTCAACCCCCATCAACGCCCTGCTTTCGAGGGGTCTCGATCGCTTCGTTGCTGGTAGCGCTTACTCCCCCGTGCTAAAGGTATTCGACTACCGCTGGCCCAAAGGCTACTATCATACCGAGGCTCTTCCCTGTGGGAACGACGATCCATATCCAACACCTCGACCTCCAACAATTGTAACCGAGCCGTCTTTTCCAGACGATCGCGTTGCATGCGACTATATGACCGGTAAGAGGTGTCGCTGGCACGAATTGTCAAAACACGATTTTTACAGACCAAACTTCAATATGTGGCTCCCAGCCTCAGCCAGTGATACTTCCCCAATTTACACACTCGCGTCACCTTCAGACGATTCACCGACGGTCTTCGCGGGACTCTCGGGGATGCTAGTCGAGATCACACCGAAGAGCAGCACGCGGCCGACAACACGACCTAATTTCGGACCCGCGAAGGACCTCGCATACGTGCGGCAGGCCGACAGCGTAGCTTTTATCGAGACCGGCTCCGGGTTTGTGGTAGATGACGTCTCGCAGTCGCAGCGCGTACCCCCGATGTACCGGCAGTTCTTCAGGGACTTGGCAGAACGTGATCGCGGGCACCCGGAACGCGCCATCTGGCGCAAGCGGCATCGTTTAGATGAATGGTTGCAGCGTTGTGCCTAATATAGACGCATAGAAACAAGCTTAGATTATCAGGGGAAAAAGGGGGGGTTCTTATCTCCCGCGTGGGAATAACGGTAATAATATACATATAGAAAATAGTCCTATGGATAGATATATAGCTAAGTTAATTATAGACATATCCTTCAAATTAAGTCCTTACCAATATGGCCCTGCTACCAGTAGAAATATTCTCATGTAACCCATATATACTCATCACCATAGTTATCTTATAAACATTTAAACAGCGACCTACCTTAAGTACCTAGGCAGTTATCACATAGTAAACTCAACATCCAACCCATCCCGCGCAAACCCATCTTCGCGCTTCGATATAACAACCTCAACAGGACGAACCGGCTCTAGGATATGTACGGGTAGAACGCCGTCGTTCTTCGGAGGCACCTCAATCTTGTCGCCGCGAGCAGGCTTCATGTCAAACTGCAACACGACCAGCGCAACAAACGCTAATATCTCGTTCATGGCGAAATGGCGGCCAGGGCACAACGTCTTGCCCCCTCCAAAAGCACGGAATGCCGCTGGATGGAACGCATTGCTCTGCTTCGGCCGGGGCTTGGAACCGGTATCGGGATTCAATGCCTCGGCGTCAGAGTTGCTGTTGGTCTTATCGAGGAACCGCTTGGGATTGAAATCGAACACGTCCGCACCCCAGATTCGCTGGTCGGCGTGGATCACGCCGCCCGCGATCTGGACCACTGCGTTCTTCTTCAGGAAATACTGGTTCGCGAGAAGATGGTCTTCTTTCACCACGCGCGTGGAGTACGTATCTGAGCCCAGCCGCAGACACTCGCGATACACAGCCACGAGGACAGGGCACCTGTCCCGGAGATCGGCGATGCGAAGGCTGTAGCTCGGCTTGTCGCTGTGTGCTGAGAGGGAGAGGATGGCTTCGATTTCCCGGCGCACGGTGGCGAGTAGAGCCGCGTCCGCGTATAGCTGCAGCAGGATCCAGAATGTAGAGGTGGTCGCGTTGACGATGCCGGCGAAGAGGAACGAGAGCTCCTCCCGCGCGACGGCCGGCATGGACCACCCGTGCTCGAGCGCGATGTCCACGCGCTTCTGGACGATCCTCGACCCGGACGACTTGTGCCGCCCCGCCTCGAGATAAGCGAGCAGCGCCGCGGAGAGCTTCTCCCGACCGGCGTAGGCCCGGCGCGCGGTGATGGCCGGGGCCATGTTCATGAGCAGCGAGCCTAGGCCGTGGTCGAAGTCCCAGAAGGAACCCTCCAGCGCGGGATCCAGCGCAATGGGATTTTGCGGTCCGTAGAGATATCGTGCTGTTGACAAGGTGACGAGGTGGCGTACCCAGGATAACAGATCCGTAGCGCTACGGCCCGAAGGGGCGTACGCCGCGATCTCCTTTTTCATCTCCGTAGCGGCGTCCAAGGTAAGCTCAGCCAGATAATCCCCCGGGCCAAGCCACGCGGAAACCATATCCTGGATGTCAGGCAAGAAGCCGCGCTCCTCGCCGGGCGCGGGATCGACGTTCTTGCGGGTGATGTCGACGGTGGCGGCGTCGAGGCCCAGCACGCGCTGCGTGACCTCGGGGACGATCGGGTTGAAGGACAGGGCCCTAGACGCGCGCTGGACGGCGGCGGCCAGGGACGGGTCGGTGACGACGTAGATGCGCGACCCGGGCACGGGCAGGGTGAAGATGGGCAGCTGCTGGTTGCGGATGCCCAGGTTCTTGATATACCGGCCGCCGAGCAGCGCCATGCCGAGCAGGTGGCCGACTAGCGGGACGGCGGGCACGATGACGGGGGGTTCGCGCGGGTCGATCTTCCGCGACGAGAGCTGGTGCGCGATGAGGAAGACGGTGATGCCGGCGACGATGGCCGTGGTGCTGGTTGAGAAGGGCCACCATTCTGGTGCGATCTCACTGAACGTCATGGTTTTTCTTCTCTTCTTTTTTCCCTTGCAAATTTATTTTAAATCAAAATTCAACTCCGACAAGTTTTACTTAGCTCTATAAGCTCATGACGATAGCTTGTTGTAAGTGGTTATCTATAAGTTTTGTGTTAGCCAGCTTATCCGGTGTCTCTTCATAGTGGCAAGTAAGGGGCGAGTTGACGACTAAAGCTTATGAACGATGCAACGGGCTTTCTCAACAAATCGCCAAAATCCCTAAGAAGCCGCTTTCTTCAAACTATGTAAGTCTTAAGACTGCCTCTTCTTAAAGTACCTATAATATCCTGTAATTCTTTTTTGGATTTTGTATTCGTTTTCCACTTAATGAGTAGCAACTCTATAACCAAAAAAAGATAAGCACCACTTACAAACTAGTTAAATGTTTTCTTTGTGGCCCTGTAAAGAATCCAACCGAGCCTTCTTGCTACTCCTAAAAACCCCAAGCAATGCGGCGAAGAAACCAAAAATTTAATAAATAACCTAATGTACAGATGATCGATTTTCACCTTTCCATCATAACGTGACATCGACCAGGGTCCCCCGCAACTGGATTGGTGAAGCTCAAGGAAACTGTTGCTTTACCGAACGACTCCCCTGAAAATGCCCCATTGGCGCATATCTGCCTATAATTGAATAGGTACGTGGGTACATTACCCCTGAATAGACATCGGTATCTGTCTATGGGCTAACACTTTGTATCAACTATTGGGAATATGATACCATGCTGTGTAAAATAATAAGTTAAGGGTTACCTGGCGAAGGGGATTTATAAATTCAACGTTGCTGCTTGCATGAATATACAGCACACAGAAAACGGACTTGTCCTGAATTATATAGCATTTTATATAACACATGAGCTTGATGATTTCCTCTTCTTGGATTCACTGGTTATATGTCATATACAATAAATATAAAGACAATCTGTGTATGATTAGCCGTCTTAAGAAGCATTTATCATAACAACATTAGGGCCGCTGAAGACTTGTGTATGAGCTGGCTATTTTGATGTTTCCTTCCTAAGACGTAGATAGACTAGATTGCTAAGTTATTTTGCCATCGACTGCAGTTGTATAATATTACTTGTATGGATAAATGATTTAATAGATATATATATATGGTAAATATTGGGTTGTTAGGGTTGTTAATAGGCATTGGTGTAGAATATGACAGAAACGAGAATCTAACAATCACTAAGAAATTACTGATATGTAGCGTTATTCAATAAGATATTCCATTGAAGGACTGTAAGCGTGTACTAGAACAGTACACAATATACCTACTATTTACTAACAAATTCAATATGACCTTAGAATCAACACTACATGATTTGTGTTCTTCTATTCTGAGCTGGTAACAGAACCTAAATTTACGGTGCATAAGCAGGTAGAAATAGGTGCTACCTTCATGCTTTCTCACTTCTAATTAATACTATGCGGTGGATCTAGGTATTTAGAAACATGGTATACGCGGATAATGTTGTATTATTGTTATTCGTTCAATAAATATGAAGCTAGTCTCTTGCCTCTTGTCCTCTGTAGATAATATAAGAGCAAATATTTTATTGTATGTTGATATTATAGGGGTTTATCCTATTAGCTTCTATCAAAATGACCGTGATCAAGTGTTTGATAACTATTGAATAAAATGTAAAGCTTGTTGGTAGTGGATTCCACTATTCACTAAGAGTCTAGACTTAGCGATGATACCGAGGTACACGAGGTAGTCGATTAAGGTCATTAATGATTGGTTCAGCACGGCTGACGTTGCCGGTGTGGCTTGTGTGTAGACCCACGTCGGCCGGGTATGCGAGACCTGTTGCGCCGCAGCAGTCGCTGGCAGGCAGGCAGACAGCCCTTTAGCGGGCTTGCTAGGTACCTATGTATTAAATAGAAGCCTAGCGTACATCTTTGAACCATTCGTTAGGGAATTGCAGATCCACTGATGCTCCTAATTGGCTCATGTGGGAATTTGTACATCTGTACAATACGAGCCATGTAACACAGAACACAGATGCAGAACGTAGAACGCAGAAACAATACACTGTCAAGACACAGTCAGCCACCCTCAAAGTTCAACCTCTTAAAAACATTTAAACATCAATCACTTTTTGTTGTTCACGACTTCGCCCTATTACTGTAACATCACCCGATACCCAATTTTATGACCACGACCGCTACTACGAAATAATCACTACGAATAAACCGATCCAGAACGTTAGGCGGTTACCTGGTGTCGACTGCTTTCCTACAAGACCCTTTTATCATCGGATCGCAAACAGACCCATCAATCCCGATTTATCCAGTCGTCGTTAGCTCCCGTCTCCCCTTGAAGCTTTCGACCTTCTCCCTTCGATATTATCAGTACAGCTAGTCCTTTGACTACGTTAAATCTTCAAGATGTCTCTTAAGGACGAGTTTGCGACGAGGAACTTCAGTAAGTTATCTATCTTCTAATCAGGCCACTGCAGCCTCCTTAGTTGGATGCACTAGAAGCTAACAGCAGCGTGAAAAGGCATCTATGGACAATGGTAGGACTACTCATCTTTTCTTTGGAACGCCCCATGCCGATATTGCCAAGTTCGGCCTATGCGACGTGCTCCCTATTCGATATTCATACCCACCTCCCTACGTCTACCTTGATTGTAGATCCATCCCCGGATCTATCCAAGTTGATGGGTCCGGGTTCCAATGCCTCACATTCGATTTTATCTACGAGATACTGGTTAACTAGTGGTGGCTAACTCATTTCTCTTCGGATAGGCTCGGTATTTTGTCTATGATCTTATGCTTCGCGCTGGGTATTTCGAACCTGTTCTACCTCTTCTACCATCCTCTCATCATTATCTTCGCCATCTTCGCTCTGTAAGTTTCTATCCTTCCACAGCGGCTACGTGGGAGAACTACCAAGCTAAATTGTTATCGTTAGGGTGTTCTGCTTCGTCATTCTCTTCATTGAAGTGCCTCTCCTGCTCCGTATCTGCCCTACTTCGGCCGCGTTCGATGCTGCCATCCGCAAGGTTTCGACTAACTACATGCGCGCCGGTACCTACGGCGTCATGGCCGTCGTCCAGTGGGTCAGCCTTGCCGTTGCCGCAACATCGTTGATCGCCGCTGCCGTCGTCCTAACTTTCACGGCACTTTGCTATGCCCTTGCTGGAATTAAGGGCCAGGCCTTCGTCGGTAGTAAGACGCTGGGTGGTGCAGGTGTTGCACAAATGATCGTATGATTGAGTAACGATGTGGACAAGTTAATCATCCCGAAGGCTAGGGTTTTGCACTACCACCGCTGGCTTTGTACGGGAGCGATTGACGAGGAAATATTATTGCTATCAACATGATCGACGAAGGTCAGGGAAACCTTAGTAAAAAAAGGAGTTGCGTCATGTGGAGGGAGTGCAGCTTTTGGGTCTTGTTCTTTTTATGCAGATGGAGGGGAAAAGGGAGGGTTTGCATTGACTTTTGATCTTCAGGGAACGGCGTAACGGAATACGATGCAAGCAAGACGGCTGCGGAATGTTCTTGTTTCCCCGGACTCGTTACTGCATCCAGAATGGAAAGAGATACCCCAGTCTGGTGCTGGTGTTTTTGAATCGGATACGCCTTTGAAGCTCCCGTTGTCCCTGTGCTACTTGGTCTCCATGTGATTCTTAGGGCTATAGCTGGGTAGGTAATCTATATATGAATAGCTTCCGCGTTATCTCGTCGCCTATTCCTGGTCTATCCATCGGACGATATATCCTTGACTATGTCCCATTGATAGCCGCTATGCCGGTAGCTACCAGAGATTCAAGAGATCCCAGTAGAACCGTAGTGGTTAAGTGGCGTTGATCTGCCGCAATTCTAGAGCGAGTGATCAACTCGTGATCCAGACTATCTAAAGCGTCATAAAGATATTATACATAGACGTTCGAGTCCCCCACATAAAACACCCCACTACTCAATTCTCCATAACCGATCGATGAGTTCATATCAGACTACTAAACCAGGTTCGATCCGACCATCTAGAATCTTCAGAAAGAGAAAAAAATAAAATTTTTACATTCACATACGACTTGATCACGTATTGAAACAGTCAAGCAGCCTAAGCACAACATAGCAGAACGAGACGGTAAATTGAATTAACTAGCTACGATAGTGAAACTCAATCGAAAAGTTCCGTGCTCTCGGTTAGGCTTTAGGTCCCTTTCGGGAACTCTGGAAGGTGAGAGAGTTTGAGCTATTCGTTTAGGGGTTAGATCTTAAGTAAGCAAGCTGTTCTTTCTTTTCGAGGTACGTAAGTGAAGGGCCAAGACCGTGGGGAACGTGGCTGCATGCCGTCATAAGTCCTGCGGGAACAGTTCTAAGTTGTTAGGTAGTTCATGTACATGTACGCTCACGATGGTCTCCTTGTGCAAACTCTCTCGTGTAAACAGAAACCTCTCTTGCTATATATATTGTTCAGGAACTAAGTTAAATTCTAGACTTATACTATATAGTTATCTCAGATGAAAAGAAGGGTACTTGTTAAATATCATCATCGTCATAAGCTGGTTGTAAACTACCGGGTTGTCTTATCAGCTAACTTAACTTAACTTGAACTACTTCGTGGCTTTACACGGCTTTACATAATACGTGCACTCATAGTCCACGAAGCGGGGGACTAGGCTGCTAGGATGGAGGCGTGACCACGATGATGTACACCGTCTGCACTTGGAGAACGGGGTTTCTAACAATATCATCCTATGAAAGCAGCTCTAGCCTCACCGTACAACACCGATCCAAAGCTGGGCATGTAATTCTATAGCTTGGTAGTACTCCGTGTAAGACGCGAGTTTCCTTAACAGACCGAGCTGGTACCGAAAAGAGAGGAGCCGGATGTGTTACACGTATATGTGTTATTGAATGAAATTCTTCGAACGGGCTGCGGGCTACGGGCTACGGACCGCACAGCGGAAAAGGTAGATCAGGGACTGGCCTAGCCCACCGGTTCGTTAAAAACTCTGACGGACTACTAGCTACGTACCCTTACCCCATAATCAGATGACTATCATTTAAGAAGCTAGGTAATACGGGATCGCATGTACTTATGGTGTATGGTGTAGTTTGTAGTTTACGGTAATGAGGCTGATTATATTTGACCTGTTTCGTCCCACCTGACGGTTATGATACGTGCTGCATTATACAAACACAGAAAATGGACATTCTTATCTTGCAAGTTTAGGTAATTAATAGAATAGTACCTAGTTTCCAAAATTTATTAGAGTGACTTAAGGTACCGTAGACCATTTTTTAATACTGTGATACTATCTCGGTATCACTTGCATATCGACTCCATTCTGACCCCATCCACGCAGCCCACGCTAAATGAATACGTTGAGGGGTGGTACAATACCCGCTGAAGAGCTTTAAAAGGGCTACATGTATTGACCTATTGCGTGGTTGCGATTGGTTAAGTTAGAGCTTCAGACCGCCTACAGGCGGAAAGAGAGAGATGAGTGATACATGTAAGTTGCAGCTATGTGTACCCCAAACGTACCCCTCATTACCGATTCGTTGTTGCCCATAAGAGCTTGTGACTCGAAAGAAGACGTAGTACATGCGGGGTACATCGGACAGAGGTAGAGAGTTTGAATGTATTGAATTTTTTCTCTCTCTTTTCAACGACGGACATCCTTGTTCAAGACGAGTTGCTGGTAGCTAATAGAAATCAAGGTTATTTCCATGACATCGCCAACGGTTCTTCGGATTCAGGTACCTCTATCTGATGCAGCTGATACCGTACACCTGATGTTACTAATAACCGCATAAGAAATGCCGTCTTAACATTTAACAGGGTTGCCAAGGGTGGGCAAGGTATAAAAAGTCATCCGGGTCCCTCTCAGTTTCATCATCGTGATCTTAGTTACGGATTTGAGACTTTTACCTATTAATGTTAACAACTTACATACACACACCTACATACCTTACAACTACTTAGGTACATATTATTCAAAAACAGAAATCCCCCTTTGTTTTTACGAAGAACGAACTACATAACTATTTCATATTCCATTATTATTATTTTCCAATTGCTTCTACTCGCGCAATTGGTAACGGTTTGTTGCAATTCTGATAACGGCTAAAGCCCGATCGACATTTTACATCATCGTTTTTTGACAAGTTTACTTTTATTCTAATCCTCCAAAAAACGACATCCTCTTCTTTTTGGTTTAAAATCGCGAAGGCTTCACCACCAACAGTATAACCGACAGCAAACAAGCACAGCCAATATCAATCGACATACCAATCGAGATCGACTTAACCTTGCTGACCTGGCCAAGTCTGACATACATCGTCGGTCGACCAATCAAGCCACAAACGTGTAAGTGACCCTGCACCGAACTTTTTAGCCCCTCCATCGCTTGAAGCCTCCATCCCACCTTCTTTGTTGGCAACTGAAGCTTTTTTTACTTCGTCCTTCGCTCTCTTATAGCAGACCCTCCTCTTCCTAATTTGCCTCTCCTCGGGAAAAGGGTGTTATAATTAACAAGCCATCTTAAAAAAAAAAAAAACATATCCCCTAATTTTCTCAGTAACGTTAAATCTCCAGGTAAATTTTAATAAAACTCCAACCCATCCACTTTTCCACGTGAGTCAGACCACGTAAGCCACCACAAAAGCCACTATTGCCACAAAATATGGCCCGTTCGTTCGAAGTTCGTGCGCATGCCCCACGCGCATTGCAACCATATATTTTCAATATATATTTTTATTAAAATAAGTAATAAAAATATATATATATATACTATTAAAAAAATTAAAAAATTATATAAAAGATTAAAAAATAAATATAAATATTAATAAAAATAAATAAAATTTAAAAAATAAAATTATATATTTTTTATAATTTTAAATATAAATATAAAAATTTAATAACTATTAAATAATAAATATTTTTATTTAAATAAATTATAAAAAAATATAAAAAATTACGTAATTTTATTTTAATTATAATTAATAATTTTTATAACTTTTATAATTTCTTTATTATTTTTTTATATTTAATTTATATTTTTTATTATTTATTTTAATAAAAATATATGTCGAAAATATATAGTTGCAATGCGCGTGGGGTATGCGCACGAATTTCAAACGAACGGGCCATTTTCTTATGGCGGTGGTAGCTTTAGTCACGTGAAAAAGTGGATAGGTTGGAGTTTTATTAAAATTTACCTGGAGATTTAACGTTACTGTAATTTTCTAGTCGAGAGAAGACGGGAAACTACCAAGATTTACATTCCAATGGCACTCTAACAGGGAAAACGTGGCTACAATCGCCCGGTTCCGTTCTGTTCTCGTTACCCGATAACCATTTCATTCCTCTCTCTATCTCTTCACCGCATGATTCGACAGGGAAACTGGATCTAACGAAGTAGACGATTTAGACAAGCGTAAAACTTGGACCCGGTCTCGTCTTAGTGTATCTGACCGATAATCACGATTCTTTTACGAGCTTCTCTTTTCAAAGCCAACCTTGTTCCAAACAACTTTGTAAATCACTTTGGATTATTAGCTTCACGGTTCACGGTCCACGGTCCCCATACCACAATATCAGAAAACCCTATCGGTATTTATGCGGTACGTATTAATTAGGACTCTACAACCCCTAAACCCACAAGAATCTTATTTGGTGATGAGTGGTGGATTCTTTGGATTCTCTGGATTCTTTGGATCGAGTGGGCTGTGGATACTTGAACATGTCATTGTTGGACTATCCTCGTTTTCTCTTTTCTCGTTTCTTATCTCTCGCTTGTCTTTCACATAACTTAAGGCTATTATAGTCGAATATCACTCACTCGACTCTTCCTCTTTTTTTTTACTGACTTTTTTTATTCATATCCTTTTAGGTCTTTTTATCGCCGACCGCAAACGAATCTCAACTGTTTCGAGCATCTAAGCTAACCACTGCTTTCCCTCACAAGCTATGTCTGCTGCCACGATGCAGTCAGCCCCGGCTATACCCCCTCGTCCTGCAAGGGCCCAAGAGAAAGAAAATGGCACCGCAGTGCCTGCAATCCCTCCACGCCCTACCCGACGTTTCAATCGTTCTGTATCTCCCAACCCGGACCGGTTCGCACCCTCGCCCCTAAACGAGAGCCCCTTCCCGCCGAAGGGCACCGGTGCTGCTCGACACAGCCAGACTCATCTTGGTGAGGAACTGGAGCGTTCCGTGAGCGTTGAAATGCCCAATGTCGGCGAAGAGGGCCGGGAATATGCTGCAGCTCTCGAAGAATTGGGGACTTCTCCAGAGCAGAGCCGCCGTTCGTCTACTTCTCCCGAACAAACCCGTACCGTAGGCGCGGATATCAAACTGCACGCACCAAAGCCGACAATGCCTGCCCAGAGTGCTAAACAGCGAGTCGCTGCGGTAACTCGTACCGACTCCGACAGGGCTGCAGCTTTTGGTATCGGGCGTCCTTCCTTCGAGGACCAGGCTAATTCGGGCCGCAGCCTGAAGAAGAAGGCAAGTACTACGAGTCAGCTCTCCCACCAGAGTGAAATCTTCACCGAGGATGAGAACGGCATCCCTGAGATTGGACAACGTGTTCCTATGTTAGCCCATGCTGGTGACGTTCAGGCGC
This sequence comes from Entonaema liquescens, assembly GCA_902805475.1. Lineage (NCBI taxonomy): Eukaryota > Fungi > Ascomycota > Sordariomycetes > Xylariales > Xylariaceae > Entonaema > Entonaema liquescens. The sequence continues at coordinate 1,251,175 of CADCSX010000008.1, forward strand.
CCTCGCCCGCACCAGCTCCAAGGGCCGCGAGCACCGATGGAACAAAGCCTCCTCGACATCATTCAAGGAAGACAAGTTCCCGAGGCGGTTTTGGTGATCTCCCTTCCGATGTCTATGGTCTTCATGGGCATGGCGTGGCATCAAACGACAAGCTCGAGAAAGCATACTACGAGAAGCATCCCGACGTCCTACAGAAGGAGCGTTATAACCACCTTCATGATCGTGTCCACGACTATTCCATGAGCAGTGAGGATCTTAACAAGATCGTTCGGGACACGGCTAGTCGTGGCGCTGGTTTTGGTAACTTAAACCGCCAAGAAACCCTCGGAGTAATTCTGACCGGTTATTATAGGTACATCAACCGAATATGTTGGGACTCCTAGTGAACAAGTCGGTTATCGAGCAGCAGATGAATATACTTCGCGAATCTCGTCTCCCCAACCACCATCCACGGCCCCCAAGCAGGATACGAACCTCGCATCGGTCTTGAAGAAAGAGACCAACGATACTACTGACAATGACAGCGTTATTCACGTAGATGAGCCGGATCGACATCGGGGATACGTGAAGTTCGGTGATGAGAAGTCTGCTGAGGGCGAAGGTGCCGAGGAGACACGTACTCAACCAATTTTAGCACCTGACGAAGTAGCTAAGGATCCTTCTCCTTATCAACTGCAACCTGCTGTGGAGCCTCCATCGGAACGACATGGCAGTGTATACGAGATGGAGGAACCGAAGAGCCGACCTACAAGTAGACCTGCAAGTATTTACAGTCCACCACTGCCGGAGATTCATTCGACTCCGCTTGAGGACGTCGAAGAGTATGAACCTTTATTCCCGGAAGATGAGAAGAGCGACAAGAAGCCCAAGACCCAGGCCGAGAAGCTGAAGGAGCACCATCACAGATTCCCTAGTGCTGATATCTGGGAGGATGCGCCTAACAGTGTTCATTCTACCGCAGAAGTCTCAACACCAGAATTATTAGAGGCCCAGAAACAACAAGCCTCGGCCTTGGATGTACCTCTACGGGATGGCGAAACCCCCGCGCAAGCCTTTGCACGGAGGCAGGAGGAACTAGCAGAAAAGGAGGCCGTTACTCCCGACAGCTTCTTGTACCGCCAGCAGAAACCCCCATCGTGGGTCGGAAACCAGCCGCACTTGAGCAAAGAGGTCCACAGCCGGCCAAATATGCCTACTCAAAGGTTCCCAAGCAGGGATGTTTGGGAAGATACGCCTGATTCTTTGCAATACACCGCAACCGTTTCCACCCCGGAGGCCACAGAGGAGCCACGGGATGACGACGTAGAAAAGCCTTCCGATCAAACTCCTCAGAAGCCCACCTTACCTTCCCGCCCTAAGAGACAAGAATCGGGTGATGATTCTACATCGAAACCCTCAATTCCTGATCGCCCGAAACCTCAAATCCCCGTTCGATCTTCGAAGCCCGCCACAGAGTCTAAGGGTCCGGAGCCGGCAGCAAAGCCAAAGCCTGCGGTACCTGCAAGGCCCGCCGGAGGGAAGATTGCTGCTCTGCAAGCAGGATTTATGTCCGATCTCAACAACCGTTTACGACTGGGACCGCAAGCCCCTAAAAAGGAAGATCCCGCTACACAGGAACACACCGAGGATAAGGAGAAGGTACCGTTATCTGACGCGAGAAAGGGTCGCGCCAGGGGTCCCCAACGACGAGCTCCAACCAAGGCTGCCAGCGCAAGCGGCGTGGAGTCCGGCCCTCCTCCCGTCTCTAATAATCAACCTACTCTTAGCTTTTCTATGACGCGCACCCTATGGAGTATAGACGAGGAAGGTACCATGACGGTGGACGACGGCTCAGCACCAGAAGAAGCATCAAAATCAGAGTCCAAGTCCAACGAGACAGCGAGTGAAGAACCTAAGGAGGCCCAACCACAGGCACCGCAAGAGTCGGACAAACAAGACACACAGGACGAGCCGGAAACCAAAACAGAAGACAAGTCTACAGGTTCAAAGCCGAGTGAAACGGAAAGCGAAGCAAGAAGTGAATCAAAGACAACAGAAGCAACGGAAACAACGGAAGAGACCAAGACGCTAGCTACCAACACTGCTGGCGAGTCCATATTAGAAGAGACCATCGAGAAGGAACCGTCTGGGGACCAAGTACAAAAGGTTGACGAGGTCAAAGACGAGGTGACAGAATGATAGTATCACTCAAACATTCCCGGTGAGACAGTATGCGAGCCTGTTGTATTTCATTTCTTTTCCGATTCATTCCACATTTCCTTTTCGGTTGAGGAGAGGTGGTGCGGAGTAGAGTTGGGAACGAGGGGGATACTACAGCAACGTAAAAGAACAGCAGCAGCAGCAGTAGTAGTAACAAAAAGAGGGAAAAGGGGATGCGAAAATTTCAGAAAAATCGTAGAACGTGACACTTCTTCTTTCTTTGAGGATGTTGTCCTAAGTCAGCTATTCTGTCCTTCTTTCCGGTCCGTTCCTTTTTTGCCTCCGCGTCTTCGCCGCTTCGAATCTTGTAGCTTCGATTCGTTGTAGACTTAGTATATAAGACACACATACACACAAGCTTTTTGGGTCGTATGATTGTTTCTACGATATATACCTAGGTACCTAATCTAAGTAGGTGTCACTTGAACTATTGCTGTTTGCTTAGTTCGAAGACATACGTACGTATTTTGAGTAGGTAAATAAACGAGATAGGCTCTCAACATTTGATGAGGTTGCTAAGTTAGTAGTGGTGAAATGGCTTACGGACAGACTTGTCCATGTATGGAATTCGCTTTGGGGTCCGTTCACATATATTTAAGATCTAGGCATTATCAGCATGAGAGATGTTACTTGGTTTCTTTACCAAGTGTTCATTACTCTTAAGCATGCGGAACCAGGAAACCATCAAGGATATATAGAGCCAAGAGAATACACATTGACATAACAAAATATATACGACTAATCGAATCAAACCCCGACCAAGTTCTCCTGCTTGGAAAGAGTTTTCAAAATAAAAACAGCCTTTGTCCAATGTCCAATCCAATTCGCCCTGCTACAATGATCATCATCCGATATCGATATCGAGTCTAGTCGATTCGAGTCGATTCCAATGCATCCCGTGTCCGATTTTATACCCTTGTTCCACTATCCATCCCCATCCCATACGCGCCGGCTTCGTAGAGATCAGATCCAATTCTGCTTGCTTGCTTGCTTGCTTTGGTTTTGTCGATGCTTATGTAGGTAGGTATCATGTCGGGATGCAGAAGGACGAATGAACTAGTAATTCTAGGTGGTTTTATACCCTCCTTCGTCGGTGTTTCTCTCATCCCTCGTTCTTGACTTTGCTTTGCTTTCTTTCCTTCGTGGGTATGCGTTGCGTGCCTCTCTTTGCTTTCCCATACTACTATTATCACTAGGTATCTACCTAACCACCTCTTTCTTCTCCTCTCGCTACCGGAGAATCTCCAACTCGTCGTCATCGTCGTCTTCATCTAAGACGACCATCTGTTTAGGCCTGGCCCTGTAACTAGTCCTACTAGTGACAACCCTATTATTGCTGATATTCACGCCGGGAGTAGCAGCGCGCGTATTAAACACATCTTCGGCCTCGGCCCCCGGCGTTAGCTCCGCGCCGAGACTCTCGCGGCCAGCCTCGCGAATCCCCTTTTCGGTGACGAAGCGCGTCTTCTTGCGAGCGGGGGAGCGGGAGGCGGAGCTGCTGCTGGGGCCGGCGCTGACGCTACTAACGTCGTCGCCTGTGTTGCCCATGCCCTCGCTGCTCGAGTTCGGGTTCAGCGCGGGCCGCAGCTTCTCGCCCTCCCGCATGCGTGTGAGTTTTTCCTTGAGGTTCCCGCCCCAGCCGAGCGCGGGCTTGCTGGTAGCGAGCGCCGCGGAGCTGGAGGACGGCCGGATGCCCTCGCTACGCTTGCGTTTCACGGGACTTAGGTGCATCTTGGGTTCTTGCCCCTTCTCCCGGACTAGGCCGAGAGACCTGGCGTCGAGATCCTGCCTGGGCTCATCCCCGGCGCCTTGTGTTGCGAATAATAGACTTGAGCCTGAAGCAGAGCGCTGGGTGTTGCTACCGCCGCCTCTTTGCATGTACTCTTTACCAGCACCGGACCCTACTTTGCCTAGCTTTTTCATGATGTCCCGCTCCTTTTCCTGGGTAGCGAGCCGTCTCTTCAAGGCTTCGCTGCGCTCGGCGCGATCAGCGACCTGTCCACCCAGCATCTCGTTATCGAGCATAGCAGCAGCGCTCGGCTTGGAGATAAACCATTGGCTCTGGGTACTCCTGTCGAAATTACCTCTGGTTTTCTTCTTGGGGTCGTTGGCCTGATGCTCCCAGTCGTTAAGGCGGTACGATTTCTTGTATTTTCTGCCCTCCCCATCATCTTTCCTTGGGCCGAGTCCGGTGTTGAACGCGTTTACGTCTTGTCGGGCCTGTCGGTGCTTGGCCAGTCCCATGTTCATATGGAAGTCGCAGAATTCGGTGCGTTTCCGGTTCACCCAACTATTGCAATAGTCGCCATCCTTTTTTATGCTCTTACAGAACCCAAGGTCTCGTGCTGTGCCTATTTCTAAAATAGTATCCTCGCCGCTGTTGATAACTAGACTGAAACGTCCTGTGTCGGTGCGGCCCGGTGGTGGCGGCATGACATTTGGATTCAAGATAGCTAAAAGCGTACCTGGAACTAATTTCCAATACCGATCGAAGCCAGAATTGAAAAGAAAGAGCTCGATTTCCCATTGTAAATCTACCAGTTGTAGAACCATGTACTTCCCTCTGGCCGGGTCAGACTCTACCTTTTCTTTCAAGTTGTTGTTCGAGTTTTTATGTGAACGAGGATCGGACTTAGAGGCTAGGATGCCGAAGACTACTATGTCTTGTTCGATCTCTGGAAGCTGAAAATCCGGCGCCTTGACGTGTTTCAATAAGTCTTTTATGACGTATGTTTTCTTACCCGATAGGTTCCGCGTAAGGGTAGTGTGTGGTATTACTCGCTTCGATAGATGGACGCTGGAGTACGGTTCGAATGCAGAAGCTTCCTCTTCCGGCACTTCTTCAGGAGGTGCTTGAGGTTCCGCTGACCTCCCTGAGCTGGTCCCAGGGCGATTCTCATCTAGCGTAGGCCGTCTTAGGCTAGAGACAGTATCACTGCGTTTAATCCGACCACCAGCCATGACTTCATCACGACTATATTGTTCGGGTTGTAACGGAATATCGGGTATATCCTTCGCATTACTTTTCAAATGCTCCATCTCTTGCCTACCTAGCTCAAAGGCGTTGCTCCTCGCCTGCTTTACCCTCTCTCGTCTCTCTTGTCGGTTTGATTCCTCTGACCTAGCCGCTGCGAGTCTCTCGCTGAAAGTCATTGGTCGTTCCTGCTTGGTAGACTGCTCAGAAACACTGGGAGCAGGTGTATGCGCTCTTCGGAAATAACCCCCTTGAGATACACTCTGGTTCTCGGTAGTCCTCTTAAAGCTTGGAGCTCTTTTTAACGATATGTCCTTCGCCTTGATCCCCTTGTCGATGCCAAGGCGTACCCTACTGGGGAGCCATCGCCTTGTGTTGTTTGTGCTCTCCTCACTGGAGATGCTGGAACTTGTACCTCTATTTGCGACTGCGGTCTGGTCGTTGTGTTAGAGAGTAATGAGTCTGCTCTAGAACGGACCCTGCTAGCGATTGGAACATCTGGTATAGGCATGGATACAGGTCGCGTAGTAGTACTTTCTCCAAGACCCTTTTTTGCCTTAGCACTTTGTAATTTTTTCAATTTAAGTTTCGCTTGTATCGCTTGTAACTTCAATTGCAGCATCTCCTCATCCTCATCCTCATCTTCGTCATTGTCTTCTTCATTCTCCTCCATACCCATCCCGCCGTTTTGTGTACCGTCGCGGAAAGAGTTCCCCGATCGAGCAGTTAGCGCTGGTACTCGTCGGTTTATTTTACTCGGAGACGGCGATGGTGATGATCGTTCGGCCATGCGACGTAATTTTTCGCGTCCCTTGGGTGTGCTAAGTAGAACATCGTGCGGAGACCGCGGGGGCCATTGGGTCTCGGACTCTAGGCCAGGTCCTGCCATTTTGTGATATACAGTTTGACGTCGTTGGTAGAATAAAGCGATAATGTCGGCGCCATCAGAGTATACTAACAAAACATCGTAACCATCATTTGTCGTTTCCCACTGTGTTTGTCCAATAGCACCAGTTGTAACAGAGAAGTTATGAAGATACCGTCCCCTCCACTCGAAACTTGCAGGGATCCGTCGCCTTTAACTGGCTTAAGTCTTATCATGCAACAAATATAGAACAGGTGCGTTGGCCAATCGTCCGGGGTGAAAGCAAGTATTTTGTTGTACGTCCAACTAAAAGAGATGCCTTTCTACACCGCCGCTGAAATCAATATATCCGTTGAAGTTGAAGTTGGATAATTTCGTAAAAAAGGTAAAAGCAAAAACTATTGTAGAACAAATGTTTCGCAAATAGATTCAGTATTACAGTATTACAGTAATACGAAGATACATGTGGGAAAGTATAGATGTACCTGAATATCGATAAGTGACTTTAAAAAGCGTAATACAGGTAAGTACACGGGGCAGCTATGGCCCATGGTTACAGATCTAGGTTAAATGACAGCGGATGATTGGCAAAGTGGAGACGCGTTTTTCCCCTTTAGCAAGACGCGACTCTTTATCGGAGCGCGTTGAACAGGGGTATCAGTACCTTACGAAAGCCTTCAATTGTTACATATATCCAAGTACCTTACATAAGAAAATGCCTTTAATATCCCGTAACGAGATAGGACAATTGATTAGATCTTTACTGACGCTACTGTTACTCTAAAAATACAAATAATCACTATCCAAATCCAAATGCTTTATACTAAATAAGAATATACCAATTCGACGCCATGGCGAGGACAACCAGGTCAAAGGCGAGCGCATCAACCGCCGCGACAACAGACACAAAGTCAACATCATCTAACACAAAGTCAAGATACACATTGCCTACAGAGTCTATAAATCCGCCTAAGCTCTTCATACTTCCCACTAGCGCAACCAAAGACGCGAAAATAGTCTCCCTATTAAACCCAAGATACGCGAAACCAACGAGATATCTAGTGTGTCCCGAAACCGGTATTTACGAATTCACCAAGATCACCGCACCCAAAGCAACGCCTAGGAGTTGGTTAATAGAATGCGGTAACACGGGCAAAGTGGAAGAGAAGACGAGTGAGGATGTCGCTGAGCTTGGCGCTTATATCACTAAGGGTGCTGACTTATATGTCGCGACCCTTATCGACCCTATGTTCCTGCTCCTACCTGCATTCGCAGATCAATCCGCCAATACCAAAGATGGGAAGCGGATGTTCGTATCGAGTGACGACCATCTCGATTCTATACGTGAAAAGTCTCCACATCTATCTGAGATATTACGATGGGGGAATATACGGACGTTGCTAGAGTCGAGGATGGCCGCGATATGCGACACGGCAGAAGCAGGCAATGAGACTATGTTCCGCTTCAGCGAGGATAAACTCTTAGCGGAAGTTCTGGGCAAGGCGCAAAAGATGAGCGAGCAATCCTTACCGAAAAGTATGGAGGAGAAGTTCGTGGCTAAAGCTCTGGAAGCGCCTGTCGTGGGTATAAAAAGAGAAAACACGACGACGCTATCTGTCTCACAGACAGAAACGCAGGTACAATCCGAGACCCCTACGTCTACCTCGACAGCGACAACCCCTAAACCCGAGTCTGTCGAAACCCAGTCTTCCACGGACACAGCTCCAAGTCTTGTATCAGAAGTATCCACAACCGCTACCTCGGTGGTTGAGGAGTCGATAACCACAACCACTACGGCAGAACTACCGCCTTCACTCGGCGCCTCCCCAGAGATCATAAAATTACAACGTTTACGCACAGCTTTTAACTTCATCTGCTCGTGCTACGTCGCCCCGTTACAGGTTGCACAGTTGCAAACGAAACTCAAAGAGCAGAACCCCCCACCGGTTGACTTTGCACCTTTAGACAACTACCTAGAAGAGATTACCAAGTTACGGCAGGAACTAGCCGCGGCGCGTAGCGTGGGCGACTACTCGCGAAAGCGCGTGTTAGACGAGGAGGAACTGGCAGACCGCGCCGAGAAGAAGCGCCGGAAAGAAGAGGACGAGAAGCGGAAGAAGGCCGGCGAGAGTAGGGGCGTCAGAGATCTGAAGAAGGTAAATACGGTGGGGATGAAGAAGATGAGTGATTTCTTCAAGAAAAAATAGGTAGGTAGACTGGGAATAAAGAATAGGCGTTTGGAAACGGCGCATGTCATCAAAAATGTGTATAGTATTTGGGCTACGTGTAGGTCTTTGGATATATGTAGCCCGTTCATCATCATTCATGTATACCTAGACGGCGGCATAATCATCAAACCAAGCCTTTTTAAAAGGCTTTATCATCATGTCCGTTCCATACCCTTTAATAGCCTCGTGTCCCTCTCGATCTTCCTCTCAAGAACCCTCGGCCAATCCCCGAGGTTCCTCTGGTTGTAGTCGTCGAGCTTGTGTCTGCTGCAGATGTAGGTCTGCTGGATGCGGATGAGTATGTACCCCGCCCTGTTGTCGTCGTCGTTCTGCCCCTGATACTACCGATTCTACCGCCTCTTGTCCCACGCGCCGTCCCTCGGGTACTAGTTGAGCTGCGCGTGTTCACAGTAGCCTCGCGCTGGCGCTGTTCTTCTTCCTGGCGACGTTTTGCCTCGGCGCGACGACGCTCGTCCTCAGCAGCGCGGCGCTCAGCCTCGCGCGCCTTGTGCTGGGCTTCTGCTTCTGCCTCTGCTAAGTCTTGACTTGCACCTTTCCAGGATGGGCTCAGAATCAGGCGCTGGTTATGCTCCGTCTGCGAGAGGATGCGCGTCCAGGTGTTGAGAAGCGTGGACGCGGTGTTGACAGTGTTGGAGACAGTCTAAGGGGTGGGTAATTGGGTCAGCTTATTTGCGTCATGTGTGGGGGAAAGGGGGGGGATAACTTGTAGATAGGGATGTAGCCACGGGCGTCATATTGAAAGTATATAGGGATGAAGACAAGTAAGGAGTAAGTAAATATAGTCATACGTGCATATTGCCCTTAGCCCGTTCCAGAGTGCCGACTACACCCTCAATCAGCTCGTTGATATTTCTAACGCCTTCTAATTCTCGTCGCAGGTTTGCCTCGCGGCTCTCTTCTGAGTCGTCATAGCGATTGCTCGGTGGGTTAGAGGGGTTTTAGGCCGGGCTGGTTGTTCTCTAGAAGTGGGCTTTGCAGAGGGCGAGGCAAAGATGTCCTCGGTGTCGGATTCGTGATCAGACATAGCTTCGCAATGAGGAAGTGAAAGGGTCAGTTAGGTAATGAAGATAGATTATACCTGCGACACGATAACGCAGTAGCTGCAATTGGCGATAGGCGGAGTGGAGGGGTAGCTAGGTAATGGTTGTAATGGTTATAATGGTTAATCCAGGGGGTAGACAAGGCCGCCAATAGATTTAATTATTTCCAGAAGCGGCTCCAATGGTGGTGTAGTGACGTAGGTAGTAATAGGATTAAGGTTGCGACCTTCTATGTGTCTTTTCTAAGGCTAACCGCTAACCCCAGTTGGTGTCTAAGGCATCCTAAGACAATTTTTGTTGACATGCGTTGTCGTGCAGCAGTGTTTTGCTTTCAGCGTGTGGATGTGCTGTGCACGTTGTGCTGGCCTCCAAATTGGCCAATTGCCCTTAGATGCATTCGTTATCGATAAATTTCGGCCATCCAATTCGTAGTGGGGCTAAACTTTGTGACGCGTGCAAAGTTCGCATAACGCGTCGCAGAAGGTACGCGGATACATGCACGTACCTTCTATTTTATGCACAGTGTGATTTGTATCATGAACTGTGAGGTATACATGCTGCATCGCATAAATTATGCCCTATTGAAAAGTACTCCGTAGCAATTAGAGCAACATAAGCAGGGGTTACTAGTGGAATGTCATAATTACTTTACACTAGGTTAGGTACCCATGTAATTTGGCAGCTACTACCGCACGTCCCACTGCGAGTTGGGATAGTTCGAGGTATCCCCCCCAAACTTGAAGTGCTCGGCTGCCCAGCCACTTCAAACTTTCACATCCTGCCACCCATATCCCTAATTTGACCAAAATTCCCACTACAACTTCATTCTGACGCATCAAGCCACCAACACCATCTATTCCAAGGTCCTCTACGCTCCTTGTCGTTAGACTTAGTCAATTTGGCTTTGACCGCGTCTATCACCGCAGTAACTCATCGCTACCAAAACATCATATCAGCATTTTAATTCTTTAATTCGGCTTCGCAAACAACTACAACTCGAGAACGGAGGTAACAAGCAAAAAAGCAAAGCGGACGCGATCACCCCTTGATTGATTCTTCTATCCTTGGCCTTGCCTACTTACCCCTTCGCACTAAACATCAATCTCCAACTTCGCACTTAAGTAAAACATTGTTCAATTGAACAAACGCGTAAAAATTAGGAGGATATTGATGCTTCATGAGCCAAACGAGTTTGCGATATTTTAAATCCCGAAATCTAACCTGCACCCATTGTGCGCACCTTTAACCATCTAACTAAGGCTCAAAAAGAACGCTGCCTTAGAAGCAAACAACAATGGCGTCCTTTTCAGTCTCAACGCCTTCTCCGCCTGGCCGAGTGCACACTCCAGGTACTCCGAAGTTTGGTTACAACGATTCCTGGGAACCTTTTTCTCCTCGAAAATCAGCCCGCATTTCAGCACAGCGCTCAACTCAGCGCACTCCCTCCCCCCGCGCTCAGCAGCACCGCACCCGCGCATCATCAAAAAATTCCACATCGGATATTTTTTCTACTCCTGCCACTTCGTCTCCCAAGAAACGCCAGCCCGCCATGGATTCCGTGCGACGCGCATCCGGTGCATTAACTTACGAAGCCACCACCAACGCAGCCGATTCCCTTGGAATTTCTTCGCAGCACAAATCCAAAGCCAGCACTTCTGCTTCTCGAGCCGCAACCATGTTTCCCACTCCGGCCAAGACACCCAAGAAGCAACCCGACGAGAAGTCCAAGGCTAATGTTCGCGCAATCGCACGCAGTCTATTTTCGGAGACTGATGCAATCGCGACTCCCAAGAAAAGAAAGCCTAAGAAGTACACCGGCCTTACACTAGACAGCTTCACTGCTGAAGACATTGACCAACCCATCGAGATCTTCACCGATACGCGCGACCGCATTCCCGAGGCAGATGATACTGCTGCTAATCCCTTCTATGAGAAACACCCCGCACCGTCTGCGGCGGAACCCAAGACTCCCAAGAAGCGAGGCCAGGGCAAACTGATTTCCGTCCCCGGTGAAGGCAAACTGCCTCTTGACGAAGTTCTTCAACGAGAAGATGGTATAATATACGTCTTGTAAGTTATTATTTTATTATCATCCCAAATGCGCCCGCATTCGATTGGCATATACTAATAAATATTTATATATAGCCGAGGAAAGAAGATCTTCCGCAAGTTTTCGTCCAATGAGGATCTAGGTTCGGATGAAGCTGATAGCGAGAGCGAAGAGGCGGAGCTCAGTGGTGCTAAGAGCCATGAGCGACTGCGTCCGTTGACTCGTTCCTCTGTTAAGCCGCGTCTCCTCTTTCCCACTAAGGGCAAGAATGTCACCAAGCCGACCACAGATGATGAGGAAGCTGCCACGGATATTGAAGATCACGTGTTTAAGGATGTCGAGGAAGAGGAGGAGATCAAGGCTCCCGCAACTCCTACTGCCAAGGTCGCCGAGAAGCCTGGCACACCTGTTGCACCCAGATTCGCGCCTGCCTCCCCTCCCAGCACTGTCCGAACCCGACGCACCACCTTCCACGCGAAGGCTCCGGAATCACCCCTCAAGGTCACCAAGTCGCGTAGTCCCTTCGATGGCTGGCGTCGCTCTAAGAGCCGTGCTGCCGGACACGGCCAGAAGCGCGAGGGTGAGGAGTTGGCCAGACCGAATGAGTCAAAGCGCCAGCGTGCCTAGTCGGCTACTTTGAGTGATGCTTTGACCCGTCTACAGCAGCTAGGCGATTTCGACGGGCTTAAGCAACGAAAGCCTTCAGCCTAAGCTTTTTCGCGTTTTCTTTTCCCCTTTGTGGTTTTTGGACGGCAGGAATTCGGTACGTTTCGGTACAACAATTCGGTACAACAATTCGGTACAGTAAAGGACTGAAACGGAAAGCTTGGTTCTACCAAGCGGTGTTGGGCGTTGTTTTCCGTATGGCAAAGGTGACTTAAGTCGAGAAAAGCCGCATAAAGGATTGCTATTGCTATGTACCATGTGATTTTGCTGGACTGAGGATCCAGCCATGTTAATTATTACAGGTGGATGGCCTCGGGTAGTTAGCTTTGCCTTCAGAATGAATCGAGTGTTTTTTAGCAAGGATAAGGATTGTTATTACAATAGGTCGATTGGACAGGAGAAGTTTACTTTTGTGAATGGCGGGTTGAGGTTTGTTTACTCAGGAATTTTTATAGATTAACGTCGCCGAAAGCCCAGCAAGTTTATCATTTGCTTTGCTTAGCTATACTCGGCGTTCTTGAGCAGTTTAGCCAGCTAGATACCTACCCTAACGCATTGCTACCAAATAGTTAATCTACAACATCGCCGAAATCACAAAGTCTTAAATATTCACTAGATGAGGTCGGCGTAACATGACTTTCTCTTAATTTCATCTTACGATCACAAGTATGAATGGTTACTTTAAATCGACAATGCTTAAAGTTATTATCTTAATCTCCATGTTTCAGGGGTAGTTATGTTAATAGGGGTTGGATGAGTAGGTATCTAACTACCTCTCTAGATATAGATACAATTCGTAATTATTTTAGAATATGTAGATAGATCATTCGTGCATATTACTATCAAGGTAATCATAGTAGTTGCTATATGTAGTATATTATATATTGTATAAGTGCGCCTACTTAATCTTCATTATTTAGGTACCTAGGTAAGGGAAAGTCGCAAAGGAAGTTACCTATACTAGAAAAGAGTTAGGTATCACGTCATGTAGACCATTCGTGGTATAAACAAGTTAAAGTGTAATTCCCCTTTGCCCCGCCCCCGCCTAAATTTCACATTTTACTTGTTGCACTTTCACCCAACTTTCATCTACTATTCAAAGTAATCGACACATCACTTTGGATCAGCCAGTCCTAAAATATTACGAAGGTTTGATTCGTTACAAACAGCCATCTGTAGTCTTACCAACTCCAATTGGCCACTGAGTTTTATAGAAAATAACCATAGGATTGCTTCACCATGCATATATTAGTGACCAACGACGATGGTCCGCCATCCCCGACCTCGTCACCATACGTACATAGTCTTGTCCGCGAGCTTCAGAAAAGAGGACATACTGTCTCGGTCTGCTTACCACACGCCCAACGTTCCTGGATTGGGAAGGCCCATATGATCGGCCAGACCGTAAAACCTCTCTACTACCGCCCGTCTGCCACCTTCGACCCTTCACCAAGCGCCGCCTCCCAAGCTCAGGGAGCTGTATATACACGTCCGAGTAAGGATAGCAAAGAGGAAGAATGGATCCTTGTGGACGGAACACCGGCCAGCTGTGCCCAGATTGGTCTGCACCACTTCTTCCAAGAGAAAGGTCCGGTTGATCTTGTAGTGTCGGGTCCCAATTACGGCCGGAATACGACGGCAGTGTTCGCACTAAGCTCCGGTACGCTAGGTGGCGCACTCGAAGCTGCCGTATGTAGAAGGAAATCTATTGCTCTGAGTTACGCATTTTTCAGCCGCAACCACGACCCTGTCATCATCGATGCTGCTACTCGGCATAGCGTGCGCGTCATCGAGAAGCTATATGCCCAGTGGCCGACAGACAAGAGCGTTGATTTATATTCGGTCAATGTACCGCTCGTCGAGGGCGTTGACGAACGGAAAACGCTGTGGACTGAAATGCTACAAAATTATTGGGGCGAATCAAGTGTCTGTTTCGAAGAAGTCGAGGGAGCATTGGAGATGAGGAAGAGGAAGAAGAGAGGATAAGAGAGGGTGAAGAAGTAAGATCATCTGGAGGCGTTGGCTCGAAAGCGAATGGCGAAGGTGGTGAGACAAGTCAGATCCGGTATCCACACAGACATTTCAAATGGGCACCGAAGTTTGCGGATGTTTATAAGAGTGTTGAGGAGTCGCCGCCAGGAAATGATGGATGGGCGGTGAAGGAGGGTTTCACAAGGTGAGTCGAACACAGGTCTCCTTTACGTCGATGGCGCCAATGTCCACGCTTGTACCTGAACCTAACCAGTTGTGCAGTGTAACACCAATGAAAGCAAACTTCTATCACACGGCAACACATCTATATGGAGAGGAGCTGAAACTGTGAGTTGAGCCTACTACATTACATTTGGTTTTAGACGAGGACGACAGCATTATAGACAGCTAGAGCTTGCATAGCCGCATAACCGGTCCGTCAGATAGACAAAACCTCATCATCTTCTAGACCACATGCAAGAGGTGAGCTAGTTACGGCGAAAGAGGCTGTCGAGTATTCTGCAGATGTCGAATGCTTGCGATGTGCGTACTTCCTTGATTGCCATTCTCATATTATCTTTTCCAGGGACAAACCAGATTCCTTGGGAATGGCAATGTCTACATCGACCTTGATATATCGACCAAAGCAACACTTCTACGCCTTGGTCGCCTACGAAGACCCCTATGTCCAACCACTTATACTCTCTACCCTAAAGAAGTTCTTTTCCCCTGAGTCATACACTTTACTCTCGATTTCCGATTCAGTGGCTCAAGGTGAACCCATACCACTAAGCAAGCTGTTGCCAGAAAACACCAGTAGCCCTATCCTACAAATTACACCCTACGAAGCCATCGACTGGGACTATGTAGACTCGCATCCAGAGACATGTATAGTAAATAGCTACATGCTGCGCAAGGCGCTAATACGAAAGCATTATCTATCGGCTACTGTTGAGCAGTGGGTAGCCAAGCGCCCCGAGTCAGTGTTGAAGACGCATGTCAAGAGGACGGAGGCATTCGAGCTAGACTATGCCGAATTCCTAGACGACGCCCTCATTGAGGCCTTCGACTTACGTGCAAGCCTGGAGAAGAACGCAGAAAAGGAACCGGGCCAGGAAACCGAATGGTGGATTCTCAAGCCCAGTATGAGTGATAGGGGACAAGGTATTCGATTATTTAGCACGATGGAAGATCTACAGGGAATTTTCGACGAGTGGGAAGAGGACCTACCGGATAGCGAGGATGAGGACGAACAAGGTGATGACGCGGTCTCGAATCCCGATCCCGATTCCGAGAGGCGCAACAATATTACCACCTCGCATCTTCGTCACTTCGTGGCTCAGCCGTACATACACCCACCCCTCCTACTGCCCGGGGACAACCGGAAATTCCACATCCGCACCTATGTCGTGTGCGTTGGCAGGTTGGACGTCTACGTGTACAAGGACATGCTGGCGCTCTTCGCGGGCAAACCTTACACGGCGCCTGCCTCTAATAATACTACTACTATCACTACCACGTCGCCCGTCGACCTCGAGGCACACCTGACAAACACGTGCCTGCAGCGCTCAGTCGACGACGGCACAGTCCGACGCTTCTGGGACCTACCGCTCGACCAGCGCACCAAGGACGCCGTGTTCGCGCAGATCGCCGCGGTGACGGGCGAGGCGTTCGAGGCGGCGGCCCGCGCGATGCAGATGCACTTCCGGCCGCTGAGCAACGCGTTCGAGGTCTTCGGTCTGGACTTTTGGTCGACGCCCACGGCTCCCCTGGCTGCTCGAGGTCAACTCGTTCCCGGACTTCCGGCAGACGGGCGACGACCTGAAGGGTCTGGTGCGCGGGCTCTGGGAGGAGGTGCTGAGGCGCGCGGCGGTGCCGTTCTTGGGGTTCGGGGACGGTGGAGGAGTGGGTGCGGGTGCGGATGAGGGCGGGGAGGAGGAGGGCGAGAGGTTGGTGCTTGTTAGGAGGGTGGATTTGGGGAGGTAGGAGGTAGGAGATAGAGGTGGAGATAAGGGGAGGAGAGTCTAGGGGGGGTGTAGATGGGTAGGTAGATAGACGAATAGAATGTTTGTCTCTGGCGTAAACGTGTTTGTTGTCAGTTTGATGTTGTTCATTTGTGACCTTGAAGATACGATGTGGTTATAGGGGCGGAACGCTCCTGGGCATAACTACTATGTAGTACTAGTCTTGCCTGATATGCCTACCTAAATCTTATTACACAGGGTTTTAGATGAGAATAGGGGGTGCTTTAGGCATTGGGAGTGGCAGCAGTCTCGCTTTAGCTGAAGCGTTAAGGTCGGTTATAGCGGTTGTCGACCTACTCTTAGGGAGGTTCTGCGCATCCATGGATTTGTTTTTCATCTACATATTGGCATCGTCATAGCGGATATGGGTGTCACAAGGAGAAGCTCTCCGAGCTAGCTGCCGAGTCTAAGTTTCACAAACTACATAACCATCTTTACTTTGTATAACACATATTACTCGTCCATGTAGCACGATGCGGGAAGCTTGATCTGCGTTGGCCTAGGGACGATGGAGATGCAAGTGCTACGGCAGTTCGCCATGTGGTGAAACGCATATAGGAGTACCTAGGTAGGTAGCTAGTGCGCGTGTTGTTACGGAGGTAACTATTGACGACGGTGAGCACTACGCAGGGAGGAGGCAATATAATAGGACTATCAACGTGTCCCTCCCTTCATGTTTAGGAAACTTGCTCTTTGCAGACATGTGGTGGGAGATACAGGGAGATAGGAGCTTCTGTGTATGTGGCTATGCTGCTGATCTTATGGTCTGTCAATAAATCCTGACCACTAGAATCAGATATTGGCTACTATGGTACGTAGGTTGTCTTGTCTTTTCTGGTCAGCCATGGCCACTAACCGGCCGAAGAAAACCATGCATTCGTATATTTTCACCGTAAAGCAGAGTAAGCGGTGAGCTGCTCCCAACCTCACCCTCCCGGACGTGAAGCGAACCCAATTAGGATGTTGCGTAGTTGCCGCCGAGAAGCAATTATGAGGCTACGAAGCCAAGACGTATCATATCCAGATTTGTTTGTTCCTTTATACTTGGCTTTCTTGGTCCATAAGAGCTTGTACCAAGGTTCCGCTCTATCAATAATCCGATGTCTTTCGCTTCATAAAAAATATTGATATATTATTACATTTTACTTACTAATATCGGTAACTAAGTGATTACGTGCTTGTGTATATAGGTAGTTCTTGGATCCAATGTAGTCCTGGAGGTTGTTATCGAGCAAGCCTCGATCTAATACGTTGGATGACGGCAGACAAGCAACTTAGTTTAATGAGCGCGCGACGCAACGAGACACCTGACTCGAGACTATCGAGCACTGCCACGCCGGAAATGACTAGCTAGGTAGGCTAGATGCAGCATTCAATCCCGACGCCATGGTGAGGAGCCAAGGAGATTTCAGATTTCAAGCTTCCCAACGGGAACATAATGCTATCTTTGTGCGATGGTGGTGCAAACAAACACCGCCCCACGGATGTAATGTTTTAGATCGGTACTCTTTTCTATCTGTTCGACACGCGATTCATAGTGTAGTTTCAAGATACGCTTCTTCTTGGGTTGGTTAGCCATATCAATGGAAGTGAAAGACGCTATATCGCGAAAAGAGGCACTTGAAGCTAAACGACGCGACTATGGTAGATAGAAGAACCCCAGTCTTGGCATGTTCTACACTGCATGTACTTCCAGAACCATATAAATTAATCGCTGTGCCTCCGGTTTGCATATTTGATGCGGCATTGCCATCGAGTTACATTAATATTCTTTATATAGAGATATATTGCGACCTATGTCGAGTGAAGTGGTTTAATATATGGAATGGCATATTGAAAAGCAGCGGCACGGATGTGTGTAGATACTTCCTGGGGGATATCTTCATAACTTAAGACCGCTCCTCGACCTAGCTACTTAATATTTTCTATCGTATCTGTCGTGTCTTTTTACGATACCGTTTACGAAACTGAAACGAATCATATGTTGATAACACGAGGAAGGATATAAGTTCATAGCTGAGCCGCAATTTTACATCAGGGGTCCATGAAGTCTGCGTGTCTTTGTGTCTTGCACTTCGAAAGGATGAGAAATACACAAGTTTTAGAGATGAGATGAATGTTCGGACAGAAGATGTTTTTGATTCCGAAAATTTGTAATCCCTCGATAATTCCCTGTTAATCCCATGTAGAGCTTACTGATACACACCCGACAAATATTCCTTGTTCTAGGGGGGGATACAGAGGATCGTCAGGATGCTCGGGTTTTTTACCGAAACATTTTCATCCGAAGACACCGCTCTGCCGTAAACATTTCAAGTTGGAGAATCTGCCTTGACAATGGCCCCATACGGGGGGGGATGGAGTAGATATCGGCGATGCCACTTTTTCTATTTGAGATCTAGGAAGATAGGCCTCCCGAGGATCGCTCATGATAGCCGAAGCTATTATGCAGCACGGGGACAGCATGATGTAGGCTAAGGGCGCATTTTTATTAGCATTGAATGTTATGATAGTGTCTAATAAAAAAAGGCCGGGGCGCGGACTGGTGGAACACGTCGATAGTTACGAATCGCGCATCCGCCGTTCCCCATATTTTCACATGGGAAGCTTTGATACGAATTGGGTTAATAAGTATACGCGTGCAGCATTACGGCTATAGTTGTGCTGTTAATGCTGTTTTGGGCGTATCTAAATTTCCCCCTTATATCATGATCGGACCCATGGCCTACTAAAGTTCTCCCCCCGTATTCAAACTTGAGGATCTAAGTAGAGATGCGAATTATAGGAGGAGAGTTATACAGAGAGAAGAGAGAAAAAGCAAGGGTTACTAAGAGCCTGCACATGGCTGACTGCAAGCCACTCCATCCTCCTCTCCTATGGACAAATGAGGCTTTGACACAGACAGCATGAGGTAGCATTAGTTCTGCCAATTACACAGTCGGAACAGGAATATGAGAGACATTTCCCAATGAGAAAGGTCTCCGGTCGTCCCACGTGGACGGGACATGCAATTTGTGCTGTTGATATATGCCGCGCCCTACGTAGCATCCTTATCGTTATTATTAGTTATTATTGGTGATTAGCTTTTTGGGCTTTTTTCCGTGACAGCGAGGCTGATATGACTGGCTAGGCTGATTTCTAGTGACGTTCGTTTCCATTCTAGTCGAGGACTTGGAGACATATATTGCTTACCAGGTTGGTCAGTCTTAGGTTGGAGAACGGCGGTAATGACGAGCGATGAAGGTTATGTGCTATGTGTGATAGAACATCCGCAAAAAAGTGCATATGCCGCCGTCCCTTAGAAGAGCTACTTCTGGGACATCTTGGCTGAACACACGAGGCATATTGCCAAGTATGGAGTACGTTTAAGTGTAAGTTGGTTCTATGGGGTTAGCTGATAGTCTGCACATAGTATGAAATGAAGCCTAACTAAGGTAAGACACTAATACATATGTAGGTAGAAAGATAACATCACGACTTTACCCTAGGATCAGAATAGAAGGACGAACAGGATGTCATTATCGAGTGGGTTAAAGCCAAGACTACGTTGACAAAGGATAGGAGTGTTTGCGGTGTTTAATGTCGATGTTCTCGGTGTTTGTTGGTCAGGTCAGCATATGCAAGTAAGAAGTTGCAAACTCTACCGACTTATATAAAATACCCCTAAGTTTATATATGACGATCTGGACGATATGACGTCTCCTTCCAATACATGTTACACAACGAGACATAACCTCATAGATCTACATAAAGCCCAGTTAGTTTCCACTTCTTCAAAGAGCATTCGATTCTAGACCCCAACCCTCTCCTGAGTGAGGCAAAAAGCTGTTCTACTGCCTGACATTCTGCACATTCCGGTATTTCAGAACAAGAATGGACCTCAGCTGGGATCGAGATGGAGCTGGAACCGAAAAAGATACGGGCCACCGATCGTTGTTGAGGGTCTCGCTCCAAGAGCACAGCCTCCTTCGCCAAGGCTTTCTCTGATCCCTCTAATTCGCCGAATGCTGCGTTGACTTACCCTGACGAGTAATAACCGACGGTACCACGGTGACACGGTCCATTTGCATATGCACGTACCATAATACGTATCTTGTGTGTACCTCTCACCAGTGTCAACTTTTTCTCATTCATCCAAAGAGGCGAGCGGGTATGATACGACGATCAGGCCTTCTTTTTTTTTTTTCTTTATTTCTTGTGTTTTTGCAATTTTACCAAGCTTTTCCAAGACCGACCACGCGGTTCAGGTTTTGTAGTGCCAAGTGACAATTTACAATGCTAAAGAGTTTTTGTCATGCAAATGCTGATATTATAAGATCTTGGCGGATGCTGGAGTGGATTCCATTTTTAAATACAATCAATATCTAGGTAGTAATCGGTATCGGTATCTACATCTACCTTTTGCAACCACGGAAGGTTCAATACTACTACCCGTGGATGTCCGTCAAATGTCTTAGCGGGTAGCATAAATAATAAAGTTAGCAGTTGGCTCGACTCGGGGTGCAACTACTTTTGGAGGTGGTGTATGTACTCTCAACTTTAGCAGGAACTTGCGTGCGTGGCACAGGAAACTTGTAAAGACTTGTTAATTAGCGCGTTTCGGCCCTAGAACCTAAGTCGTGATTGTGTACCTATCAGACCCTTGAAGGGTATCTGCACTTGGTACCTTAGCTTAATTAGATCCTAGGTAGCTTTATTTTCTTTCTAGGTAAAGCATTGGATGTACTCTATGTAGGTATGCTGTATGCGGTATGCGGTATGCGAATATGTAATGTACATTAGTTATGGAACTGCACCTTTTGCATTTGCTACTCCCTCCCTCCTCTATCCAACTTCCCAACGCTCCTTTTCGGTAGGTTGGATTGTCCAAGATCCTGACTCTCCCTCCACCGCCGTCTTGATAGTTATTTTGTTTTCTTTGTTTAACTATTATTTTAATTCCCTAAGAGCTTGGCCCCGTGTACGAAAGGGTGCGACCTTGGGACCGTGTGTCAGAAAAACAAAATTGGCCTCCTCAACGCCGTACTTCTGTCATCACTCGTCAGAATTGGATCTTGCCTAGCAACTTAGCTTTTCCTATTCGACGGCCTCTACTTCTTGCCATTCGAGGAAGAGATAACTCTAAACAAGTGCTAGTCTACACAGCCTCAATTCCAAAAACCCTTTCGCTAGGTGCATGCGGCTTTCGCACGTCCTTAAGGTGCAACCCATCAAGACATCTGGGGCCTCGTTTATCGTTTATCTGTTACGAACAACCCGTACTAAGGACCGCATTGTTTATAACTCTTATTATTCTTGCGAGACATTCATATTTCCCCGGTGACCCGCCACAACCCTCTCGACTTTTGACCTCGTCCGTCGATTACTGGTCGCTACCGATCAAATCGTGTAGTGGTTCTTAAAGTACCGGCCGACCTAGAGACGTCCCGTTGTTTCGCCTCTACCGATTCCTCAACCAGAGATATTGTTGTGTGGTCGACCACTCGGTTCCAGACACGCCGAAAACAAGAGTAAACACACGAATACGTGCGCTATACGGAATACTTCGCTGCGCCTCAGTTCAAGCGGAGACGTCCCGACCGCGTTTGCCTTAAGGTTACGAAGATAACCAATATCCCTTGGAACTTGGGGAAGTCAATTGCCTTGACTATCCCTTTCCTCAGCGTTTCTGCATCGCCGATCTAACATTCGATCCATGGCCAGCACCTGTGTGCGAACATTTTGACCTATACTTGGATCTTAGCCTTTTGTCGCAAGGCTACTCAGGTTTAACAACTTCCTTCACACAATTCTTCCGCCAACATATGCGACATGGCCGACCCTAGTAAGGACGGTCCCGAGGGCACACCCGTAGAGCGAGAGCGTAAGTCAATTTGAATAGACGGAACAACGGGTTGTTTATTTACATGTTTCCCTGATTATCCTAACTTTGTCCTCTAGGCCTACTATTACAATTGATACGACGAACGATACCGAACCTACGGCCGCCCCTCATCAATCACCTGTATCTCCTCATGACGACTCCGTAAGTCCGACTGCGCTGGCAGCCAGCTGGGCATCATCTGAAAAGACTGCCGCTCCTCTAACATCGCAGCCATCTACCGTGAGCTCTAAGGGGGAAGCGCGGCAGACGCATTCGTTTGATAGTGCTAGGGATAGCAGGCCGACTAGCCCACACAATGTTTCTAGTCCTGTTACCGCGAGAGGGAACGAGAAGGGCCAGGCTTTCCTTTCTGTGCCGGACAATCATCACCGCTCGAGGCAAAATTCAGTCGATAGTGAAGATGGATCGCGATCAATTAGTTCGTCCCTAGGTGATACGGTCACAGGCACGGCATCATGGCAAGGCGAGAAGAGCGCTGTATCGAAGCAGTCGTTCGATAACGAGAAAATTATGAAGGACAATGATGCCTTGAAACCAGATCAAGGCAAGGAGGCCGATTTCGAAGTGGAAAATAACCCTTTCGCATACAGCCCTGGTCAACTCACCAAGATGTTTAACCCTAAAAGTTTATCAGCTTTCTACAAGCTTGGAGGTCTGACTGGAATGGAAAAGGGGCTTCGTACTAACCGCGAGACCGGATTAAGCCCTGACGAAAAGCATCTAGAAGGCACAATCACGTTTGAAGAGGCGACGAACCGTTCATCTAAACCGGAGAACAAAGGGGTGGAAAGCCAGGCACCACTGGCCCACTCTGATACTCACCGGAGACATGGATCAGATGAGCATTTTATCGATAGGAAACGAGTTTACGGAGATAACCGAATTCCCGAGAAGAAGGGCAAGAGCTTTTTGGAACTGGTATGGATCACTTACAACGACAAGGTCTTAATTCTGCTTTCCGTCGCTGCTGTAGTATCACTCGCTGTCGGTCTATACCAGACCTTTGGCGGTGAGCACGAGAATGGAGAACCATCTGTCGAATGGATTGAAGGCGTAGCTATCATTGTTGCCATTGTTATTGTGGTGCTAGTTGGATCTCTGAACGATTGGCAAAAGGAAAGGCAATTCGCGAGGTTGAACCGAAAGAAGCAGGATCGGCTGGTTAAAGTCGTCAGGGCTGGTAAAACTATTGAGCTGTCTATTTTTGATCTTATGGCTGGTGACGTTGTTCACTTGGAACCTGGCGATCTTATCCCTGTTGATGGTATTCTCATTCAAGGCTTCAACGTCAAGTGTGATGAATCTCAAGCGACGGGTGAGTCGGATATCATACGCAAAAGGCCGGCCGATGAGGTGTTCGCTGCTATCGAGAACGGAGAGGACACGAGGAAGCTAGATCCTTTCATTCAGTCTGGAGGCAGAGTGATGGAAGGTGTGGGGACTTTCCTGGCTACATCTACAGGTATTTATTCGAGTTACGGCAAAACGATGATGTCCCTAAGCGAAGATCCCGAGATCACACCCCTTCAGTCTAAGCTCAACGTTATCGCCGAATACATCGCGAAGCTCGGAGGAGCTGCCGGTCTGCTTTTGTTCATTGTGCTATTCATCTTGTTCCTGGTCCGCGTTCCGTCAAACGATAGTATGACACCGTCTCAAAAAGGTCAGGAATTCATCGAAATTTTCATTGTCGTGGTTACTATTATCGTTGTTGCGGTGCCAGAAGGGTTGCCTCTTGCTGTCACATTAGCGCTGGCCTTTGCTACCAACCGTATGATCAAGGACAACAACTTAGTGCGTCACTTGAAAGCCTGTGAGGTTATGGGAAATGCTACGACAATTTGCTCCGACAAGACTGGTACCTTGACTCAAAACAAGATGACAGTTGTTGCTGGGACGATTGGTACGTCTCATCGCTTCGGAAGTGGGCCATCTGCAAAGGGACAAGAGCTATCGGAGAAGGAATTCGGAAGCAATCTTAGCCCAGCAACCCAAGAGATTTTGCTGAAGTCCATCTCACTCAACTCAACGGCTTTTGAAGGCGAGGTAGAAGGCGTAAAAACTTTCATTGGGTCCAAGACTGAGACGGCGCTATTGGAATATGCTAAGGCATACCTCGGTATGGGACCAGTGAGTGAGGAACGAGCGAACGCAAAGATTCTACAGGTTATTCCTTTTGATTCTGGCCGAAAGTGTATGGGTATAGTCGTTCAACTCGAGAATGGCGCTGCTCGTCTATACGTCAAGGGTGCGTCCGAAATCGTGCTTGCGAAATGTTCAGCAATTCTTCGCAACCCTACCCAGGATGCATCCAGTGCCCCTATTACTATGGACGACGTAGAAACTGTCAAGGCTCTCATCGAAGACTACGCGTCCAGGTCTCTACGAACTATCGGAATTATCTACCGCGATTTCGAGAGATGGCCTCCACGGAATGCCAGACGCGCCGAAGGTGGCCAGAACGAGGTTATATTCGAAGACGTTTTCAAGAATATGACATTTATTGGTATGGTCGGTATCCAGGATCCTCTCCGTGAAGGTGTCCCCGAGGCGGTTAAGCAATGCCAGAGGGCCGGTGTAATTGTTCGCATGGTCACCGGTGACAACAAACTTACGGCTCAGGCTATCGCGAAGGAGTGTGGCATACTGCAGGAAGATGGACTGGTAATGGAAGGCCCGGAATTCCGAAATCTAAGCAAATACCACCAAAACGAGATCATCCCGCGCCTTCGTGTACTTGCGCGCTCCAGTCCCGAAGATAAACGTGTTCTTGTACGTCGCCTCAAAGACCTAGGTGAAACCGTTGCTGTGACCGGAGACGGTACGAACGATGCGCCCGCTCTGAAGCTTGCGGATGTTGGGTTTTCCATGGGTATTGCTGGTACGGAAGTGGCCAAAGAAGCGTCTGCTATCATCCTTATGGATGATAACTTCAACAGTATTGTCAAGGCCTTGAAGTGGGGCCGAGCTGTAAACGATGCCGTCAAACGTTTCCTCCAGTTCCAACTTACCGTCAACGTTACCGCCGTTGTATTGACCTTCGTCACGGCTGTCTCCAGCAGCGACGAGGGTTCTGTGCTAACAGCAGTCCAGCTTCTATGGGTCAATCTGATTATGGACACTCTCGCCGCGCTTGCACTTGCTACCGATCCTCCCCAGGACAGTTGTTTAGACCGAAAACCAGAGCGCAGAGGCGCTAGCATTATTTCGATAACGATGTGGAAAATGATTCTTGGCCAAGCGATTTATCAGTTAGCAATTACTTTCATACTCTACTATGGCGCGATCTCTATTGGTATAGTCGGAGAAGGCGAATGGCAGTACCCTCAACGCGATACCCTCGTTTTCAACACCTTCGTATGGATGCAAATCTTTAACCAGTGGAAGTAAGTACAAATGCGTGAAGCCAAAAACTTGTGAACTACGCTAACAGTATAAAAAGCAATCGTCGCCTGGACAATCACTTTAATATTTTCGAAGGCCTATTACAGAATTGGTACTTCATTGTAATCAATGTCGTCGTGTCTGGTGTTCAAGTCCTCATCATCTTCGTTGGTGGAGCTCCCTTCAGCATTTCTGGATCCGATCCCACGCAAACGGGCCCTCAATGGGCAACTGCACTCGTACTCGGTGTTATTTCCATTCCCATCGGCATGGTTATTCGTCTAATTCCCGATGAACTTATCAGCAAATGCATTCCTAACGTCCTCAGGAAGAAGCGCGGCATCCCTGGATTAACGATCTCGGACGAGGAACGTTTCAACGAGTACCCAGAGGTTCTTGCTGACGTTAGAGACGAGCTTGCTTTCTTGAAGAAGCTCAAGGGTGGTCGCTTAAACAATTTGAAATTCGCCGTCAGACAGACTCGAGACAATTTCATCTCAAAGACAAGAAGCCCGTCCCATTCTCGATCTAACTCAGTGAGAGCACCGCAAACTCCAACACGCGAGGATAGCTTCAGCGCCCCCTCCCCAGCACCTACTCCGGATTCTCGGAAGCGGTCCAGGTCGATAAGGTCACGATCGAACTCAGCACTGGGAGCGCCTACGGTTATGGCCGGTATTATTGCTGGCAGTGTGGCAGCCGGATGGTCTCCGATAGAGAGGACTGGAGATCGTGATTTCCCGCCATCCCGTCCCACACCTTCACCACTATCGACTCGCGAACATAGCGAATTGGAGCCAGCACCCGTTCTGACAGAAGAACCGATGTCGATCGAGGACTCTGGCCCTTCTACTGTACCTCAACTGAGCGTCCCGCAACCACCCCAAAAGCAAAAATCTGTTTCTTAGGCAGCATGAACGAAGTTTTGGTTTAGATTACCCTATGTCACTCTCGATACTATGATATCTGGAGATTACGAGAACATGCACGCAAAAAAAAACGAGTGGAGTATTAGAATACAGCTCGTATTTAATATTAATCTACGCCCCGTGGTCGAAGTCAACCAAGGTTATTGGTCTGACCTATCACTCGTACCCCGCCCGCAACCTCGATAGGACCTACGGAGAAAACTATCTACGGGGATTATCGTGTAAAGTTTGGCTATGGCGGCCCACGGAAGTCAATAAGCATCTCTCGTGGGAATGCGTAATATGTGGTTCGCGATTCCTAGTTTGTGTGCTACCGGGACAGAGGGTGCGGATATTGCAGTTGAGTGAACTAGAATGACCGGTGCTAGGGTAAAGGGGGTCTTGGAAAGGAGTCCAGCACCTTACGTTGGTATCCTTGGTGCAGCAATTGGGCTTCTAGGCCAGGGATAACAAATATTAAATGCAATAGACAAACGTCGGCGTCTGGTGTCAGTGCGATTGGTAGAGCGTGTTTCTTTATGTGTGTGTGTGTGTGTGTTGGTTAGGAATAGGATCAAGTCCATAGATATCAAAAACGTCGTACAGTAGTAAAGCGGGAGCGAAGGAGAAGTAGCAAAAAAGGTACTTTACGTGATAGAAATTTCATGGAGACGAATCATAAGTGGTTTTTAATAGTATTCTCTTGACATGTTGAAGCCTTTAATTGAGTGTGGTTTGAGTAGCAACTTGATTGTATTGTTTACACCGAGGACTTCGTTGGACAGGACAGTTACCAATACGGACCGCATGTGCGGACGTAGACCCGCATACTTACCTCCCAAGACACTTCCACACCAAACCGGGTATATGAGTAGAATAATATTCCCGCCTGCTTCCTCTTCTTCTTCCCCCCTTTCTAGCTGATGTAGTATATAACCAGGTATCTAGAGCCTTCTTTCGCGTTCAAGCAAGACAGACAGATAGCCTTCCCAGCTTCGTCGTAGGCAGGCTGTTAGGCAGGTAAGCGAAAGCTACCTCCGTGCAGCCGTGGTATACTTAAACTACCTAGGTACCTAATAAATGTGCGTTTCTTTACACCGAGTTGCCTCCTCTCATAAGTTGATAACATGGAAGTGAGTGTGGGGGCCGGAATTTTCGGTGGCCGGTTATTCGCTCGGAGTTGGAGTGATACGCCCTTTTTTTATATTTGCGGTTGTGGCAAACAGGGGATGCTTTCTTCTATGAGGAGAGTTGCAGTTGTAGTTGCAATTGCAGGCATACTTTTTGGGATTCACCGAGCTGGATCCTATGGGAGTCTTGTACATTTACTACCTCCTGAGTGGTTTTTGGGTTCGTTTATCTTACTATTCTGGTTGCTGACGTGTGGTAGCTGGCGATAGCTCCTGTAGCAGCTGTGTGTTTTTTTTTTCTGTTGCTGGAGAACTAGAGAGAGGGGGGAGAGATTCCTACCTTCGATGCGCGCGTGTACGACCGTCGCACGGCATGAGTCACGACGCAGCTGTCACGATTGATCTGAAGCAGCTCGTTCTCGTTGGTCGCCGTGCGGGATTCGACCCGGGTTGCCTTGATAAGTATAGGTAGTTAGTTATCTTCTTGAGTCTCTAGTTGGAAGAGACTTGTACTTGTACCTATTCGAGGTCTACGGATTCACACCTACGAAGAACCCGAGTTCCCGTCCTATCGTGATACTTGGAAGGCGGGAACGTAGAGAGAGATACGGTATGTTTGGGCTTTCGGAGAATACGGGAGTCCTAGGGACCAATAAGGCGGAACGTACATATAGATATAATATATTGGGCAATTAGGGGGGAGGAGGGGAGGGGACTGCGCACAGCCTCTGTGTTTGTGCGACGGGAGAGCAGGCTCTTGTATGTAACAGTACGTAATTCTAATTATGCGATGGTAACTACTTGACCGGAGGAATTGTTCATGGTGATAAGAGGGAATTTGTACGTAGTCCTCTGAGTTGAAGGAGATTGCGGTTTGACCTATTAAGAAAGGGGGCTACTTGATGGAATTGACTCAAGTATACGATACTTCGGATAAATGCATAGAATAGGAGTGCGATAGGTTGCCAAACGGTACTTGAGAAGTAACTTTCTAAACAACTGTGTTCAACTACTCATTAATCTGTAGGTAACCTCTATCTCTGGTATATCATATATCATATTCATTTTATTTGTTTGAATAATAAAGGTAAAGGTTTGTTTGTTTGCATGCATGAATGTGGCTGACTTATATTCAATTAAGCATGATACCTAAGTGAATATATTGTATTGACTATCAGCTAATTCCAGGCAGGGAATCCCAAATAAGGTGATACTTTCATGACAACTAAAAAAACGCAAACAAGGATTAGGCACCAACCATTGAATTTTTTCGGTAGTGGTGTCAGACTGAGTCAGGCCTTAGGTAGAGATAGGGTAGATTATAGAATAGATCATGACGGTATCACGGTTTTGGAAACTCTAGACTTTGAATACTCTAAAAAGAGATAACCTGACAGTGTTAATGGTTAGCAGTGAATTTTTTGATCGGAATCATGTTAAGCGACTATGAA
This sequence comes from Entonaema liquescens, assembly GCA_902805475.1. NCBI lineage: Eukaryota > Fungi > Ascomycota > Sordariomycetes > Xylariales > Xylariaceae > Entonaema > Entonaema liquescens. The sequence goes on from CADCSX010000008.1 coordinate 1,279,970, forward strand.
TTTCGAGGGTGATTATTTCTCCCGCTTGTTGTGAATTGCTCGGGTTGGTGTTGGATGGCAACTACAAGTGTTATTAAGCACGAATTTATCCTGGTTAGGTTCGAAGCGATGGCATGTTCACATTCATGTTCACATTCATGTTTACGTTTACGACTAGCTTCATAAGGTAAATTGAGATTGTGGGGTAGCATATCTGCTGATTCCCCTACCACGTGGCGCTCGGTTGTTCCTCATTGTTATATTATTGTTATGATTATTTTATTATTATTATTCTTTTGCGCTTAGGGAATTATCTTAACTTCAGATTGCTTTAGGTTATGGCCAGTTAAACAAATTTCCTAATTAGGCAACTCGCAGAAACTTGGAGTTTTGGGTAAGCGGCGAGTACGACTAACAATAAGAATAGCTTGGCAGGTTGAGATGGATTCTAATGCAGAAAGAAAAGAAAGAGAGAGAAATAGTTGTGCGCGATGGATGGTAAGAGAGTACTAGTAATAAAGAGTTATACTAGCAGTAACTAGATTTGCATCTGTGACGCTGAGCCGCGGGGTTTTTCGAATATGTTAGATAGGTACTTACACCTACCTAGAACCATGCTTGTGGCAACCTCGAAACTGATGAAGGACATGTCCAGAGTGTTTAACAATACTGACATTGTATTATGGTGTAATAGAAAAGTATTTTATTTCTTGCTTTATGATTGGAACACGGAGCGTAAATTTGAATTATATAATAGGTGGGAATCGGTATTAATAGATGAGAGTTATCCGGAGTTGCGGGAACTTTGAGGTCTTGGCGTACCTCGGGCTTTTCATCGAAGGACTTGGAATTATTTGGTTAATAATTAATGGTCAATGGTAAATACCTCTCTACCCTCTCTCCATGATGTTCCCTCATCTTACCGGACCGTACAAATGGATCGGATGAATATAGTGCCTGCGTCTTCAAGTGACTAATAAGATAGGGTATGACTCTTAGAACTGTGCTTTTTGTTTTTTTTGTTTTTTTTTTTTTGGAATTGGAATTATAAGTTTTAATGAGTTAGGTTAGTAAGTACTTAACCATAGTAGTTTGATAAGAGAGATACATGATCTTGCCTACCAAGGTAGCTAAGATTGTCGGATGATAGTAATCATGGATTGACTAGTGGCCGGGAGATAGGGCAGAGTTTGCCCTGGGCAAACATTAGCACGAGTTTCGACCTTGTGGGCATTGTGGGAAATGCGGCAAACGAACGAGAATGGATAGAAGATGGACATGTACTTAACATACCTAAGTAGGTATACATGTCATGTCGATACATAGGATAAAAATACAGAGAGAGAGAGAGAGAGAAAAGAATATTAAAAAAAAATAAAATAAAAAAGGGACGCTCTAGACCAGATGTAAGAAAGAAACGATGGCCCCCTCCCCTATCATCATACTCTTACAATTAATATGGGTGGCACACTGTCCCCTTGTAGCCTATCAGCATCTTCGCTTAGTATTTGGACTTTTATCGTTCTTGAAGTTTCAAACTTATCGCTTTTCTTCCTTCTATTTCTTGCTCATGGTGACTATCATCTTGTCGCATCTTTCTCTTTAGTTTTACGTGATCTTCTGTCCTTACCTTACCTAACCTAACCTAACCTATCCAACACGAATTAATAATTATCAGAGGAAACTTACCTTACCTAAAGGTATGATTTAACTTATGCGGGTCTTATTCTTGTAATAGATTCGTACCAAGTACAGTAGTTCCCTTACAAGATTCCGAAAATTCCAAGAAGCGCCCAATCCTTCATAGTGTTGTTACGTACGCCTGTTTTTGGTATGTAGGTGATTTCCATTTATTATTATTACTATTACTACTACTGCTGCTGCCGCTTCTGCTGCTACTGTTACTGCTACCTATTTCCAATTCCCACCCCGACCAAAAAAAAAAAAAAAAAAAACTCAAATAACACCATTCATATAATACCTACCTACACATAACACATACAAGACGCGTTGACCATCCCCGGCATCTATTTGCCTATTCGCCCTATTCGCCTATCTGGCTAGGATAGGTAGTTTCTCAAACCATATTTCCCCAAGGTTAAACTTGTCTTGTTTCTTCTTTCTCTTTTACCTCATCCCTTCCCGCTAATTATTTATTTTTCTTCTTGTTCTTTTCGGTCTCGTTCCTTTCCCTCCAAAGAGAATTTACGGAAATCAAAATTCACTTCGACATTCAACCGCGCAAACTTCCTGTTGATTGATTAATTATTAGGCAGGTCGATCAATTAGGCCCGCCTAATTTTATTAAACAGTTCTCATTAGACCACAACCCGGATTCCGATTCGCCTATTCGCTCATCATACGCAATACGCAATACGCAATTGACTCTTTCTCGCTCTTAGTTGCTACCTTTTCCCTATCATCTCAATCTCATCACTCATTGCTTATCACCACTCATTCCCGATAATAATCATAGCAAATTGGAAATCAACATGAAGGCAAAGCGTCCTGTCGGCAGACCTCGTAAGAATTGGCCTGTGAAGGAGTCGGAACCTTCCAAAGTCCGAGTTGAAGTTACTGATGACCAAGTCGTCGGCCATCTTAACGTGAGACCGCACGGCCACGCACGTAACGAACTCGAAGAGCGAATTAATGACCTTAGCGATTCGTGGGAAACCGAGTCGCTTTTCGAGGATGTTATCGAAGACATCTCTGAGGATAGATTCATCAATGATGGTAATTATCTCTTATACTTTTCTTTTTCTTCCTCTTTTTCTTTTCTTCCTCTTTTTCTTTTCTTCCTCTTTTTCTTTTCTTCCTCTTTTTCTTTTCTTCCTCTTTTTCTTTTCTTCCTCTTTTTCTTTTCTTCCCTCCTTCTTTCTCTTATTAGTTTATCCCCCTCTCGGCTATTTTTACAGTTTATTCTAACGTGTTCTTTAAGTTGACGCTGTCACGGCCGAAGAGGCTGTGCGCTATCGCCAGCTGTTACGAGCGGTTGGACCCCAAGAATTCTGCAAACGCACAGTTGATTCGGGTGCAATTTCAGTCAAGAAATTGCTGACAGCGTTTGGAATACGGCCGCCTGCATTCCTTGAGGGGCTTCCAGACCATGCCTACTTCGGTCTTCTCACTCTGGCCATGACGCGTGAGCTGGCTAAGCGCGCCAAGCTTCCTAAGTATAACTCAATCGACGACGCCGTGGCTTTGCTAAAAGCATCTCGTAACATCGTCGTCTTGACTGGAGCCGGAATTTCTACTTCACTCGGAATTCCCGACTTCCGCTCTAAAGAAACCGGCCTCTACTCACAACTCGAGAAGCTCGGACTGGGGATTAGCGACCCTCAAGAAGTCTTTAACATAGATATCTTCCGGGAAGACCCGACCATCTTCTACTCGGTGGCAAAGGACATTCTTCCCGATACCAAGGGATTGTATTCGCCAACCCACGCTTTCATCGCGAAACTTCAAGATGAAGGTAAACTTCTAACCAACTACTCACAAAATATTGACAACATTGAAGCAAACGCCGGTATCAAACCAGATAAACTTGTCCAATGTCACGGTTCCTTCGCAACTGCCACTTGCCAGAAATGCGGCTATAAGGTCCAAGGCGACACAATCTTCGCCGACATCAAAGCTGGGAATATACCGCGATGCGACAAGTGCATCGCTGCGCTCCGTGGCAACGGCGGCTCGATGAAGCGCAAGCGCTCTTACAACAAATCCACCGGTAAGAAGACGCGGCGCAGAAGTTCGGACGATGATGACGACGACGACGATGGTCAATACGATATTCCTGCCGCTGGCGTCATGAAGCCCGACATCACTTTCTTTGGCGAGGAGTTACCAGACGAGTTCAGCCAGCGCTTAGTTAAGCACGACCGCGACCGCGTCGATCTGGTCATCGTGATCGGCACCTCGCTCAAGGTTGCGCCTGTTTCTGAAGTTGTGCCCTACTTGCCGCCGCATATTCCACAGATATATATCTCGCGCACGCCCGTGAGCCATATTAACTTCGATATCGACTTGCTCGGCGACTGCGACGTGATCGTCGCGGAATTGTGCCGTCGTGTGGGTTGGCGTCTCGACCACCCGATGGTGAAGCCCGACCAGAAGATCGACATCAAGCTAGAAGAGGGCTACAAGAGCCGGCACGTTTTTACCGTCGTCAAGCCGGAGAAGTCACCGAAACCAGAATCGGAATCATGACGTCTTCAAGACTATGAGGCGATCCACTCGTCTACTTCATAACTACCTACCTACATTTACGACCAACTACTTGACGTCAGTTAATTCCACTGACCACGTTCGCGATACAAAGGTGGCATATATTCCGGGGACAGCATCTATTCTTTAGCAGCAAGGCGTTATGGGCTCTCTCTTACTACTTTCACATTATTCCGTTTTCCGTTTTCCGTTTTCCTTAAAATGAGCATCACTTCCAAGATTTCTATCGTTCAAACCTTCAAATAACAATAATGATACTTTCCGCGCGGACCTGGCGTAGGTATTCGCAACAACTATAATTTACGCTAAAGGTCCTCGCGCAACAGAGCGGTAACCAGGTACCAAGTAAACCGAACGAGGGGAAATCGCATAAGGCTTTTCAAGTCCTCGGTCTCACAGCATTACGCAGATAGTTCGGAAGGAGGACGCACTGTCGACATGTACCCCGGCACGACCGGAAGTTAATTGTGTAATTTGGCCATTGAGAAAGATGGCCTCTTTCCCATGGCACACCACAATCTTACGGTACGTTACCTACCTTTGACAAGGAGGGGAAAAAAAAAGTCGACGAGGAAACTATGTTATGGGGCTTTTTAACTCGCAAAAGAGAGGTATTTACTCGTCGACGATAAGGGGCGAAGGGGGGAGCAAGGGGAATTTCAATCTGCTTAGATACGGGGGAGGGTAGACAAGTTAGTCGGCATGTTCATAGCATTGCGATGGCTCTTCTAGGTAATAAAACTCACGAACGATAACAAACAAAACAAAACAAACAAACAGTATTGCTACTATGTATTTCGACACAGATCCATGGCTGGTGCGCGGGTGACATGTGAGATTATGGCTCTCTCATAGTAATAGTACTTGACCTCGACTTATGATTATTAAATGACCGAACTATTACCATATATGTTGGTCTATTCCCTATTCGACACCCAATTGTCTCTCGTCTATCATTAAGTTCTATACCAAGCCAGCCACCATTTCTTTTTTTTTTTTCCTTCCTCCCCCTCCTGGGCTTTCTAGACATTGGAACGCAGCTGGCGGTGCGGTGCCGGCGCATAACGCAAAGCAAACTAATAATAAGCCACGTCACCGGCGTCTCACTGGCACGGTTCGTCTTCTGTTCTCTTCTCCAATTTACTTTACCAACAACGATAAGTTCGCTGGAACACAGCCCGTCGTGGATCTGCGACATCCCATCCAAACTCACCCACCCGGTCTCGACACGTTTCCCGGGTTAGTCGCTAGCGATCGTTCCGTCCCCGTTGTGCGCTGCGCTCTCTCTCTCTATCTTATAGATATCTCATGTTAACTTACTGCTTACTCTTTTGTCGTGTGCCCCTTGGGCATAATATTAAATAAAGCTACCTACCTAGTTAATCGCTTCGTAGTTTGGCAAAGGTAAAGATAGGATAGTCTCTGTTTCGTTCTAGTATGTGTTAGCAGATTAATCAATTGTCGAGAGCCACAACCTTTTGCGATGAAGGGGAGGAGCGGAGCGTGCTGCAGGCCTTTCTGTCATGCGCAATTGATCTATCATCAGAGTTGGTCTTCTGACCGAGCCCGTGTGACTACCTAGATAGCACCGCCATTTCTGTCTGAGTAGACTCCATCGTTTACTATCTTGACAGCTTCATGTGTTTTTTCCCTTTTGACTGACCGCTATCACCGGTGTAGCTCGTACTATGGTAAGCAGGATCAATACGATACACCTACTCTGCGGTTCTTAAAGAGTACACCAATAAAGAAAGCGAGTTTTACCGTGGTGCTCTTTTGACGTAGAAGCAAGGACGAGTCTGCAGAACTTGGTGCCAGTCAAATAGTATTTCCTAATAACTAGCTCGAATAAAGATTAAGAAGAATCATCAAAGGAATAGCGACTTTACAGTAGGCATATCTAGGTAGGTAAGCAATGGACCCGTAAATGCATTTACTGTTTGCTTATCTACCCTTACCATACAGGCTCACGCCGAAGAAGAGACAAGCGACGACTACACAAGGGCTACGGGGAGTATTCAATGATAATCATATAAGTTTTTCTTATAGCAGTATACATTTCTTCATATATGGTTAAAAAACTACCAGTACGCGTTAGTTAGACTATATCTCGACTCGAGACTCGTAAGACCAACTGGCGGTTTCCATCACAGGTAGGACTGACTCCTAGTAGCTAGACTATTATCTCGCGAGTATAAATCGCTTAAACATAGATAGGTACGTTAGCCTTTATGCGCGAGGATATAATCATATAGGCAATACTCAAATAATAGTCTTACTTATGACAACGTTACGAAAGGGCCTACATAGTCTTCCAACCCAATTTCTAATCACATCAACATAGTTCTGCATGAAAGACTCTGAAAGAGATCAATTATCCGGGTATCCGCGCCAATATATCTACCTAATTACGGGGTTTGCACTCAGGTCTGAATGCTACATAGACGACTAACTTAACACAAACTGCAGTGCGCTCCTATAAGCAGCGCGGGTGGCATAAGTTACATTTTCCTCTGGCTTGCCTACAATAGACTCTCGTATTTATCCAAACCCGACCCTTGGGTTTGCTGCTGCTGCTGCGGCTGCGGGGTGGGCTGGCTTGGCGCCATAGGTTTCATGCCGCCCATCATGCTGCTCATGCTGTTCATATTTCTATTCATGCCTCCGACTCCCGAGTTCATCATACTGTTTAGACTTCCAGCCGGTTGATGAGATATGCCCCCTAGACCGCCGGATGGCTGGCCGAATGATGATAGTGCTGAGTTCTGTCTCTGGGGACCGCCTGGTGGAGGGGGCAAGCTGAACCCCGAGGGCGTACTGCTCCCACTAGCCGGTGGCGGAGGAAGAGAAAACGAAGACGACTGGCTCATAGTAGGTCTTGATTGGCCAAGGTTCAAATTCGACATTCCCGTAGTCATATTGCCGAAAGATGAAGCAGGTGGAGATATGGGATTAGTCGAGCTCGAAGCCCAGGGATTGGGCGCTGCCGCTGCTGAAGTGGACCAGTTGACCGTGGTGGAAGGGCTCTGCGGTATAGTAGATGTGGTCTTGGCTGCGTTACCCATACTTGGCTGTAAAGGTTGGGAATATTGGGTAGATGAGGGGGTTAAAGTACCAAATGAATTAAGATCCGGGGTAACTGTTCGGAAAGAAGGTTGGGATTTGGTAGCTCCGAAATGACCGGGAGCGGTACCTGTACTAGAGGTAGGACTCGGTGTCGACCAGGAAAACTGCGGTGATTTTATCGGTGGCGAGGTGACTATTGCTGCTGCCGGGGCCGTATCCCAACCAGCATCCATCGGATCGCTCGTGCTCGTGCTTGGGCCAGATTTCCCTTTCACTAACCGCTCAAAATCATCTTCCGTGGCCCCGTTGGTTGAATCAAACGTTGTTCCACTAACGCCTCCGAACCCTAGGAAATCATCGGTAGGAGTCGCGGCCCTCCCTCCGTTCACAACGGAAAGCTCCTGCAATTTCTTCATTTGCTCGTCCTCAACCTTTCTCGAAAGCGATTTGATCAAGTCCATAAATGACCTAAATTGCTTGAGATCTAAGAGGGGTCCCAAACTCATACCCCATAAGATGGGTAAAATGTCCATGGCTACGAAGTCTGCATCTGCATTCTCGCCCACAACGCGTAATACATCCAATGCGGCCATCATGACTGCAGGCTCCTTGGTCTTGATGGCTTTTATAAGCGGAACAATCTTTTCTTGCATCGTGTACTTATCTAGAGCGCTGGATGAAGATGTCTTTCTCTTTTCGGGGCTTATTCCATCAAGCCCATCGTCCGCTGACGATGATTCATTCGAGCCGCCGCAAAGGATAACAAAGGCTCGACATCCGCGGACCTTGATGGCTAAACTGCTGGTTTTGCTGAAGACAGCAGCGACGATGGGGAATAGCTCATTTTTGATGGTACTGAAGTCTAAAATCGGTAGTATGACTGGCAGACCACGCAGAGCGGCATCGACGAGTGAGGGTGTCGGAGACTCGATGGCCACTAAAACAATTGGTAGAACATCTAGGCGATACGTTAGGCTAATGTTGTATTTGCGGTTGAGATGTAGGTGTAAGCGGTACTGCGCCGAAGGTCTCAAAGCTTCAGTGTTGTGTCTATCACATAACCCCTGGTGGGTAATGAATTGTTTAAGAGCTTAAGCATCAACGCTGCGATGAATACCGGCCTACACCGGACGAGTATAACAAGTGATAGGAGAAAGATAAACTTACCGTCTTTAAACTCTTTACCAGAAGAGTTCTCAGCTATCTGGCGAAGATTTTCGAGAAAAACCATCAACCCAGCGTCCCTGGGCGGGTCCTTTTCTTGCAATTGCTTAGCATTGATGACAAATATTTCCTTAATCCTCGGTCGTATCTTTTCTGAGAATGCTCGCCTCGACGATGGCAACAGATCCATAATCTTGAAGACATTCTGAAGGATGAGGGACAACAAGTCCTTGTCTTTAAGTTCCTCTAGTAATGCTGGTAGGACTTTCTTCTCCATAACAGACTTGGGGAAGGATGGCAGAACTTTATTGAGACCCCTCATGAACTGAGCTTTCTCATTTGGGGTCTTAGCTGGGAATGCGTCGAGGAAACGAATTGTAGAAACGAGAATGTTATCGAAATACTCGCTCTCTTGAAATTCTCGAGCTGTCATGCGTTGTGCGGGACGTCGTGTAATTAACCGGGGTAATACGTTGGCTGAAAGGTCCCTTGGTATGGGCCTTTTAGACAGGAAGCCATTCCCGGAGGATGGTACTGTCGAAGATGACGTGAATAATCTCTTATATGCAGAAATGCTCCCACTGCTTTCTATGGGAGATCGATGAGGTGAATTATATAGTGCGACACATAAAAGGCCCAATGAGAACATGTCAGCTGAGGTGGTGAGATTATTATCGAGGATAAAATCAGGCGAAGTATAGTCAAGATTGATTTGAACATGTCGTGGTAGTCTGGGGTCTAAGTTCAGAACTTCCGAAAGACTGATAGGTTGAACTGAAGTCGGCTTTGACGAACCCTCTGGCGGACTACAGAAAGCAAGGCCGCTAACTTTCCAATCTGACTGTCATCTGGTTAGTAAGGCATATCTCGGAGACGACTTCATAGTGAAGTAGAGCGATGATTTCAGCTACGGAGACTAAGAAAGGCTCTGAAAGGCTATGTTCGGGGTCAATGAAAAATGTCCAAACTGACCTTGGAATTAATTAGTACAGCATCCGGGGTGAGATTTGCATGCACCAGGCCTGCATTCTCGTGAAGGAACTCCAAAGCCTTGCTGATCTGTAGTAACCCCTTTTGTATCTCGAGCTCGTCGATTTCTATGTCTCGCCTCCGTCTGGTACCGTCCGAGTCTTCCGTGACATATCGGCTCGCTCGACCCCCGACACCGCCCGCTCTCTCCTGATCATCCTTTTCTTGCAAGAGGTTTGCTAATGACGTAGTTACCGGTTCGGTAACAAACTGAAGACCTCCTCTGGTTTCCTCCACAGGCTCGACTAATTCCAGAATACTCGGGTGACGCAATCTAGCAAGCGATGACGCTTCTTTCTTCAAGCGCTCCACCACCTCCTCGACAGAACGCTTGAAAGCCGCAGCACCCGACCGGCCGAGAGAACCCCCATGCGACTCTATCGACTTCTTCTCGAAGACGAAGACGGAATACGTCTTGCCTGTGGATTTCTTCTTCGCATCGTATATCTTCCACGGACCGGCTGTGGAGGTTACGGTTTGCGAGATGGAATAGTTGGAGTTGATGTGAGAGGAAAAGCTCTTCAGCGAGGAGAACATGGTTGGCGACGGCGTGTTATGCGACGGCTAGCAACCATCATATCGTAGCGCCGCGCGGTGAGGTAAACATGCGTCTGCGGTCCCTCGCTTCTTAACACCTAACCCAATCCCTCCAAGGATGACACTCTTGTTGTACTTCCGGGTAATCGGCAATAGGTTCGATGATCGTATGAGATAACTATAAGGATTGTCTCGAGATGTTTATACCTCTCCTATACTAAGCAGGTAATTAGGGTGATAGATGTTCGTGACTGGTGTACTTCAAAAATAAAATGACGTACGGACGGTTGTAAGCACGAGGCTACTCTTTCGAGTCAATATGTAAAGTTATTCGATAAAGTTATCTGCATGTGTAAATCTACAATCTACAAATTCAAATGCCAAGCCTGGTACCTCAGCTCTTGTTTAACTCTCAGGGGGCCCCTTGCTGTTATCGGTGGCGGTGTGTGTATATATGTACTTAACCTAGGTATTTTCTAGATTCTGTACGCCACAGATAAGTAAATATACGAAAGCCACAGCTGTAAGTTTTGATAAAAGCTGACTTACAATTGGTCCCATGTGGTCCGTTAGTGCATATTCATGGCGTACTTGTACCTACGCTAGACCCCTCCGAGATCGCTTGCATGTCTTACCCTGTGGTTTTTTTTTTCTTCCATTGAGTCGGGTTCGGGTCGTGGTTGTTATTTAGCTCGCTGAGGTTATAAAGGGAAATTGGGGCTTGTTTTTTGTAATTATCAGACTAGTATTGAGTCAAAGGGAGTGGGTTATTATACAATCGGGTCCAATTGATCCTATTTCTAAGACATCTTTCTCTCATCTGCTCTCCCTACTGTTTCTGTAGCACATCACTGAAGAAAGTAGTAAACCTAGATTATTGTATACTACGTACTACATACTACATACTACTCTCTTTTCACCAATGCTTCGACAACTTCTTCCGCGGTGCGGGAGAGCTCTAAGAGTCCCCGCTTCGCATCCTTCCTATGCATTGCCAGCGCTGCAACTGCAACGCGCATCCAGATGGTACAGCATCCAACCCGAGGCAGCCTCCGTGGCGAAACCCTTGGATATAGATCCTACGAAATTATCTATCACAAAGACTCAGTCCCCTAAGACTCCCAGAGATCCCGCGGAACTTGTATTTGGAAGGGAGTTCACAGGTACGTCTGGTTCCCCCGTCCTCTGCGGATCTTTATATACCACGGCTTAGACAGGCAGTATGCTAACTTGTGTCATCACCAACGCCCACAGATCATATGTTGACGATCGAATGGACTAAGAATGACGGGTGGCTTACGCCCACAATACAACCCTATCAGAACCTCTCTCTCGATCCCGCCACCTGCGTCTTCCATTATGCCTTCGAGTGTTTCGAGGGCATGAAGGCGTACCGCGATAACAAGGGCCAGATACGGCTGTTCCGCCCGGACAAGAACATGGAGCGTTTCAACAAGTCCGCCGCCCGCATCGCTCTACCTACCTTCTCTCCCACTAGCCTGATCGACTTGATTGCCAAGTTTGTCAAACTTGAGGAACGTTTTATCCCCGATGGCCGCGGCTACTCTTTGTACCTGCGTCCGACGCTCATCGGCACGCAAAAGACCCTGGGCATCGGCGCGCCGGGCTCGGCTTTACTTTTCGTCATAGCGTCGCCCGTGGGTCCCTACTACCCCACCGGCTTCAAAGCCGTGTCGCTCGAGGCCACTGATTACGCCGTACGAGCCTGGCCCGGCGGCGTCGGCGATAAGAAGCTCGGTGCCAACTACGCGCCGTGCATCGTACCGCAAATGGAAGCTGCTTCCCGTGGATTCCAACAAAACCTGTGGCTGTTCGGTCCCGAGGAGTATGTGACTGAGGTTGGCACCATGAACCTTTTCGTGGCCATCCGCAACAAGGAAACGAACCAGAAGGAACTCATCACCGCGCCCCTAGACGGCACTATTCTAGGAGGCATAACGCGCGACTCCATTCTGAGTCTTGCGCGCGAGAAGCTTGCGCCTGAGGGCTGGTTGATCTCCGAGCGCAAGATTACAATGCCGCAACTACACGAGGCATCCCTAGAAGGCCGGTTGATCGAGGTTTTTGGCGCGGGAACGGCAGCTGTCGTTAGCCCAGTGCGAAAGATCAGCTGGAAGGGCAAGCTGGTTGACTGTGGATTGTCTGAAAACGAAGAGTCGGGTGAGGTTGCTAATAAAATGAAGAGCTGGATAGAAGCTAGACAATACGGAGACGAGGAGCATGAGTGGAGTCACATATGTTAGAGAAAAAAGCGAGTTCAGCATATTTTTGTCTTGTCACAAACTGTTCTATATCCGTATAGATGGTATAGATCCGGCGCAATGGCGTACTTACCTGGCCTCTTAAAAATAGCATTAAATTCAAATCCAATTCGAATAGGGGATGATTAAAAACGTTCCAGAACAGGACGGTGCGATGATCGCTAAAATAGACGGGAATTACACAGTAGAAAATATTTAATTGTAGCTTGTAGGTAGCAAGCCCCCCTTCACCAGCTCGGGAGGCGATCCGTCTATGATGGGTTTCTCTAATCGAAGCTTCACCGTCGCCAGTAGGGCGAGGCAACAGACGAGGTCAAAAATAAAGAAAGCCGGGGTTTCATGTACAAATAGAGTCTCGAACTAGTGTACCGCAGTTCCCATTCCCGTTAATCGCACTCTATATGGTTTGGTTAGGGATCCATCACTTCTTCTCGGGGTCCTCGAGGATGCCTTCGGCTTCTAATCTCCGTCGCGCCTCTTCTAGAGCCCATGTTTGTATTCTAAAAAGTAGGTTATGTTAGCCAGTGTTATCCTGGTCATCGATATATTTCGTCTTGAGCGGAATGAAACATAGAAGAATGCCATATTCTAAGAATAATGGGGCAATATAGCAATCGACTTGTCCTCCCTATTTTTCCCATCTCATACCCAATCCAATCCAAGACTGAAAGTGCAAAACTCACGAGGTATCGGGCTTGAAGCCGTAGGCGACAGCAGCAAGAGCCAAGCTACCGCAGAATCCGTAAAAGAAGGGGTCTCCCATCCTTCTTTCTGGTACTTCTCGCCGGGCTTGACGCCGAACAACCAGCCGGTCGGAGGGTCGTATTGAGGACCGTGAGAGGCCGGAGCGCGCGGGGTAGCTGAGAAAGGTCTGGTTGTGGTCTTTGAATTTTGCTGCAGGGCGCGTGTAGCCCGCACGGCGGCGTTTGGTCGGACGGCGGGCATGATCTTTGGTCGTTTTGCTTGTTTGATATGACTCGATAGGTCCCTCCTCTAATCTGTTTGGACCTTGCTCCTTATCTTCTACTCTGTTTTTTTTTTTCTTCCTTTTTCCAATCTGATAACTGTTGTACTTCCCCGAGGATAATCGTAGGTGTTCTTAGGGAGGGATATAAGTGGGTGGTGGCGTATGTTAGGGACGTCGTGGTAGAGTGGAGATTGGTCTTGTTCTCTCTCTGTTGAGATTCGATCGGTGAAGTCAGTTAATAGCAGTTGAGCGACTTAGCAGTTTAGCAGCTTAGCAGCCGAGCAGTAACCAATCGATTAGCCAATCATGGTGGGTCATACAAGCTTCACGTGATTCGTAGCCGGGCACCCGGGAAAACCCTTCTAGTCTTTCGGCTTAATAGTTCCGATCTATTTATTTCCACTTGCACCCGAATTTTTTTTTATTCCTTAACAAAGCATCAATGTTTCTTTCCCGAGACCACGCCGCATATCGCCGCATCGTTAATCTCTTTGTGGTGGCCACGCAGCGTCTGGGATTAATCCTCGAAGCTGGTAGCAAGGGTAAGCTTTATTGTATTTCATTTATATTGCCTTCTCTCTGTATGATGACCCAATCTTCTAAGAACAGCCAACTGAACATCCATGTGGATTAAAATTCATCAAGCTCAACAGTCTGACTCATAAACCATTTACAAATTACTTGTTTGCCATTCCTAGCTTCGTTCTAGTGTTGCTAACTTGTATATAGGTTGCCACCTCTGTTGAGACAAGTCTTGTAGACGGTCTTGGATAGACATGAGGAGTGGAAGCTTCTGAAGCTATCTATAATTCATCATCCCCAGCATAGGTCTATTAAGCAGTCCAGTGTGAGAAATGGTATTGGGAGCTATTCGATAGCTTCTGTATGTTGATACTCAGTTTCTACTTGGATCCTTGAGCTTTGCTACCTAGATAGGTTCCTATATATGTTGGGTACCTGTCAAGGAGACAGATGAATATAGCAAATATAGTAAATTTGAACCTATGTTTATTCTTCTATTCATATCGTGAGACATGAGCAGCCCAATCATATGTCTGCGCGCAAATCCGTGGTAAGATCTAATGTTTTGCGGAAATCGATTGAAGCCGCTTCATTACTACCGGTGTCCATCTATGGGTTCATGACTTCCTCGAAGATCGCCTTACAAAATATTCCCCGTCATCCGATCTTGAGGCTGGAGGCCACCAACCTCTGATCTCCTGTCAAATACACATATCTTGAAATTTAGAAACTATCACATCGCACGATAATATCTCACACAGCCCTATCAAACACAATGATACCCTCGCTTCCATCCTCCATAAACTCCATCTTCAGTTTGTCCACCGTCCCCTTAACGCCGATCTCGAACTGGGCTCGAGCCAGCTGCCCGTTGAGCATGTTAGGCGTGTTGAGAAAGTCGATAACCACCGCCCAGAACTCACCCGAAACGTGGTGGAAGTTGAACGTCATCTGCCACTCCATGTCGTCCCGAACCGCCCCAAGTTCCCCCTTTCCCTTCGCCGAGTCCTCATCAGTTAGTCTGAGTGTGATGTTCTGGTATGCCGGGTGGGAGTAGACTCCGGCGTATTTCTCAAGGGGGAGCGCGTGAGGTAGAGGCGGATCTGCGCGTTCTGGATATAGCTTGTGGACGGCTGTCTCGGCGAGCTTGAGCTGGGTTTCAAGGGTCTCTTTCCCCCTATATACGTAAATCAACCGAAAGGTCCTCGCCCTCTCTATCTAGCCGGGGAGATAGGAACACAACCCCTAGCCCTCAGCGAAGGAAAAGGGGGATGAAACTTACCGACTGACCCAGTCAAACCGGCCCTCCTCCGGGACCCCCAACTTATCGTCAATCAACTTCCACGCAACCTCCGTGCCTAACAAGTTACTCGTCACCGCCGTGTTAGCTAGCACAACAACCCCGAACCCCAAATCCGGTAGGAAGTACACTTCGGCACCGTATGCCTCCATGCCCCCACCATGCGTGAATACCCGCCAGCCCTTATACGTGCTGAGCTGCCAACCGAGCGCGTACGCCGGCGGGGCGTCGAAGTTCATCTGCATGGCAGGGGGCAGCGCAATGCGGGCTAGCTTCAGCTCGCGGTGTGCCTCCCGAGGCAAGACCGGACAGCCGTCTTCGCTACCACCGTCGCCGCGGATCAGACACCGGATCCATCGCGCGTAGTCTAGGACGTTGCTCGCGATACCGCCGGCGCCGCTCGCGAGATCGAGGCTTGCGTACGGGACCTCGACAAAGCCATTCCCATTCCCTTTCCTTTCCCTTGCCCATCTCCATCACCCCCTGATAATCCCAATAATACCCCTCGCGACCTCCCTCCCCGCGCGCAGCGCCTCCTCCACGCTCAAAACGTATCCTCCATCCCCAGCGGCGCCCAGATCCTCTCGCGCATCACCGCCGCCAACCCCTGCCCCGTCAGCGTCTGCACCACGTGCGACACCACCATGTACATGAGATTGCAGTACCGGAACCGGGTCCGCGGCTCCTCCACCATCGGCAGGTATCGCAGGCTGCGCACGACGTCGCGAACGGTGGCTGGGTGGCGGTCGGCGTCGGCGCCGGCGCCGTACCGCCGCGCAAGCGCCTTGTCGTGCCGCGGGAACCCCGTGCGGTGCGACAGCGCGTCCTCGAGCGTCAGGTGCGCGGCTGCGTGCTCGTTCCCCGGCGCCAGCACGAAGTCCGCCCGGATCACGTGCGAGAGGGGTGTCTGCCAGGTCAGTGGGGAGGAGCCGGCGGCGTCGTCAGACGTGTAGTTGCCCGAGGCGATGAGGAGAGACAGGATGGCTGCTGTGAAGGCTTTGGTCGTGCTGCCGGTGTAGTACAGCGTCGATGGGGTGGCGGGCGTGGAGGGGAAGCTGGCGATGCCGTAGCCCTGTGAGTGTTGTCAGTTTGAAGTAGTTATACTTAGTTAGTATTATAGTTTTGTGGCTTCAGGGGTTAGTTTCCTGAAGATCGAATTCCCAGAGACGATATGAGTTATATATCTGCTTGCCACAATGTATGATGTAGAATAATAAACGCCAACGAAAGTCATCTAGTTCTGAACTGTCATGCATTTGATCGAGTTTCCGGGAACTCGACAATTTCACTCAATACCCGGCCTCCATTCGTACGGAATATATGTACGGCTTTTCACAGCCCCCGTCACATCGAACACCTATATATTCTCGTTACCAAAACGAAAAGAAATTCATGCAACAGACCTCAGCCCATATATCGTCCCCATCAACAACAGCGACTGACACACCCGGGACTTTCAAGCGGCCGAGTGCCGCTCGTATAAAGACTTCAAAGTCGGAGTTCAATGGGTTTCCCTTCGTCTCTTTCTCTTCCGTAGACATGATAATCTGCTCCGTCTGCTGCTGCTGCTTCTCTAGCAGCGCAAGCACAACTGTCACCGGCGGAATAAGGAGCCCGAGTCTCATCCCAACTTGAAGCTCATATGGGGTGTTGTGCCACGTTGGTGGAGGGTAATGAGATTGGAGTTGAGTTTGAGATGAAGGTTGGGGGTTACAAATACAGTTCGATAGGACTGGATACGCATTTATGGGTTTTACTCGTCAATAAGTAAAACCTTCAATACTAGGTTGTTTAAGAAAATGCGTTTATACCGACATCCATCGAATGAATATAGGAACCGGATGTCTAAACATATCTGTCTCATATATTTATGGTTGCAAAGTAAAAGCTATAATAGCAAGAAACTGGTCTCGTTGGGGACCCCGCCTTATCATATCGAGACTTCTCATGCATTCCTACGGCGTCGAGTTCACTCGCCTTCAGCTCCCAATAGAAGTAGTAAATCAATATTAAGAAGCTTGCTTAGTACACGATTTAGGTTCCCTTCTTGACAATTAGTCCAATACATCTTTTATACCTAAAGTATATTGGCAAGAAAACTAGACTACGTAAAAGGCGATAGCTTGTCATAAGCCCCAAGCATCATTACGACCAGGGCAGTAATACAGATACACTTAGCCGCGGTTCTCATAGGTCGAAATAAAAAAAAGTCCCATGCAACCTTGCAGTTGCTCTCTGAACTCTTTTGTTGTTCGGGTATTTTCTCTATAAAAGAACCGCACCTAGAAATGAAGCCAATCACCACCACTACCCGCCGCACGCCATCCTTTCCGCCCTTGTCATAATCATCGCACGTCAAACGCAGTCCGTTGCACACGTAGCCAACGAACCCGAACATCGTTATGTCCAAATAAAACCCTTCCGCAGAGAGGGCTTGCCATATGCAACTGGGAACACCTCCACCTTTGTACACTGGCCAAACGTCTTGATAGATAGTTCCTGAATATAGAGTATCGGGACTCTTCTTCACGCGACAACGAATGGAGTTGGCGTAAAGACTTCCCTGCACAATTCATTGCCATCTAAAATTTAATCGTTCCCCCCTGTAATAATTTCATACTCTCGGTCGTTTAGTAGCGTTAAGATTACGGTTTGCTGAGAGCTCTTGTTACTCGACTTGTCTCTCAGCTCTGGTAAATGGTTGAAGTAGCAAAGTAAGCTGGCTGGCTCTGTGGCTGGCGAGGGTTATGTGGTACTTCAAATAAGTTATTAGGGATCTGAAGATTGCTGGCCCTCTAAAGCTCTTCGTCTTCGCCGAAATGGATCTGGATTTTAGGCTGCTCCTCTTTTGCTCTTTTCTCCTGATCTGCAGTAGCCCTGCCTAGTACATCTCCCAGAGCAGAGGGGAAATTAATGGAACGATCCAGTGTCTCGTCATCTGCGCGCTGCTTTTTTAAAGGACTTCCCACGGTTGTATCGCCATTGAAAGCATTGGCGAGTAGATTTGCGACGGAATTGGGAATAGGTTGATTGCTCGCTGTAGAATCTGTAGGTGTTGACTCTCCACCTGTAGGACCTGCGCTGGGCGACTTCTGAGAACCCGTAGCGTCTGGTTCTGTGGAGTGCTGTCGCTTGAGCTATCGTAGTTCTGTTAATAACACTACATGTATAATTAGATGGGGATAACTCACGCGGATGCGGTCAATGCCGGCTTGGAGCTCTCCGGTAACCCTGGCATCCTCTGGTGCCAGATGAGTCTTGACGTCCTTATCGTCAGAATCTGCCATCTTAGCCAGAGGGTCGTTATCATTATCATCATCGTCATCGCTGTCTTCATCCATAAGGTTGCCGTTGGCGCCGTTGCTCTTCCTTCGGGCTTTTCTCCTCTTCGCCGCTTCAGCTTCCTGGTCTCGGAAAGCCGAGAAACCTACGGTGCCAGTAGGCTTGAGAGGTCCAAGCCCTGAAAAGTCAAGTTGGGTTGACCGCCGTTTTGCGCCCGGTGCTTTCTGGTCCCCCTTTGACCCGGGGAACAATCCCATCTTTGTGAGTTGACCTGGTATTTTGTTAGTAAAGAATTAATATTAAGCCCTAGTAAATAATCACTTACGTTGACCACGATAAAAGAAAGTAAATACAGCGTATGGCTTATCCGGCCCATCTATGCCAGTCACAGTCTGGGTGCTAATCGTCTTAGGATCGAGCGTCTTGGGCTTAGCAAAACTAGTGGTGTGCTCAACATCAGCATCGATAGCTCCGTTGTTGCCTCCCTTATTCCCACTATCGCTCTCGTCGTCGTCATCATGGGCGTCGAATTGCGGTGAATACTCTCCTTTCTTAATCTCTCCAGAGGCAATCACGCGGAACATAGCCACTTTGATCTGACCGGTAGCCTCAGGGGGTTCGTCGTCGTCAGACATGGAGGAGTCGTCCGAGTCATCAGGGCTTGCTATGGGCGACTGGTCTTCTCCACCATACGCCAAGGTATCGCGGGGTCGAGGGGCCTTCTCCGTGTTCGCATCACCGCCGTGAGGGGTGGACCTGTGGCGGCGATGACGTCGCTCGAACTTCTGTCTTCGCTTCTCCACTTTCTCTGCGGCATCGTGACCCTTAAGGTCCAAGCCATTAAGCCATCGTTCTAAGCCGACTTCCCGGAATAAAAATTCACGTTCGGCAAGGCCACCACCTTCGCTCTCAGGAACTTGGACCCAACGACTATTTACCCAAGTTTCTTCTCCCGGTCGTAGTAGAGTGGCGACCTCTTCCTTAGCTCTCCCGTCGAAGTAAATGTATGCAGCAATGGTCTCATTCTCTGAGTTCGTCATAGGAATATACGGTGTGACTGTGTTGGCATGTTTGGAAGGATCAGAGCTTGTGGACATTAGAGGACCTGCGTAGAGTGGCTTCGGGTAGGGATTGGTCGCGGTCGGTTTCGGAGCTGTATAAGGAATAGGGTGACCAGGCGTTAAGAGGGTTATCGAAATGGCGAACTTGGCTGCCTCATGTTTAGAGGTTTCTGGGTTTAGTTGAGGTTGAGGAACAGGTATGTATGTGCTGATGCGAGATAGACGAGACTGTTTTTGCATTCCATATTCTGGGAGCGGGGCAGAATTCGCATGGATGCTCACGGCGATGCCCTTGAAGCAGGGCATCGTTACTAGATATAGACCGTAGTACCGGACAGAGTAACAGAGGGGTGTGAAAAGAGACGCGAGGGTTGTCGCTGTCGTGTCCGAAGGGAGGATAATGGAGGGGTGGTAAAGAATATAGAGAAGCTCGGTAAGAAGTTAAAAAAAAGTTCTGCGAGTTGTTTGTAGACAAAGACTCGATAAGATACTGGTGCCAATTTGGGTGATGGTTCGATCGCCAGTTCGTAACTGTCGGTCTAGGTTTTGGTAGAGAGCTGCAGTGGGAGAAAAAAATGGTAGGGGTAAAAGAAATGGAGGCTAAGAAGTAAGAGGGCGCTTGTTGAGGTGCTTGGGTAGAAAGAGGAACTGGAACAATTTGCAGGTCCTCCGGCGGTGTGCGAGTTGCTAACGAAGCTATAAGAGCAAGGTATTAAAAAACTGCAAACTGATAAACCGCAAACTGCCTAGGTATTTCTCATGAGTAGTTGTTTTTCCGTTTTTTCCCCCTTTTATAATACGCAAATGCTTCGTATCTGTTTTTTTTTGCCGTTTTCCTTTTTTTTATCGGACCCGATCTCAAGTTATTTGGTTAATACCTAGTCAATAAGGTGCGAGAGAGCGGAAAAAGAAGGTCACTGCGTAAACCGTAGACCGTAGACCGTAGACCGGGGAAACCAAGACTTATTTAACTAGGTAACTATGTACAATATAGTACCGAGTTTTAAGTCAAAAGGTCTTGGTCAACCGGATGATCGATGAGCAACTGTGTATATGTCTTGCAACTTTTTACGCTGCATGTATTTATACGTTAGAAGATATGTAGGTAAGGATATTGTAGAAATCGTATAAAGCTTTTGTCGTGGGTAAAAAAGGGTAGGGTAAGTTTCTGGATTAGATTGGATTGGATTAGATTAAAAAGTCAAAAAAGCAAATGGACGGCCTAGGCCTAATCTAATCGTCCCTATTGTTATTGCATCTAGTTGGGAAGTACCTTTTATTAGAGGTAGTGGCTTGCAAGTGGTAGTAGTAGTAGTAGTAATAGTAATAGCAGTAGTTGGCAATGGGTGGTAGTGGTAATGGTAGCGGTAGCGGTAGTAGGTAGTGGCAGAAAAAAAAAAGCGAAGATTGTTTCTCCAATGTGTTGAAAAAGGTTCAGGTCGAGTCCAGGTTTCGGTTGTTGACCCATGCTGCGAATTGCTGCCATGGCGGGGGAAAACTAGATAGGTATTGAATGATTGGTTAACCGTGATTCTGGGACCCCCCTCGTCACCTGAACACGTCAAAGTTGCTACGCAGGCTACGCTACGCTGTCTTAAGCTGACTTACATGCACCACACACATATGCCCGGGCATCCATTTATCCATTTTAGCTACATGCGTTTAGCTACATGTAATGTATCGGTCCGCTGTAAACCTTACCTTAATAGTATACTATGTACCCCTAACTAGTTATACCTTAGGTACCTTAGGTCCTATCACTGCCCAGTGGACGAGTTATGTACATGTACCCGACTGTAACTTTGAAAAAGCCTCGACATTGAAGGCAGCTGACTTGCGTACATTCAGCCACCGCCCTATTTAATATATTTACTATATTTATTATATTTACTATATTTACTTATATAAATCTACCTAATGTACCTGACTTGCACTGCTGATCATACGGGCTGAGATGTAGGTGTTACAGTTAAGCATTGGGGAATGTGGAGAAGAGTTAATTGGAATAGAATGAATAGAATCTAGCGATACAGGTACTTTACACAGTACATATATTGTTATCTTTCAAACTGCCCAAATCCAACTATCATGTGGCACCCGGACTAGTGAAGCAGCAATTCGGCTTTTCTATAATTTAAAACTGGATAACTCTGGATAACTCACTTATGATACGTGGCGAACACGCTTGAATTAAGTAGGCTCGAGAGGGGCACCGGCCAGCTCGGTCTGAAACTAACAAATTCTTCCATTATCAAGATCTGCCTCCTCGCGATGATCGTCTGCGTATACTGGCCCCTTGTTCATAACCCGAACTAGTCCCAGCACCCTTCTCCTTCCAAACATCCTCCCCCTCTTCCTCATCGTCTGCTGGCTGATCTGCCAATGTTTCTCGCTCCGGCGTCTCCTCTTTGATATCCACATCGTCATCATCGTCCTCCTCTTTCTTAACTTCTTCCTCTTCTTCGCTCTGAGAGTCTCCCGCTCCGTCGTGGAAGAATGCAGCGGGGCCAGGCCGTGGTCCCATCCAAGGTTCATTTCCAGGTCTGGCGTTTAGCTTATCTCTAGGACCTTCGGGTTTCTGGCTAGATATAAGAGAGCTCAGAATGAGCCACACCAGTCCCGTTGATAGCATCTCGGCTATCCAGAAAATGGCTGTGCAGACCACAAACGAGATGATACGGTGATTATACATCGCCCAGCGAATACCCGTTAGGCGGGCGACGAGCGTGACAGTAGCTGAATACACTTGGAGTGTCTGGCCGGCTTGTACTTCCACTAAAATGCTCATTGGGAGGATGTCGTTGAACTCGACGAGCTCGCCCATCGGGATTCTAAGTGTTGTCATCTCCGATGTACTGGGGTATAGGATATGGTAGGGCAGAAATAGGATACGCGATGCCGTTTTGACGAGTGGATCTGTGTATGGTATCAGGGCCGGCCGGCGGCTCGTAAAGACTACGGTGTCTTCCTTTACATGCGAGAAAGGGTCTTCCCCCGAGAAGTAGTAAGCGAATGCTGGATTCCCTGGCTGGGTTTTCATCCCGAATAGAGTAACCATGAAATTGCCCCTATCGAGGTTTGTAGGCGATCGTGGCAACGTTAATTCTACTGATATATCATACGCCTGCTCAAGCATGAGGTTCGAGGAGACCGACGTAAGGCCATAGGGGTTTAGTCCGGAGCTGTTAAAATAATACCGCTTATTAATTTCTACGGTGATAGTGGAGAGGAAAGACACTTACTCATATTGTAAGTGTAGAGGAAGAGATATAACCTTCTTAGGCACGTAGCTGTAGTAGAAGACGGGATAGGCTAAAGCAGCAATACACAAAAGCGCCAAGGACGCGGAGAAGAATAGTGCAGCGCTGAGATATGTCCTTTTGGCGGCTGGAGACGTTGCAACTTTATACGAGCCTTTGACATATTCCTATTTTATATGGTTAGAGGGATGGATGTCTATAGTAAAGAGCTACGCCCTTCTACTTGGATGCTCGGAGCTTGTAGTATAAGCATGTGACTGACCATTTTATAAACGGAGTAGAAGCGCCATATAGCGCCGAATCTCACGATGCTCCCGAATTCGCGTTGTTGAAATAATTTGTACACGCAATTAAACAGTGGAAATGTTGCATATGAAGGTTGGGATCATAATAGTAGATCCTAAAATTAACAAAGTTAAGGCATGTGATGATGTTTGGTTTTGTAGCAGTTCATTAGCGGCTTGTGGTACGTAGAGCTCGATGGAACTCTTGGCAACCGACATACCATCTAAAGTAGAGTTCTAACTGCCCCTCTGTTACGGCTATCGACGTCATGCCGATGACTAATCTCATTATTTTATGAAAGACATACATAATACTGTAATTCCACACATCATTATACAGTTATGTTTCTACGATTCACAAGCCGACTGGAAACAATATGTCAAAAAAAAAAAAAAAAGTCAAATGCAATCTCATATTAACTCCCCGTTCTTGAATGACCCTAGAAACAGCCTTAAACTGGCAATGAATAATAATAGCTTACATCGAACGCTCCCCAACGCGCGAAAGCCTGCTTTCCCAAGAACAGACGACCAATAACTCAACCCATCCAAATAGTCGCCTGCCTGCTTGCTGACCCATATGTGCTCATTTCACACCTTATAACATACGTAATCACATCAAACAACGGGTAAATACCAACATTCATGAGCCTCGTCACTCTTTATCTCATAACACCAAGAGCAGATCCAAGGCCCCCCGGCAAATGCTGGCCTTAACAAGGCTGTAGGTAATTACTAGGTACCAATCCGCCTCTACCAACACCTTGTCCCGAATGGATTTCAGCTTCCCACCATCCATCATCTTGGTGTCGGAGAATGGCTAGGACATCACCCTTGGCAAACCCAAGCTCTTCGGGGATTGCTGCTTGGTACATATATAACGCTCGGGCTATACGACTGTCAGCATCTGTGTGGCACATAAGTTATCATGGGGAGAAACATACCGTAATGTAAAATGGCGCGACCCTCCGGCGTGTACTGTCGGCTTGGATCTGCTACGCTCTGGCTTCGTTGTCTCGAAGTCTCTGCTACGGGGTCTCGTCCGTCATAGAAAGTCATAGCGCGTGAGCTCGAACTCGTACCGGGTCTACCATTACCTCTTCCGCGCATCGATCCGTACACGGACCCGTCCCCAACTGGTGCAAGTTGCATAGCCATCTCTTCAGCCCTACTAGTTGGCCTATTGTAATCGCTATTGTAAGGGGCTGGGGAAGTTGCCCTCATGGAATTGCTCGGGGACTGATGCCCATAGTATCCTTGTTCCGAGCCACGCTTTATCGACATGCTGGGTTGTGGAGAGTTTTGTTGCCGAGAACCACCATACGAGATTGGTGATGCTGGCTGAGGTGAGTTTCCTCGTCGCTGGGTAGCACTATACGACATTGGAGAAGCTGGTTGTGGCGAATTTCCTCGCCGTTGAGTTGCACTGTATGAAATCGGTGACGCCGGTTGCGGCGAGTTGCCTCGTCTTTGGGTTGAACTATAAGAAATTGAGGATGCTGGTTGTGGTGAATTTCCCCGTCGCTGAGTTGCGCTATATGAAATTGGAGATGCCGCTGGTGAGTTCCGCTGCTGGTTACCACCATACGTACTAGGTGGAGCTGTTTGTGGCGAGTTACGGTGCTGGCTGCTGCTATAAGGATTTGGAGATACCGACCGTTGGCTCTGACGTGTCTCTGACCGACGCGTCTCGGGATGCATCCTAGGTTGAGGAGAGGCGCTCCGTGTAGGCGCTGGAGACGCTGCACGGGGCATCTCGCTGCCTCTTGTCGGAGGTCGAGAAGAGGTACTATTGAAAGATTGCGTCCCGCTGTATGCTCCAGACCCAGGACGCTTCGCATTGAACATATCCCTGGTCTGTTCTACGTATTTACGTGATGCTTCCTGCATTGCCTTAGACGTAACGGCTGGGGGCGGAACACCAAGCCTTTGTATTTGCATATCGTATGACGGCGGCGGGGTTCCTCTCATACCGGCGGCTACATCGCTACTCTCTCTGGATACAGGTACGGAACGGGATGGCGCCTGGGATCTGTCGGGTACAGGTGTAGCGATACCATGATAGTGATCGGCTGATATTCGTCCAACAGCTTGTTTGTTACTAGCAACACCCTTTAGCTCTGCAAGAGCTTGTGCGATCGGGTCCTGCTCCTCTTGTGGAGGTGGATTATCGTCGTTAGTCTGCTTCTTCTTATCGGTGTTGGCCACGGGGAATACGTTTTGCCCAATATTCAAAGCCAGACTTGCATTCGCTTCAATAGGTTCGGGGCTCGCTGTCTTATCTGCTAGATCTGCAATGGGGTTCTGGGATACCGGGTTTTGGGGTTCCGGTGGTCTAAAAGCTTGATTCCGTCGAGAGCTGATCGTGCCTTGACTGCTTATCGTGCCGTGAGAAGTTACAGGGCCCCAAGTATTCCTGTTGGATGCCTTCACGTCTTTGATACTCTTCCTGCGGAACGGGCTATGATTCTGAAAGAATCCGCTCTTCTTTTTCTGCATCTGCTTCTCTGGTTGTGTTACCACCGCGGGTTCCTGCTTCACTGGTGACACTTTACCACTTTGTGGCTCTTGACTAGAGAAAGACGTTGGGTTCGAGTATTCGCTATTATCATCACCACTTGACGGCCGCGCTGACACACTCGAGCTTGTCGCCGAATTCATACCGTCTGTGCGGCATAGCATTGTCATACCATCCATGGGATATGGATCGTGGGGCACCGGTGCAAATTGGGAAGCGTCATATGGCTGCGCCCCATTACTTCCTTTCCGACGATCCTGTGAAGCCACGACAGGCCCTGAGGTGCTCTGTGGTGATACGACCGACTCCTTACTAGAGGGTGGTGGTGGCTCGTTGCGTGGTGGATCCCGGGAAACAGGAGGGTTAGCATCATGGCGTTGAAGGTCTCTGGTGAAAGAGGGACTTGGTTCATGACGTTGTACATCCCGAAGGAAAGAGGGACTAGGGTCATTGCGTTGTACGTCTCGAGAAGCAGGTGGGTTAGGGTCGCGGCGTTGAATTTCTCTCGTGAGAGAGAGCTCAGGTTCATGGCGCTGTAGTTCACGAGGCGCTTCTCGAGGCACTTCTTGGGGAATTTCACGGGGGGCTTCCCTTGGCATTTCTCTTGGCATGTCCCTTGGTATTTCTCGAGGTATTTCCCGTGGCATCTCTCGGGGTATTTCTCGGGGAATAGGAGGGTTGGGGTCGCGACGTTGAATTTCTCTTGTTAAGGAGAGATCAGGTTCACGACGTTGCATTTCCCGAGGATATGAAGGAATAGGATCATGACGTTGGATTTCTCTGGTAAGAGAATGTTCGGGCTCACGACGTTGCGTGTCCCGAGGGAACGAAGGGGGAGGATCATTCCGCTGTACCTCCCGCGTACCGGGAGGGTTGGGATCGCGGCGTTGGAGATCTCGAGCGAGTGCCGAATTGGGATCATGGTGGGACTCGTATGTAGACGGCTGCGGTGAAGGAGCACGGAAGCCGGGGTTGATGCTTTGAGGATATTGTTGTGGTTGTATGACACTTCCTCGCCGTCTATCCCGCTGAGCTATGGCATAAGTTTGGGCCTTTTGTGGAGGCATAATTAGCTCCCTGGTTGAGGGCGCGGGGGGCTCATGATGCGCCAAGTCTCGAGCAAGAGCGGAATTAGGATCATGATGCGATTCGAAGGTAGATGGTTGTGGTGAAGATGTCCGGAATGCAGGATTAATGCTTCGTGGAAATTGTGCTACTGAGTAATTCTCATCCTCAGAGACTTCTGAATGAGTATCTTCCACATCTCCACGACAGAAGTTGATATACTTGGGCGGGTCTGGGATTTCTTGACCGGTACCCTTTTCGCTGATGAAGTGGACGATGTCCTTTTCTACGTCCATCTTTTCGAGAGACAAACGAATCTTTTCGCACGAGGCGTCATCGCTAACACAGACTGTGGAGGCAATGTTGGCGAAAGTCCATAGACTGCTCTTAGTAAAGTCCAATCTCTCTTCCTCGAGGTCTTGGAACTTGTCGGCGGCCGCTTTCCACTCCCTATTCCACCTAGCAGTCGTCTCCTCAAGAACTTTGACTGCGTTCTCATATTCGGTGTTAGTTGTAGCAAGGCTGATCTGTGTCTTTTCTAGCCTCGCCTTATTTTTCCTTTCTTCCTGGCCCATAACCATATGTCCTTGGGCAAGGTAACCTTTGATCTTCAAACAGTCCTGCTCATAGCGATCACGAGTCTATGCGGGGTTGTTAATTACCGGGGTTTCTTATCGTGATGCATGGATGGCACTGACCTTATTCACCATATTTGTTTGCTGTATCTTGACTTTGAGGAGTTTTTCTACTGTGTTTTGAACGATCTTGCGTCTCTCTTTCATCCCTCCAGCAAATGCGGCCAGCGGCTCCTCTAACTCGGTCTTCATCTGAGCGGCAATACCAGCATGTTGTTTTGCCATGGATTCGACTTCTCCTCGTACAGTATCGAGTGAAACTTTTAGACTTCCCATTTCGTGGGTACCCAAGGATTTTCGGCTTAGCGACATAAGCTTGCGAGCGTATTCATCTTCGATCGAGGCCCGGGCTATCAACACAGACCAATTAGCCGGATGGAGGGGTAAAATGGTCGACAAAATACTTGCCACTATAAAAAGATCTAAGCTCATCGCTGGTCTGCTTCGCAGAGGCCATGCGATCAAGCAATGGCCCTACACCTGCGTCATCTTTACCCCAGAAATTATTTGCAACTATTCATACCATATTAGTATTTCCGAGTTCTAATCCGGCTTTAGGTATAGATTTCGTACACGACAGGGAAACTGTCGGGCCCTCTGTGGCCGCCGGCATCCTCCCCAATTCCTTTACGAAAAGTGACGATGTTCTCTATATTTTTCGATCGGAAATGTCGGTGAACGTAACGTGCGGTCTCTCGGAAACGATGCGATGATCAATTGCTTCAAAATGTCTCGAAATTAGATTATCAGCGATCGGCAAGAACGCGGTTCTGCCACGAAAGAAAAAAAAAATAAGTCAATGGTTAGTATTAAACTCTCAGGAATGTGTAGATGTTGAAAGTTTTAATCCATAGCACATGGTTTCAAGATAGTGGTTGCAGACCTGCAGGAATTGTTTACAAGCGGTAACGTCGTTGCCCTAGAGATGGGGGTATGCAAGTGGCTTGAAACTGGGAAATCAGACTTAACATGTACTTATTAGCTGACTTGGCTGACTTGGCTGAACAAGTAATTGTGGGGTGGATAGCCTACTGACACATCACAGCGCTAAACTTAATGGATTATCTGATTACAGGGCTAGCTGCAGGGGTATATTTCTAGACCTTGACAGCTTCGAGTCTTAATTGGCTTTATTTTCAACATCCTTTTTATGTTTATTAAATATTAGCGTCAAGACATTGGGTACCGCATTCTTCACCAAAACATTTCCAATAATATCCACTATTTCTATAAATTGAAGGTGTCCAATATTGTTAAAAAGGTGCTTATAATCCAGGAAATGATCGTTGAAGATGTTTAGGTATTATATAAAGCGTACTTCGTGTTATTATCATCAGGTGGATAACCTACCTGTGTTGATGTCGCTGAGATATTCCATTCAAGTTGTTTGGCTACCTAGCCACACGGGTACCTACATTAGGTACCCAAGGACTTCATATTACCCTTTCTCTTCAATGAACTACTCGGACTCTATCCTTAACTTATATACTCTTTATACTCTAAGTCTTGGGTTAAAATTATGTTTCGTTGATTCGAATCCATCTTCGGCTTCCGATGCGGGGAATCCTCTTAGCGGGCTCAGCGATGCCGACCCCATGGCATCACGTTGCGTCGGCACTTGTTACCGGAGGGTGTTCACTCAATTCATGCCGCTGTAGTGCTCATGCGGGACACATTAGCGCGGCAAAGTAGGCAGAGGTCTAGTATAACTCGAATCTAATAAAGGTAGGTATCTACCTTAATTTCTCGAGGACGAGTATCCTCAGTTATCTCATGTTAATAGTGACGGAGAATTTATGTGCTTAGGTGAAAAGACTCCTTATTACGGGTAGTTTTAACTTACAGAGTCGTACCATAATATCAAGCATGGACAGCTTCGAATATAACTCAAGTCCCGCTCGTGTGGTCTTCGGAAGCGGCACCGTCAAAAAAGTTCCAGAAGAGCTTTTACGAGCAAATGTATCGAAGCCTTTTCTCCTTAGCACGCCTCAGCAGGTGAGCCATATCAACTTACTGAAGAATGTTCTCGGTGATGTCGTTTCCGGGGTGTTTACCGATGCGACAATGCATACTCCAGTCGAAGTGACTGAGAGGGCACTTGAGCAAGTCAAATCTTCAGGGGCTGACTCCATAATTTCCATCGGAGGCGGTAGTACGGTGGGTTTAGGGAAAGCCATCAGCATTCGGACAGGCCTCTTTCACTTGACTATCCCGACAACTTACGCTGGTAGTGAGGTCACTCCAATCTTAGGGGAGACAGACGCTGGAAGGAAGACAACAAGATCTGATCCGAAGATATTGCCTAGCGCAGTCGTTTATGATGTTGATCTTACTATGACCCTTCCGGTTGGGCTTTCGGCTACAAGTGGTATTAATGCGATCGCGCACGCCGTTGAAGCGTTATATGCTCGCAACACTAACCCGATTATCAACCTCTTTGCTCAGGAAGGGGTTAAGGCTCTTGCAAACTCCCTTCCTGTCCTGGTCTCTGAGCCGTCTTCTCAAGAAGCACGTTCATCTGCTCTATATGGCGCATGGCTTTGCGGAACCTGCCTCGGTAGCGTCGGAATGTCCATCCATCACAAGCTCTGCCACACTCTAGGAGGTAGTTTCAACCTCCCGCACTCCGAGACGCATACTATAGTTTTGCCGCACGCATTATCATATAATGCTCCGAAGGTTCCTGCGGCAATGGAAGCGCTGGCTGCCGCACTGCCGGAGGGCGAAGGTGACGCTACAAGAGGATTAAACATCCTCTTACAGAAGTTGAAAGTAGAAAGGGGACTGAAGGCTTTGGGAATGAAGGAGAGCGACATAGATAAGGCGGCAGATATAGCAGTGAGCAATCCGTACTGGAACCCCCGGCCTATTGAAAGGGGCCCGATAAGAGAACTGATTCGACGAGCTTGGGCCGGAGAAGAAGCAAGAGCCGACTTATGATATGAATAATTAGGCCTTTCTAGTTCTATTGATCGCACCATTGTCTTATGAAGTACGAATTATGTGAATGAGACCTAGCCAGGTAGACATATTTGCGTCAATCATAATTACGGTGCCATAGCTATCTGATTTGGTGTTTTGGGGATGTCTGGAAAGAAGGCCTCATCATGCAGGCTCTATTCTTCCCCGTCCCGTTTTCTTACGAGCTCTGTCCTGAAATCTAGTCCCGCGTCCTCCCTCACAACACCATACAGTGACGACGAGTCAAGTTTCCTACCGCCATTCCGTTCCGCGTACTCCTTAGCTCTACGAAGGTGCCGAAGCGCCGTACTAGCGACCTCAAGCCGGACACCTGCGCGCGCGGCGCAATCCACCCCGTGTCCCACGTCCTTGAGCGCGAGATCCAAATCCGACCACGGCGCCTGGCTTTCCCCGGGGGCGTACACCCCCGTCGTCATACGCACCGAGTCCGAGTGCGCGACGGTGCCGAAGTTGAGCTCGAGCAGGCGTTCGAGGGCCGGAGCCCCGAGACCCGTTTTCTCCGCGAAGACGTGCGCTTCGGCTATGAGCTCCATGAGCCCGGCCATGAGGAAGTTTCTATTTGAGAGGTGGAGTTTAGTTGAGTTCGCGAACCATTGGGCTTAGCTGGATGCTGGATGGTGTAGGAAGAGAGGTTAGGAGGTGGAGTGGAAGAATATACCCTGTTGTTTTGAGTAGAGTGGCCTTCTCGGGCTCTTCGCCTACGAGCAAGACTTCGCGCGCAATTACTCCTTTGAAAAATGGGCTTATCTTCTCGTAGATAGCTTTCGAACCTCCAAATGCGACGAGTAGTTGTCCTGCCTCAGCCACCGGCGTCGCTCCGAATACAGGCGCGGCTGCGAACTCGGCACCCCTATCTTGCAACTTCTTGGCTAGTGCTTCGGTAGTATCTGGGTGGATAGTAGTAGTATCAATGATAATCTTGCCCGCTACGTCTTCGAAGTCTATGATTTGTGATATAATTGATTCTACCGCTTTGTCGTCACTTGCCTACTCCGGCCTTCGAATCAGTAAAATATTCCAAATGGTTCTTGAGTCAAGCATGTGTAGGTCCTACTGATATGAAAATCACATCACTTTCCCCAGCAAGATGTGCCGCAGTCTCGCAACGGATTCCTCCGAGCCCAGCAAGAGTATCCCCACGTGAAGCTGTCCGGTTAAAAAAGCGTAGCGGTTGGCGCCTATGAAATAAGAGGTACTGGTGGATGTTCTTCGCCATGGCACTGCCCATGCTGCCGAGGCCAATCCATCCCAAGCGAAAGTCAGGTGGAGTTGTGGTAGTTGCAGCCATTTTGCTTCTTTAAAATCTGCTATTGAAACCCCGTCATATGGCTTGGGAGTTATACTTATAGGAGAATAGGAATAGTGGTATGGGATAAGACATATAGTTGAAGTATTAAGGCGTAAATGAAGGCCGAAGCGGAGTCCAGTTGAGTCACAATGCCTGCTAGCATTGCCTAAAAGGATCGTAGGATGCGATTAAACTGCATAAACTGCAGTAGTACTTCCAACTCTTAGATGGTATAGTATTCTGCTTTTCCAATTGTAGTTAATTAAGTACCTCATCTATGAATGTTGAACCTCTACGCTGAAAAGCATTAGACATCGTCATTGGTCAGATACACAGTTTACAAGGCGGCCGAAAGAAATGTATTTTTCCTACTACCCTTTAGGAACGCTAGTTTCTACTCTCAGATTAGGTGAATTAATTCATGAAGCTCCTGGCTTCTCGTCTATCATCATCTGTAACATTGATATACTTATTCTAGACCATCCCATATCGTACCCATCCATTCCGGTCATAAGACTAATGCGGGATCGCAACCGCCCAGCTTCGCGCTCTTCGGCTTGCCGTCTAAGATAATCTCACTCACGAGCTTCCCCGTCGCGGGCGCATTCTGTATACCCCAGCAAGTGTGTCCTGCGGCAACAACTAGGCCCTTCGTGTGGCTAACTGGACCTATATAAGGACCACCTTGGGGTAAGTAGCATGCTTGCTTCGCAAGAACTTCGCCGTCCTTCCCTAGCTCGTCGCTTATGCCGCCAAGCTGATATATAATATCCTCGCACCGGGCTACGTCGACTTCGACCTCGGCGGTTGTTTGTGGTAGTTCGACTATATCATCCGTGGGCCCACAGGCGTATGCGGTTCCGTCAGGTCGCGCGTAGATTTCGGGTTCGACAATTTGTTGTCCCCTCAGCGGCCGCTGTGCACCCTGCGCTCCTCTAGAGTCTCTGGGTGTTGGGGTAGGGAAACCGACTGGGAGCCTGATGGAAGTGAAGAGCGCATATGCGGATACGGGCTTAGGCGTCTTGATGACGACGCTGTGAGCCCGAGCTGAGGTAATAGGAATTTCGGGAAGAAGACGTCGCGTCCACGGACCGGCAGCTACTACGCAATCTGTAATAGATAATCGTTCTTCCTTTCCGTCTTTCTCGTATGTGACGCTCTCCACGCTTTTACCATCTGCTGTCTTGTTGATACTCGTGACCCTGGCACCGGTTACGATCTTAACTCCTTTTTCTTCGGCCAATTGGGCCATGCTTCTGGTAAACAGTTCAGGATGGACTTGAGCCGTATTCTCCGGGGTACCCATATCCTCGTAAGCAGTCAGCGCCTCCTCGGTATCTAGCCAATCCAGGTCTTCAGGGGCGCCGAGTTTCTGTAGCGCTTTGATTTCTTTCTTGTGGTTCTTATGTAACCCTTTCGAGATACGCTCTGCACCACTGTTGATGGGGTCTGTCTCGCCTGTATTATTTCCGTTCATCCCGCTACTGCTGAACCCAGGTGGGAGACGCGCCTGGCAATCAATCTGACTAGCATAACATCGTCTATACCCCCACCTTTTATCACCGCCGTATTCTTTCGCAAGTTCGTCGTGCAGCTTAAAACTTAATGGTACGATGCTTTGAGGAAAAGCCCATAGCGCAAGTAAGCCTCCTGCCTTACCGCTTGCACCTCCGGCAATTCCATCGTGGGCGGGGTTCCTTTTTGATGCGGTTTCGGGGTCAGCTAACGTAGCCGGGTCAGTAATACTGTCTGGGGTACGTCCTCCAGCATTGCTAGTCGAAGCCTCGAGGAGGGTAATGCGATGCGTCTCGGGAGAATAAGAGGGATGTCGGGTGAGGAAATAGGCGGTACAGCAACCGATAATGCCGCCTCCTATTATTGTAATTTCTTTTGGTGATGATGACATTTTGCGCTTGGAAAGAGTATTAAGAAGACGAATTGGCGCGGGACTAAGCATTCATTCAAGTTGCACTTATGCCCTGGAATGCCTTTGGGTATGCCCTGGTCCCTGTTACTTATAAGAATTGGAATTCGATAGCCTGAAGCTTCGGGGGTAACTTTGAAACGGATAGAGGTGGCTTATTTGTAATGCGGAATCATATGATGATGCATATGCCATCTTTCTCAAAGTTGCCTAGATCAGGCACCATCTCTTGTACTATGTAACAGTGGGGTTCACGATGTTACGTCATTAACTACCTACTTAAGCTATATTATAAGCCTTACAACCCTATACTATTCAACTGCTGCCAAGCTAGATATATCGAAATACCTACCTATTGAGTTGAGATATGTAAGTTAGGAAAAAATGAGACAAGTCTTTAAACTAATAGCTTAATTCTTCTTTAACTAAGCATCATTTGAAATAACTATACCCACTTGTTAGTAATTGTGGAACATTGGGGTCGCCGGTGGTAGAAGTAGCCACTCTACTACGACTTCTGATTACAACAAATCAAAGGAAAAGTCTACTTCCGTATATCTCCTATTTTCACTGCATATTTTTTTACTATCGCAGGAGCTCAGTTCTGGGCAAGATAACTTTAAAGTTTAAAACCATACTTTAGCTTTCGCTTGGTTTTCGGGAAACCCCTGTCCACCTGTGAATTGAGAGCGGAAAAGGCGCGAAGAGCATTTCGGGGATATCAAAAAAAAAAAAAAAAAAAAGGGATTAAAAAGAAGATACTTACTTTCGAATACGTCTTCGATTCTAGGTTCAACCACTAAATCTCCTTCGACAACGTTAACAGCATGTGGTACAGATCTCATATGATTATCTCAGTTATTGTTTTTAGCTAACCGCAGGGAATCAATGATGTGGTTATATTGCTCATAAACTTCAAGAAGGTTCCCTAGTGGTGGATTGTTAAGAATAGGTATTAAAGGGGCTAAAGAGAAAATAAAGTGATCCTAGCTATGCCTAGGTAATATAATAGAACTTTGCGACTTCCGTTAGGGATGCCAAGACTTTACCCCTTTATTTTCCTCGGGATTTAAAGCCCTTCGTAGATTGTTAAGAGACAACTACACCTACCTATATAGAATCCCCAGAGATGAACCACTTAAGTTTATTCACTTCAGATATAATATTCAAGCATCTTAATCCTTCCATTCAACATGTTTATCCCTTAAGCTTCTCTCCATTTCCATTAGAAATAACCATAGACTAACAATATCCACCCCCCTCAATATGCCCGTAATCTTAGGACTGCGGTGTAGTTAAAATTCCAGATAATATTGAAAAAGAAAACAATAAGATTTTATCAAGGCTTATGCTGCCATATATTTATAAGTTAAGTGGGTATTTTCGTTATTGAGATACCTATGAACATGATTGATCTGTCCTCTGTTTAGAAGTTAAACATGCGCCTTTTAAAGAACCCTTTCATTTGAAGTATTAATGGAGAGAGACGTAAGGAAGACGGTTGTCATGTATTTTCATCACCTGAAAAGACCAGATCTCCAACGCCGTCATGAGAGCCATGTACCCGAAATGCCGACCTAATTCGCCGGTCCTGCCGCTTCCGAGGAGCTCGAACTTTAGGGGACTACGGGTCATCGGAAACAGAGTCCTTTTGGTAGCCCAGATGGCGACTACCTCCTTGCCATCACTGGTCTCGCCTAGCTCTCTTGATTCCCTTCCCCCTCCTCTTCCTTTTCCGGGCCCTTCAACTTCTACTCGGACCAGCTTAAATCCTTTTGGGTGTCTGAACATGGCCTGGACTTCGTTGCCCTGGGTGGGTCTCCATTCAAACTTCTCGGTGTGTAGACCCTCGCCCTCACCCACCTCCATCGAGAATGTATACCAGCGATGATAAAGCTCCTGCTCAGGGACCATGGTCGAAGTGGTAGTGCCAGGCCATCCTCCTACAAGAGGAGGAAGAATAATGTCGTTGACTATTCTGTATCTCTGCTGAAACCAGCCTGTCTTCTTCCCAGTAGCCAGGATCTGGCCGCTTTCAGTTGATCCTTTACGAAGCATGAGAATTGTATCCGATTCTATTGGCCCCATTGACACTGTGAAACGGAGGTCGTGGGCGTGCTGGCCTAGGTAAAAGCTCATCTGATAAGAGTTGGCATAGAAGGCCTTCAGATAAGAGGGGAATTGCTCGGCCATTTTGAAATCTGTTTTCACCTGTTGTTAGCTTAAAAAATACTTAGTTTTGTTATTTACTAAACTAACTGGTGATTCGTGCAACTGCGAAGAGTGGTGCCGAAGGATCGGTAATGGAGTGTAACAATGCTGTAAACAAGATCCTTGTATCAACTACCTAAGGGTAATTATAATTGATGTTTTCCCAGTAAATGGAACATCGAAATGGTGTCTTTCCATTTAGTTGAATGAAAAAAAGTCGGTTCCAATAATGGGAAATTTGTGCGACTCTTCCGTGAACCATATACCTATCAACTAGATGAAATACGGAGATGATGTAAGGAAGTAGAAATGGGACCGAAGGTTGCGCGGGCGGATGTTGCTGGATAGATGCCTAATTGATCGAAAATTTGTAGTTGAATGGCGGTTCGCAGACATAATGCATCCTAGCAACCACGACAGCTTCCTTAAACAAATACATGATTTGGTTGGGCACCTAACATAACAGCCGTATTGAATGAGTTGTATGACAGGCTTCACAACTGCTTATCAACTAAGGAACCCGAATAATGGAAATTCATCTGCCTGAATAGAATCTTAAAAATATAATTTCATTAATAACAGGTGAGTTTCGGAGGGATGAAGTTCTCATTTGAAATGCTCATTTACATAACAAATAAACTACGGCCTAATATTCAAACCATAGACGATAAGTATTGTCACTTAATAAATATGCCTTGCTTCAGTTGATACAACCAGAGACCATGGTTTTTAGATACTCCCCCCCTGGGTTTTAAGACTTTCACTCAATTTAGGCTACACAATATGAACTGTTGTGAGAATTAATAGTATTTTCTTAGAGCTCTTAATTAATTAAAAACTAATTATTGAACCCTGAGATGTCCATAGCGTGGTTCGCCCAAATCTTTAGGGCCGTCGCGAGAGCGAAATAACCAAATTCACTACCCAACTCGCCGGACTTGCCACTCGCACGCAACTCGAATTTGAATGGCTTGATTGTTGGTACAAGTGCCTGTGGCATGTAGCTCTTCTTGGTGGCCCAGACGGCAACAACCTCTTTCCCATCACTGGTCTCATCTAGGCATCGGCTGTCTCTTTTTCCGCCTTTTCCATCCCCAGGGCCCTTGCCTGTGAGCCGTACGAGTTTGAAGCCTTTGGCGTGCTTGAACATGTTGCACACCTCGTTTCCTTCTGTGGGTCGCCATTCGAACCTCTCACGATGCGGACCCCCCAACTTTAACGAGAACATATACCGACGACGAATATCGGCAACGTGCGAGACCATAGTGGAGGCGAGATCGTCGACCTGGACCTTTGTACTCAACCAGCCCTTATCTTCCTTGGGCTTATTGATTATGGCTAGAACGCTGCCCCTGTCGGTAGATCCCTCGTATAGAACCATAAAGGGTTTCTTTTTCGGCTCAGGATCTAAGGTGACTGTGAATCGCAAATCATGGGTATGTTCGCCCAGAGTGAACCTGCTAGCGTCGAAATGGCCCGAAAATTGCGCCTTAAGATAGCTAGGGAACTCTTCCTCCGTTGTGAAAGGCATCGTGAGGTGTGGCCCGCCTATCAAAAGTTAGGTACCCAATTAAATATCGACGTTCTCTTCCCGGTAAAACTTACGATGGAACCTTGGTGCAGAGGACTGTGTAATACGATTGACTTTGAAGAGATATCAATTAAGACTGATGATATCTTAAAAGATTGTCAGGATGGAAGTTTGAATTAGGTAGAAGAAGTAAAGACTAAGGCAGATGGAGTGTGAGGGATAGAGAGGTTCTTATATAGGTACCTAAGTAATAAGTATGAATTCGGACACAGGTACGCATATAATATCTGTTATCATAACGCACCTAAGTTGATACTTAGGTACGTAGGTATTTCTAGCATCGTACCTTTCGTTGTACTTGACGGGCCGTATTTTGGTGTTGTTCCCTCTTAGTCACTGGGAAGGAGGGCCTACTGACTAAGAGACCTTATGATTAAATAGACATCAGGACCACAATAATTGGTTAGTGCAATAGTTTTGGCAGGCACTGATTCACCTAGGTGGCCTCAGGTGTGGTGTTCGGGTGAGCGAGAGGGGTGTCTGGACAGAAAAGCCACCTGGTTGGGTACAGTCATAACATCTTAAGGTCCAACTTGTTTAGAGGCAGATAATCTACCTACTAATATAGGAAGTGAGTCGATTCTACTTAAATTACATCCAAGGGCTAAAAGCGTTGCTGTGTTTTCTTGGTACCAGCTGTAAATCCAAGTGTTTGATCTTCGACCACATCACACATCTGATAGGTATATGTCATTGAGTGATATGGAGTAAAATGTGTCTTAGAAAGCGACTTGCTAAGGTGCATGCCTGTGAGCTATTTGATTTATAATGGTAGCTCGACCTGGAGAAAAGGGAAAGTGATTTAAGGCAACGTCCCCAGTCCTAAATCTTATAGTAGCTGTTGGTGTTTATGGTTTGATTTATTGACGGTTTGCTTAACTAGATGAAAATAAAACATACCAAATACTCTGGCAGCTGGCTAACTCTAGTTAAGATAGACGTGTTTTTAATCTCTGTTTCTTATAACAACCTTCCTCCTATAGACAAATGCCAGCCAAAAACTCCTCTGCTAAGTATATCCAATCATCGTAGCAAGCATTTTAAACATGCTAATATTAACACAACTCGCCTCCTTCATAGCTTCCACTTAGGGCAAAAGTCATTTCCATTCAATGAGACAAGTAGAGGCTAGAAATAAGCAGTCCTATAAATAAAATTGTTTCTCTAGAAGATTCTTTTACTTTGGTGTATATAGATGGAGATTAGCTGGCAGAGCTTGAAGACGGTATGCTGCCACGCCCTCCAAACTACAAGCTTAAGTTTAGTTCAAGAAATATGAAGGGAAGAGATATCAATGGAGATCTAGCCTTTTGAAAGATTGCCTTATAGTAGAAGCCATTGTAGAGAAAGTCTTAATAGTACGCGATTTGACCGATATCAAGGTAGTCACTAGGCAGTTCGCAACTGAGTAAGAGCTAACCATTGACAACATTGGAATTTAGAATAAATTTAACTATTAATGGGGTAAAATGCTAAATGCTATAAGATGATTACCTACCTAAGTAGCATATGGCTTGCTACCTAAGTGCCGATGGTTGTACGGTGCCCCGCCACTGATAATAGGTAAGACTCATTATCGAGAAACTGGAAAGGGGGGAACCCCTCATCTATTATACTGATTTTATACGGTCGCGGAGGTGCATGACCAACTTCAATGAATATATAACGAACGATAACTTGAAGTCTACCTAGGTAATCAAAGTCCAAAATGCTGAATAAGAAAGTTAAAGCAGGTGTTGTGCACGCCGCTCCGGTTTATATGGACAAAGCCGCTACCCTACGTAAGGTAATTGACACGATTTCCGATGCATCAACCAAGTCCATCGAACTTCTTGCTTTCCCCGAAGTCTTCGTACCTGGGTTTCCCTACTTCACAAACTGCTATGCGCCTAATGCTTCGACTGTAACACTTTACGCTGCGCAGAGTGTCGTGGTTCCGGATGATTTAGTTGAAGTACAAGCCGCATGCGCGAAACACAGAGTGATTGTTGTCTTGGGGATTTCTGAGCGCATGCGTGGTGGATACACGTTATTCAATAGCATCGTGACTTTCGATGCGGATGGTACTATCTTAGGAGTCCATCGCAAGGTTCAACAGACATGGGCCGAACGGCTCGTATGGTGCCAAGGGTCCGGCTACACGCTCAAAACGTACGAACCTAAAAGCACTGGCTATAAGATTGGTGCGCTTGCATGTTGGGAGCATACTATAAACGGAGCTCGACAAGCGCTTATTGATCAGGGAGAACACATTCACGTTGGCTGTTGGCCGGCCCTGGATATTCTTGAGGGGTTCGAGAATGTGGCGTGTTCGCAAATCGAGGCATTGATGAAGACGCATGCATTGACCGCTCAAGTCTTCGTGCTTTGTCCTAGTAGCTATGTCGATGATACATGTCTTCGGTGGATGGAGCAGAATCTAGGTCCACAGGACAAGGTGAAAGCTGGTGGTGGCTGGACCGCCATCATCCACCCCTTTTGCTCCATCATCAAAGGTCCCATTAGAGGTCCAGTGGATGCAATATTTACTGCGGAGATTGATCTATCTCAGTTAGATCTGGTTAAGACGTATGTGGATGGAGCGGGACATTATAAACGCCCCGAACTCTTTAGGCTGGATGTCAATACCGAACAAAGGTGGAAAGATGAGCCTGAGATTGTCGGTCCTATCTCGTGGAATGTGTCATAACTACTATAAGCCACTGAGAATATTCTAAAGCAGTTGTCGCTATACCGTATGTGCTTGGTGTTAATCTAGTATAAGTTAGTGGGTTTTTTTCGTGAGTCAATCGAGAACTTCACTATAATCCGTGATCGGCCGGATATAGTAGCGAATTGGAGGCTTATGATGCAGACTATTGCGACATCCCCTCCTAATACTCTGGCCTACATTTTTTATTTAAACTTGTGAACTTCCCTGAAATGTTGATCATCTTGTCTTCTTACTGTATTGATTCATTCCGTACTCTATCGTCACAATGGGAGATAATAAACCAACACCAGACTACACTCTTCATGTGTACTTCACCCGATATTCGAGTGCGTCGATGATTACCTATTTATAATCCAATATCACTGTCGGGCTTGAAAACTGACTGCCGGGATTAGGTTGGGGATCGCGAGTAGAACTCATCATTTCATACTTTCATATCCCCTGCGACATCAAGCTTTATGGCATGAACAACCCGACCGCCGCACCCCCGGCGCGCTTCGCAAATGGCCTCCTTCCTGCTTTGCAGATAGGTGCAGAAGACGACGATTTCGTAATCGCTGATTCTCTTGCCATAAGCGAGTTTTTGGCAGAGCAGCACCCAGAGCTTCACTTATGGCCGAAGGACCGCAAGCTGAGGGCATTTGCAAGAGCAGCGGTGGCACAGATGCATTCCGGCTTTGGCGAAATTCGCAATACGTACGCAACCAACTTCCTTGGCAAGTACACCGGTAATATTCCCGTTACCGAGTCTGTCGCAAAGGAGATTAGGGGAATGGTTGAGCTTTGGAGCAAGGCGCGAGCAGATACTAAGAAGAGATTGCAAGAACTGGGCGAAGAGGATGAAGGATTTCTATTCGGTGGGTTCAGTATTGCCGATGCCTTCTTTTGGCCTGTTCTATGGGTGAGTAATTAGGAGGCTTAAGTCCGTATCTCCAGTATTACTAATGCTTGATGCAGCGTTTCCGCAGCTATCAATTACCCCTAATTGGGATTAGCGAAGACGGGTTGAAGTGGATGGCAAAGATGTGGAATGACCCAACCGTGAAACGACAGATTCAAGAGTACTTCGAACAAGCCAAAAGTCCGCTAAGCAGAATCGAGAAGTACGAGGATATTTTTAAAGGCAATCCCGATGTTCAGTATGGTCAGTTTACTGATGACTGGGAGTTTGATTGGCGAAAAGTATAACTCTCGGGGCTCCGGACCAATTCTCTACCATCACCCTGCCGAGTATCTTCAAGCAAACATCTCTGAGGTCCGAATAGATATCGGGGGACGGACTAACCCTTTTACTCCGGGTGTAGACAGAAGGGTCATTGGCCGGGAGTTGTGAGGGAAGTTATATGTGATCCTGTTATTACATCAGATCGGTAAACTAGACCTAAACGGCTATAGTTACAACTAATAATAACTAACTTAATAATGGGGATAATAATCGAGCTGAATACCACCTGAGCATCGATGCGGGACCTCGGAGAGATAATGTCTCCCGAGCAGATCATATGAGCTTATAGGAGGTTGTATATATTGTTGTCAATAGCCTCGTATTTCAATCCATACCTATGTAATCTGGTTATTGCAGTACTACGTTCTCACTCATAATCTCGCCTATAAGTCACCCAAAATGCCTTCTTTCAACCCAGATAAAGATATACCCAACCTGTCGGGGAAAGTTGCATTCGTTACGGGAGGTTTGTCTACAATCACATTACATATAAGTGCAAAAACATAGCTAACCATTACCAGGAACCTCGGGTATTGGAAAAGAGATAGTCGTCTTTCTAGCCTCACATAATCCCACTCATATTTACTTTACTGGCCGGAATGCAGAGGCCGCTGCTACAGTTATCGCTGATGCCAAAGCTAAGGGCCCCAACACTGAGGTCACCTTTATCAAGTGTGACCTCTGCTCACCCCGCGCCAAGATCCGGCAAGCTATCGCCGAAAGCTTCAAATCAGATCGCCTTGACATATTCATCGCCAACGCCGGGATAATGGCGGCACCTCCCGGCTTGACGGAGGAGGGTTTCGAGATACAATGGGGCAACAACTACCTCGGCCACGCTGTGATACTACAGCTTTTACGACCCGTCCTGCTGCGCACAGCCGAGAGCGGCGCCGACGTAAGACATGTCCAAGTCTCATCGACCGGCCATAACTACTCTCCGTCCGGCGGTATTCAATTCGAGAACCTGCGGAAACCCGATGCCGCCGGCGAATTCGCGCGGTACGGGCAGAGCAAGTTGGCGCAGATCCTGTACTGCAAGGCCATGGTGAAGCACTACCCGAAAATCACCAGTGTCTCGGTCCATCCGGGCGTTGGTAACACGGGTTTACTAAGGGATACTAAGCAGTCTATTTTTAAGAGTCTTCTCTCCGCGGCCAGGTTCCTGATGAAGAGCGCGGCCGAGTTGGCGTATAATCCGCTGTGGGCGGCTACGGCCCCGCTCGAAAAGCTAGAGAATGGACAGTATTACGAGCCTGTCGGGAAGAAAGCGAGTCCATCGAAGCTAGCTGGAGACGAAGCTTTGGCCGATAAGCTTTGGGGATGGACTGCTGATGAACTGAAAGATGTGGAAGCGTTATGATTGGATTGAGATAATTACTACCTAGATATATGACTGCTGATGAGTTATGAGTACATAGCGATAAAGGGTACATGTAATTTGATGTTGGATGGAATTGTACTTGTTGGTTTGAATTACGCTTCAAATTTGTATGTATAAAGGGTAGCAATACGTGGGTTGGTAATGTATTACAGAGGACTTACATAAAGGTGTCCCTGTAACTGGGCTTACTTTAGGCCGGTCACCGTAAGTCATGGCGCTGTGTCGCGCTACCATACAGTACCTACGTACTACGCGGCTATTAGTAATATCTCAACTTCACTGATCTGACGCTTTAGTGCATAATTTCATCTACCTGTACTTACCTCCTAGGTAATCTTTTTTACCTGCTCAACATGGATTGAAGATGTTCAAACACATTTATATATTACATATCATCTTATATTTACCATGTTTCTCACCTTTGCGTCGACGCCTTCCAGTAACCGCTCAACTCGGCGGAATCCTAGGCGGTCTAAAGTAGCACGGGCATGTAATTATTGTCGCATGCATCGGGTGCGTTGTGACATCGAATTGCCCTGTTCGCAGTGTTTGGCAAACAATATAGAATGCGTTTCCTCACCTCCAGGACAGCAACCCTCTGAGAACGCTCAAATTTCTCATGATGAGTCCATTCCTGTTCAAGAGGCACCCGAACCGTGCCCGCAACCTATTTTATCCGCTCCTACTTCATCAAAACCCGAAGGAATGGACTCAACGGTGGGCTTCATGTCTAAAATTAATGCATTTTGCTCTAGTATCTCCCAATTATCATCTGATTCCGTAGGCGACTCACCACCACCTCCCTATCCATCCCCTGATGGACGATCGGTACTGAATGAAAGCAACGGGCTTACTACTACGCTCTCTCAGTCACAGGTAGGAAAACTACTGGATATTTTTTGGGCGCGATGTCATCCTCTTAAGCCGGTCGTTGACCGTACCTCTGTGGATGCGCAATTCCAAACGTTATGGGACCCTGATGATTCCGAGCCAAAGAGTAATCCAGTAGTAGATGGTATCATTGCCCTCTGCTTGAATTACCTTAATAACTCAGGCCTAAATCGTCGTCTATTGTGTTTACGCTTTGAACAAGGGGACCCTTCTCTTGCGTACTTTAAGCGTTGCTTAGCTGCTACCAGTCAATATGCTACCTTTGCAGAGCCGTCGTTAGACTGTTTGCAGTGTTACGTTCTTATGACTTTATATCTCCTTGATGTTGGCGAACATCAACCTGCGTATAACATGATTGGATTAGCATTACGCATTGCACAGGCACTCAATCTACACCATGGGTTACAGGATTCTGACCCAAACGTTCATCTGGCTCAGCGCATTTGGTGGACAATTATTCATCTCAATTTCCGATGTGCGCGGTTGTTGGGACGCCCAGTTGGGGTACAGCTTGCTGACACAACTTGTCCGTTACCATCTATAGATGAATTCCCCTATCATACTCGAGCAATTGCTCTTACCAGAGCTACGCTAGCTGTGACCGAAGCTCTCACTCGGTATCCAAGTCTTCAAGACGAGGATCGTATGGCTCAAATTGTGTCACGCGCAACAGCCCTTTCCACAGAAGTTTACCGGCTACACGAATGGAGAGATCAGCAGCTACGCCCGGCCCTTGGGCGTCCGCTTCATGTAGACAGTAAATGGGATAATAAGGAGGCTTATAGTTGGATTTCTTCTGTGGCCGACATGAGCCCTTCGCGAATTTTAGGAGAAGTGTTCCTTGAGCTCCAGTACTACGACGAGATTATCGGCTTACATCGACCGTTCATTTGTTTTCCGAGTGGGTTGCGAGTTCCGAGGAGCAATCCTGAGAGAGACGCTCATGCAACAACGTCACTACA
Source organism: Entonaema liquescens (assembly GCA_902805475.1). Taxonomy (NCBI): domain Eukaryota; kingdom Fungi; phylum Ascomycota; class Sordariomycetes; order Xylariales; family Xylariaceae; genus Entonaema; species Entonaema liquescens. Next base: position 1,324,319 of record CADCSX010000008.1, read on the forward strand.
ACATGCTATAGCTACAGTGGACCTCACTCATCGCATCATGTCTATTACTGATGTGCTCTGCGGACATGGCGAAATATGGCAATGGCAGTGGAATGCCCTCCTTACCTTGATTGGTTTCCTTATGGGATACCCGTTTTGTATATATGCTCCTGCTGCTCGTCACCATGTCGAACTAGCTTTAGAGATATTCAGCGCAGCGGACCCAAGGAATTCGGTAGCCGTTCGAGCAGCAGCCGTGACTCGCTCACTCTGTGCTAAAGTAGACAATCTGGTACATATACTAAAATCCAATGGTGGACGACCAGCATCACCCGAGACGCAGAGGCAGTGCATAATGAGATGGGACAACCCAGACATGACACTCGATCTTTCACGCCCAAATACAGAAGAACTATGGTCATGGGTAGATACGACTGACCCTGATGCGTGGTTAACTTACACCGATGGGATTACAGGGGTTTTAGCTGATTTCCCGAATCTCCCGTTTGGAAATGAAGGTTTTTCTTCTCTTCCTTAAGCTATCAGAGGTTAGATGCATGGGATGGATATCCTATGTATGGTCCATACCTTTAATCTTATTCTCACTGGACTGGTCCTCAGATTGGGTCTTGGTCGCTTAAGACCTCGCTCGGCTTGACTGCAAAGACTGGACACCGAACAATTGAACTATTCAGCTCCTAGGTGCGCCTTCAATAAATAAGACCCAAAACCAGTCCCCGCATATATCGATATCACACAAGGCCAGCCAATGGCCCACCAGCCAGCGATAAGCTGAAGGCTATTACTGACGCATAACGCCCAGCTCATACCTATCGTCCAGTTCACAGGTATTTGGAATAGAGTGATATTCTTATACCCCCTGAAAAGGCTCTTAATCTTCAAAATTCATTCTTCGGCATGATTATAATCTTACATTCCAAGGATGTGGTGCAGTTAGCCGATGCTGTATGGTGTCTTCCAGGTTGAAAAGGGGGCAATGCCTTTCCACCATCCCGAAAAAATCCTACCCCTTCCGGTTAGCTTCCGGCGCACTATGGGTCCGCTTAGAATCCCGGAATCCTATATTTGGTATGTTTCCCCTATTCGGAAACCATTTTGCGCCCCATATCCAGAGTGTATCCGTATTACGTCCAAAAGACATGTTTGCGAGTTATAGAATAATTGCAGAGGAAGAAGTCAAAACTCAAATAGAAGGACTACCGAATCGGAAATATTATAATAATTAATTCCTAATGAGGTAAGCATCCCATTGATCAGCTCTACCCGAGCATCAGTTACTAAGAAGGGAAAATAAAGGACAGTTCCGAGCAATATGGAGGTGGCCCTATTAGCTTCCCGTGATATAAATGGCTCTGATACCATGGGCAGGAAGTCCTTGAGTTGTTCTGATCATCTTTTCGTTCGAAAAACAGATGGCGGTGATGGAGTTAAATCTATCTGGTCAAGATGAGCCCAGGCTCGACCATAAAGCTCTCAACAACGACGGGAATACGATTCGCGATTTGATTAAATCGTTTTTAAGGAATAATCCCCAAAGAGGCGAGGAGAAGCAGAATGTAGTCTTTCGAAACCTTACTGTTCGGGGATCCGGAATTGGCGTAGGTAGAGATTGATCCGATTTGCTAGCGGAGTATCAGAGGAAATAGCATTACTAGAAGTTATGGGACTTATAGCTGACTTTTATATAGCACCAGGAAGCCCCAACAGTTCCAACATCGCTGTTGTCTTTGGCTAAGAAAGCGAATCCAGCGTTGTATTTCTCGAGAGCGCCCGAGCCGACACGCACGTTACTCCATTCCATATCTGGTATGATCCACGGCGGAGAAACATTAATGGTTATTGGGAAGCCTGGAAGTGGGTATACAACATTCTTGAAGACTCTGGTGAATATGCGGGAGAAATACCAAGCAGTTGGTGGTGAGGTTTGGTACAACGGCCGAGACGCAATGGAAATGAAATCGCTCTACCCAACAGAGTTAGCATACGCTGGTGAGCTCCAACAGAAGAAGCTGATATTTTTTTTACTTATTCACTTGCAAGCCTGACAATTTACCAAATCATATAGGCGAAGATGATATTAATTTTCATAGCCTTTCTGTTGGCACCACACTCCGATTTGCACTGAACGCACGAACCCCAATCGATCTTCCCAATCACTCTAAGCAGCTTGACAATGATATACAGACCCTCCTTAACCTTTTCGATCTCACACACGTCGCCAACGTCTCTGTTGGAAATGATTATATTCGAGGTGTTAGTGGAGATCAACGACATCGTGTCACTCTAGCTGAGACATTTATGCACGCGAGCCAGGTAAGAGACTTCACCTCAAAGCGAGCGGCACATGATTACCAACTGAAATTACTTAGTGTAATGGCTTTTGATAATCCAACCCGTGGCCTCGACTCATCCACTGCGCTTCGAATCGCTCGAATGATTCAGGAGTACACTATTCAGAGTTAATGCTGTACTGCTATGTCACTGTACCAAGCCAGTGACTCGATAGCTAACTGTTTTGATACGGTCTTGGTTCTAAGCGAGGGCCGTGTGGTATACCTAGGACCTACTAGCGAATCGAAGCAGTACTTCCAGGACATGGGATTTGAATGCTCACCCCAAACATCACTGACAGACTTCTTAACCTCCATGTCAGGAAATCCCAAATCCCGCCATGTCCGATCCGATAATGATGGACGGCCGGTCCCGATTAGTTCGATTGACTTCGAACAACGGTATCGAGAAAGTAAGTATTTTATGTATGAGGTGTCAGATCCCCCAACTGCCAACACTCCTTCGCCGCCTCGAAAGATCTCAAGCTTCCAGTTGCCCTTTTACAGACAGATATACGAATGTACCGTTCGTCATTATCGCATTCACTTTACCAATAGAAGCACTTGGATTGCAGAGGCCGCAGGAACAATAGCTCAAGCAATACTGCTAGGCACTCTGTTTCGAGATCAACAAGAGGTTACTAACGGGATTTATACGAGATCATCGGCATTGTTTTTCTGCGTTCTTATTATGTGCCTACAAGCCACTGCGGAGTTCGGGAACACCTTCGCGCAAAGACCAATTCTTCTTAAGCAGCGCGCACTATGCTTTTACAGGCCGAGTGCTTACGCGCTCGGTCAGATTCTTGCGGATATTCCTTGGAAAGTCATATTCATCATTTATAACTTGCCAATCTACTGGATGGTCAACTTCAAACGGGAAGCAGGCTCGTTCTTTATTTGGTTCTTCGCGTTATGGATCTCTCTTATCTCAATGGGCAATGGGAGTAATGTTTCGCTCCATTGCTGTCTTTACTACGACTCCGACACGAGCTGTCTTGCCGGTGGGGATTTTAATGAATTCGCTTATCATTTACACTGGATTTTATATCAATCCTCCAGGTATGAAAGTATGGCTAGGCTGGCTGCGATACCTAAATGTACGTTGTCAACCCCTATTATTAAAGTGGATCATAGTGAAGAATAACTTGTCGACTAATGAATGCAGCCAATGTATTACGCTTTCGAATCAGCTATGTTGAATGAGTTCATATCAAGCGGATATCAATGTAGTACGGAAGATACAGTCCCACGTGGACCAGATTATAACGACTCCTTGTTCCAAGTCTGCGCTGTGCAAAGCTCCATTCCCGGCAGTTTAGTACTTTTTGGGCAGAATTACTTGGAAGAAGTGTATGCTTTTTTCAAATCCAATATCTGGAGAAATATTGGAATAAATGCTGCCTTTTTTGTTTCCTTTGCTATCGGCGTTACGTACGTACCTCTTAATGGGCTTGCTTGTCAATTATTGTCAGATAAATACTGACCGGTTTAGGATCGGAATGGAAAGGTTCAAAACGCCTGTCGGTTATATGTCCACAATATTCTATAGCACAGGTGTCCTGCCGCAGAGTGTTCATGATACCTCGTCAAGTTCAGATGAAGAAAAGTCTCTAGGACAGCATGCAGAAACAAATGAGATAACTATGTTGCAGCAGGTACGGGTTACGACTAGAGAAACAATTAGAGCTTCAAAACAGCATTTCGCCTGGAAAGACCTTTGCCTGGATATACAAGTAAAAGGGGAATATCGTCGGCTCTTAAATAATGTCTCTGGTAAGGATGGTCTAATTTCAGGCTTATTATTTTCTGCTAAGTGTCTAGGGTGGTTGGAACCTGGCGCTATGACCGCTTTGATGGGTATGTCGGGTGCAGGAAAGGTGCGCGTAACAAATACATAAACTTGGCTACTTACTAATTGGGTGCCTGGCATTTAGACTACGCTATTAGACACGCTCGCCCAGAGGATCTCGATTGGGGTGGTAACTGGCGCGATATATCTCGATAGTGAACCCCTCCCTCGATCGATCAATCGAAGGTCTGGTTTCGTACAGCAACAGGATGTCCATCTTAGCACGTCCACCGTCCGAGAGGCATTGCGCCTCTCAGCTCGACTCCGTCAGCCAGCTTCAGTCCCTATTTCTAGAAAGTATGATTATGTCGACTCAATCATTTCCATGCTTGAAATGGAAGACATAGCAGACGCACTGATTGGTACCCCTGGTTCAGGGCTCAGCCTCGAGAAACGGAAACGGGTGAGTATTGGGGTTGAACTTGCAGCGAAACCGGATATTCTACTCTTCTTAGATGAACCTACGTCCGGTCTAGACGGAGATTCGGCATTCTCTATCATTACCCTGATGCGCAAGCTCTCAGACGCGGGACAGACCATTTTATGTACAATCCACCAATCCTCATTCGAGCTTATCGAGCAGTTCGACAATCTTCTACTCCTCATACCTGGAGGCAAGACGCCATACTTTGGACCCATGGGTCCGAAATGCCAGACTCTGGTCAATTATTTTGGGCAATATACACGGCCATGCGGGGCTACGGAGAACCCGGCTGATTATGTTCTTGAACTTACGGCGAATGCTCCGGTTGACTGGTCTGAGACATGGTTACAGTCACTAGAATATTACACGGCCCAACAGCGCTTGGGTGAGATCTTATCAGGGGCTACTAACCATGATGAGGAAGATGAACACAACACGGCCTTTGCTGCACCCCCCCTTGAACAGATCAAAGTAGTTCTTCACCGGGCCTTCTTGAACTACTCGCGGGATCCGGACTACGTTGTTGGAAAGATTCAATTGAACATCTGGATGGGTCTTATTAACGGCCTGACGTTCCTTCAGTTGTCTCACAGCATGACCGACTGCCGAAATCGCATATTCTCCATTTTCGTTGGGATCATAACAGGGCCTGTATTAACTCTACAAATTGAACCGCGCTTCATCGCACTGCGTGATCAGTTCCTTGCACGCGAAAAAGAATCCCGCGTTTACCACTGGTTAATATTCGTCTTCAGCACAATTTTAGTCGAAATACCGTTTACTCTTGTGGGTGGATTGGTCTACTGGCTCCTGTGGTATTATATGACTGGGTACTTCTATTCGTCCGAGCGCGCCGGTTACGCATTCTTGATGTACGAACTCTACCACATATTCACCGCCAGCGTCGCGCAACTGATAGCAACAGGCTTCGTTTGGCTTATGATCAACACATTTAATGGTCCTCTTTCGCCGCCCCCGCTTACTCCCAGGGGCTGGCGATGGTTCTACAATGTGTCACCACTTTACTACTTCGTTGAAAGTCTCGCCACAAATGCCATGCATGGGCTTGAGATAGCATACTCTGAATCAGAAATATCCGTCTTTCATGCACCAGAAAACCAGACGTGTGGCGAGTATGCTGCATCGTTTTTCGATTCGTCGTTGGCTCAGGGGTATATAATCGACAAGAATGCGACGGGCGACTGCGCATATTGCCCATATGCAAATGGAGATGAATATGTATGTCACTTTTCCGTTCTCGAGCATGATTACCTATAAGACTAACGAGTTACTCAACAACATGTAGGTTAAGCAATATGATTTCGATTACAGCAACCGCGCCAACAACGTTGGTATCTTTATCGGTTTCATCTTGTTTAACTATACCGTCGCAGTTATTGCAACATATCTAATCTTTATTCACAAGTGGAAGATGCCTAAGATTTTGTCAAGAAAGTAGGAGATTGTTGAGGATGAGTCGGATGAATCATAAACCACTCGAGTGAAGTACATTTGAAATTCGCGGTTGCGGGGTATAGTTAAGAGAGGGCGATTTGCATTTTCGGTATTTAGTATAGACATATATTAATAGAACATTTAGAAGATAAAGAAGGCGGCTGTATTCATTAGGCAGGTAGCTTTTAGTTTCCTTTTTCCAAGCAACTTGACATTATCTTCACCCGGTCTTAAATATACTTGGCATGGTTCAAAGCATCCTGATACGTCGCTTTTACGATAGCCAATGGTAAATATCTTATGTAAAATAGACCATTGAGAAGCAAAATCACGAGACAGAGAGTAACAGTATGTCAATGTAACCCAAGCTGCCAATTTTCACGTGGATCTGATAACAACACAACACCTCATTTATTTCCATGTAGCCAAGCACAAGCTTACTACCCTAGTTCCTAAACCCAAGAAATTCAAATTCTAGTAATGATTGGAAAGCTCCTGCCTCAGCACCGGATGTGACACCCGCAAGCCGAAAATCTCCAGGAGTAAGTTGATGGAACAGTGACTCGAATTCGGCGATAGTGCGTTCGCGTGAGTTATGAGCTCCGAGCATAAACATATCTTCCAATCTATACCCACCCCGCCTATCAGTACATAAACAGTAATAAAAACGATTATTTATAGTAAATCGAAGGGATCGAGCAATAGCAACTTACCGAGGCATTTTACTCGTTAAGGTGTTGAGTCTCTTGGCGGGTGGCTCTGGAGCGATTCCCTCGCTGATAAGAACCTTGGCCCCCGGTTTCAGGGCCGGAAGCAGTGACGATAGAATTTTTACCGCTTCCTCATCTGGCCAATCGTGTAGGATATGGCGATAGATGTAAATTTCGGCTTGAATCGGTTGTGGTTCAAAGAAGTTATACTCTTCAAAGCTGATACGTGACCTCAAAGACGGATCTTTAGCAACGACACGTCGTCCCATCTCTAACGCATTGAGATTACTATCCTGGACAATAAACGTCGCATCGGGCATTAGGGGCGCTAAGGCTAGGACTGTGTGACCGCTGGAACCGCCAATCTAAACTCCGTCAGTTTGCGAGAGAGAGACAAAAGTTCTTGGAAGAAAGGGAATGACGTACATCGACGACTTTCACCTTTCCTGCAGACCCCCACGGCCAAGCTGCGCGCAGACGATCAAAAGACCACATCGGGGTGCCGACCCTTGCTGCTAAGTACTCGTGGTAACTTTTATTCACGGCTTCATTTCTGTGTAAGTAGCTAAACAGCGACTCGTCCGTACCGTATGCTAGGTTAAATGCAGTATCGGGAGCGTGAGCTGGATTATCACGCTTGAGCACAACTGCTTCTGGTATATTTGTCAGGACTTTTCCGAGAACTCCCGCCCCGAAACGTATAATGTGAGGCAGCCCCGGGTTCCGCATCAACGCAGCTGACGATGCAGAGTGCCGGATGATATTGGGCGACTCTTCGATGAAAAGGCCATTGGCGATGCCATATCGTACTATTCGGGCCAAAAGGGGTTCAGGTATATCTATGGCAGTAGAGAGTTCCTTGATTGATATAGACGATCCCAGTGGTACATGTTCGTGGATTCGTAATCGAATAATCAAGTCCAGATTCGCTGTATCTGCAGTCTATAAGGCGACCCGAAAGGCATGAGCAACGTTTTTACAGAAGATAGGCAGATATCTAACAACGTTATCAGAGCAGGAGGATACTGACAGCCCAAGTTAGGGTGAGAATGTGTTCAGTCGGGCCCTGTACTAATCGTATGAGGTCCAGAGCTGAATCTACTATTCTGTTGCGTGCTTCTCGTAATGATTTCCCTTCTGGGGTGTCTCTTTCCTGGGAAAAATCACTGGCGCTTGACTCGTTGAACGTCGGAGAAGGCAAGCCTGCCTTTTGAAGCAAGGAAGAGAGGTTTGAGACTTGGTCCGCGATGGACGACGCCAAAGTTTCGATAGAAGACATAGTTATGGCAAAGATGATAGTAGTTCCTTAGGAATGTGAGCGGGACTATTGTTGAGTTAAAGGGCTCTCGAGCTTTTCCATTGGGATAATATAGGCACGGCATTTCAAAAAGGATCATCCGAGATGAAGTTCCGATACATCCCATATCATCGACTCCTATTACCTTTTAGTTCTAGTCCTATACTTGGTATGGGGACGGAATGCAAGGCAAACCACGCACAGTAATCTCACATAAATGCAAAAGTATACATTCCCATGGACTACGTGATAACCAAGACTCTTGACCATCCGAATACCGCACCGAATGCCACACAAGGCTCTTCCTAGGGCCGTATACAGGTTCAACAGCCAAAACTAGCCTAGGTCAGGAGAAGGTAAGCACCCCCACGTATGCGCCAAGATAGCCTCAGGACCGGGACGTCCCGCACGGTGAATGTTTTATCCTTCATTTCTAGTCGATCTTCAGATATTACCCGGATATCAAGGTAGATTATGCATACAAAGCAAGGCTAAGATATCATGACATTTCCATTAGCAGGTAATCCGGCGTCAGCAACTTGCGATGTCGTCAACAAAGAGGTGATTCCATGCGGCAATACCTCCAGGATGGCCTACAGATCACTATACCTCGCGGACTTATCTATATCACCGGAGTATACTATCTTTGCCAGATCAAGACTTCTATAGCAATCAACCCCTTAACCATGTCTTCGGCTAAGGTTAGCCTATAATGCACGTACGGCCGCCGTGGCCGATCGGTTTCTTACTACTACTAATCATTAATTAAGCGAATCTACGCTTACACGAAATGAGATAAACTAGGTACTTAACTTAGCAAAGCAGGTGCTTTATAAGTTTTTCCCAGTATGCTGAAGAGAAACTGACTTATAGGAACCATTACGGATTATAACGTGACGCCGCCGTATGAAGTAAGGCTTGGGTCAAGAATGAACTCTCAGATGAGAGAGAAGGGTCAGATGATACTTGCGGTGTCTAATACAGGGTGGCCATATACTTTCTTTATGTAGGTAGGTACCTAGTTATGTTCCTCACAGAATAATGAAGTTTTCTCACTGGACCTCATGGCACCAAGGGTTCCTGACGAAGGGGGGTGTTAAATGAACATGAAACAGTGCAAGAAATGGTGGAAATGGAATATATATCCGAAACTTAGAATGGGTAGCAACCGTAGTAGATGACTTAGCAGCGCGCCAAAAACCGGCACTAGGTTGCCACATCGTATCCTATTGGCGACATGCACGACCATTTTCTAAGGTGACTCGGAGGTGAATCTAGGAAGGTTGGAGGTATACGCGTATTCCTGGCTCAAATCGGGGTCGCGCCTAATTTTCTCTACGGTGTTATGTGTCTTGGGTAACATTTTATGTCACCCCTTGGCTGTGCCACAGCACTATCGGTAAGCCATCCTCGTTAGGCCTCGGAGGTAAAGAGCTTCTAGTATTTAAATCAGGAGGATATAGGTATCTAAGATGTTGTGCTTGTTTAACTTAACTTAAGGGTTTTATACCAACCCGAGCCATTCTTACGGATGAGGCTTATTACCTAGTGCTGTCCCCGTATACTCAACTTCCCGCCTCCTATATGTTGCTGCGCATTAATTAAGGAAATACCCTAACAATTTGGCTACCGCACTAGATTTCGGATGCAAAAAAGAGGCCATTCTGACCCTTATCGGCTTTTGGAAAATATCAAGATTTTAAACAATAGGTACATCAAACTACGTGAGAAGTATACCTATTCGGTAATAGCTTGGAAAAGTCCTGAATTGCTACCCAATTTCTTAATCAGGCAGTGCGCAGCACCCTTTAGGGGGCGGGAAGCCGAGTATGCGGAGATAGCACCAATAGTCAACGGGTTGTGTAGCGTAGAAAAGCTTGCTTCCACGTAGTCTACCGATGTGTTAGGTATACAATTGGGTTTTTTCTTTTATTTTATTTTTTGGCTGAACCCCTAATTCCCCTCGTACTTCGACATGTTATGGCTTTGACTGTTTTATCTCAAATACCTACCTACCCTAACTCGTCTAATCCAGCTACAATACTGCTCACATTCAGCTATACCTGGATAGCCTCTGGATTAATTTTATAAATTACTTAGCCTCTACACCTGGGTATCTCATCTAGTGCCTGTACTTATTATGGACGTTGAAGGAATACTGTGCGCGACTTGTAAAGCAGTTTTCGGTAGTATCTGTCAAGGGCAAGATGACAGACAGATTAAGCACCACGAGGATTATTCTGACCTAGAGAGAAGTCAAACTCCAGGCTGCTTCATCTGTACCTGGCTCTTGTCAAAATATCCGCCCCAAAATTCCACAGAGAGTACCATGGAGAATACCAAGGGACAGTTCTCCGTTGGCTGTGGGACTTCCTTCGCTCGGCGTGGTGAGAAGTGTGAATTTCTTGTAACCTTTCGGGTTACATGTTCATGGGCTGCTTCTTATGACATTTCAGGTACGCGTTGCTGCCATTTGTATTCCTTGAGCAGCCAACTGCCTCCGAACGTGTGTGCTTACCCAGTAGTATAGTCTGTTTATCCAACCGTACCTATCATAGAATATTGCTGAATGGTATAATGGACCGTCCGTGGTCTAAACTTGACTCTTATATCGGGTCTAGTCAGTCTTTAAAATGCATTCGGAGTTGGATTTTGTCACGAGGCAAACCAAAAGGTGAGGACACAACTTCGTTGTTCCGCAAGGAACTCTAACTAAGGAAGCTCTGAAGCCAGAGCTATACATACAAAACAGTTTCTTTGTTCTAAGGGAGTCTCAAGTGAGACCCCTGACAGATTTCGTCCTGCGAATCAAACCATAAACATTGCAGACATCCATCAGATACCGGAAACTTCTTCCCAGCTCGAGTTGTTGACGTTCAGAAAGTGTATTCTGGTATAATCGTTTTACGGAATAGAAATGAAGTTGTATCTCAAAGCAGCAGAAGGGAACTAACATCACGTAAATACCCCCCGTATTGGACGCTCTCTCACCGGTGGGGAGACCCGAGTAAAATCAATAAACTCTGTGTAAACACGGAGCACCAACTCCGTGCCGGCGTTTCTCTTGATAAGTTATCACCAACGTTTCGCGACGCTGCTCTGCTCGTTCACCGCCTCGGATATAAATATCTTTGGATCGATTCATTATGTATACTTCAGGACTCCCAGAGCGATTGGCAACGGGAAGCTGACACCATGGTTGACATCTATCGGCACTCATTTTGTAACATATCGGTACTTTCTGCATCCGTTGAACCATCAGTAGGCAGTCTATTTCATTATAGAAATGATGATGGAAGACTCTTATACCCATTTAAAGTCAATATGGAAATTTCCTTTCCTACAAAGTGGCGTAACCAACGTAGGGTACCGGAGTTTTACCATGGCCTGTGGATTGCCTGGAATGACTCGATGTGGGCTCATGAAATTGAACGGTTGCCTCTTCATACTCGAGGCTGGGTTGTGCAGGAGCGGTTCCTGTTGAGCCGCATTCTTCATTTTACACGAAATCAGCTCTATTGGGAATGTTTGGAAGGTCGCCGTTGCGAGAGCGACGTTATGCTTCGCTTGGCCGATTCAAAAATGGATAACTGGATACTTGGAAGATGATATTAGGTGTCAGGTTGATTTTGACTATAAAGCTGCAAGGAGAGCTATCTCCCAAGCCCAAACACGAATGATCCGGGGCGAATATATACACCCTGTCTTCTGGCGTAATATTCTCTCGGCATATTCATCATGTTTTCTCACAAAAGATTCCGATAAACTTATCGCCTTGTCCGGTATTGCTAAAGTCTTTAGAGATGTCCACGGTGATACATATCTGGCCGGACTCTGGAAGCATTCAATACATTGTGATCTGTTGTGGAAGACTAAGGCTGGAAGAGGAGCCCGGGTTCAGCGCAACAAATCTTATGCTCCGTCTTGGAGTTGGGCTTCGGTGGCAGCCATAGACAAAGGGAGCGGGTTTGAAATATTCTTTATTTCCGAGTTAAAACAGGTTGTACCATTGCTTAGAGCAGATAACAGCAGGATCGTAACAGAACCTCCTGGTGGAGATGCCACTGGCATTCTTCGATCTGCGGAGCTCGATGTTAGATGTAAATTTCTCTACTTCAGATGGGTGAAAAGGCACAAATATTTTGAGGTATATACTGACGGGGACAAGACACAACGATACGGAAAGTTCACGGTGGGAGCGTCAGCTGTGTTCTTCGACATATCGAATCGGGCGGAGCAAAACGCAGAAGAAGAAATCATTGAGGGCACATGTATCCCAATATGTAAAGTAGAAGATCTCTCTTATAACTGGAATCTTTACGCACTCATGTTGGAGTATACGGAAGAGAACAACAAGTTTCAGCGAACTGGCATTGCTAAATGTATATATAGTTGTGGCCTAGAATCCAGTATACCAAGCTTGAATTTCTCAGATGATGAGTGGAAGGTTTGGCGGAAAGGGAATAAGATTTGGATAGAAGATCACATGGCTTGGTTTAAAAATGGGATCTTGAAAATTGATCTGAACTGACATTAGTTACCCTTGTATAATATCACCGATTAATTGACCATAATTGTTAGCTTCGGATAATAAGAGCATCGTTCTTAGACAGTTATATGGATCTTATTTAACTACCTAAGGTAGGTATGCACTTATACGAGTATTGAGATACCTCCTTAGGTACCTATATACCTAAAGGAATCACCTGAATTAAATGATCTGCGTACGGTGTGCGATCTGCGATCTATGCTGTTGTATTGTACAATACGACTGGCTGGTGTGCTTATGTGACATTTCATAAATAAGCTTAAACATGGACCGTGCTTTTAACATAACTTAGATTGGCAGTTTGTAAGGCATTTTAGGTACCTGTTACCGCTTTCTTAGCTTCGCCTCGATACTCTTCCTCTTTTACCCGCCGTTCACTTGTGCACTTCCTTTTACTCAAGGGTTGGTGTTTTGGCGATCTTGAGGTCGTATGAATTTCCATAATGACCTCTGCAGACATTATCAACGATGACGATGAATCTCGCCTTGTAGACGAGTCTTCCCCTTTACTTCAAAATGGTGCCGGGGTCGCTGGGGATGTGCCCGTCGTGCCCGTCGTGCCCGTCCCTTCAGAGCCACCACATACTGTGCCATTAAGGCATAAACGAAGAATTATCGTGCTCCTATGCGCCTTTGCTTTTACCATGATGCTGGGCGACAATTTACAGCCAGCTGCTCTGGTTCAAGTCTTCGAAGACGTTATTTGCGATGACTATTACAAGACAAACTCGTTACCTCCGTCTTCTAATGGCACTTTGCCCAATCCTTGCAAGGCGCAGCCTATACAGAAGGAACTTGCCCTCGTTCGCGGCTTTCAGCAGCTGGTCCCCATCTTCCCCTCGTTGCTGTGTACTGTGCCTTATGGATTGCTTGCAGAGCGGATTGGTCGGAAGCAAGTACTCATCATGAGCGGCGCTGGTGTTTTTTCTGCGCTGTCTTGGGTACTCGCCGTATGCTACTGGCGATTTGCTTCTATCCGTTGGGCTCTACTATCGGGTGCCTTTCTGTTCCTTGGTGGTGGGGATGCCGTCATTTCTACCATTCTGCATGTCATGGTTACTGACACAGCCGACGATGCTGAACGAGCCCAGATCTTCTTGTATCTCCATGCCGCAGACGTGATTTCCGGCTTCTTCGGGCCTGCTATCAGTGGCCCGCTGATGGAAAAAGGACACACTTGGATTGTTTTACTACTCGCTGCGGGCACGCTTTTTTCCGGAGCATTCTTACTCACGATATTTATCCGGAGACGTTGAACTTAAGGAAGAGATCTACCGAGCATTCCGCTCTAGTTTCTGACTCTACGTCTCCGCAAGGTACGGACTCACTGCGTTCTGAATCACCGACTCCTACCAAATTGTCCAATTCCATTGTTGGTGAAGCATCCAACTTATTAAGTCCTTTACTTGGCGTGCTAGCATCCAACAGACAAGCCTTGCTGCTCCTTTTAATATTCTCCCCACAGACCGGAGCCCGAGAGCTTTTTACTCTGATCGGCTTGCAGTACACTAACGCTAAATTCTCTCTTTCTTACGCTCGGGGCAATGTGCTTCTATCCATCTTCCAAGGTGCACAGGGTTTATTCGTTCTCGCCATCCTCCCTTTGATCACACGTCTCATCGCTGATAAACGAGGCTGGTCCGCCTGGGCGCGCGACCGCCTATATGCCATTGTGTCTATCGCTGCCACAGCATTGGGCTTGATGGTTATAGGCGTTGCACCAGCTTTGGTTATTGAAGCCCTTGGCCTACTACTAGTGGCAGTCGGCAGCTGTTCTACGGGATTATTGATGAGTTTGCTAGGTGGAGCAGTGCGGCCCAGCCAAGTGAGCGCAGTCTACAGTGCAGCGCATATGCTGAGCATTGTGGTTCGGAGCGTGATAGGACCAGTACTGAGTGCCTTATTGGTGACGGGCCTGGAGTTAGGATGGAGCTGGATGGGCTTGCCTTTTGTGACGATGGCGCTATTGATGGCGGGTGCGGCAGTAGCCAGTAGCTTCATTCGGGCGGAGAGAGTCACCGAGTTTGACGAAGAGTAATGCATACCCCCCTCCCGGTTCCTTCGCCCACCTTACCTGATGCTTCCAGGGGTGGTTTATCGCCAGCTTACGCCCTCCCCTGGAAAAGTGACATTACAGGGATTCAGGTCAGGGGAACGAATCGGGGTTGATTCCACAACAATTTGCTGACATGCGCCGCGCTACCAGTGATTTGCCTTGGGTTGAACATTGAATAGGGATGCCTGGGTTACAGCACGTTATTTGCCTGCCGAATTAGCAAAACCCATTTTGGTTTTCATGTCGCCGTCTTCTTTGGAATCAATCCATATTATTATCGATCCAGACAAGGCAAGCTTTACGGCCCGCACATAATGTTGCCGTCGTATCACGCAATGTTTTATCTAGATGGCGTAACGCGTTCTAAGTCCCTTTA
This sequence comes from Entonaema liquescens, assembly GCA_902805475.1. Taxonomy (NCBI): domain Eukaryota; kingdom Fungi; phylum Ascomycota; class Sordariomycetes; order Xylariales; family Xylariaceae; genus Entonaema; species Entonaema liquescens. The sequence continues at coordinate 1,339,368 of CADCSX010000008.1, forward strand.
GACTCTTATACCTACCTACTTCTACGAGGAACCCAGCATATCATAGTCCCCATTATATATCTCTAGAATCAGCTATAGATATTTACTCTGGAGTTAGTTTATACATATATGGGCGCCTATACATACCATATCTTTCATATATTTTAATCGAAGTATCACAACTTCTTACAACCTTGTCATTGTTGCTTACCTTCTCGCGCAAGAAGATATCAAGATAGACTATGATACTATGCAACTCCATATCTCAAAAGCCTGGTGTTAGTCGTCTATCTCTCTTCCTAGGAGGTCCACTTCGCTATCCACACATGGACGGCATTTCATTAGCGGCTGCGGTTATCTTGACAAGCTAGGAAGCTTACTGCAGATATCCGTGCCTATTAAGAATCCCGAATTTGGGAACGTGCTGAACCAACTGATCCACCCTTCCTATCAGCAAGATCCATACCGCTTTTGAAATACCCACCCTAAATGCTTAACAGAAGCCTAGTCCAAAGTGATCTTCAATGGGGCTTATACGAGCAGTAGTCACATGCTCTGCTTTAGTGCCGATATAATCACTTTTGACACGATGACCGCGATAGCTAGTTCCCTGAGATATTCAAGATGCTACGGAGTCGATATATTCTATTGGAAGCTTTGCTATATACCGGGTTAAGTAAACATAATGCGGCGCAACTATTCACTAGGTAACGTAAATCACTTAATATCTACTTTGAATTGTAATACGTGCCCCTTTGTCGCAGTCCTTTAGTTACTCGAAATAGGACATGATGAGTTCTGAGATATTTCGTACCATGTAGTTTTAATTGCGCTAACCTTCAACAATGGTCATATACGTTTGGTGAATAGGGTAGATGTTAAACCGAAACACTCTTCAGATATTATTGTTTCGTTTAACATAATTTATTCTTATTTTGTGTGTCACTATCTGGCCAGGCCATAAAGAGACCTAGGAATCGCTATGTAGAGTCCTCTATACTTGGATCATATAGTGACTACCTACGCAATCCACGAGACTTTCAGGTTTCCCATGCTTTTACACAATTCTATAGGCCGCAAAAAGCCGTCTCCCCTACAGATTAGGATCCAATCTGTGCTCGAGCAGTTTAAATCTTGCCCTCAGCCTTGAGCTTGTCGAAAAACTGTGCCGGCGGCTTGCCGTCGATCATGAGGGGCAATTCAGAATCGCCCTTGGCTCTTGCCTTCTTATACCCCTCGCGGGCCGTGGCGCGCTTGAGGTAGTTCAGAATATTCGGATACTCCGAGAGGTCATACGGGAAGAAAGTTCTCATGGTCGTCAGGGGAAACACGTTCATGATGTCGGCGGCTGTGAACTCGGTGCCAGCCAGCCACTCGTTGTCCTTGACGTGGCTGTCGAAGAACCGGAGGAACTTCGCGAGTTGCGCAAAGTGGCGCTTGGCGTGGAACTCGCTCTCGTCGACGTGGCAGTGCTGGAGCACCATCACACGGCTCATCTGGGGGTGTAGATTGCCGTTGGCGAAGTGGAACCAGTACAGGTACTGCGCCCAGTCTTTGTGGTCGGGGCCTAGGGCGAGTTTGCCATTGCCGTATTTCTGTATTATGTACTCGGTGATGGCACCGCTTTCCGCGAGCGTAAGAGGCCCGTCTTGGATCACGGGTGCCTGCCCGATGGGGTTGAGGTCCTTGATGGACTGGGGGCTGAGGAACGGATCGCGCTTGTGGATCACTAGTTCATAGTCAATGCCTAGCTCTTCGGCAAGCCAGACTATCCTCTCGGATTGAGAGACTTGAAGATGGTGGACTTTTAATGTCATTGTTGTAGTAGAGTATGTTGTGTAGTTATGGTCAAGAAAGGAGGGAGTAAAGAATATATGGAAAGGTGGTGGTTGGAGGTAGGTGGGAGGGAAGTCAGTCTCGTGGGAATTCGCCCGCAAGATATCCTACAAACTCACTCAGCACTAGTAACGTTACCTCTTCTCATTCGCCGGAAGCATTCCGTCATCGGGAATCCCCCTTAACGTTGGCCCTGGCTAAAGGCAGTATGCATAATGTATCCTAGGTGAGGAAGCTCCTACTGGAGACGAGCTGCATGCCTACGGCGACTAGGGCTCCTACGATGTGTAGCGTGATATTTTACAGGCTTCATATATGCACGCCGGCGGAACTGGGCCGGATTCATAGATTCGAAGATACTGGAAGTGATGTGAAATTGGCGAGGACTATGGGCATCATCGCATCTACAAGTGAAGGTGGTGATGGGACTACAATACGTTATACACATGATGATGGAAAAGGAGCCCGCAATGAGTTATTCTCGAATAGTCTATTTCCGTATATATATAAAATGGCCTAAACGGCTAGTTAACTCTAGCCGTTTTGTCTATGTACTGGTCTCTCCGAAGAGAGTGGTTTTTGTTCGTTAAAAGATTCAGTGAGCCCCTGAACCCCTATTTTGGAGCGTTTGGCTGGAAGACTCCAACAGACACAGTAGGCGGGTTAACCTCCTAAGGAGGTCTCTAACTATCAATCTCTGAACATAGCAAAATTTAAAGAGCAAATTTGAACTTGCTCAAGCGTGTGCTGCTGCACTTCGCTGTTGTGATAGCCTCAAATCCGTAGACTATAGAAGCCTCCGCCGGATCTTGGCTTTTCTGTAATTCAACCATCCATAAAATCATGATACTCATCCTCAAAATACATCCGTCAATTCCGAGCAAACTCCTTCAATGAACTCATTTCTCAAACTTTCCGTATATCCAGATCCCGCAATAAGTCTCACCGTAAGGGTACCGTCGCGGCTTGGGATCGCAAAGATCTCCAAGAAATTAGCCGCAAACGGAATATGGTACATCTCTGGACTTCCGAGCCCACCCTTGGCACCAGGAAGGTCTAGTTCGGGGTTCTCGTCAATGTTCTGGTACTGAGACCAGCAGCCGAAATCTCTCGTGTCTTGTGGCCAGTCTGTGCAGTTCTTGACAATATCCGTCAGACCTGTCGTCTCGTGTACAATGCTTTCCACATAGTGCTTTTGGAGAGTTGCAAGTTGCTCGGATTTGGTCTGACCAGGAGTGAATTGTACACGGACGGGGATTCGGTTTAGACAAGGGCCAACGACGTCTTGAAGGGAAGCAGGAACGGCTGCGCGACCGGACACGACACGGCCGAAGACTACGTCCTGAGATCCGGTTAGGCGGCCGAGGACGGTAGCGCAGGCTAGCGTGAATAGAGAAGCTTGCGTAATTCCAGAGGGAGTTTTAGGAGTAGGAATGGTGCGTTTAAGCACAGTAGGCGGACCATCTTGCGTAGGTGATGTCGAGCTGTAAGGTAGCGTGGTTATTGATGAGTTTTCGAGGGCCTTGCGCCAGTAGGAGTAGCTATTCGCCTTTTTAGATTGGATGTGATTCACGTATTGCCTGAAGTCTTTAATTTCCGGAGTCGAGCCGTTGTAGATGCTAGCCAAGACCTTCAAAGTCTGGCCAATGCTGATACCATCGTAGACTGCGTGTGATCTTCCAAAGGCGAGTTTGGATTTCCCACTTCGCTCCTTGATTAGTGTGAATTGTATTAAAGGAGCCCCTAGGGAGATAGGTGAGTTGGTCTCTTCTTCGATAACCTTCTCGAGAGCAATCTCGGCAGATTCAACATCGTTAATGATATTGACGGTAGGCTTCCATGAGTCAAAAATAGCTTGGAAGAAAGAATCGCCGGAGCGAATAAAAGCTGTTCGGTATATGTCGCAAAGTTCAACAAGTTTCTCAATGCTCTGAATTAGACGCTGCTCATCTGCAATTTGGTCGAAGTCAATGTAGCTGTAGAACCAGGACCTTCGGGGTGTAATGAGATTGTCGCTGAGGTAGGCAGATTGCATGTCTGTCGTCGGAAGAACATCAACGAGTTTTCCACGACCAGGGAGAATTTGTGGTATCACTTCTTCCTCAATGAAAGCTCTTAGATCCGGGAAATCGAGTAGACCGAAAAGTGACTGTTCGCTCTCATTCACGAGGTCAGCCTCCGAGTCCGTAACGAGAAGATCCGCGATCCTGTCCTTAGCAAGGATATCTGCGACTGTCAAGGGGATTCCTTCATCACGGGCGATAGAAGCCAGCCTCATAGCGCTGATAGAGTCACCGCCGAGTTGGATGAAGTTGTTATCCATGCCGAAAGATTCTCCACTCCAAGAAAGCACTCGGGCAACGATGGCGTGAAGCTTAACTTCATCGGGAGTTTCCGGCGCACGTCTTCCAATGCGGTCTACGCGGAGAAGGTCCTCTTTTCGCATGGCCAATGCAGCTTCCCGCAGTTTGCCACGGTCAACTTTTCCTGATGCTGTATTCGGAATGCTATCGACGATCATGTAGCCATTAGGAATCATATATCCCGGTACTGTTACGGACAGGAGACGGTTCGCGGAAGAAGCGAGCTCTTGTGCGTAAGCATACGCCTCTGATGTGCCGGCAACAATTCCGTCCTTAGTGAGCTTGATGAAGGCGATCAGTGTGGCTTCAGTAGAGCCAGATGGCCTGATAATATCCACAATGACTTGAGACGCAATGTCCTTTCCGACAGCGTCGTGGACATGATGCTCGATCTCTTCAAGTTCGACACGCTGTCCACGAATCTTGATCTGGGCATCCTTGCGTCCGATATATTCAACGCTGCCGTCTTCTTCATATCGAACTAGATCACCCGTACGGTACAGACGTCCACGGTGACCGGCAAATCCGGGGCAACCCTGTACAAGCCATTGCGGGTCTTCTACGAATGATGCCTTTGTTTTTTCCGGCTCGTTAAGATAGCCTTGGCCGACAGTAGGTCCCTCAATCCAAAGCTCGCCAATATCACCAACAGCTGCTAACGAGTTGCCACGCTCCGGCTCGACAATCCAGATTCGCGTCGCGAGGGCTTTGCCGATGACAATGCGTTCGCGTGCAGGGTCTAGTGTAGTATGAATCGCAATTGGTGTGCACTCAGATGGGCCGTACGAGTGAAGGAGAATAGCATGATCTTTCCAATAGTCAATCTCGTCGCGTCCGAGTTTCTCACCACCGAAGTTGATAACTTTGAAGTCTACTCCGTGCATGAACCTGGAAACCGAAGGAATCATGAGCGCCGAGTTCGCGCCCCTGCGAGCCACTGCTTCCTTAGGCTCGTTTTGGATCTCATAGTTAGACGGAACGCAGAGACATCCACCTCCGCAAAGAGTATATAGTACATTGAGCCAGGAGGCGTCAAACGCATAAGACGAAAAGTCGTATGTTCGAGTTTCGGGACTGTACCTGAGCGCCTCTTGACCGTATTTGATAGCGCTTGCGAAGTTGGCGTGACTCACAATCGCTCCTTTGGGAACACCCGTCGAACCTGAAGTGAAGACTACGTAGAGCCAAGTATCCGGGTCTACGACTGGTAGAGACGAGTCTCCGGGAACTTCGAAAGCGGACACGTGGGTGTCACCCACTACTATAATCCGGGCATTCGGAGGAGCAACTTCTCGTGCGCGAGACTCCTGCTCAATAGAAGTCACTATGACTTGAGGTGCAGTGAGGTCCATGACAGTCTGCAGACGTGCAATGGGCAGAGATGCATCAAGTGTGACACAGGTGCCATTAGCTTTCATCACGGCAAGTTGAGAGGCGGATGTCCATTTTGACTTCTCGAAGAACAAGGGAACGATGCGTTGGCCGGTTTGTGGGAGACCAGCTCGGAGAATTTCGTATGCAATTCGGGTAGAGACGCCATCTAGCTCAGCGTAGGTAAAATCACCGTCCCATGAGCAGACAGCTGGAGCCTCAGGTTGTTTCGCAGCAATTTCCCCAAAGATACCGTGGATTGTCTTCTCGGCTCTCTCTAGGTAAGTATCGTTCCAGCTCCAAATTTGCTTCAGGTCTTCCAAGCTGCTCGTGTCAAGCAGAGAAACAGGCTTGTCCTGGACTTCGGGTAGAGAGATCTGCCTTAAGATGTTCTCGAATCGGTCTGCGAGGCGGCGGAATTGGGATGAAGAAACCACGTTGGAATCATAGTCGGCACGAAGGAAAATGCTCTCCGGCTTGAGAAGAACCTCCAGAAGAATGGCATAGTTTCTGAAAGGGTCAAGACCCTCAGACTCAGGCTCCACGAAAGAAGATTCGAAAAGAATATCCTCCGCATCCTGGTTACGGCCGGTCTGAATAACCATGAGCGACTGGAACTGGCAGGCGAGATCACAGTTTTCGCTAATGCGCCGTATCTGCTGAAGCCCCGTTTGCTCAAACGGCATCATGTCTGCAGCCTGCAACTGCACTTGCTGAAGCAATTCCTCTACAGTCTTCGTGCGATCGATTGCCACTCGCAGCGGTACCGTAGCGATTGTCGGACCGCTGATATTCTCCATACCGGGTACGTTAGCCTGTCTGCCAGATACCGTTGCACCAAATGAAGCATCTGCAGAGTTAGTAACTGTGGATAGCAAGATGGCCCATGCAAGCCTGATCTTTGTAGCTGCTGTGTAATCGTCATCGGAAACGATGTCTTTAATATCGATCTCCAAGCGCTGGTCACATCTCGGCTTGTAGGTCTTCGAAGGAAGGATGGGAAAGTTCTGCGCATTGAAATTCTGGAACTGATTTTCCCAGAATTCCTTTGCTCCAGCTCCGTTGGACTCTTGGACATACTTGATAAAAGCTTGGAAAGGAGCAGCATCCTCGATTGGCTCGAATCGGTAGCTTCTCACCAAGGAGTCGAAGATGAGCGGCTCAGACCACCCATCATAGAGAGAGTGATGAATGCTCCATGAGAAAGAAGACTCCGAAATCTTATAGTTGACCAGGGGTGTACCAAGTCCAAATTGCTCAGCTGGTACGCCATCTTCAATCCCGCTGTTCTCGTATCGGACAATGACCTGAACAAGACCTTGATCGGGGAGCTCAATGACCCTAGTCCTGAGAATGGGATGCGCCCGAACAACATTTTGCCATGCAGTGCGGAAACGGTCAACATCAATATCGTCTCTGAAGTTGAACGTCTCAGTTAGAATGTTATCACCCGGTCGTCGGACCGTCTCGGCCAGCAATCCTGCTTGCAGAGGTGTGCTAGGGAAGACATCTTCAATATCGGCGATCTCAAGACCTGTGAGTCGTGCAGCTTGATTTCTAGCTTCGTCTGCGGAAATCCGACTATCAATCAGAGAGAAAGGTTCAATAACGGACTCGGTAGATTCCAAAGTGGGCTTTTGCGACTCAATAAGCTCTGCCAGAGCGCTGAGCTTGGGCCTCCTGAAGATATCAGCCACACTGAGAGAAACATTGCGCTTTCGCGCAGCGCTAACAAGCCTCATAGCCCCAAGCGAATCTCCTCCAATGCGGAGAAAGCTGTCGTCAGCCGAGATTGTGGCGGGATCAATCTTCAGAATATCCGCCCACAGACCCTGTAACAACTTCTCAGACGGGGTCCTTGGAGGCCGATGAGCGGTTACGCGGAACACGTCTTGAGCGACAAGCTGCTCTAGCGTCTTTTGCTCGTAAGTTGCACGTAGAGCTCTACGGTGGATCTTGCCCGTAGCGGTCATGGGAAACTCCTCTAAGGCAATATACGCGGTCGGAATCATGTATTGCGGTACCATTTCCGCAAGCCTCTCCTCCATGCCGGCAAGCTTGTGCCAGGCATCTGGTTCTTCAGCCTTTAAGAACGCGACGAGGATGGGATTGTCGCCGCCAAGGGGCTTGAAGACATCAGCAACAACTTGAGCCTTGAGATCACTAGCGTTAAGGGCTCTGTTCAGACTATGCTCGACTTCACCCAGCTCTGTTCTTTGACCGCGGATCTTAACCTGCGAATCTATGCGGCTAACGAATACAAGAGCACCGTCGGCGCCGTAGCGAACCAGATCGCCAGTGCGGTAGAAGCGGCACGGTGTCTTAGTCTCGTCCGTCCACTTTGGTCGCGTTAAGAATGTGGCTGCGGTTCTTGTTTCGTCTCCTATATAACCACGACCAACTTGAGGACCCTCGAGCCAAAGCTCACCGACAGAACCCAGTGGAGCGAGCCTCTCTGAGCCATCCGTTCTTACAATCCAAGTGTGGAGACCAATGCCAACGCCAATAGTGTTGGGAACCATACCCCGGAATGCGCGAATGAGACAAGACTTAATTGTGCATTCACCTGGACCGTAACTATTGATCAGTTTCGTGTTATCAATCCAGTCAAGGAAGTCTGCCTCGGCCCAGGCTTCTCCGCCCATCAGAACCTGCTCAATGTCAGGGAGCTGCTTAGGGTCGAGATGGCGCAGAACGGAAGGAGTTGCATTTAGGAGCGTAGCTTTGCTGTCTCTAATGGATTCTAGAAGCGCGTTGCTTCGCTGGTGCTCTGATGGGATGCACAGGCAGCTACCAGACGTAAGTGAGTGCAGCACATTTGACCAACTGGCATCGAAAGCATAAGAGGCGAAGTCATAGACTCTTTGCCCAGCTCTAAACCCTAGAGCCCTCTGTTGATTGCGGATAGAGGCTGCGAAATTCGAATGTGTAATCATAGCACCCTTTGGCTTTCCTGTACTTCCCGATGTAAATGAGACATAGAGGAGATCGGAGGCCTTGACCTCTTGAGGCAGAGATTGTCCCGCTTCTGGATCTGGTAACGAGTCCATGTGGGCTTTATCGATGACAAGGAGCCTTACTCTTTCGAATTTCGCTGCTCTTTCCACATTACCAGCCGATGTCAGAGTGAGTGTGGCATTTACTTGGCTGACGATGCTGCTAGCTCGTTCGATAGGCTGTGTGCTGTCAATCATTACGCCAGCTCCTCCAGCCTTCATCACAGCTACTACACAGACGGGTACCCACACGGACTTTTCAAAGTAGAAAGGTACGATAACTTCAGGCCCAACACCGAGCTGCACCAATCGGTGAGCCAATCGAGTCGAGAGTCGGTCAAGTTGGCGATATGTGAGCTGCCCATCCCAAGCAGATATAGCAGGAGCGTCTGGCATCGTCTGTACTGTCTTCGCGATGAGATTGTGAATGAGGTCTTGGCCTTCCTCATACGGAGTCGCATTCCAAGTAGAGATCGTCTCCAGGTCTTTTTCAGTGATGGTATCAATCTCAGATAGAGTTGATGAGGGCTTAGCAGTTGAAATAATTTGACGAAGCACCGCCTCAAACTGCGAAAGAAGCCTAGTGACTTGTTCGGCGCTGATAACATGTTCATCGAATTTGGCACTCAATTGGATACCAGATGGTACAGCAGCGAAATCAACGAAGAGTGCTCGGGATGTATTGGCATTGGCATTTGAATCCTGCTCTTCATTCTGGGCTGGGGCTCTGCTAAAGCTCAAGACTGTTTGGAAGTCAGAGGCAAGAGCAGATTCTTCGCTCAGCTCACGCAGCCTATGAATTGCAAGAGACGGCAACTTCGCCCACCCTTCTGCGGTTGATTGGACTGAGTCAAGGTAGGACGAAACGCTCTGGTTGAGATCAACCTTTGTCCGTATTGGTGCTGGGATTTTACCGCTCGTCGCCCCGTTTTCGCTGCCCAGCGAACTGGCTCCAACCAAGATGTCGGTAGAGCTTCCATAAGACGCCTGTAGAAGAGCCCACGACGCCAATATCTGGGCGCTAACATCGTAATCATCTCTCCATTCGACATTCTCAATAACATGAGAAGCTGAAGCATTAGCGACGGGTTTAAGAGATGTGGGAGGTAGTACTGGGAAATGGCAGCCAGGTTCGAGGCCTTGATACTGGGCTTTCCACTGTTCAAGAGTATATGCTTCATCCACGCCAGCCGTGTTGTAGAAGTAGGCATCATAAAACGACTCGTTAAACTTAGCGTATGATGCAGCGGCTGGTGTATCCTGTTCCGTAACGGAGCCCAGGAATTGGATAGCATTTTCCAAAGCGACTTGGATCGCCCGAGCATTTGCTAAGCTTATAAAGTCAGTTCGATACTGAAAGCTGACTTCAGTGTCTCCCTTGTTGAGCGTGCCGGCCAAGACCAGATCGTACTATACATCATTAGAAACAGGCGCTTAGCCATGTTAATCATCGAAAACTTACCTCGTGCGGATCCTCCTCTGATATTTCTTCAAGCTGAATGCTTCCATCAGCCGCCGAAGAGACTCCACGAGCTTCTCGAACTGTGATGTTCGAGTTGAAAAGCTGTTTTACTGAGATTTCGTGTTGAATCTCTGCCAGTGACACATACTGGTTCTCCAAGTGCTCAATATTGTACTTGTTGATCGCGTTTATTATATCGGGCAAAGGCTGCTCCAGATCAACGCGTGCAATAAGCATATTAATCAAGGGACCAACGATATCCTCAATACCATCAATAGGAGTATCGCGACCGGAAGAAATGTACCCGAATAATACTTGTCGCATACCAGTGAAATGCGAAAGTACCAACGACCAGGCAAGGTGAAGGAATGCGGACCGCGTCAACCCCTTTTCACGACATATCCTAGAAATAGGTGCTGTAACAGCAGTAGGGAGAGTTATCCACTCATAGCTACCCTTGCGCTCCGTCTTTGAGCGATTCAAGGCATTATCCCCTGGTAAGTTACAGCTCTTGACGTCAGCGAGATACTGCTTCCAGTATGAGAGTCGCTTCTCAGCTGGGGTGCTGTGGATATGTTCGACGTAGTTGCGGAAAGGGGGACGTAATGATAAAGTCTGCCCTGAGTATGCCTTCTCAAGGTCTCCTATTATCACAGGTATGGATAACGCATCCATAAGAGCGTGTGTCATTTCCAGACGGCAGGCGATCTCACCGTTCTTACCAGTGCATATTGTGAAAAATGCATGCGGTTGAGATGGGGAGGTTTTGAAGCCTTCCAGATTTGTCAGATGCTCAACTGCTGTCTCAGAATCTGCAGCCTGCTCAATTGTAGCCTCATTGAAATGGTTCAATACAATTTGAACGTAGCGACCAGTATCAGGATTCGTCGAGAACACGGTAGAGAACACAGGATGTGCGCGCGAGACCTTCTCCCATGCTTCCTTCAGGCGAGAGGGAGAGACTTCTGAGCCTGCAGAGGTCGCCTGCCAGATGTTGACGCTGTGATAGGAGGCAGTGCCTATGGTAGAGCTAATAAGGATACCCTCCTGCATAGGCGTGCAAGGATAGATGTCCCGAACGTCAGACACTTTAACACCTTCACCCTCTAGTTGCGCCGTGAGCGTCTCTAGACCAGCATACGAAATATCGAGGAGGGGGAAGTCAGCCAGAGTATGACGAGCTGGCAGGTCGGCAAGTTCATGCGCGACACTAGTGAGGGTCTTTGCGTATAAGTCTGTCCAGCGAAGTACCGACTCGTGGTTTCGCATGTGTTTATGAGAGCTTGTATAAATCTGCAGCTTTCCTTCCTGGACGACGAGATTTATGTCGATAAGAGACGGTCGCTGGTAATCGGCGCCATCACCGGGAATAAACACATTGCGATCCTCCCTGTCTTCGAGCTTGATGATGGATTTAGCATCTTCCAGCTGTTGGAACGAACCTCGGTAGTTGAAAATTAGTTCAACATGCTTGTGAGATTCGAAGGCTTTTCTTCCGGCCTCGCTATAGAAACGAGAGGCAAAGTAGGGCCTGCCCTTACCAGGCACCCTACTACGGACATCCTTGGCGAACTTGATCATGTCAAGAATAGAGGTTTCTGATCCCCCACCAAGCTCGACGGGATGAATAGAAGTAAACCATCCAACAACTTCAGATAAGTCAAAGTCATCCAGCCCAGCAACAGGCTCGCGACCGTGTCCTTCGAGAAACACAGGAGGTGGGCGTCGATCGGGGAAGGTCTGCGCAAAACTATAGATGAGAGTTCCCACGAGAATGTCTAATATTTCGGTGCGGAAACTGTCATTGCTAGCGCCCAGCAGCAAAGCAGTGGCTTCGGAATCAACAACGGACAAGTTCAATACAGCGTCCCTAAAGTACACCTCGCCAGGCTTCACGTCCCAGTAGTCAAAGTTCGCTGGGGTAATGTCAAATGGCAGAACGGTAGCCGGATTGAGCTTTTCGCCCTCCTCTCGCTGTAAGCGGGACCATGCTTGGAAGGAAAGCTCAAGCTGTGGTAGATTCGTCACACCTGATAGGTATTGACTCAACTCGTGCCAAATGACACGCCAAGAGACAAGGTCCATCACGACGTGATGTGCGCTCATGAGGAGCGTTTGCGGTTCGTCAGGACTATTGAAGACGTCCACGGCAAAGACGGGGCCATTGACGAGGTCTAAGCCTGCCTGTCTCTCTTGAACTACTTTCTGAGTAGACGCACGGTCTACGAAGTCGTGTTCTTTGAGGAGGAACGAATTAGGTCCGGCCGGTGCAATGTATTGCTCCCAGGTAGACTCATCTGCGAGCTTTCGGAAGCGGGCGCGGAGCATGCTATGGCGAGTAGTGAGAGCCAGGAGTGCCTCAAGTAATTCTTGATGCGTGGACTGCCTAACTAGCTTGACGATAAAACTCAGGGTGTAATGGTTAACTCCTTGAGGGTTATTGTCGAAGAATATTTGCTGAATAGGCGTTAAGGACCAGGCTTTACTCTCATCTGTTTGTGCGCTATCCAAGTTCACCTTCTCTTGGACAGGCTTGCTAGATTGAGCTAAAAGTCGCACAGTCTGAAGCTTCAGGATATCGGCGACTTTGATGGAAATGTTCTGCACGCGTGCGCGTGAGACGACCTGCATGGCAGTGATAGAGTCACCACCCAGACGCGTGAACGCCGAGTCCAAGCCAATACTTCGGACGGGAAGATTCAAGACCTCGCTCCAAACTTGACGAATCTTGGCCTCTAACTCAGAAGCGGCCTCTTCTTCTTCTGGTACCGGCTGGGCATTCAGTTGTTGCCAGTATAGCTTCCCGCCGCTTTCGCGAAGGCGTCGACGGTCCACCTTCCCGGTAGGTGTCATGGGTACTTCCTCAATAGGGAGGAAGGCTGAGGGTATCATATAAGGTGGTACAAATGTAGACAGGCGGTCTTCAATACCCACTAGAGCATCGCTAAGGATAGGCTTCGCGTCCTCCGGGGACACTCCTGAGCTAACAGCCATGAAAAGAAAAGATACAAGTGTTGATACATCGCTGCCCTCTGGCTTGATGACCTCGGCGATAATCTGTACATTTTTTGCCCTGGCCTCGTCCGTTAAGGCGCGCTGAAGATTGTACTCGATCTCTCCGAGCTCAACACGCTGACCACGGATCTTGACTTGAGAATCCTTGCGGCCGACGAACTCCAAATTGCCATCCGCTCTATAGCGAACAAGGTCGCCAGTTCGATAAAGGCGGCCCCGGCGACCAGTGTGGCCTTTGATTCCCGCAAGACTGGGGCAGCCACGAAGAAGCCATTCTGGATTCTCAACGAATGTCCTGGCTGTAACCTCGGGGTTGCGTAGATATCCTTGACCAATTATAGGTCCTTCAACCCACAGTTCTCCTATCTCTCCGATAGGTACAAGATCGCTTCCATCTAATTTGGTAACCCACGTACAAGCGCCGAGGCCGGTACCAATAGTTGGGTCGTTGTCGTCGTTAGGATCCGCGACAATTGCAGTACTGACAGTAGAGCACTCAGCAGGGCCATAAGCGTTGATGACTGTTGAGTTGGTTGACAACTCCTTGACAAGGGCAGACTTGAGTGGCTCTCCTCCAAAGTGAATGGTACGAAGACTGGAAGGGAGTTCGGAAGCAGGAAACCAAGCGACTGAAGGAGTGAGGACAGCATAGTTGACCTGGTACTTGCGGAGAGCACCAGCCAGATCTCCCTTTCGCTCTTCGTCGGAAGGAATACAAAGACAACCTCCAATCATTATAGAGTGTATGAAGTTACACCAGGCAGCATCGAAAGCATACGATGCGAAGTCAAAGACTCGATCGAATTCTCTGAAGTCCAGACCTTTCTGCTGAGTAGCAACAGCACTGGCATAATTCGCGTGGCTAATAATAGCGCCTTTAGGAGTGCCCGTGCTTCCTGATGTGAAAACTATATACAACCAGGAAGAGGGGCTGACTGTTGGGAGGTATTTAGGTTGAGCGATGGGCCAGTCCTGGCTTGAGGTGTGATCCAGGACGAAGTGAGGGCAATCAAGACTCAAGGCTTTGGCTTGATCTTCACATGTTGGTGAGGTTAAGATGGCCGAGGGTTGGACCAGTTCGGCAATAGCCTGCTGCCGTTGAAGTGGGAGAGATGCGTCTAGGACGGTAGAAACGCATCCGGCTTTCATGATTGCCAATTGGGCGACAGGAACCCATTTGGACTTTTCGATGAAGATGAGTATAGTGCTATGGGGTTGGAGACCATGGTGGATGAGGACGTGAGCCAGGCGAGTCGTTAGATCATCCAGCTCACGATATGTCAATTCTCCATCATGTGCTGAAATGGCCAACAGGTCAGGATGCCGACGCGCTCTCTCCATGAATGCTTCGTGTATACAGACATCTTCGACTCCCCGGGGGACCCGAGCATTCCAAGACCAGATATTATGAAGGTCTTGAACTGAGACCGCTTTCAAGTCGACAAGCGGCTTTTCATCGCCATCGGGCTGGCAAATCTGACGAACAATGTACTCATATTGCCGTCTAAAGAGGTGAAGTGACAGAGCCTGATCAGAAGGGGTGCCGTGAGTAACCGCCCTCGTACAGATCTGGTTATCGTGTATGTTGCACTCGAGTAAGATTTCTCGAGGGCCGAGTTGGTCTTGAGTGATAGAGATTAAAAACGTATATTCCCCTTCTTTCTCTTCACTGGATGTACTAGCATCATCTGAAGAGGTTGCCTCAACCGCGCCTAGGAAAGCATCCTTAAGCTTGGTCTTGACTTGACGTGTAAGATCTCCAACTTGGGAGTTCCATTGGAAAGGTATGTCGAGAGGGCCGATGAATTCACCCGATCCAGGGGCGAAAATGCTAAGATCTGCTGTGCATCCATGGGACGCAAGAAGAACTGTCCAGGCCGTGTATGCCCTGACGGCCGCTGAAAACCCAGAGCCGAGTTCTGGGACGAGAAGATCAAAGATGACTTTCCTCTCGTGTCTGTTAGACTTCAAGAATAGAGCATAGTCTGTGGATGGGGGGCTCGGAATCGGCCTCACAGACACGCTGATGCCATTTTTAAGGGAGCTATGGCTAGCAATGACGGGGTTGTTCGGGGAGATAATCATGGTTACAAACAGCCATACCTTCGCCTAAGCTCCTTACAATAATGATGGCAAACAAACGACATTCATGACAGAGGGATGGTCTTATAAGTTAATCATATCTTTCAGAGCCCCGCCGTAGGAATAGCTCCCCACCATTGTATAGTCCGAGTGCATGCCTACCTGTCTACCTACCTTGGTATAGCTAACCTGATACGAGACATTCGACTTTACTGATCACTACAATACGTCACTATACGAATGTATAAAACTTCTCTTCACATAGTTAGTTATTTCAAATTATGACTAGATAAATAATTAAGTGATTAACGGTTAATATTCTTATAATTAAGCAAAACAATAGCCTTTTTCTACTATAAAATTCACTTTTTATTCATTTATTTATTTTACTTATATCTTTTAATTGCTATAATCGAGTTCTACGGATGACTATAATCGGTAATACTGTCTTTTGGCATAACAGGGGTAGCTTACCATGTGCAGATTCCAGTCCCAACCCCGGGTGTGTCTTTAAACCAGAGCTCAGGGGGGATACATACCAGCCTCACGCAGGGATTAATAAGGATCTGACAAGGATTTCTTCCAATCAGGCTCGAGCTCTTCTACGCATTTTGCATCCCGAATGGCGTTGACCCCGTCTGTGACCTAGGTAAGGCTAGCTCGTGCCTTAGAAGATAAAAGCATTTGGAATGCCGTTGTCAAATTGCGGGTTCCTACACCTAAAGCAGCTAGTTAGCATTAGGACCACTGCGGCACGTACAGCAGGTGAGGGTATTCCAGAAAACACGGGGGTTTAGAAAACACGAGACAGAGCTGGACCTGGACCTGGCCTTGGAGACTCCCGTCTTTTTAGTGCACTCCTTTAGTTTGTGTAGTCCGTAGCTAATTTTAACAGTTGCGCTCCATTTGGCTGTATAAATTTCGCTAAAAACTAACACTGTCTTCTTTCCTCCTATTCCTACCACTCACATTTTCGCCCTCTTTGCGCACCGACACAGTTCTGAAAGAAGGGCGCGATGGTGTCCACACAGCCCAGTACCGGTCGGTCCAGTACCATCGGCGTCAGTACCAGTAGCGAAAATGTCAGTAGGGCCAGTATCAGTAGCGCGCCAACGCCTATGCTGGATAATACTGCGAGTCCTGCAGTAGCGTCAAGTGAGCCTGTGACCTCGTCCACGTCGAAGGGAGAGAAGGTAGTAACGGATGGGTCCCAGGCAGAGACAGCCCCCGCTGCTGCAGAATTGGAAGATACTGACCCCAGACTGCCTCAAAACTGGTCCCGGACGCGGAGGTGGCTCATTATTCTTGTCCTGTCGTTGATGTCCTTGATGGTGTACGTTAAGAGTTATCCTTGTGATGGTAATGTCCAGGCGTGCTAATGCCCAATCCTTAGTTCCATGTCCCTGGTTATCAACGCTCCTGCAAGCACTTCTATCGAGAAGGAGTTCAACAATTACGACAACTTCCTATCCATATTCTACATTACCGTTCCTAACTTGGGTCAAGTCGTCTCAGCATTCTATGTTGGTCCCTTGTCCGAACGTTTCGGGCGTGTACCCGTCTGCCACTTCTTCAATATCCTGTTTCTCATCTTCACCTTGATCGCAGGATTCAGCACCAGCTTTAACATGATCATTGTTTTCAGGTTTTTAGGTGGCGCATCCATTGCCTCCATGGGTTTAAACCCCTCCATTACTGGTGATCTCTTCCCCATCCACGAGCGTGGATCCGCAATGTCAATAACCAGTCTTATCCCTATCCTTGGCAGTGCCGTGGGTCCTATAGCCGGAGGATACATTACGCAGTACCTCAACTGGCGCTGGACGTTCTGGATGATGGCTATTCTTACGGCGGCTCTAATGCCTGTCCTATTCATTGTAATGAGAGAAACGTACGTACCAGTAATACGCCGCAAGGCACTGAAGAAGGCTAGTGGCAATAAGGAAAAAGTCAAATCTCCACCGAAGTACTTCACAGGATGGAACTTGACAACAGTCAAGACACTTGCTCTACTTGTGGTACGCCCCTTCATCATATTAGGGAGCTCCCGCATTGCGGTGCTTATGGCGGTGTATGTTGGAGTCATATTCGGTTACCTTTCTCTACTAGCTTCTACGAACGCTACCGTGTTCCAGGAAGTCTATGGTTTCTCCGAGAGTGAATCCGGTCTCATCTACATAGCTACAAGTAAGTCGAAAATTTTTATCCTAGCTCTAGCAATAATCTAACCCTCACAGCTATTGGCACGATTAGCGGCATGGTTTGGTGCCGCTTCACCCTCGATTTCTTCCTACTACGTGGCTTTTCGTTGAAGAAGCCGGACGAGAATACCACGCCGCATCCTGAAAACCGACTAATTCCCACGATTCCTGCTATGGTGGCCTTCCCTGCTGGTCTCCTTATTTACGGCTGGTCTCTAGAAAGGCAGTTTCACTGGATCGTTCCCGCTATTGCCACTGTACTATATGGTTTTTCGTTATCGAGTAGTGTCACACCGATCATGAACTATCTCGTGGATATCTTCGGTGATCGTTCGGCCTCAGCTGTCGCGGCTTGTCTTCCTCTACGTTACATAGGCGGAGCCTTCTTGCCAGTCGCCGCTCCTTACTTATACGACAAGCTTGGCTATGGATGGTCGAACACGCTACTAGCGTTTATTTTAATTGCTGTTGTTCCTGTAATATTCTTGGCGATTGTTCGACCGCAGAAAGTAGGAGCGCCAACAACAGTACCTCGGTAAGTCACAAGGCCTATACCTGCAAGTCGGCTTTTGAATAAAAGAATGTTGGTGATGATGTATAAACGGATAATGGGTTATGGGTAATGGATTAATGCATTGCTTCGGTAGACATGGGTTGTACAGTACCAGAGACTTACACATCAATTTGTAACTTGTCACATATTTTTGTATATCTAAAAACACATATATTAGGTACCTATACATATACAATGATCCCAAAGAAACTCCCTAGTCCAACCTAACGAATGACCTAAGGAACTCATTAAATACCGGCTGACTAGGTTAAATGAATGTTTTATACGGATAATAGAGGCAAAATTATGTAATGACATGTCCCCCGCGTGGGTTAAGAGTCGGTCCTTGGATTACACTAGAATCGGTCCCGAGGTAAATGAAATTATCGATCTTACATCAGGTTTTTGATGGCAGTACACAGTACGTCATAGAAATGACGGCATTCACACAACCAAGGAACAAGTAGGCAATTAAGCTCTTGGCCTAAGATGAGCTAAGCGAGGCTATACCTGCTATGTTCCATTCTCTAGTATACTCTTTAGTGAATCTATGCCGATCAAGTCGCTTATTCAGATCAGCTCCAAGGGTAACTTTCACAACCTTGTTATAGCGATACAATTCGCTAGGCTTTCGGTTCAGCTGAACCGATCCCAGTGAAATTCGCCAATGAAACATAAAGCCAGAAAGTGGAACTGCTAGGGTTAAACACGGCGTAAAATTTCAGTATAATCTTTTCCATTTCCTCTTTTTTCGGTCAATTAAACGTCCCGAAGCCATAGAAGAGTCCACTTACAAGTGAAAAATCGAGATTTGTCATGGTTGTGTAACCTGATCTGTTAAATTTCATGCGAGTGACCAGTACAAGTATATGCCGAGGATGTATCTAGTGAGATAAAAACAATATAACTACCTAGTATTAGAGTACTAATAGTCAGGTTGGTTATCCTGATGAATACTTATTACATAATAAAAGGAAGTAGAAATAAGCTGACCATCTTACAGTTCGCGGCTCATGCAATGCGATTCGACTTTTTACCCGTTCGCCAAAAGTACGGAAGAATCTCGTCATCGTGATTTCTTCGCTTCAGGAAGGTTGCTAACGCCAAATAAGCCTCGTATAACGTGCTCAACGTCGCTATGTAAGTGGCGCCAACGTTCATGTGCTTATGTGGCGCAGAGTATAGCCTTAACTTAAACTTCACTCCCTTGACTTATACCATCTTGGGTAGTTACCGAGGTACCTTAGGCACCAAAAGTATAGTTATAGTATTTCTGAGTTCTAGAATAATGGAGCTTTGATCCTTGTAAAGCATGTTGTCTGCTAGGGCTAGGTATATATTATATGCATTGCAACATCAACTACGGAACATGCAACGGTAATTGTAACCGTGTTCGGCATTTTCCACCTTCACGTCGCGCGCAGTTTACTTCAACCATGTTAGCTTATCAGCAATAAGATGGCGCAGCGATATCCCGCGTTTAAAAAAGTTATGACTAATGTTTCAAGATATGATGCAATAAAAATACTAGCTTTGTTCATGAGTACTTAATATTGCGCTGTGCCGCACCGGATGTCTAATTCCCAGTAGTTATTTTCCGTTGATGAATAGAAACTTCGGTCTCGATGCAACCTATAAGCGCTACTACCCCATTTCGGCTTTTTAAAATGAGATACAAGCGGAGTATAGACAGTAATCATCTCCATTCCGATTGGCGCAAAAGTAAGGCTTCTTCAGCTGACTGTTGTGGGGTTTCCCCGCACCGTTCTTCGGAACAAGTGACAATTCATTTACGGGATGGTGAGCCGGTGGGAAGCTTGCAGCCGATTTTAAGTTAGCGAGCTTTTTAAGTTAGTGAACTGACTAAGTGACCGGCATTAGCCTCCCGACTATCCAAGATAAGCAATTAAAGACAGAGCAAAAGGTGGACCAAGGTATGATCGGGCCGTGCCGGGTTAAGAAGGTGTGCATCCTTTTTAAGAGTTAGTAAAAGCTTGTAAGCTTTTTAACTATCTAACTAATCTCTTAGGGAGGCTTAATTCAATGTATGCCAAGCTAATTGTCAGATATACGACCAATACGACAGCAGTGAATGCGAATGCTTACCGACATAAGAGTGGGGACGGTATTGAAGTAAGTTTAATATTTTAAACCAATAGTTTCAGGTATAAGTGTTTAATAAGGCGTATCTAAAACCTTCAGGGACGGCCCGAATACGCCTCGCTCTGATCTTGGACGCCAGCACGTTACAAGCCCCACTTATGAAAACATCGAAGTATAGAGGTAAGACCTCAAACGGCATGTAACCCTTTGCCCTAGGTTTATAGGGAGATACTTTTTTCCACGTAGGGCTACATATTTCTTACACACTTATACATTAGCGTCTAAGCAGCCGAGAATTTTATACAATATTACACCAATGATAGCCCTGGGATGGCAGATCACGACTTAGTGAAAGCTTCTTACATGCTTTTTTAATAAATCATCCAGCAGTCTTGTCTAAACACGACCACGTGTTTTATGACACAGGCATCGGACCAGTCCCACAACCAATATCCTATGTATACGGCATAAAACAACAAGATTTTAACATCCCCCATGTACCAAAGCAAATAATGTCCTAACATTCTAGATCCTAGAACATTCTGGTCACGGTGGGGTGTACCGAAAAAGACACCCCCTCCCCATGTATCGTGTTGGAACTAACTAATACTATCGTAAAGCCGGCTACCTGAGTCTATAGTTCGGACGAAGTAGTATACGCTAAACCACGGGCTTTGCAGGACGGTCTCCCCTGTCAAACAAAGACCCCCTTCTACCAACACCAGGGGCTCTAATTATTCACCGCTCCTTATTCACGATCTGAATACCCTCAGGCCTTGGTAACCGCTAATGTAATGCAACTACCACATATCGTACAAACATCCTATCCCCTTAGTCGGTTTCCCCAAAGACTCTGACATGGTTTGCCTGAGTTATCTAGCATCACTAGCGCGGAACTCTGATGCATTTGATGCGCTTGATGCACGTACATGTTGCATTAGGAGCCTAGGCCCTGTGATGCTTTCCTGGATGAAGGTGATGCTATTCATGTACGCGTCTTGTAGGAGGAACGGGCTAGAGGAGAGGCGCATAGCCTCCGTTGTCGGTAGAGGTCAGCTACGTTCAATATAGGATCTCGACAGAGTCCCTCGTATGATTCAATGAATTTAGAGAACTATTTCCAATTTTTTTTCGAGTTTCGTAGTATTACCAAGTAAAGCTCGCTACTAGGTCTTAGGCTTTCGCCGCATCTCTCAACATGACGTTTCTATCTCAGTATGTGTCCTTATACTCCAAATACAAACTCTACGTCTTGAACCTCTGGTTTGTTAACACGTAGGTGTAACAGCGACAAGATTCTTATAGCCAATCGCGGCGAGATAGCTGTGCGCATTGCCAGAGCTGCGCGGGAGCTCTCGCTTCCATCGATTGCTATCTATGCTCATGAGGATCGTTATTCGGACCACTATCGAGGTAATTACCTGCAAATCATACTTACTAACTACGAAGAACTCATCAATTCTAACGATATTATGGCATAGCTGCGGACGAGGCCTATCTCCTAGGCGAAGCAGGCGAACTTGGACCAAGGTGAATATAGTTACCCCTTATCTACTTTAATTCCAAGCCGACTGCTAATCACTCGACTTTAGAGGCGCATACTTAGATATTGAACGAATTATACGGATCGCGAAGAAACATGGAGCTACCCTAATGTAATTCAAACCTTTCATATTATGAACAAGTTTCGATTGCTAATTATCCTCTAAGACATCCGGGTTACGGCTTTCTAGCCGAAGACTCAAACTTTGCGCGGGCAATCCAGGAAGCCGGTCTTACATGTAAGCTCAAACAACGAGTACTGATATTGGTTTAGAACAAGCCAGAATAATTAAATCGTGCAGTTATTGGACCGCCCGCCGACGTACTCGACGGATTTGGAAATAAAATCTCCGCCCGAAAACTCGCAACGGAATGCGACGTCCCCACAACTCCGGGTTTAAACCACCCTGTTGCGGAGCTCTCGGAGATACAAGGCTTCGTTGAAAAGTAAGCGCGCAAAGAGATTTGAGATAAACGATAAACTGACCCCTGGCCTGTTTAGACATGGATTCCCTGTGATAATCAAAGCGTCACATGGCGGTATGCTGTTCCGCTATTCCCCGCTATATAAATCTCCGCTAATTATGAAAATTGAATAGGCGGTGGCCGTGGGCAGCGGATACTCTACGGAGACCCCTCTGAAGATATAGCGAATATTCTCTCCGAAGCGCGTTCGGAAGCCAAAGATTCGTTCGGCGTCGACGCAGTTTTCGTAGAAAAATTCTTACCCAGTCCAAAACATATCGAAGTTCAAATTCTAGCCGACAAGCATGGCAATGTTGCTCACTTGCTTGAGCGGGATTGTACGATCCAGCGAAAACACCAGAAGATCGTTGAGCTCGCGCCGGCCGTGTCCGTATCCAAAGAGACACGGCAGAAGATGCACGATGCCGCCGTGAGACTAGCGAAGCACGTTAAATATGGTGCGTAATTGGTCACCTCGTTTTCTCAATCTTCCTACAAAACTGACTTGTGACTGAACAGAAAATGCCGCCACTGTTGAATTTTTAGTGCAAGGTGATGAGTTTTACTTCATCGAAGTCAATCCCCGAATGTAAGTGATAATCACTAGTATATGCACAGACCAATAGCAAGCTAATCATAGTATTGCATCGTAAAAGTCAAGTGGAGCACACTGTGACGGAACAGATACTCGATGTCGATCTCGTCCAGGCACAGATACGAATTGCACGTGGCGCATCTCTTACAGATCCTGCTGTAGGCATTGACTTAGCCCCTGAAACCCGTCGTGTTGCTATCCAATGTCGTATCACATCGGAGCAACCCTCGTTAGGTAAGCACCATATTATCCCCTTATAGGAGAAAAAGGAACACTTAATTAACGACATGTTTAGGTTTCGTCCCGAGTTGCGGAACGATCACTCACGCTCAGGTTCCTGGTGGACCAGGCGTGAGGATCGACGGGTACAATTTATTTGCTGGCGCCGAAGTTACTCCCCACTACGACCCCTTGCTGTTCAAATGCATCGTCCAAGCAAATGACTTGCAGCAGGCAAGTGCCAAGATGCTAGGCGCATTGAACGCAACCCAGATTGCCGGCGTAGAGACTAATATAGACCTTTTACGACGCATCCTGGAAGATCCACGATTTGTTAAGCAGGAATTCTTCACAAGATCCTTAGACAACGACGTCATTTTGACTAAGCCCTCCGAGCAGAATGAAGATCCAAGTGATCAAAAACTCATCTCATTTTTCGCCGAGAGTCTTATTAACGGGACGCAAATTCAAGGTCAAATTGTAAGTAATCGATATTCAGCCAGTAGCCGATATGATTGCTGACAATCCGTGATTTGTACAGGGAAAACCAGAGTCATTGAGAGAAATCGAATTGCCTGTACTAAAAGAAAGCAATTCGCGAAAACTCCTCCATAATAACGTGCGCCACTCGGACGGTTGGCGTAGCGTTCTCCTGGCTGAAGGTCCCAAAGCATTCGCTCAACAAGTTCGAAGACATCCGCGAATTCTCCTGTCGGATACGACATGGCGAGATGCACAACAGTCTCTATTGGCAACACGTATTCGCACTGCCGACTTTGCGAAAATCGCACCCGCGACGAATGTCGCATATCGGCAAGCGTATAGTATTGAATGCTGGGGTGGAGCAACATTTGACGTTGCTCTGAGATTCCTGCATGAAGATCCGTGGAAACGGCTGGTAAGAAGCCAAACCCCTGTCTCCTTAATAACCGTTTTGGGGAATTCAAGGAATGCTAATAAACCCACCAGGCCACACTCCGTAAACTTGTCCCCGATGTGCCGTTTCAAATGCTCCTGCGAAGCGTCAGCGGTCTTGCATATTCGGCGTAAGTCACCCAAACCCTATAATGAAGTCAATTACTCATGTACAGATATTAGTGTCCCACACAATTTCCTGGAGTATTTTGCTTCTCAGGCTGTGGAAAATGGAATTGACATTATTCGAGTCTTTGATGGGTTGAATGATGTGGCCAATCTTACGGTTGCCATTGACGCGTGTTTACGCGCTGGCGCTGTAGTTGAGGCTGCTATTCTTTACACCGGAGACATGTTGGATCCGGATTGCAAGTACTCGCTCAACTACTATATCGACCTCATAGATTCTCTAGTGGCAACGGGGGCGCATATTATCGCGATCAAGTCTATGTCTGGCGTGATGAAGCCCGAAGCCGCCAGGCTATTAGTCGGCGCGATTCGATCCCGCCACCCCTTCCTCCCAATACATGTCCATACACATGATGCAGCAGGTATGTTCATAATTCGAACTGTACAAGTATTCAATTGCTAATAATTGCCGGATAGGGACCGGTGTAGCTACTATGCTAGCATGCGTTGAGGCTGGCGCTGATATAATTGATGGTGCAACAGATAGCATGTCCGGCACAACGGCCCAGCCCGCCATGAGTGCCCTTATT
This sequence comes from Entonaema liquescens, assembly GCA_902805475.1. NCBI lineage: Eukaryota > Fungi > Ascomycota > Sordariomycetes > Xylariales > Xylariaceae > Entonaema > Entonaema liquescens. The sequence continues at coordinate 1,363,784 of CADCSX010000008.1, forward strand.
GCTAGCCTAATGGGCCGAAAGGACGAAGGAGAACTGGACCTTGACCATGTCCGTGCTGTTGACAGCTACTGGGCCCAACTACGTTTGCTGTATGCTGGCTTCGATGCCAAGCTCTCCGGACCGGACCCTGATGTATATCTCCACGAGATACCAGGCGGTCAGCTGACTAATCTCATGTTCCAAGCCCGCGAGCTTGGACTTAGTGGCCAATGGAAAGAGACCAAGGCAGCATTCATTGCCGCAAATCTCCTACTTGGAGACATAATCAAGGCTACACCTACTTCCAAGGCCGTTGCTGACCTAGCGCAATTTATGGTTAACTCCAAGTTGAGCCAGGAAGATGTGCTCGCCCGTGCGGCTTCACTAGACTTCCCAGACTCAGTCCTCGACTACTTCGAGGGTTTGATGGGTCAGCCTTTCGATGGCTTCCCCGAGCCTTTCCGTACCCAGGTCTTAGCCCGTGCTGGAAGGAAGAAGATCGAAGGCCAAGCATCTGCTCGTCTTCCGCCAGTCGATTTGGAGGACGTCAAGCAGAAACTAACAGCGAAATATGGCGACTCTATCAGCGAAACTGACGTATGCAGCTATGTCATGTTTCCCGATGTCTTTACGGAATATCGTACATACTTGGCGCGATATGGCGACATCAGCTCGCTTCCTTCGCAACAAGTCCTTGCCCCGCCTAAGATTGGTGAGGAGCTGGAGTGTCCTACTCCCAGTGGCCGGCTCGTACGCGTCAAAGTAGTAGCGGTACAGCCGCTCGACGAAGGTGAAGAGGTCTCTCCAGATCGTACTGTTTTCTTCCGGGTCGATGGCAAACACAGACAGGCCATAGTGCGCGACTTATCGGGTAAGTCTTCATTCCCCTCCTCATTGCTTTATACATAGTCGTCGCATACTATGTCAGACTTGTATGTCCTACCTTTTAGCTTGTTACTAACAATGCTTTAGTCCAAATTGGGTCTAAGCGTAGGCAAGCTGACCCTAGCATACCTTCTCAAATGGGATCTCCGTTCTCAGGAATAGTGTCGAAGGTCCTCAAAGAAGAGGGGAGCCAAGTCTCGCAAGGCGACGTGATCTTGTCTATCAGCGCGATGAAGATGATTATCAACGTTAGCGCGCCGTCTGATGGCATCTTGCGTAACTTGGACGTAGAAGCTGGTGCTTCCGTGGATAAGGGAGACTTGCTTTTCGAGATATCGAGTTCATAGTAGAAATATTATATAAAGTAACATAGAAAAAATTACACATATCTTTTACCTTGTTGGGCAATAAAGACTGTTCATTTTTTGAAAGGGTTTAGTTAGAAGCATCAGAAATTCAATTGAACGAGAAAGTGGATACAAAACTTGCCTTAGCTGGATTCTTAAATCTATCATGTATAAAGTACCGAATGTACTTCGCCCTACGAACATCCATGTAGTCAAAACCTAGGTAAGCTTCGCTAAGTCTCCAATAGTAGGGCACGGCCCGTACCGTGTATTAACACGTGACAAATTGCGCAATCAGGGGGTTACTTAAGACACCAATAGGAAACAAGGTTCACCTACCCGGGATAACCAGATACAGCAGTCATCAAATTGGGGGTCATGTGACTACGCTCTAATGAGCACTAGTGCTAGTGTATCTCTCACGATAAGCTCCATAAGTTCGTGTTCATCACCAATACTTTCACAGAGACTCCGCCTGGCTTGACTAGGGCTTACGACATGTAATAATGACTAAGATTATCAAATACCTAAATACCTAAATTGGTAGGGAGCACTGGGAGCGTAGAAGTCTTCTTTTTATTGTTATATCCACTTGATAACAACTATAACTTTTACCTAATCTAATGACGACCAGTGTAGCCCTGGGCACTTTCCCACTAAGACATCCTTACGACTTATAAGTACTACTGCTTGTCTGAGGCCGATACCTTTTTACGCCTTTCCATATAGATCCTCCCTCCTTGACTTGCTGTTCGGGTCGAGATATGGTACCTCCGCAATACCTACGGCGCGGTGACCATCTCGTTCTCCCAACCTATCATAATCGTGGGTCGCAGTGTGGAACGTGCTGCGGTTGTCCCAGATAGCTGTGTGGAGGTTAGCCGGTTTCAATAAAGTCCCGTTATTGACTGGGGAACTTACCGATATCGTTCTCGTTCTTCCACTTGAACCGAACCTGGAAATCGTGGTTTTCTATGAGCGTCTGGGTCAACAACTTGATGGTCTCCTGCGACTCGTTCTCATTGAGCTCGTTGATGTACTTGGGGAACGCTGCCGCCGCGTAAATGCTCTTCCATCCCGTGACGGGGTTGGTGCGTACGACGGGGTGTACAGCTGTGAAGCTCTTTCCGACGTTCTTGGGGTTACCACGCGGTCCCTCGAAGATTTTGTCATTGTGGAACAATAGACCATTAGCGATGTAGGTCGCCGTTAAGCCCTCAAGGAACTTCTGGTACGGCGTTGAGAGGCGGTCGTAAATGTGGTAGCCGCTAACCCAGAGTGTGTCACCACCGTTCTTAGGCAGTAGCGTTAGGCGCAGGGACGAGAAATCCGGGGCACATTCTCGAATTGATGTCCGAATGCCATTGCTGGCTGTGCTTGTTGGCATCCTTGTCTCCACTGTATACCTTCTTGCGGTGGACTGAGTTGATGGTGCTGATGTGCCTGTCTCCCACACCGAACTCTGATGTTTCGTTTAGGATAGGGTGGACGTGTAGGCTCGACTCAGCTGGCTTGCCAGTAAGCTCACCTAGTCTCTGGATCAGAAACTTCTGCTGGTCATCCGTCAAGTTGTTTTGTGCGCGGAAGAAGACAACACCACGCTGGGCAACTGAGAAAGTGACCAAGTCAGCCTAGTGCTAGTGAAGGTATAACTTAATTCCTAGTAAACTTACTAGTGATGCCCAGGTCACGGATTAACTCATCGGCATTTGGAGCATTGATGATATCGTCCACAAGGTTCACGTTGTTGAACTCCCGGCCAATAGCTGGGGTGCTATCATCATATGAAAATTTCTCGAGAACCCCCGAAAGCTTAAGGGGCTTCGGAAATTGAGTCTCACTCTTTCCTAGCGAGCCCATGTTGAGTTGATATCAAATTTAACGGTAGATAAGGAGTAGTAGATATGATCGATATGATTAGATGGATGTTCTCTGTTGGATAGCACAGTTCAAGCCCAAAACATTATGTCAATTTGGTTGATTGATGTCTTTATATACACCTCCAACACCAAGAATCGTCCAAGTCCTCGATGTAGTTGCATAAGAATCGGCCACCCATCGGCTTCAAACTGAAGGAGTATAATCCCTGCGGCCTTAGTGAGAGAATCATCCAGGAACAAGTCGTTCGAAGGAAGAAACTTCTGCCTCACCGCCGATGTGCTGACCTGCATCAAGATAAGGCTCTCTAACACCTACCTGACTATAGATGAGGCCTAGTAAATTAGCGCCAAACCTGTGCCGTCGACAATTGGCAACCATGCTGTTGCTTTAGCCGGCTTCTGCCGCCCCTAGCCATTCCAGCAACTTTCTCCGTCCTGTCAATCCGGGAGTTCATCCTACTGCCGTGTCATACGACATTCGTTCGTGTCCGGTCGGACGGGGTAATGTCATTTGCAAAGACTATTGCGATATGAAATTGGGGAAAAAATATAATATAATAATTACTTCTTATTTGAATATTTATATATATTATGGTATATCCCCCCTCATACTATAGCAATCAGCCCTTCTTATTGAATTAAATTTCAGTTATATGAGAATTATAAAATATAACATTATTATATAAGTAATATTAGCTAACCAGGTATATGGCTTATGGAATGTTATATTCAATTACCCTCTAGCAAATACGACATGTCAGGTAATCATGTCGAATCTCTTAGTCTTCACCAGGGGGTCTAGCCGGTGGGTCTGTATAGGTACATGTAACTCAGCTCGTCTGCATACCCAAGTACATGCATATGCATTGCATTGGGCTAAACCAGGTCTTCAGAACTAGGGGGTATTTATTAGAGGAGATGGGGTGTATATATCTTCATGCATGGCCACACGACTGCAGGATACATGCCTATCGAACGGCATGGAGGATTATCCAATTAAATCTTTCAACTTCGATATGCATGGCACATACTCTATATGGAAACCGTGATCTCGATGAACCAATTGGATACTACATGGATTTTAGTCCAATCCTGTGATGGGCATGATTTTGGGACAAATAAGCAGACCTCTAGGGATGACCTGTCTTGACACGTTCTTTCGTGATACGAGATATCGTGGCATAGACTGTGTTCAGGTGTCATACTCAGTTCTCCCAATATTCTCCCTTTCTAGGTTCGTCCTAGGTCCAGAACCTCTCCGCTTAAAGCGGCGACACCTGTCCTTAGACGCCCGAGCAAACTTGATTCCGGCCTCGCTCATGATGCCTTGCCTGTTATGTTTCGTCTTCAGCGGCGAGGGTCCCTGTTGTGTAAGAGCAGGCATTAACTTCCTAATAGGGCCGAGAGAGAAAAATCGTGTAAGAGGTTGCCTTGCGCCAAATCCCTTTCCACTTTACTCGCCTCTAAAGCAAGAAAGGTGGGCGGAATGGTTTCCAGGCGACACATGCATAGGGGAATGTTGTGAGTAACCCGGGGCATGATGTTACCAAAGCTTGCATTCTGGTACTTCGTCTTCCATGGTTCTAAGACTTACAAGTGGCATGAGAAAGGGTAGGTATCGGTTGGTGCCGTCGTGGTTCGACTGAAGTATCTGCCTGGTTCTATGGCTTTCTTTCTCTTTTTCCACCTTTTCCCTATACTGTGAGATGGCTCACTCCGAGACCAACTGCGTAGCTGATTAGAGCAGAGCAGAGCCTACAGGTGTAGCATTACCATCCCAGATATATTGTTAAGTTCTTCTAGGCTGTATTACCCCCTCTCACGCTTTTCTTCTGTTGCACTCTGTATAAACTTCTTCCTGCCTCATAGGTATTAAATATTGTTGCTTCATGTGTTGACCGTCCCATAATAATATTGGGCTAATATACTCCTTCTTTATTTTCAAATTGCGAATTAATAAGACCACTTTTTTGTATCAAGGGAATTATATATATAATATCACGGATAGGCTGCTGAAACCTGGTTGTTTATACGATCATCATCATCAAGTGCTGAATGAGAGGTTACATGAGATTGGATATCAAGGTCGCCTTTTTTTTTTTTTCACATTTACTCAATTGCCCTATCAAAGTAGCTACTGTGAATGACTTTTGTGCAAGGCAGATAGTCATACACACCATCGTTCAGCAAGTAATTATATCTCAAGGCCATGGTGTATTCCTCCCACTCCTAGGATCTAATAAATATTAACTGATCGGTATTATCGTCATTAAACTTCTAGTCTTAATAAATAAGAAGCGTTAAATTTTACGTAAGAGTGGAATTGAGAAAATGCCCTAGCGTTCGGTTTGCGATATATAGTGGCCGAAATAATAGCGGATTCAATCTACATTTTAGAAGGGATATTTCGTAAGGGTCCCTAAGGGGTTCTCATTGAGTCCCTACACCAAGCGCCAAACACCAACTATTAATAAATTAAATTAAGTAACTCCATGATAACGGTGAAGCCAAAGAATAAAATTATAATATTATGTGCCTAAATCTTCTTTATATATTTACGAAAGCTAGGTACGTTTAGCAGGGGAGATATCCCCACATTTTACTTGATAGTACCTTGACCCTCCTTTACGCAAGTATGTGATTGTCAACGTATTGACACCCTAAGTTCTCATGCTATTGTCATAGTGGTTCATAATAGACAAGAGTTGTCACTGGAAAATCTTAGCGATCTGAACTTATAGTTCTAAGCTCGCGAGGTAAAATCACCCCTTGAGCGCAATAAGGATATGAGCTTGAGGCTCAAATAACCTTGCCTCATATGTCATTGCTCGCTCTTTATTCGTTGAATCCTATTAGGAGCTAGTTGAACTTAGGCTACTCATAGTTCAACCCGAGAGGAAACTAAACCAATCGGAATTTTTGTTCTTGACGAACTGGTGTAACGTGGAAGATGCCCGGCGATCTGGGACCTAATTTTGATTGAGACATGAATTCAGCCTAGTCAACAGTAGCTCATCGGAAACTTATAAGCAGTAGGTAGCAGTAGCATGGCGTCTCTTCCTTCGCCACGTGGGTTTCCGTCCCTATATATGTATAGGTGAAGCTTCTCATGTGAGTACCGAGTTCACTAGGTATTTGACCCCTGACGTCTAGGACTTCAGGGGTAACATCGCTTGTTTAACATTCATATACGTCATGTTAAGTTTATCGCTTAAGTATATACGCATGGAATTGAGTTGCTTCTTTCGGAATCTATTCGAAGTTTCTTAAATAAATCTGATTAAACGTTATTGGTGACCTACCTATGAGTTGAGAGAATCTTTGAAAGACATATACCTACCTACTCCCTATATATCTAAGATATAGAAAAGTATCAATACATTAATAGTTGATAATCAACACAGCATCTCAGGGGCCGTATATTAAAAAATGAAGCAGTCTCCCTTGCCCGTAAGTACGCTTAAACGTTGTTGATATATGGCAATATATCGGTTAATACGCTTTTGCTTTCGTAACCACATATATTTGTACGTCCTGGAATAAGATTATCATCAAATATGTACCTACCGGGGTTCCCCAACTCTCGTTACCGAATCATCAACCGCAAGTGAACATGTCTCCGTCAATGCGATAGGTATTCCCGAAACCCCTCATATAAGAAGGACAATTTCCATTCACAAGATATGCCTCAATGGAACTTTATTAGAATACCTTATAATTGGATTCAAATGTATATTATATTTCGTATCGTTAGCAGTCACATAATCTCATAATGTCCGGCAGTGAAACACAAAGCAACAAGCCTATCGGCTTTCAACTTCATCTGATTGTTGTGGGTGCAGGACTCGCCGGCCTTGCCGCTGCAATCAGCACACGTCTTGAGGGCCACAGAGTTACACTATTGGAGAAAACCTCCAAATTAGAGGAAGTTGGTGCTGGGCTACAAGTTACCCCTAATGCAAGCCGTCTGTTTCACTACTGGGGAGTTTTCGACGAGCTAAGTCCTAAGGCCGCTGTTCCATCCTACCTGGCCGTGCGACGATATGATGGCACGCGCATCCTATCTCGTGAGGATCACTTTCAAGAGAAAATACTCGAGCGATATGGAGCCCCCTTCTGGAATCTCCATCGTGCAGACTTGCAGGAAGCGTTGGTGCGCCGCGCTCGCTCACTTGGGGTGGAGATTCGGCTGGGTGCTGACGTCCAACACGTTGACTTTCAAAATGCCGCAGTAGTTACACAAGATGGTCAAACAGTACAAGGCGATCTAGTTCTTGGCGCAGACGGTTTATGGTCGCGGACGAGGACCTTTTTGCTTGAACAACAGCTAACGCCGAAGCCAACTGGGGATCTTGCGTATCGAATTATACTCAAGCTAGAGGATATCAATGATCCGGAATTACGGAACTTAGTTTCAAACCCATCTGTCAATTTCTGGATTGGCCCGGAATCTCACGTTGTGGGGTATTCAGTCCGACAGGGTCGCATGTATAACCTCGTTCTATTGCGCCCGGATGACTTACCTGAACACGTGAGTCGCTCTGCTGCCGATGTGGATGAGATGCGGAAACTATTCGAACCATGGGACCCAATGTGAGTTACTCTCTCGAATGATTAGTCTGCTAGCTATTACTCACCTGAGGTTTATGACAGCTTGAATAAGTTGCTGGCATGTGTGGACCGAGTGGATAAATGGCGACTGATGCATAGTAACTCTACCTTCACCATTCTTGATGGAACTACTATTGGATATAAGTCTAATATGAACGGTGTTTCTAGTCTCTCCCTTGGACACTTGGGTGAATAAGGACTCTACTTTCCTCCTAGCGTAAGTTATGCCTCTTGTATTCGTAACCCCCTACTAGACCACTAACCCTACTAAACTCAGGGGCGATGCATGTCACCCAATGCTACCGTATCTTGCGCAAGGTGCCAATTCTTCCCTGGAAGACGGCGCTGTCCTTGGTCGGCTACTTAAATATGTAACTAGCCGCGACAAGCTAGCCCCTGCGCTCGAGCTATATCAACAGCTACGAAAAGCCCGAGGCGAGGCAATAGCAAATGAGGCATTAGGTCAGGTAGGTTGAGTACCAGTGAGGGGGAACATTTACGTGCAATATATTAACTTATACACGACTTAAGAGAGACTCGTTCCATTTACCCGACGGCCCTTCTCAGGAGCAACGAGATGCTATCTTCCTCGAAAGTCTGGGCAAGGAACCAACACCGAATTTCCCTAGTCGCTGGTAAGAGTTAAACGAAAACTTTAAATTCACCGTTGAGCTTATACAGCTAACGAGTAGCTCATATTTAGGACCTGCCCTACAGTACAACCGTGGCTATATAGCTATGATTCTGTAGTTGAAGCTGACAAGGCTTACGCGGCGGGTCCATTCTGATTCCCATAGATTGTGCACCCGCACACTCCTGTCCTTGATTTAACATAAAAAGTATATAGATATACTGTTTACATTTTACCTTAAACATGGACCTATAGGGTTTACTCTTAGATTTATATACATGGCACCACATGTTAGATATGACACTTAGGTAGAACGTCCATAGAACCATTCTTTAAGAAGCACCATTAACCAGGTGGAATTTAACCGAAGGTTCGACATAAAACATTCCATATCCAGGTGGAAACCCCTGTACATATAAATATCTGTGTATCATATCGAATGATGTCGGCTCATCATGACTCCTAATAGCTTCGCCCAATTTCATGATACTTCAACCGGGCATGAGTTACGGCATAATGAAATCCCGCAAAGACTGCTCGAGTTCCAAAACCGATCTATCTAAGTTATCCAATATCAAGGGAACTGGATTGTGTAGAGGAGACCAGCTATTCCGAGCATCACTCTTATCGTTCGATCGTCCCATGTTGATTCTATTACGAACATCCTCCAGCCCTTCCTTGATCCTCGTTAGCATCCGAATAATTAGCATCCCTATAATAAACATCTGTTCCTCCTCGGGAACTTGGAACTCATCAACGGTGATCTTCATCGGAGGGGCTGTTATCAGGGGAGCGTTTGAAGTTTGTCGTAGGTGCGCGCCGCGGTTCGCGCCACGAGACTCCCTAGCAGAGTCATTCTCCGCCCTGGGTGAAGCTGCGTTCGTAATAGCAGCACCAGAAATTATCGACACGTTACTCCCAGGAGGGTTTTCGGTAGACGCATGCTTCTGCTGCTGGTATGTGAGAAACCTCCACACACGTTTCACTACCGTGCCGAGACTAATAAGTAACAATTGCAACGCGCTACAATCTTCGTCATCCCTGCATGACTGGCAACTCATACTTGACTTCCACAGACGCAGGCATCGGTTGGCCACATCCAGCGTAATAACAATAAAATGAGGATCGTGAGTTCGGTCCAGTTCCTTGATATGACATAGGAATCGGGCATGTTGCTGGAGGCAACTACACCGAGCAAGCTCACTTCGATGTCCAAAGTCTTGGTTACTTGGCGATGTGGCTCTGTAATTATATGGCTGTTGATAACCGACTTGCACAGCGTTAGGCTGCTGTGCCCTTATGATAGGAGACTGTTGCAATTGGTCTAAATCCATCCACGGCTCTTGGTCACCCTACATAGGGTAGACTACAGTCAGACTTACATCCAGAGCCATGAATAGGCAGTAAATAGTCGAGAATAACGAAAAGGGGCACTTACCTGTACGAGAAAAGATCTAGTTGCGACCTCCGTCTCCTCAAGGTTAGCATGATCTCGGACAGGTACTGTCTCTGGGCTCGAGAACGTATATGGCGAATCTGACAATGCGTTTATAAGTACATCATTGAGGCCAGCCGGATCATCCTGTTGGACATGGCTATCTAACAGAGGATCTTGAGCAGTCACTCTGAGATGACGACTTTGATTTGGTAACCCCGTCGTCTTGATAGTCGAAGGGATTGCTTTCCTGTTAGCTGCACCCTTTGGCGGACGGCCTAATCGATTCGAGATGCTATAGTGGCATTGACTGCCCGATCTGGTGCAAGCTATACACGGATTTCCTCGAGAGCACTTTGTCTTAGCTCTATAACAGCTATCACAGGTGGCGCGCACTTTATAAGCGAGTGGTCGCATCGCAAGTCCGAATTGTGAATCAAAAGGGTTAATTTGAATTGGTCAATTGGTTAGCGAACCTATTCGAATTGCCCACATCAGGAATATTAAGATTGTGTAAGAAATTTTCGACGCTGTACTATCTAAACTCGGGGTGGTGAACGCTGTGCTCTCTTACAACACGTCGAGCAAGCCCCTGTCAGGAGTTAAGATCGCGGTGATCCCATTGGAAACACGCCAAATGTAGTAACATTCCTGAATGGTTGACAGGGATATTCAGCGATTCCGATTGACTGTCTTCCTATTTAGGAAATCTTCCCCACGATTTCCATAGTGGCCCGGAACCAACCCGAATTGGGTTCCTCCTCGTAGGAATAACTACATGGAAGCCATCTTCCAGACCTGAGACAAGAAAATGATAAGTGATCAAGATAAATTTACTCTAACCTTCATATGGTTCTTCGATATAATCAGCATGATAGCATATGATCGGACTCCGAAAGGTGGGCCATAAATAGGATATTGGTAACCCTGTAAGCATGCTCGTTACTCACTAACGTGATCGATGACAGATGAGGATAGTCTTGTTAAGAGGAAGCTCTTCAAAACAAATATAACTATAAAGATAAAGTTACAGTATAATATTTCATATTAGAGCGCTGGTTTAGGATTCTTCATTACTCGAAAACGACTTCTTGGTCGCTCCATCTTCGCTGCTTGATTGATTCACGATCCCTTTCCAGAAAGAGCACCAATTCCCCCAACGCCGTAAAACTTTCGCAAGTTCTTGCTGGATAACCATTCCTCAGGCACCGACATACTTTCCATGTCTAACGAGTATTAGTCCGACATATCAACAATAGATTGTTACCTAACTCACATTCTCTCTTAGCCCGACTGCTTTCGGCTGTATCATGCCATAACCTTAAACACCATGTGGCGGCCAGGGCGTCTCTAGTTCCTCCTTTTATTGATGCTGCGATTACTAATTTATGTTGGCCATCTTTGGTATCTTCGTATGCCACCCGTTCGCCATTCGCGTTGGTCCACGTATAACGAGCAGGTGTCCGTTCCTTCTTGACATTGAACACGAGTTCGGGTTGCTCATCGAATAAAGGCTTATCTGTCCAGCTTCTCCCCGGGCTCACGAGAACCTTGAATGTAGTCTTCCCAAGCCGCGACTTGGTTATCTCCAAGCTGATATTGCCTAGTGTATCAGGCGACACAGAAGTGAGATAATAGGCCGGAGTATCCGTACGGTACTTCGCACCTAATGGATGCGCCAGGTAAAATATGTGTTGCTTTCGACTATCAGTATGAATGTCAGCAGAAGTTAATGTGTCGACATCCGATAACTGATAGTTTTCGATTCTCTTGAAGGTCATCGATGTGGCCTTCTGTGGGATGGCGGTCACGTCTCGGTCTATCTCATAAAGCCAATTGGTAGGGTCGGCCTCGGGTGCTATGTATCCATCCTTAAGCACAAGCGCTATTGGATTCAAGACATCTTCTAGTTCGTTTGAACCCTGATGAGAAAGCAAGTTCTCAGTACTCAATTCCGCCGTCATTGTGACTTATTTGGCATATTTCATAACAAACTCGTTCGATTCATTCTAAATCTTTTAATTGAGATTTAAAGATCCCGTCGGGCCAACCATATTTAAACTAGTGACGTGGCCCAAGACCTTGCAGGCCGATTTTTTGATCGCCACCAAGCACTGCCACCGTATTCTTGGCTCAAACAGATCGAATCTACTTGAGCTAATATTTTCGCGAAAAAGACGGTCTTTAGAGTGTTGATAATCCAGTATTCTGATCTAGTAAAACTGAAGCATTTTGAAAATTAAAAAGGTACAAGCAATATTCCTCCTCCACTGTCGTTATTTATATACATCGAGCGAAGTCTCACAAGGCCTCGGGGAATGGTTTGGATGATCTAAATACATATGTCTCTTCTGAACTATACATGCATATAAATAGAAAGAGATTTATGTTCAGCGTATAAAAGGCCAATGGTTAAGCTGATTACGTAGGTAGGTATCCAACTAGGTAACTTCTTTCGGGATATATCTTTGCTAGATTAATCCCCTACCTAGGTTAGGTAGTTACCTAAGGCATATGCATGATTTCGACAATGAACTCCAATGAGTTATATACACCTATATACTCGCATAAAATCCGTGTTCATAGTTTATATATCGGCTTATAGAAGTTGCATCAATTTTTAGCTTAAACAGACCTCGGCTTTAATCTACTATTACCTACTAAATAGGTAGTTATCGATTCGTAACAAGAAAATCCCGTAAGTCTATTTGGTGTAAGTACATCTTTATAAAATTGAACATGACAGTCTCAGAATGATGTCGTCCCGTTGATTCTTATAAGAGATTATAGAGCACTGCATCCAAGTTGGTTGGTCATGCTTACATTATTGGGAGCTATACCTATCACTCGTTGTGACATCTACAACGCTATGCGCCATGTTCACACTCGAAATCTAGGCAAGTTACATTGCGATGTAGGAATTAAGCCTATATCAGCATCGCGCTTATCACTCGGGTGAGGGCCAATTAAAAAAAACAATAGGACTTCGTAGCATCATTGTTACTGGATGGAACAGCTCCTCCGTTTTTTCCTTGGCTTCACTCCCTACGATTAATGAATCGTTTTAGTCTAATAGCATTCATCAATAAGCCCTATAAAGTCAAGATTACAAGACACTAATTAAACAAAATCTCACCTTTTGTCATGGCCAAGGTATAAATGTAAGTTTCGTTTGCTTCAACTTACCCAAACTTAGAATCTCTTCAGGGGGGATCTGCAGGACTTTTTGTTGTTTTTTTGCTGCCCAAGCACGGACTCCTGGGGTTTCTAGAGCCAATACATTTCAGTAAACCCAAAGCATGGCTTATTAACCAAGCCACACTTCTTTTCAGCTCGCATAGGATTGCTCCAGTGGCGCAGCACGTTGCGCCTTGGGATCTTAGACTTGATCGGTATCGCAGAGCACAGCCGCAATTAGGGGGTGATCATCCCGTCAACCATCAATTGTACATAAAGGCTTAATCAACCCGATGACGTGAATACTAGAAAGATCCATGCTCATCGCATGATAGCAATTGACTGTCGTAAAATTATACCAATACACCAATATTTACGAAAATCTATGGTCATGCAAAAGCGAAGATCGCACAAGAAATCGCGTAACGGCTGCCAGAACTGCAAAAAGTGGCACACAAAATGCGACGAACAAGGTCCGCCTTGTAATAACTGCGTACTCCGAAAGGCCACTTGTGTCTACAATCGACCCAATGCCGAAGCTTCTAGAGATGGAAGCTCTTTAACTATGCGTCCCAAATTTGGGGCCATAGCAAGATATTCCGCTGGTGTTGAACGACCACGCGGTGACCTAGGGACAATATGTGCGGCTTATGGAGGACCAACTAGACTCCTAGAGCTTGAATTGATGAATCAATGGTCAACACATACATACAAGTCATTTTGTGGCACCCAGGAGGATGTGGATTACTTACAAACCGTCTTACCACGTGCAGCCCTCCGGTACGACTTCATGCTGAACTGCATGTTTGCCATATCGTCTTTGCAAATAGCAAGGACAGTCAGCGAAACCCACTCCAGAAAGTACGTCAACGCGGCACTCGAATTCTACAACCAGGGCAGCACCTCATTTCGATCTCAACTGGGGAGCATGAATGCCGACAACTGTCACATCCTATATATGTTCTCTGCTATAGCGGTTGCCGTCCATCTTTCGATACCTCAGCAATTTCCTAGTTTGCTCGATCTGGCAGGGGTGGCTTTCGACCTAGTCAATGGCAGTACTAGCGTTGCGATGCTGGGAATGCCATGGCTTCTTAATAGCCCATTCCCACTACGCGCTATGCTGAGTCGCATGGGCGCATCAAAAGATTTAATAGATCCAGATGTTAGAGCTGCCCTAGACAGATTACATTCTCTCAACGAGCAGCAACACGCGGGTACACCCAAGCCAATAGAAAGCATCAACGATACGGGAACTATCATCATAGTGCACGACTACGAGCTGTACCAAACAGTAATCCAAGGCTTAGAGATGGCCTATGCAGAGGAAGCGGCAGGAGTTTTGGAGGGGTTCGGCTCCGGATTTCCTGGAATAGCGGGGAAGAAGTTCGCGTCACTTGTCGGCAGACGCGATCCCTTCGCATTGCTCATTGTCCTCCACTGGACCATATTACTGAACGAAATCAATGTCAGATTCTGGTGGGTGCAGTCTTTAGCGTTGCCATTGGGCCAAGAGATCGCGGACTTTTTAAGGACTTCGCATCCTAGTTTGGCCTTAGAATGGGCCGACGCTATGTCGTGGGCTTTGGGTCGACTTGGCTTGCTAACATCTCGATCACGAGAGTTATCATACATCCATGAGTCGGACGAATTGGAACAGACAGCAAGGGCTTCGTCTCAGCCGATAATGCAATCTAGCAGAATCTGTTTTAAATAGAAAGTGCCCTGGTGGCTTAAAAAAACAACGAAATACTAACTACTATAAACTCTCCCCTATTCATTTCAACACAGGTCATATCCTTCACTGCTTAACCCCTCCAGTAATATCAGCCAGTCTATGTATTTCGCGTGCCATTCCATCCTGATGTCCTTACCTCGTCCTTCTTCTAATCATGAAAGTCTCTTTTTACCTTAGGTATAAGAGCGATAAGTTCCCGAGTAATATGACATATACTGTAGGTTAAATACACTCAAAGCTAAAAGGCGTTACTCCTATTCTATGCCTTTGAGACTTCCTTCTTATTCCTAATATCCTTCCACCCGATTCCCCACGAGAAGACGAAACAAGCCGCACCCATTCCAGCGGTCATGTAAAAGATACGGTCAACGCTTTTTGAGTATGCCACTAGCACACTGGCTATTTCTCCCGGGCTGATTATGGTGCGGAAGCCGGTAGCCCCGGCATTGATAATAGTTTCAGGGTCGACGGAAGGTGCATACTCAGGAATCAGCGTCTTCAAACTATTGGAGAATATTGTCTCGGCAAAACTGAGGAATAGAGCCCCGCCGAAATTCTGGGAGAACATGAGAAGCGCCATGGCAACGGAAATTTGAGCGGGAGGGAGTGTATTCTGGACAGCGAGAATCGGCTACAATGATGAGTTGAGAGTCAGACCATTTAAAAACACATATTAGGGGGTGGGATAAAGGAGCTTTACCATTTGCATTCCTAAGCCACGACCAACTCCGTGGATGATTTGATAGCCTATCCATGTTCCTGTTGATGTCGTCGGGGATAGGGTAGATAAGATACCGTTAGCAATTGTCACCATGACCGCTCCAATAACGGCAAATGGTAGGTAGTAACCAACCCTTCCCACTATTATATATGTTAGTCATGGAAACGCTCTACCTAGCTGCCATTCTACTTACCCAGCCAACCAGATAGGACGGAAGTGAAGAGCTGGCCCAGGATACTTGGAAGGAGATACACGCCACTTAATAGGGGTGTTGCTCCTTTGACGCCTTGGAAATATACCGGCAGGTAATAAGACAAACAGAAAAGTTGGGACATGAGAAGTCCATACGACAAGCTACTCGCCCACACAGTCCGTTTTCGAATCATTGAGAATGGAATCATCGCTTCGTCTCCTTTACAATATTCCCAGGCCAGAAATACGATAAACGTCACGCCAGAACCGCAGAAGAGTCCAATAATTCGAGAACTATTCCATGCAAACTGGAATCCGCCGTATTGCAGAGCAAGGAGCAATTCAATGGCTGAGGGCGCGAAGAGGGCAAAACCAAGGAGGTCGAGTTTCGAATGAAGCGTACGGAGAACCGACAAGGCTTTCGGCTTGGACATTTGTTCGGGTATGTAGACGAAAGCTAACATGATCGCAACGAGACCACCGACTGGGAGGTTAATATAGAAGCCTGGCGTTACTAATTAGTATGGTGGATAGGACTACAGAAGCTTGGTGACTTACACCATCTCCACGTGGTGTATTGTGTTAGTGCTCCGCCGATTAGAGGCCCCATTACCAGACCAAGATTTGATACTAGTTAAAGTAATAGTGAGTATTTGGTTCCCGGAGCAAGCCTCTGGTTTAGACTTACCACCAATAACAAGCCCCATCAAAGCTGTTCCGATCATTAGTCTATCGCAGACTCTCAATTCTCCCAAAGGTCAGGTAGGTACTTACTTGGTCTCTTTGCCATAGGGACGCCACCCGCGAGGATAGTGAAAGCTCCGTTCATAATACCCGAGGATCCCGCTCCAGCGATTGCCCTCCCAACAATGAACATCTTGGAGGAGTTTGCGACACCACAGAGTAAAGATCCCAGTTCGAAGATGCCGAAGAACGTCATAAACGTCCACTGCATGTAGGTAACATGAGTAACATAATCAAGCGTGTGGTCGGGCTATGGTTACTCACTTTTGAGTTGAAGTTCATGAAAATCTTCCCGGTTAGTAGTTGGAGAGCCGCACTGGATGCATGTCAGTGGAATATTTAGTATAGGAACAAGGGGCCATACCTTCCAAGCTGATACGCTCCTCCATACCAGCCAATATCAGCAAGAGAATGGAATTCACTTGTGATCTGAGGAATCGCCTATAATGCTTCAGTTTCTAGGGTAGACTAACCATGTGAATTATTACCTACCGTAGCTACTATAGATGTATCCAGCATGATGAGAAGGCAGACGAGGGTGATAGCGACCGTAATGCTAAGAAGTTTGAAGCCAGTTAACCATTGTTCCTCTTGAGTGTTGACCGGCCTAATTGGTTCTTTGGGAGGTGTATCAAATTCTTCCTCAGGTGGAGGGGGCGTGTTCTCCCGCTTGTCTAGCTCTGAAGTTGTCATCGACGCCATTGTGCTAAAGGATAGGGGGGTAAGAGAAGAATCACAATGCAGGCAGCTGTCATCCTTTCTGAATAGACTTCAATTAAACCCGTCCGAGGCGTTTTATAACAGCGCAGGAGCCCATTTTGTATTAGTATTGTAGAAATTTCGCGAAATGTGATGATCGCGACTGGTAAGAGGGCATAAAGGGGTTCCCCGGATTTCAGCGACAGAATATCCAAACCCGAAAATCGAAATCCGACGCACCAATCATCTGCGTCAGTCTCAACCACTTCTTTCTACGCTCCACGCTTAGATCATCCAAAATAGCTGAACGAAAATATCTGCCCCGTGGGCTGGACTTTCATTTAGCACATCTCCTGGTGCAGACGGACTTTCAATCGTTCCGCTTATACTACCGCATTGCCAAAGTTGCCCCGAGATTCGTAATTCATGACTACGAGTCAGGAGCTAGCCTACGACTTACCTACTACTGCATTACATGTACTCTCTGAAAGCTAGTAGAGGATAATCCACAAGTTTCCCCTATACAGTGAACACGCAAGCGGTAGCCGGAAGTACTAGATCATTTACACGCTAATAATGCTCATCCCCGTTCTATAATACATAGATACATTATAGCGGTGCTAGCTCGGAGGAATATAAAAATCCATAAGCCAGTCGTTATCCAGGAAGTCCATCCCAAGAAAGTCTGAGAACGGGATCTCATCGAAATTCTGCGGCGGAGTGGTAATAGGGAGCTCAGGTTCGTTTGGGCGTAATTCTGCTTCCCACCCAGGTCGCAAAGCTCGGAACATCTGTGCGGCGCGAAAAAATATGTTCCTTTCTGGAACACCGCTACTATCTAAACCAGCAAGAACTTCCACCTGCTCTAGGTTGCTAATAACGCGATCTAAAGTAAGAATAGGGTACATAATTCCAGTACTGTTTCCGCCATGTGCTGGACCACCCATTGTCTTTAGTCGGTAAAGCGTGACTAGACAACGTAGTAGCTGCGAAAATATCGAAGACGGAAATCCAATATATTTATCTGGGGTTATTGTAAAGAAAATATCAAACCAGGATTTTATTGATGCAAGGCTCGCATTGACAGTTTCTTGTTGGGATGTTAAGGGCTTGCCGTGGAGAAATGGTGAAAGAGTAGTCTCTAGCTCTGCGCTATATAAATGTAAAAGCAATACCTCTGCCATACTATGAGTGACAAGTCCTAAGCTAGTTGCTGTGGTGCCTTACCGTGGTTTTGATGACTTCGTAAGATACTATTTTTGACATCTTGCAACTGGGAGTAGAAATTTTCAAGATATGTAGAGATAGGCCGTGTTGCTACACCATACGCAGATTTCTGGTTCGTTCTTTCGATTATTAGTTGTAGTTGTAGCTGTTTAACAAGGATCGCATCGTTCGGGCATTCTTTTTCCTCAATTAGCTTTAGGATGCAGTCATCCATATGCGGTGTCCAGCGTAATGCGTCAATCTTCTGCAAAAATGAAGATACGCTGTACTTAGATGGTAAGTTTAGAGTCTAGGAGGACTAAACAGTGAGCTTACATAGACGTAGCTAGGAAGCAGCTGACCACAGCCCGGCGCTCCTCCATGGTCCGTTGTGTAGTAGGTCTTGTATATTTCCTATTTCCACATAGAGTTAACTCGGGATCCTTAGAAGCTGGCTTCGTGAGTCCTAAGTCGAATACTAAGGACACTGCGAGCTGAGAAAAGAGTGTCAGAAAAGGTTCGCGCGAAACTTGGTAATTGCCCCTGGAAAGTATTAGCATGGATTCCCTTGATTCTAGCTAGTAATGGAATTAGGTATATACCATCCAATGAATGCCAGGAGACCTAGTAAGAGGTCCATACTCTTTGTAGATTTAATTATCATCTCTTGTGCTACCATTTGCCGTATTTTCCTACCCAAAATCTGCTGCTGTAAGGTCGACTTAGAACCTATTGCCATTATACAAAGCCATAGGAATGGCCGCTCTAGCCGTAGCTGATGAGCAGCCATGCTGGATGTGATATTGAAAAACGGAAAATATTTCAGCTTGAAAGTTTTGAAATTGGAAAGGTATTCTTCTGCCTCAGCTAATGAGGGTTCATATGACGAAGCCATATAATCGGAACCTGTAGCATGGTCCTGTATGTCGTGAATATTGCCATCAGAACCAGTGGAAGGTGAGTCTCTACCACCAAGTGAATGATAGAGGTGAGTATTAAGTTCCGTCTGGGTATTGCCGTTAAGCGGAGGGGTGCCCATAGAAGCCGGGGGCTGAGAAGATGCAACGACTGAACCACCCGACGCACTGGTTTTAATAAGTGATATTAATCCGTCCAGCTTTTCCTCAAGCCGTGCCGTCTTCTTCGTTTTTGCACGACGGGCTGTTTGAGGCCGCGTCGCCGGACCGACTCTCCCGGGCGACATTCTCTATTTAGTCGATGACATCTGGCTGCATTAGGTCTTTTAGGGACTCATATAAGGGAGAAAGGTATAGATATCTCCCTACCTTTCACAAGGACCTCCAACTGGACGAATAATACATTTGCATTTAGACTGCGCGCAACTTGCGCAAGCCTGACCGTATGGTGCCGGCGTACCGGAAGGGGTTGATGGGTTCTGATCCATATTGGGCCATCGGGATATTATTGAGGGGTACGATGCGTTAACCAACTGTGCTTTAGATTACCCGAGTAGATAAATATAGACACGCAACACTAGGGGAGAGCGACGCGGCTCATTCGATATTGATGAATAATCCATTGACGTTTGATCTAAAGTGCCATGCTCGAACTTTGAAAAAAACATTATTTTAATTTTTTTAAATGCAAAATTCGTTATTTTAATAAATTTAAATAATATAATTTATTATATTAAATTTTTTAAATTAATTATTAATAAAATTATATAAATAAAAATATAATTTAAAATATAATATTATTTAAAAATAATATTAATTTAGTAATAAAAAACGTATTAAATCGGTAATAATTACATTATTTTATATAAAAGCGTTACACCCGCGAAAATCGCACAAGTATTACATGTATTTCCATATAAATTTACTAGTGCGCGACCGTATTTCCCATGCTTACCCCGTTAAATTTTTTATTTATTAAATTATTTTATTTAATTTACCGAATTAATTATTTAATTAATTAATTAATTAATTAATTAATTAAATAAACGTTATATTTATTATTTATTTCGTTTTAAAATACGCGTATATAATTATATAAAATATTATAAAATTAATAAATAATTTTAAAAAATTAAAATTTTATAAAAATATTATTAAATAAACGGTAAAAAATTTAATTAATAAAAAAATATATATAATAAAAAACTACGAAAAATAAAATTTATTAAAAATTATAAATAAATATTAATAAATTTATATACGTAAAAAAATATTTATTAATATAAAATTATTATAATTATTATTAATTTAATACGTTTTTTATTATTAAATTAATATTATTTTTATTTAATAATTAATAATTAATTTTTTTTTAATTTTTAATTAATTTAAAAAATATAATATAAAAATAATATTTTAATTTAAATATTAAATAAGAGCAACACTAGTTCGGCAGTGGGGGCGTACTAAGTCGGCAGTAGCCACAATGGCTTTATACCAACAAGTACCTCCCCGCGCATACAAATTTACCAGTGTTCATTTGTAACTTTTGGCAAATCTTATCTTTCGTGGCTTTTTACCATGCACGCCCTCCTATTGGTCAAATCCCTCACCGCCTACCTGGCAATATTCTCATAAGGCCTCAACCCCTTGAAATCGTCAATTCAATTAAAAACGATACGGTCGCAGACGCGCATTTCAAGGCAAATACGAGATCTTTTCTAATCGGGTAATTTATCAATTAATCGATTGATTGACTGACTGACTGACTGACTGACTGACTGACTGACTAGTTGGAATCGATAAGGTAATTGAGGTTGGTGGTAGATTGAGAGATTCGAGGTTTAGCGGGGTGGTTTAGCGGGGTGGGCATTGGAAGTACGGTCGCGCATTAGTAAATTTGTAAGGAGATACATGTAGTACTTGTGCGATTTTCGCGGGTGTGGCGCTCCCATACAAAACTGTGTGGCTACTGCCGAGCTAGTACGCCCCCCACTGCCGAACTAGTGTTGCTCTTAAATAAATATATATATTATTTACGATTTTATTAATTTTTTCCCATGTTCGGTACGAATTAATTATATTTTCCGATTAAAGTAAAATTATTATCTTTCACTTACACATCACTTATTTTTACCTCCTATATTACTTGTTAAAATAGTTATCGTTTCATTATCGATAAAACACTAGGATGAGTTTATTATGTCAGGTCTTGAACCGAACCAACCGCGCGATGCTTCGAGCACTTCTGGCCCCCCGCGTGCCTCTTCAGGCTCTACGCCAAATATCCTAATAGCACCTTCTATCGAACCTTCTTTCCCCAAGGTAATGCTACCCTTTTGCAAGCGAAAGCAAATGACGTATAATATCGATGACCGTCTGACGGATTATGTCTCCGTCTATCACCTATATTATCCTCTTAAAACCGCTAATTACCCTATGTTACGATTCCTAACGACTGATTGTGGTGCTCAATACTTGATGGTATATTATGGTTGTTGCATTGTGGCGAATAATCGCACAAAAGAAGACGAAGGCAGAGATATCACCAACTTTGCGGGTCCATTCCTATCTACAAAACCCACCGTTGACGGCCGCATTAAGGTACCCGAAAACGATATCATCCCTGCCGGCAAATACTTCTTCATCATCCCCGATTCCGCAACTCCGTCTGAATCCTCTCGTGGCGAGCATTACCCTGTTACTCCAACTTTCGATGATTGGCAGCCGCCTGATAAGATACCGCGCCCTTGGATGGATGTAGAGGTGCCCTTGGACAAAACTATCGCCAAACCAGGTGACGTCCGGAAATCCGAGCCGTGCTTCATCTCGGGCGCTTATAACGGGGTTGAACAAGCTCACATTATGCCACTGTCGGAAGAGAGATGGATCTTGCAGAATGAAATTGGTAACAAATATCCCAAACCCGAAAAGAAGGTAGTTCATGATTGGAGAAACAAGATCCCTCTCCGAAAAGATCTCCACTTCCTATGGGATCACGGCTACTTGACATTCTTCCCAAAGTCTCTCACGTGTACCTCCCCGAAGAAATATGTGCTAGCAATACATGTTAGCCGCAAAACCGCAAACGCCATACCGACGACGACGATGTAGAAGAAAAATGCGATGAACTCGATGTCAAAGACATCTGCAAGCATAGGAGCGGCACGTCGCACCTCTATTCGCCACGATTCCGCACCGAATCAACGAACAATCCGAAAAGGCAGCGAACCGATGAGGGGGGAGATGAAGAATACCTATCATCTACCGAGTCTCAAGACAAATACCTATCTCCGTCCGAATCCTCCTCATCTAGCATGTATGATTACGATTGGGCTACCGATGAAGATGTCGAAAATGATGACGCGGAAAGTGATGAGATGCTGATGGTATCTCGCAACTAATTGATACCGATAAGAATTTGGGTAAAGTTGTCCCCAGCAACGAAAAACACGAAGGCGAAAATGCTCGGTAAGGCTCTCCAGCAGTCCGATACATTATCATCGGCTTACTTCTCGAGGAAATTCGTAATACTGATAACCTGTGTTTTATCTTATACATGATAGCATCGTTGATTACTAGTGCTGCCAAGAATTCCCTAAGCCGTACTGCGTACAATTGCACCTAAGGTAGGTAACGCAGAGTTTGACTAAGGACTTGGTTGAGGCTCTGAGAGGGGTTGCCCACGTCGTAAGGCGTCAGTATTCGAGTGGGGGGTTTTCCTTAAAGCAATTGGCGTAAATGGTAGAGGATATCTATAATACAATTATTACAACCTCGACTATCTAATTCGTGGGCACATTGGGGCGGATTCTTATGAATAATCATCCCTCTAGTATCCTGCACGCTTTCCTAAATCTACTTGTAATATTAACCCTAAACCATGGGTCAATATTTTACCATCTCCTATAATGTTTATCCAAAATCAGGTTGCCACTATCACGGAACGCGGTGATGATATGGCATGTAATTTGAAGATCGGCGCTTCTCGATGTGAATGACGTTCAAGCCGCGGGTCGGACCGGATCCGTATGTTATCTGGTATTGGTATTTTAACCGGCCGAACGGAGCTCCACTGATTTCCCGGGGAAATCTGGAACACGGTCGAAGACAGGTTCTAGCCTTTCGTGTATTATGTGTATTATGTTATCATCTACCCGGTTCTGTCCGATGATGTTTTACTACTGCAACAAGACGGATTGGGCTACTTGGCGCTAATTGTTAGTGTCTGTTAGCGCTTTGATGACTTCACGAAAAACGCTTCATAACGTCTTAACGTTGATTTGAGGATACGTTATCAAGTAATTGCCCCGGTTTTTCGGCTTGTAGATTGCTAGAATAAGAAAACCATGTAAGTAAAATGATCGCATTTGATATACCGAACCGTGCACACTTATACTGAAGCTCACATGGCCTTCTGAGTTTTCTCGTAATCCGGAGATTAAGTGTCATCCATTACGTTGCGCAAACCAACTAAATACATTGTTTGATGCCGCTTCTATCCATCGTGGCTGAGACTCTCGAAGGTTTACGTAACTAAGCCAATCTAGGAGACCCATATGATCTTAATATTCCTTGGTCTTACATAGTTAGAGGCATCGATACGATAGTTATTTGCATAGGACCCATTAGGACCCAGAATACCCCAGAAAGACGGAAGATATCGGAATAGCTCCTGATGCAACTAGCCCCAATTACGGGATGAACTTCGGCAAACAATAATGGACGAAAGGGGAAAGATGGTACTACGTATAGATTCCTGGATGAGCCTAGATTTCTAAACCGCACGTTGGATGCGGATATGCGATGCAAGGACGATTACGCAGTGCAAGTCGGGCCCTAGTCTGCTTATTGGTCACACCGCCGATCCTAGCAGCTTGAAAAAAAAAAATAAAAAATTAATACCTTACCCAAGTCCCGAATGATTCCCCATACATGGTTGAACGGGATGGAAAAAGTCGGGTCGCTATTATTGTATATACCTATTTACGTTTCCATGCAGGGGCCGTTATCAACAAGCCCCTTATAGCTGAAAGTCTTCTTCAGGAGGGTTAACCAATGAAAGGGTTGGATATTAGTTTACGTGCTGATAATGTAGAGAACTTCATAAGGTCTACCAAGGCACAAGATGCCATAGAGTGAAACCCTCGGAAAGTTAAGGACCCAGTATCCCGGCATAGATTTTCCGATAAGACATGTGATAGGTAGTAAGGTTGTTTTGCGGTATGTTCCAAGGTAATAGTAGGAAAATATTTACCGATAACTTCCATCTCCTGATAGACTTGTGATAGATATGTCTTAGGTACGTAGGTACTTGATAATGTGGTCTAGTACATGTATTTGAAGCTGTAATTCGGACTGTCTTAAGTCTTGAGTATTTCCTTGAGTTGTGCCTACATATGTAAATAGTTTAATATTAACGTCATATTTTTCATTAAATGACATTAGTCCCGGCGTAACTGCATTTAGGTCTTAGGTCTTGTATAATGGATTCCCGAGGCTCTAAGGAAAGGTACATCTTACTTGTACTTTTCCGGATCCTTTGCCCATGTACCCGGGTCTACCCTTCAACGTGCTGATAGCCCTGTTGTGGGGCTGTTGAAAAGACGGGGAAGTACGTATTAGTACCCCGCCATCCTTTGCCGGTTCTCCAACTTCCATTCCCCCTGATTCAAAATTTTTTCTTCGTGCATGTTTTACACAATCTGCAAGTAACAACAATATGGACAAGATAATTTTCTGGAATGATCGGTAAAGTTCTAGTTACTCGGAACAAGTAGGTAAATACATCAACGATAGTTGTATCGCGTTATGTAGATCTTGATGTACAAACGACGAAAATGATGGGTAAACTCGAGACCGACAGGCTATAATCCTAGTCGGGATATTTGATAGGTTGCGATAGGTTGCGATAGGTTGCAGTAGGTTGCAGGACGTTGCAAGGGTTGGAGAGAGGCTGAGGGAAAAAACGGAATAGAACGAAAGTCAATTGCATATGACACCACACACCAACTCTCACACTCCTAGATGCCGATCCACCAAGTCTACCTAGACCTTACCAAACAAATCTCTTACCTCGTTCAAAAGATCTTTGACGGCTTATCCTTTACGCGCTACGCAACGCCACTCCACATGAATCCATGCTAGGTTTACCGAGACAAGAAACAAAGAGAAGCCCTGTTCAGCTCGCCTTCCCGATGATGCAGGGTGGCCCGCTCCGGTTTGAATTCGTGCCTCAGTGCCTAATCAATGACAACCAAACTGCTGGCCAGTGGAATGTCTGCTTCAAACTTCGCCATCTCCACATCTTCCTTCTCTCCTATATATCCTCGGGTCCGTGCCATGACTAGTAGACCGAAAAGTTACCTTCAGTCTACCTGCATTGCCGGCGTTTTGTCCACTACCCCATTTAATCAAATTAGATATCGACATTCCCCGTTTATCTTCGGCTGCTATTGTCCCTTTATCTGTTATAATCGTGTCCTATCCCGAAATTCGTCCAGCTTAAGAACCATGGCCGACCCAGTTGTCAGAACCGCTTCTCCTTACACCGATCCCACAGTAAAAGGTCCAAAGTCTCAGCAGCTCACCAATGGTCATTCCCACTCTCTTCTTCAGCACAGCAAGAGTAAGTGAACCCCGAGGAAGACGAGCAGAACGAAGTGTTCTCGTACATGTCGTATTAGAGAGCTAACAGCATTGCTCTAGTGATTCCCAACAACAAAGTCAACAAGACTGCCCTTCACCCTGGTGGTGTTGAGTAAGTAGCAACTATTCCCAGAGTACACAATGAATGAAGAGTTCTTTGCTAATCCGTTTTCTGTAGGCCCCACCATGAAAGGGAGCACACCGAACTAGGTACGAGTCAAGTCATCCGAACTTAATATTCGGCACTATACACTCATCCTTTGTTCATTGGTCCACTAACATGAGGTTCAGAGGAGGAGCTGCATGAGAAGGCACACATCGACTACGATAGAGTTGCCATTGTAAGTCGATTTCCATGTCAAGGTCCATCTGAAGTCTTCTAGCTAACAAGTATTAGATTCCCAACCCTTCTGTTGCTGCCTTGTATGAAGATGCACTTGTAAGACAACCGCCAAGATCGGATCACGCGACCATCCAACATATACTAATATGGCATTAAAGGTTTATGAGATGGGCTCAGCCATCGCTTCGAGCGGCGCGTTGACGGCCTACTCTGGCGCAAAAACCGGCCGATCACCTTCGGACAAGAGAATTGTAAAAGAGCCGTCATCAGAAAATGACATCTGGTAAGGATTCCCGTGCCTAATACATGTATGATGAAATGATAGCTAACTTCCTTTCAGGTGGGGTCCCGTTAACAAGCCAATGGCTCCTGAGGTAAGAGGATATTCGTCGTCATTATACGTTGAAATATCATCAACTAGCAACACATCTATTCCCCATCGTCTACCTCTAATCAATGATCCCCACTCTCCCTAAAAGTGAACCTTAAAATGATGAGGTTATCACCCTTTACCATTACCTGGTTTGACTATGGCGGCTTCTTTGCGTCACAGATTCCCCAAGTCTAAATTCATTGAGTTTTTTGGTTGGTGGTTACCCCAATTGCCCAGATTCAATTTGCATCACGCACCTCTCGAGAAGTCTCGTAGCGCCTGGCCTAGACCTTTGAGCTGGAGAAGACCCCTGTCACTGGCGTCATCCAAGGCTTCACCCCCTGGGCAACTCGGCCCAGATCCGGCAATAGCCTGCACCCCGCCAATCCGCACTTCCACAAAGCCGGGGATATTTTCAGCCCCACAGGATATTCACGTGTTAAATTTATCCTCATCACAATCAGGACCTACGATGAGTTTTGATGGCTAACATCTACCTGGTATAGGTCTGGAAAATCAACCGTGAACGTGCTGTTGACTATCTGAACACTCGAACGAGGATCTATGTCATCGACGGCTACGCAGGCTGGGACGAGAAGTACCGAATTCGAGTCCGAGTCATCTGTGCCCGTGCCTACCATGCTTTGTTCATGCGAAACATGCTCATTCGCCCTCCACGGGAAGAGCTGGAGCACTTCCACCCCGACTACACGATCTACAACGCAGGAAGCTTCCCGGCTAACCGATATACCGAAGGGATGACCTCGGGAACTTCCGTCGCCATTAACTTTGCCGAGAAGGAGATGGTCATCCTCGGTACCGAGTATGCAGGCGAGATGAAGAAGGGTGTCTTCACCGTATTATTCTATGAAATGCCCATCAAGCACAATGTGCTTACTCTTCATTCATCCGCAAACGAAGGCAAGAATGGCGATGTCACGCTTTTCTTCGGTCTTTCCGGAACCGGCAAGACTACCTTGTCTGCCGACCCTAACCGAGCTTTGATCGGTGACGACGAGCACTGCTGGAGCGAACGAGGCGTTTTCAACATCGAAGGTGGTTGCTACGCGAAGTGTATCGGCCTCTCAGCAGAGAAGGAACCAGATATCTTCGGCGCTATTCGCTTCGGCTCTGTCCTTGAAAATGTTGTTTTCGACCAGGACACCAGAGAGGTCGACTACGATGACGCTACTCTCACTGAGAACACACGATGGTAAGTCTACTTGCTGTAATACGATATAATCAAGATGAAACTAACAATTTCCAGTGCCTATCCCATTGAGTACATCAGCAACGCCAAGATCCCCTGTCTATCGGAGAACCACCCCAGCAACATTATCCTATTAACCTGCGACGCTCGCGGTGTATTACCACCGATATCAAAGCTCAACAGCGCGCAGACCATGTTCCACTTTATTTCCGGTTACACCTCCAAGATGGCCGGTACTGAGGATGGCGTAACAGAACCTCAGGCTACTTTTTCATCATGCTTTGCTCAGCCCTTCCTCGCTCTGCACCCTATGAGGTACGCGAAGATGCTGGCAGACAAGATAGAAAAGCACTCCGCAAATGCCTGGCTCCTGAACACCGGCTGGGTTGGTGCCGGTTACGTCCACGGTGGCAAGCGCTGCCCGCTCAAGTACACTCGTGCTATCCTTGATGCCATTCACTCTGGCGAGCTAGCGAAGGTCGAGTACGAGACGTACGACGTCTTCAACCTCCAGGTGCCTAAGTCATGCCCCGGCGTGCCTGCGGAATTACTCAACCCCAAGACAGCCTGGACTGCAGGAACAGACAGCTTTAATGAGGAAGTTAAGAAGCTTGGCGGATTGTTCATCGAGAACTTTAAGAAGTACGATTCAGAAGCTACAGACGACGTCAAGGCGGCTGGCCCGGTTGTTTAAAGAAATAAAGCAAGACGCTCGGTGGCATCTTTTCTTGTCTTTTTTTCCGGATGTTTTTTTCTGTTCATCAGTTTGGAGTTGAGCATCTGGCGTGATTTCTTGGGGAATGACGCATCCGCGGAACGAATACCACCACGGTCGGTCTACATAAACGTTGTCGAATGCGAAAGACGACACGAAACGCGATGCCAGACGAACAAGGGCTGGCTGTATACATTGAGAACGCAAGGATACCGAGTAATTGCACACGGCGCGAAGACGCTATTGTGGAGGCACAATCCATTGACGGAAGTGCAATCAAAATTAGACAGTTCATTTTTCTTATTAAAAAGAGTTAGGATATAAGAATTTAAAGAAATTAGCTTTATTATTGAATCGTACGAGTGACCTTGTGATAGCTGCTTGGTGAGGTAATTTTCAAACTCGAGAATGGCATTTGCTAGTCATAGCCATCCCATATACAACCCCCCTCGAGAAGTATCACAAGTGCTCAGCATTTTGATATTTTACTAGTTAGAATTAGTCAAAACAAGATGTTTGATATAATCTAATTGTGTATAAGTTGAGTAAAAATGAGTCTAGTGAAAGTTAAAAGTATTTTCTAATGGACGGTAGTTCAACGTATTGCTTAGATAAAAGTGAAGAAAGGCAGGGGTGCCCTGGTTATGTGCACGTTTATTACATAACTTCATATCCTACAGTACCGTTTTAGTCAATTACGGTATGCTCATCTTCTATACTGTGGAGATATACGGTCACTTATGTAGGTTAGACTATGGTCAGGGCTTAACGTATCAAAACCCAAAACCCAAAACCCAAAACCCAACGTAATAATCCCTAATCCCAGCAAATTGAAAGTGGGATGCTACTTAACTCGTCCTTAAATTGGTCAACTTCTCTCTCATATTCTATACGTTGCGCGACGCGCTTAGATTTTATCGAAGTGACAGGTAGAATATATATCTTCTAATGCGACTAGTTCGACGATGACATATCCGCCAAAATGGACGGAGATTGGGACGAGGCAAGTATTTCTTTTCTTTTTTTCTTTTTTTTTAAAATTTTTTTTTAAATTTTGAATTGACACGAAATCAACGACTATACGAGGAGGGGCTATATCTATTTCAACATGTTCGTAAAGCTACTCGCTGAGGTGCAAGGCTGACTCTATTCGATGTCCATAGGTTAATCGCATACCTTTCCCACCACCCGGTCTCCGGGCTATGTCAACACCAGTCACCGTATTAGCTTTCGACACGAGCCAAGAGCTCTTATGGACTGGCAACGAATACGTACGATCGATACCCCTCGATGCCTATCTAATAAATTAAGCTGATAGCTAGCACAGGGTCGAGTATCCTCATTCTACGGTACGAAATTACAGCCATACACGTCTTTCAAGACCCATACCTTTCAAGATGGCCCTGTTCGACAGATACTCTTTAATGACAGGGGCGTTATTGCACTGGGTTCTCGTGGCGTACATATGGCATTGAGAAGAGGACCACCCATATGGTCAATCAGGTAGGTTGCTTTCCTCGTTCTATATCACTCCCATTCCGGAAGGGTCTCGGTCAATGCTGATCATAGGAAACGCAGACACGAGGATATGCAGGAACTACGGTGTATGAGCTTCACGTCAAAGGGCACTGCCGAGATCCTAGCTGCTGGCGAACAGGATAAGATGTTTGTAATCGACATAAATAAGGGGGAGATAATGAAACAAGTATGGTCTCTTGGTTAGTATAAGCTGAGATAGTACCGCTACTAACCGATTTACTAGTTATCAACGGAACATAAGTACATCATCATGAGAAGAAGTCGATATATATGCGCCGCGACTTCTACTGGTGCCGTCCATATAATCGACCCCGTCAGCTTCCAAGTCATTAAAATATGGAACGCTCATACCGCTGCAATTAATGACATGGATGCTCAGCATGATTTCATCGTTACCTGTGGATATTCCATGAGGCACGGGGGTAACTACATGCCCGACCCTTTCGTCAACGTCTTCGATCTAAAGAACATGGTGTCCATGTCCCCCATCCCCTTTCCGGCTGGCGCTGCTTATGTACGGATGCATCCTCGGATGTCGACGACCAGTATTGTTATGTCCCAGATTGGTCAGATGCACGTGGTTGATCTTATGAATCCCAACACAAGCAATGTGCGTCAAGCCAACAACATCGCATTCTTTTCAATGATAGAAATCGCCTCGTCAGGAGAAGCGATTGCTCTTGCAGATGGCGATCATTTTATCCACCTCTGGGGTTCGCCAAGTAAGATTCATTTCGCCGAATTTCCTACCCCGATAGAAACGGCCGACTCCGGAACGGGACCCCGGATTGAGTTCGATTCTCCTGATACGTAAGGGCACTTCAGTCCACGAGGTTTCGTTTACTGACATAATATTAGCCCATTAAGCGCTGTCGGCATGCCCTACTATAGAGAAGTATTGCTGTCGGCATGGCCAAGCAACATGGTAACAGAAGTCGGTGCGCCTCCTGTTAAAATCGATGCACAGTTCTTGGCAACCCTTCAGGAGAGAGACTGGGGTTACTTTGGTAAGAACACTAGACCACTACGGAGGAATCAAGTCGAGGATACTAGAAACACCGAGAACGCCCAAAGTTCTCTGAAGCCACCGAAATTTCTGAGCGAGAAGGCCAGAGAGGCGGCAAAGTCTCCGGCCGGGACACCGGCCCCTGAAGAGGTCGTTCCCGAAATACCGCAGATTCTACAAGATAATAAGCTCGAAAGCCTAAAGATCGAAGTCCCCGAATTGTATCAAAATATTGAAATTAAGTATAGCAAATTCGGAATCGACGATTTCGATTTTGGGTAAGTTGACGTCGGCGCCCCTGTGGAAAGCGCACTAATAGAAAAACTAGTTATTTCAACAAAACGCAGTATTCTGGTTTACAGAACCATATTGTTAATGCCTATGCCAACCCGCTGCTGCAGGTAATGCATTATACCCCATTGATCCGGAATATTGCCCTTCAACACGCAGCGACAGCTTGCGTAGATGAACTATGTCTTCTCTGCGAGTTAGGATTTCTCTTTGATATGCTTTACAAGGCAGAAGGAGAAGCTTGTCAAGCATCTAATTTCACTAAAACACTCAGTTATCACCCTGAAGGTAAGTAGCTGTAATTCATATTTCGGTTGGCCACTCGCTGATGAACCCGACTAGCGGGTAAGCTGGGTCTACTCGAGGAAGAACCACATGCGTCGCGGACTGTTATGCTCCAGCAATTGGCTCGATTTCTACTTAGACAAATGAACCAAAACTATGGTTTGATGATTCAAAATTCCCATTCCCATGGTACAGAGTCGTCACGATCTGGAACCCTTGAAGAGGTAAATCTAAGTTGCACCTTCGAAAATAAGACATCTGCTAATGATCGGTTCAAGCTCTTTCAAACCTCCGCAACTAGCTCTATTAGATGTATGAACTGTCGGAGTGAAACAACGAAAGCCGACCATACTATGGTGAATGAGCTACTATACCCCCAGAATGTAAGTACATTCTGACTCAAGCAAAGCAAATAACCCAAGCTTACCTATCTAGAAATCTGGACATAGAAACCCAAGAATACGGGGAACGACATTTTCGCAGGTGTTGAAGACAAGTGTGGAAAGGGAAACTACAAACAAAGGCTGGTGTAATAACTGTCACCGGTACCAGACATTGGCTACCCGAAAGACGATACATAGGATACCCAGCGTGTTGATGCTTACAACCGCAATTAATAACAACGAGCACCGGAGACTTTGGGCCACGCCTGGGTGGTTACCAGAAGAAATTGGCGTCATAGTGGACAATGGCCAATTCTTCTGCTTCGAGGGTGAAGACTTGAAGTTACATTTGCAGCGGGGGATTCATAATATTACAGTGTATTCTTTAACAGGCCTCGCCGTCAACATTGAGGGTGGCCAACAGCAGAGGTCGCACCTCGTAGCTATGGCTAACAGTAAGTTCCTATATCCTTTCCATCCAATTATAAGAGAAAAGCTAATGTTTGAGTCAAGTTGCACATTCTGCGCCGACGGCTCCAGGCCAGAGTCAGTGGTACCTCTTCAATGACTTTTATGTTAAGCCCATTCCCCCTCAAGAGGCACTTACATTCAATACATCTTGGAAGACGCCGTCCGTAATTACGTATCAAATCAAGTCCGCCAATAATCAGCTTGATTCTAGCTGGAAGCAGAATCTAGATTCCAGGTTGCTGTATCTGGATCTCCAGTAAGTCCATAGCCTTCCCGGTCACCAACTATACTAATAACTTCTTAGGGCTGATCGAGCGGATAAAACCTACCGGACATTGGATCGACAAACTGAGCCCGCTGGACCAGATACAATTGTTGCAATTGACACAGAATTTGTGAAAATTTCACAGCCGGAAGTTGAGATGCACTCAGATGGCGACTCTAAAATCATTCGGCCAACCGTACACGCCCTAGCAAGAACTTCCATCGTCCGAGGTGGTGGTATGGACGAAGGATTGCCGTTTATTGATGATTATATCACTATCAAGGAGAAGGTCGTCGACTATCTAACTTCATACTCTGGAATTACACCCGAAGACTTAGACATAACGATGGCGCAACAGAAAGGACATAACCTTGTTCCGTTGAAGATTGCGTACAAGAAAATTTGGATTCTCCTGAACCTCGGGTGTAAATTTTTAGGACACGGCCTAAAACAAGATTTCAGGGTAATCAATATCCACGTGCCAAAAGCGCAAGTTATCGACACGAGCGATCTGTTTTTCATCAAGGAGCGCCTCCGGAAACTGAGCTTGCAGTTCCTAGCCCATACTCTCCTTAAAGAGGATATTCAGCAGAGTACGCACGATTCCATCGAGGACGCTAGGACCGCCCTGAAGCTATACAGAAAGTATCAGGAGTTTAACGAAGCCGGAGTCCTCGACACCATGCTCCAGGAGATCTACGCAAAAGGCGTCGCCTCTAATTTCAAACCCCCAGCTAAATTCAATTCAAGCGGTGGCGTTTCTAGGACGGATACGCCCCCGGTAGACGGGGGAGGCCCTACGACACCGTCTAGAAAGCCCAGCGCACTTGTGCTCGGCACGCCGGCATCAACACCACGAGGGCTAGGCTCAAAATAGGGTTTAGGGCCGCGGCCTTGGCAAAGAGGTGTTGGAGCAGGTCTTGATACGCGTATGCAGGGGAGATAAAATAAATCAAACACTTGAACCTCTAGTATTGAGGGCAAGTGGAAGACATGTTCTTCGCCTTGTTCGAGTACGGATTACACGTCTCGCGAGTATGCTTCTATACTCATTTAGCGATTGTTTACGATATACACGAAATACCAAAACACTTCATCTGGCGTAGGATGATGTTGAAAGGGAGTGGTAGGAAAGCATACGTACTATTCGTCGTGTACTAATTACAGCTACGATATAGTCAATAGAGTGATGAAAAGAAATAAAATCGATCTTGGATGCCGGTTTCCGACCAGAGACTCGCCCGTAATATTTCCTCTATTTCTTAACGCCCCTTTCCGGGTTGTCGGTAGTCTATTGCGCCTCTGTTCTTAGTGGTATCATAATCCAGTGTGCAATGTGTAATTCAACTAGAAGTACCACATTGGTTCTACAAATTTTCATTATGAAGTCTCTATAGGTGCCTTGGATGTGATTTGTTCCTTTCATTATGTATTTCCTTAAGTTTTCCCAGCTGTGAAAAGGGGAAATCCATAATTTACATCCAAGCATCTCACCAAGAGTATAAAGCAAACCGGAGCATAGGGTCTTTGTACATGTATTTTAATTTGTATGGTACATAGACGCGTACATAGCAGGTATACATGCTATCGTCACAGCTATCCGTCCACGTGCACTCCCCATAGGTAGGTACGACATTCCACCCAGGAATGCTTCGATCTAGTTCCGCAGCTACGACTTTCCCTTCCCGCTCTTCAGGAGTTATAATCATCTCGGCTGGAATCCGTATATACCTCAAATACCTACCTACCTACCTACCCACCCACCTATCGTAAGTACCTAACCCAACCTATCGCCTAGCCCCCAACTTCCCAACAACAGCATGATGCGTCAAATTCGCTCTCGCCGCGGTGCCCAACTTGTGAATGGCGTTCCTCTTCTCCCAGACCGCCGACTTGCCCTCGACCACCGACACCAGCTCCTGCGCGAACCGGGTGGCGAACTGTGCGCGGCCGGAGCCCATGGACCTCTTGCGGCGGACCGCGTCCAGGATCCACATGACGGCGATGCGGCGGCGGGCGCGCGCGGCCATCGGCTGCGGCAGGTCGAGACTGCCCGCCACCGGCGGCACCGCGTAAGCTGCGGATGCGGATCAGGGGCGCGACGGAGTCGATGGCGAGGGTTAGGTAGAGGAGCGGGTTGAGGGGCAGTTGGTCGGGGGGAGGGGAGCCGGGGAGGAGGGGCCGCAGGGGAGACTTTGGGCGCGGGGTGGTGCGCAGGTAGTTGAGGATCATGGCCATGTTCTATACGGATGAAGTATGGACCTATGTTAGCATAGTTCTATTTTCCCTCTCTCTAGGGTGAGGGGAGGGGTGGAAGGGGAAGAGAAGGGAAAAAAAAAGAAAAGAAAAGAAAAGGAAATATTCGACGAACCCTCTGCGCTTGGGCGAGCTTCCCGTCTTTCATCAGGAGCTTCGTGACCTGTTCTACTACGGGGTGATATCTGTCCTGTAGTTGTTGCTGCTTTCCAACGCGGTCGGGCATCTCGAACAACAGGCCCTCTCTGCCATCATCATCCAATGCCTGGCCGGCGGCAGCCTTCTCCAGCGCAGCTAAGGCCTCTGCGTTGAGGAAGTTCGGCGCGAACAGCTCGGGCGGCTTGGGTACGTATTCCGTGGGATTTCCAGGCGGTGGTGGATTGTCGGATGAGGATGTTGTGCTCGTAGTGTTATCATCTGCAAACCCTCTCCTCGTTATTAGGAATGGCGTCTGATGTGTGGGTCGTTGTTCCGGACGGGTTGCTATTCGGAAAGGTGTCGTCGGTGTTGGTCGCGTTCGTGTGCTGAGATTTCGGACGGCGGCGACGCCCCAAGGGGTCAATTTGCAAGACATGATGCCAGTTTTTTATTCTTCAGGTAGGTGCATCTGCCGCAAACCTAATTCCTGCTTCCAATGCCTCTTCCTCGTTCCTCGTCGTCCCCAATGCGATGTTCGTTAAGTCAATGTGTGTTGCTGCGACAAAAATGTTATCTGATAATGCGATTCGGCGATATCCTGGTTTACAGTTAATCCGGAGCACAGACCACTCTCGAACCGTTTCTTATCAATTAGATGGAGGGGTTTATCAGTTTATCGTTTTTAGAGTATGTAAAGTTCACTGCCACATCCTAAAATCTCATAATGGCTTTCAAGCCACATGGTCCCCCCCTTATATGACATCTCAGTTTTCGCTTTTCGTCTGCAGTAATTATTTTTTCTAATTGGACGATCTCGCATACATGTATTCTGCTTTACTATGGTATTATGCTTAATTCTCTTCTCTTTCTTAACTTCCTTTCCTTTTTTTTATTTTTTATTTTTTTAACCTATGCGGATTTTACTTTTTCTTCACCTTTTCCTTCTCTCATTTCTAACAGTCACAACTTTCTTTTATTATTATTCCTTGTGTTTTATGAAATTTAAAACTTTTTCCGTTAGGAATTAACTAATTACCAAGTAACTAAGCCATCGTTTCTACCCCCCTTTTACTGTCACACCCATTCCAAATCGTCTCTATCGTGGAAAAATCCACCGGACCCATTAAATTAATACCCACATATATTTAATATTTTCTTAAAGTTAAATTCTCTTTTAAATATTTCATTTATACAATTTTAAAATTTTAAATTTAATTATTTTATAATAATTAATAATTTTATTTCGTTTTATTATTTTTAAAATTATTATATTTAATAAATTAAAACTATTAACATTATAAAAACCATTATTTTTATTTTAAAATTATTTTTTTTTTATTATATCATTAATAATTTTAAACAATTTCATTAAACTTTAAAAACTAAAAAAAATTATTTTAAAAATTATCTTAATAATCATTTATTTACTTTTTTTAATAAATTATATTAATAATTTATTAAATAATAATACCATTAATTATCATTTTTATTTTATAAATATTAAATTATTATTTAATTAAAATATTATTTTTTTTTTTTTTTTTATTTCTTTTTCAATTAATATAATTTAAAAATTAATCCTTTTTAATTTTATTATTTTTACTATTTTATAATTTTTTATATTACTATTTTAAACATTATTATAAATAAAATAATTATTTTAATTTTATAAAACTCACTATTTTAATATAACGTTAATTTTTAACGTTAATATTTCTTTTACCTATTTTATTATTTTTATTATAAATTTATAATTTTTTTAAAAAACTATTAATAATTTTTTACTTTTTTAAAACTTTATTTATAAAATTTTAAATTTATTAAATAATGTTAACATTATTTATTTAATTAAATAAATTAAATTTTTTAAATCATTTTTTACTTTTTTATATTATTAAAAAAAAAATATCAAAAATATTACTTAAAACCATTTTTTAATTTATTAAAAACATTTACATCACCGCTTTTTATTAAACCATTAATATTTATTCCATTAAAATTATAACGTTTTAATTTTTTAAACTTATTTTTTAAATGATTAAATTATGTTTTAAGTGACTTTTAAATATCCCATTTTTTAATTATATAAAAATTATTAAATAATAAATTTAAATTTTTATTAAAATAATTTTTTATATTATTTATAAAATAACTTTTAAAAATTAAATTTTAATATTTATTTTTAAATATATTAAATATTATTTAAACTTTTATAATATTATTTATTTAATTATTATTAATAAAATAATTATTTTTTATTATTAAAACATTATATATTTTTTTTAATAAATTTAAATTAATTAAATATTTTTAAATTATAATTTAATTATAATTTATTAAATTGTAATTTATAATGGTTTTAAATAATGAAAATAATAATTAAGTTTAATAATATTTAAATTTTAATGTTTAATTTATAATTATAATAATAATTTTAATTTAAACCATTGGTTAAATTCCTTAAATTAATAATGTTAATAACGTTAATGGTAATAGTAATAATAACATTAATAATGGTAATGGAAAATTTTTTAAAATTGAAAATGTTGGTTATTTTAATTTTAATTTTAAAAATATTAAAAATTTTAATTTTTTTACTTTTAATAAATATATAATTTATATTAATGTTTACATTTTTATAAATCATTTTATAAATTTAATTACATTTTATAATAATGTTAAAATTAAATAAATTTAAATAATATATTTATAAAAAATTATATAAAATTAATTAATAATTAAATTATTAAATTTTAAAAAATAAATCCTTTAAATAAAAAATATTATTTTAATCATTTACATTTTAATTATTTAATTTAAGAAATAAAATATATAAATTATATTAAATTTACAAAAATATAAATTTATAATGTTAAATTTTTATAAAAGTAAAAATTTATAATTATTTATATATAATATTATTAAAAATATTAAAAATTATAATTTCCCTTTTTTTAATTAATTATTAAATATTTTTAATACTTTTAATATTTATATTTAATTATAATTATAAAAATTTATAATAAATATTATTATAAAATAATTTTTTAACTATTTAAATAATCGCGAATTTATCTTGTAAAACTTTATTTTATTTATATATTTTATAATTTTTAAAAACTATTTTAAATTAAATAATTATTAATTTTAAACCCCGATATAATTTACATATTATAATAAATAATTTTAAAATAATTTTTATAATTTATTTATTAATAAAAATAATAATTAATAATGTTATAATTAAAATTAATTATATTATTATTATTTTTAATTTAATAAATAATATAATAATAATTAAAACAATCGTTAAATATACTTTAATTATTAATAATATAATAATAATAATAATTATAATAATTATAATAATTAATGGAAAATTAATTAAATTAATTTATTTAATTAATTGTTTTAATAAAATTAATAATATTAGTAAAATCTTAGTTAATATTAGAATTAATAAAATTAATTTTATTAATTGAATTAATGTAATTGTAAAAATTAATGAAAAGATTATTATTAAAATTATTAAAATTAAAATTAAAATTAATAATATTAATAACCATTATAACTTTAAACTTATTTAATAAATATTAATAATATTTTAAAAATAAATAAATATTTTTTAAATAATTACTTAACGGACGAATATTCTTTAAATAAATATAAATTAAATTTTAATTTTAATTATAATTTTCTTTTAAACAATTATTTTAATAATTTTTTTATTTTTTTCGAAAATAATTTTTAATTAAATATATTAAATTTTATTAATGGTTTTATAATAAATGATTTTTAATTTATATTTTAATTTATTTCATTTAATCATATTTTATTTAATTAAATTATATTTTTTAAATTTATTTTTAATAATTTTATTTTTTTTTGCTTAAATAATAATCATGATGAAGTTACCCATTTCGGTATAATTACTTTTTTACTAATTAAAAGTTTTTATAATATTTATAATAAACATTTTTTTAATTGTAATAAATTATTCCATCATTTATAAAAAAGTTATTATTTATTAAAAAAATATATTTTTATAATAATATTATTAATTTAAATAATAATATATTTATTTTATTTTATTTTATTTTAAATATATTAAATTACGTTTATTATTAATAATAATATATTATTTTTTAATAATATTTTAATAACGTTAAATAATATATTAATAACGATTAATAATTTATTAATAACGTTTGATAATTATATATTATTAATTAATTAATTATATATGTGATTATTTAATAAAGTTTTATTTATTATTATAATAATTTATATAATTAAATTGATAATATTTTAATAATTTATAATATATAATTTAATTTTGCTAAATAATATTATTATAATTAATGTTAATATAATATTAAATGTTTTTTTTATAATGTTTAAAATTTATCATATAAATAATCGTATAAATATTAATATTATTGTTAATGATTAAACTAAAATAATTAACTTTTTTATTTATCTTTAAATTACGATTAAATTTAAAATTTTTATTATTCAATTATTAATTAATTTTAAATTAAATTATAAAATTGGTTTTTTTTATAAAATGAAGTTTTATTTTAAACTTTTTATTATAATAAATTTGATTATTAAATATAAAAAAGATATTTACGGTGATATTAAATACATTAAAACTTTAACGGATAAATTTTAAATTTTAAAAAAATATTTTAATATAAAAATTCGTTATTATATAATTTTATTATTAATTTATAATGTTATATAATATTAATTATTATTGTTAAATTATGTAATTATTTATTTTTATTTTAAAGGTTTTTATAATAATAATTTAATTATTATAATATTTATAAAAAAAATTATATTAATTAATAATTTTATAATTAAAATATTTTTTAATATTAACATATTAAATATTAAATAAATAAATATTATTTTTTTTAAAAAATTAATTATAATATAATTTTACAAAATAGCAATTCCTTTATTTATTATTTTAAATATTTATATTTAATAATTTAAAATAATAATAACTTATGATAATATTATATTTATTAAATTTTATTATTATTTTAAAATAATTTATATAATAATTTACGGATAAAATTCAATCTTTAAACAATTGTTAAATAATATTATAATTTATATAATATTATTTAATAATTATATAAATAAAGTTATTATTTGTAATAATTTTTAATTAAATATTATTATTTTTAAAAATATATTAATAAATTATTTTAAATTAATGAAATAAAGTTATTATAGTTATTAAATTATTAATAAATAAAGATCCGATTTAATATTATAAAAACTTTTACTTAAAGAAATAAATTTTTATATTTTTAAATCTATTAATGATTTTATTATTTTTAAAATAAAAAATTTTTATAAATATTTTATTAAAATTATAATTTATAATAATTTTAAAAACCTTAATATTTTTAATAAATTATCATTTATTATATTATAATATAAAGATATTTTTAAAAATAAAAACTTTGTAAATATTATAAAAAATAAATTCTTTTATTTTAATTTTAAATTAAATTAAAAAGATTTTATCTTTAAAAAATATTACCTTTATTTTCTTAATATTAAAAATTAAATAATTGTTAATTAAATAATTATTAAATTAATTGAATAAAAATATATTATTTAAATAAAATTTTTTATTTTTTTTTTAATACTTATTTTTATTATATAAAAATCCTTATTTATTCCCATTATAAAAATAATAAATAAAAGTTTAAAAAAAATTATTAAAAAAAGAAAAATAATTATTAACACCCAAATTTTTAATAAAATAAATTTAAACGATATTTATTTTATAAAATTTTAAAATATATTATTTAATAAAATATATAATAAAGTTTATATAATTATAATAAATATTTTTACTTTTTTTTATTAATAATAAATTTACTTTTTTATATAATAAACATTTATAATTATAATAGTTAAAGGTTAATATATATTTTAAGTTTTTATTATAAATTATAAAAATAATAATGTTTATATATAATAATAAATAAATATTTTATTTAAATATGTTAATGTAATAAATTATTATTATAATGATATTATTATTATATTAGAAATTTTTAAAAATTATGTTAATAATCTTACGTTAATTTTTTTTTTTTTATAAAGAAAAAATGTTTTTATAAATTTATTTAAGTTTTTTGTCGATTTTCCCAATACCGTTATTTTAAGTAAATTTATTAATTTTTTCGGTTTTTCCATAATAAAAAAAAAATTTATAATTATTTTTAAAATTGTTTTCTTTATATTATTAAAAAATTTTAAGATATTTATTAATTTTGTAAAATATATAAGAAATAATATTTTTTACTTTATAAAATTTATAAAATTATTAAAAAAATATAAAGTTTTTTTTATCCGGTTTTATTTTAAAAAAAGTTAAATAAAATAAAAATGTTATAAATAGGTAAATAATATCCCGTTAAATATTTTTTTCGAAATTAAAAAATAATTTTTTAAAAAATTTAAAAATATATTAACAAAATATATCATTTTATATTTTTATAATTTATCCCGTTTTTTTTATATTAATTTTAATATATTTCATAAAGAAATTAACGTTACCGTTTATTATATTAATAGTAAGATTTTACTTTTTTT
This sequence comes from Entonaema liquescens, assembly GCA_902805475.1. Taxonomy (NCBI): domain Eukaryota; kingdom Fungi; phylum Ascomycota; class Sordariomycetes; order Xylariales; family Xylariaceae; genus Entonaema; species Entonaema liquescens. Next base: position 1,405,496 of record CADCSX010000008.1, read on the forward strand.
TTTTATAAATAAAAAATTATTTATATATATATTAAAAATAATTATTTAATTTATTATATTTTTTTCTAAAATATTGTTATTAGTAAAATAAAAGTATTAGTTAATTGAAATGGAAGTTTTCGATTTTATTTAAATAATAAAAAAAATAAAATATTATATAAACATGATTTAAATAAAAATTTATATTTTTATAAATTATTATACCATTTTTAACATAATTAAATATAATGACATTATAAATTTTATTATAATAAATAATAAAAATCTTCATTTTATTTATGTAATAAAATATATTAATAAATTTTAATTTATAATTTTATATAAGTTAAGTAAATTATATATTATTTTAGATATATTATTTTATTTTTTTATAATAAATTCGAAAATTTTTAATGAAAATAATGGAAATTTTAACGTTTTTTTTAATAATAAAAATGAGTATTAAATTACTTTAATAAATTAAGCTTTTTTATTGTATATTAATGCCTTTTTTGTAATTAAATTAGTAATAATGGATTTTATAAAAAATTTTTTTATTAACTTTTTTATTAAAGGTATTATTTTAATTTAAATATATCTTAAATTTAAAATTAAATTTTAAATAAAATATTTATAAAATTTTAAATAGAAATTTATTTTTGATATTATTAAAAGAAATTATTTTCTAATAAATAATATTATTGTTTTACTTTATTATTTAATAAATGGTTTATTATAAAAATTATTAAAAATTTACGATTAATTATATATTTTTTAAATTTATTATTTTAAAATTTTTAAAATAATTTATAATAATAATTATTTAAGTTATAATAAATTATGTAAATAATTATTATATTTTATTATTAATTTTAAAAATTTTAAATGATATATATGATTTTATTTAAAATGTTTTATTATAAAATTTTAAAGTTATAAATTTTATGGTTTTTTATAATTTATTATTAATCTTTTTTATTTATTTTATATAATTATAATTAATATTATATTTAAAATTTTTAAAATATTTAAAAAAAAAAATGCTTTTAATATTATAATGGATAAATTTTTTAAGATAATAATGATTATTCCCGGTTATTATAATTAAATAATATTTAATTAAGTAAATATTTATTATAATATTTTATTAATAAATAATTAAAGAATCTTAAAAATTATTATATTTAATTAAAATTTAAAATTTTTATTTAATTTTTGATAATAATTTTAATATTATATAAATATAAAACTATTTTATGTAATAATATATTATCTTTAAATCAATAGTTAAATAAAACAATTTATTTTTTAAATTAAATTAGTTTTTTATTATTATTTTTATATTTTAAAAAATAATATATAATAAAAAAATTATTTATTATGTTTATAATATAAAATTAATTTTTTATAATTAATAATTATTTAATATAATTTTTTTAAAAATATTATATAAATTTACGTTTAATATTATTCTTTAATTTTTATTTACTTTAAATATTTTTACACTATTTTTAAAATTTTAAATCAAAATTTATAATATAATTATTTTAATTATAATAATAATTAAAAAATATTATAATGTTAAATATAAACTTATATTTTTTAAAATTAATAATTATATATTATTACGTTTATATAAAAAATATAATATTCCATTTACATTAATTTTTAAAAAAAAATTTAACTAATAATATATTAAACTTTTTTACATATTTAAACAAATTAACTATTTAATATATAAATTAAATTTTTTTACTTATTTTAAAATATATAATATTATTTCCGTAAATTATTTTAAACTTACTTTTTTTTTAAACGTATTTAAAAAATAATTATTATTTTTTAAAAATATTTCTTTAAAAATATATTAATATTATATTATATAAAAATAAAAAAATAAATATTTTATAAAATATATTAATTTAAACTTTAAATATATTAAATAATTTATAAAAAATTAATTAAAAAAAAATAAAAATAAATTATTAATAAATTTTAAAAAATAAAATAATTAATTATAAAATAATTATGGTTTATAATATTTTAACAATTAATTTATAATTTTTATAAGTTTTTTATAATGAAAATATTATTTTTTTTTCTTTTATAGGGGTATTGTTGTAGAAAGATTTATCGGATTTACTAGATTAGTACTTATATATATTTAATATTTTCCTAAAGTTAGATTTTCCTCTAGATATTTTATTTATATAATTTTAAGATTTTAGATTCAATTATTCCATGATAGTCTCCTCCCCCCCAGTCCTGCTTCCCCCACGCGGGCCATGGCCGGAGCGTAAACAGGGCTACATTCTACATTTATCCTTGGCTTTGACCCCACCACGTCCACGTCGATTATGCGGGTATTCATAGGTACTTACATTACAGCAAAGTCGAGGAAAGGATTTCAGCCCGCAGTGCTAGACTCAGGCATGACATGGGCTTTCTGGAAATGCCCCTTAGGATTGCCCCCTGAGAGAGTAAAAAAAAGGAAACGCCTCTTCTTCATGTTTATGCTGGTGCCTGTACGGGTGGAGACGTGTCTCGCTATGGGAGGACGCCTTAAACCCAAACCCAAACCCAAAAAATCTCGAGACGCCCGAGTTATTAGCAGTACTGAGTTATTAGGTACGTAGGATATTACTATGAGACAGACCTACATACATTTCCCATGTCTTGAACCTTTTTTCTTTCCCACCACGCCTAAAGGCAACTTGCTTTGGGCTGCGCCGCCTCGGCGCCTCTGAGCTCACTATGTCTCAGAAGTTGGCCATCCTTCGGATGTCCTTTCCGTGGACGGAGCGCGCTGGTCGTATGACCGTAGAAGGGGGGTCGCAGGTGATAGCTATCTCATGCGAGCTGATAAAGCTGTGGAGCTCACCGGTCGAGTCAGGTCGGAGTTCGTGAGGCTTACATCTAAGGTTACTCGCCGGTTGGGCTTAAAGCCAGATCCGCGATGGCGTAATATAATGGAGCACCTGACCTTGCTTGAAACCCGTGAGGTAGTATACTGTGGTATCATCTTCATCGTCAGCTCTACATACCTAACACACGCAACCACTATGTAATGTATATAAGCTGACGATGGATATCTGCGGGAGAACCCCATCGAAAAATGAATATGTAAGTGGAATTAAAACTATGCTCACACACCTCTCGTATTCCTCCCGAACATCGGCAACAAAAAACCATGGTATGCTACCCCAGGTAGTTATATTATAGTTATAGATAGTTATACTATGTTAGATATATACACGATTACTCCACGAAGATAGGGTTCATGGGGTAACATATTTAAATACTACTAGGGTAAGGCAGCTAAGCTACCTAGCTTAAGCCCTGTCCCTGGTTGACGTAGCATCGCGTATTTTTTTCGTTTTTCTCATCAGACGAATTTCAGGAGTGCATGCATACGCATGCTACAGTAAGCAGGAACATTGACACGCACGACGCCTCGATGCAATATGTTTCGAGAAGCCCCAATGTAGCATCACGTCATCGCCATCGGGGGAGGAAGAAAAGGCATTTGGGTATATTGGGTATTTATCCTTCTCGGTTCCATTGAAAGAAGAAGAATGGAAAAGCAACCATGATATGAAAGCTAGGAGATCGACATCATTCATTACTCCTGACCAAGTAATCGCATCCTATCCGAATTTTTCCTTCATCCGACCTCTTTCTCTCTAGATGACCCGTTACCGTTCCTTTTTTTTTTTTTTTTGTTAGATTTTATTTTGTTTTCTTTCCCGTAATTTTCTTTGCGCGCATGTCTCAGACCGTTTCCCTAGCTAAGACGAGCCCAACAAAATCTCATCCTTGTAATTAGTAGGCGGCATAAGTCCACGACTTCTGATAGAAAAAGAAATCGGTCAAGCGATGTGTCTATCGATAGTTGGTTTCATGAGACCACGTCTTTTTGCTTTTCTCCTCCCGTCTGATCCGTGGTAAAAAGTTTCAATAAAAAAAAAGGTCGCGTTGGAGCAGTTGAAACGAAGAAAGGTAAGAGAGAAAATCCAACACGATCCCTCCCAAGCGTTGGCTTTTTTTCGAGAAGCGACAAAATGGGGCCCAAAAGAAACGAAGTCCTGCGCCTGGTCCCCTCCCAATAATCCCTGTTTTTGAAACCCTTTCCTGGTGATGATCCCCCGCTGTTGTAGTGTAAAACACGCCCTCGCTACCTGAAAATTGGTCGTGGCGGAACAAGAATACTATGTAAAACCTCCCAGTTGTATCCATTGGAAACCAATCAATGAAGTAGAAACCTGCGCCAAACCCGTAGTAGAATGCTGATGTAATTGCTCTCTCCCCCCCCTTCCTCTCCCTCTTTTATCTTTTCCTTCTTTCTCGTGTCCTCGCCGTGGGGCTGCCAAATCCTTTCCCAAACTCCGATTTGCCAATATGTTACAGAACAGGAAGTTCACGTCGTAAAGCGAGGAGACATAACCCTCAAAATCAAACACTGTTGTCGGAGAGGGTGGGAATAGGGTGTGTGTTGAAGTGAATCAATCGCGCGAATAGGGAAGGAGATCGAGAATAGGAGCCACGCATGTCAACCGGAGACCCTTAAAGTCAAACAAATTCGTAGTCGGTTATCTTTCCCGCCGGGCCGTCTACCAACTAGTTGAAAGATTCGCCTGGTTTGAAAGCCAGGTCAAGGCCGCCTCCGCGGCGTCTTCCCTGGCGTTGGTAATGTTTCTTCCGTCGTACCAATATCGTGCTTCGATTCGTTTGCCATAGACGGTAACTACACTAGACCAGGCAGTACGACCACCTAACCGTTCAAGATCAACCGGTCAGTCTGTACCGACAAAAAACTGATGAATAATAAAAAAGAAAAGAAAAAGAGGGGCTCACCACGTCGGTCAGACACTATTTGAAAATGAGGAGCTTGGATCTGATATTCGCGGCAAACCTCTGGTCAAGTAAGTTAGTCATACCCTCTACGAGTGTCTAAGATAGAATATGGTTTCCCACCTGCCAGGCGGTCTTGCCATGGTGTGCTCGAAGCTGCTTGTTGTGAGGACGGCATGGTGATTGGATAGATTTGCATAAAGTAACGGTATAAGCTGATGTTTCGGGTAGAGGACTTTTACGGTAACAGAGTATATGACCAAAGTGTGTTTGTATGATATAGATCAGAGAAGAAGCTAGCGTTCTAGACTATGTGGGAGGTCGGGCTACGTAAATACCTTATATATTCGAGCCAGAACCGGCGTCCTCGTGTTTTCTCGATTGGGAAAAGAGAGACACGGCCAGCAGCATGGGCGAAGTATATGAGCTACGTACGCGCATAGGCATCAAGGAAAGGGCAAGTAAGAATTAGAATTACGAGTATTGAAAAGGCAGTGGATGATGTGGCAGGAAAGGATTAGTTAGCGGCCGCCCAGCTGTTTGCGCAACGGTACTGTACGGCTATGAATGGGAAATTATTCGGCAGAGGCGGCGGCATCATGCATCGTGTATGTGTACGTGGTGGGTGGGTGACAGGTTCAGCTCCAGAGAGGCGTTGATGTGGTGGACGAGGAGGATGAGGTAGGAGATAAACGACAAGCTCTCATCGCCGATATAAGTTACAAATGAGCATACTAATTCCTTTTTTATTATTTCCAACTGCTTACTAGGGTCAACAAGTCTGGGTGGGAAACCTTGGAAGCAAACATATCAAGGTGGGTTGTCAAAGGATTGCTTTTTGATTTTCCTTTTCTTACCTCTTTTTTTTTTCTCACACAATCTACTCAAGCTTCTTCCCGCATCAGCCTCATCAATGTATCTTACCTCACAATAGAACGCTTCGGGGTAGACGTAGCCGAGTACTCTGTTAGTTTGAGTAACAAGAATGCTGTCCTCGAGTATGACAGTAACGATAGGCTGAGGAATAAAAACGGAGCTTAGGAGACGACATGGTAAGGATTGACACACGCCCTGCGCTGACTAGACTAATTGAAGAGGGTTTGTTGTTGAGGAAATTGATAAAATAAGACGGGGGGGCGTATGCGCATCCAATACGTGAAACGCAGATGCGAGTTGATGATAACTTACTCTTTACACGACACATGAGATAAAAAATGCTGACCTAGGTAGGGTTTGAAACAATATAGATTGGAAGAGAAAGAGTTAGAATACCCGTACCACTACGAGCCCAAGGTTGGGTGGCGGGGCCCTGGGGACCGCAGCTTGTGACAGCTTTTCTGCGAGGTCCTCGCGAACATGCGAGCAAGAAACACAGGGCAAATGGTCGATGTATTGTTGTCAAACTTGACGTAGTAGGGCCAATCGTCATATGATTATTCCCCAGTTCGGAGATATTATGTTGAACGAGTTGCACTGAGCTATTGTAGGAAATCGATACGTGCGGAGTATATGATAATACATACATGCCTAAGTACGATAGATAATATGCAATCCTTATTACGCAGCTGTATGACAATCAAGTGCTGGGTGGCTGATCAGCTTTTGACTAGCTAGGCATCTGTTTCAACCCGAGCCCTAGGAGAGCAGATTTATGACCAATAAGATGGCATGAAGCTCCCCTAAAGCCCGTGTTAAGAATAGTGCGCCTTGGAGCAGGCCAGGAGTAGGAGAGCCTTGGTTATTGCGTGACGATTCAGACCCAACAACGTGGTTGAGCCGCGCCACGACGGACAGCTGCTGCCGCAGCGACATTCTGTCAGTTGTGGTCGATAAGAGAAAAATTCTCCGAGTCTTAAGGCGTACCTGTACTATTGGAGTACAGCCCGACTCGACGTATAATTCTATCGAAAATGTATCCGAGGCCGACTACACGTCCGGGTTTGCAGGGAAGACGCGTGTCTTGATTAGACATCTAGTTTTCTGCCTGAATACTTAGATGAATTGATTCTTTGACGCAATGATGACAACCTTCAAACGACATCAACTGCATTTTCTTGCTTGCTGTTATTGTAAAAGTTTGCTCTCTTCCCCTTTTTGCTAGGGACCCTGTATCAAGTTTCGACCCAATTGATTGGAACATACGAGTTTGATTGGATGAGCTAAACACAAGCGTACAGAATAATTGAAGGACGGCCGGTGACATAGCGACAACCGCGGTATACACGGCATCTCGTCTGAGAAGTCCAACTTGGGTATAGAGAAGTAGACTGTTGAGGACCACGCTCTTTTCTCATCCTTCTGTTGGGCCGGGTACTCGGTAACTAGTTAGGCACGAACCGGGCTGGCAGGCTGGATGGCTGGATGATGCATCGAGTTATTGGCTCTCGCTTAAAACTTTTATGAAAACCCCTAACTGTACAACTAGAATATGAGTCGGAATAACGTAAAATAGGTGCTTAGCTTCCTAGGCTGATTATAAAAGCCGATGATCAACGGTTTAATCTTCTTTTTTTCGGTCAGGCACATGTCATAGTGGGTCGAAGAAAGGTACTTAACGCCTGTGACTGGTGAAATCAAATATCGTAAGGGGAAATGGGTTACTGGGTTAATACGGAGAGTATATCGCGGGGAGATCACGAAACGTTGGGCCGTATTTGTGATTGGGAATAGCTAGACGTAACTTACCCGCCCTAGAGACTCGGCCCTAGGCCTCTCAAGGTGGCTGTAAACCAGGTATTACCTAGAATACCCTCTGGTTTCTTCGCCGAGGCTTCGATACAGCAGGGACCAAGTGCCGAATCTCAACAGGCGTAATCTAGTGTCCAAGCGAGGCAGGATACACTCCAGCAGCATTTTGTGATGCCGCTGGACTGACATAACCACAAGCCATGATATTCCCTTGTGTATGTGGAATCAGATAAGACAAGTGTATACTCTACAACAACTTTTTCGTGTTCTAGCCTTCTATAGCCCAGTTTTGCTGCGCGTCTCCGGATCGATAAACGGGCAACCTTGTCCGACTACATAGTAGTTTGTCTGCACATCGGGGAGCATAAGACGTGTAACTGTTGATTATCGGGCCCGCCAGTATGGATCGACGGATACAAGACAACGTGGAAAGGCGTTGTGCTAGAGCGAATGCAGAAGCCCGCTATCATACGTACCAAGTCCAGACTGAAGACTAGAGTTGCTCGGCCGAGAAACTTGGTAAGGGCTGCAAAGAGTAGACCCATCCATTTCATGCTGAAGTGGAGGGCTACATCCTTGCGCAGATCCGTCATTGACGCTCGCCTTATCCAGGCACAATGGTGTTCGGCTGCAAGGGTATGCAGAATAGGCAGAGCGCATACTGGCTGTTAGTTTCAGGGCTATCTAGTTATGAGTTAAGTACCAGAAGATCTGCTCGGAAACCTGACGAATAAGACTCAAAACAGTAAGCAGCAGATTGGCGTGCCATCGGAATCGCTACACTAAGAAGTAGCTAATAAGACGTTTGTGATTACTAACGAGAATGGCCAATGGTTTCCGCATGATCCTTAGTAGTAGAGGCTGGCGTGGCGGCGTACAGGTAATAGGTATCCTGCCTTACGAGAAAAGTGTAGCTGAGTAACGGATATTGCCGTGGCGGTTGGATCGTGCATAGCTATCCATCCTATCTATCCTAGTCGTTGAAGAAATGGATGCAACATTCTTTGCGCTAGGTACCTATTTCTCGAACTATTAGATACTGTCGAACTACGAAGGTAGGTTACCAGCAGTCGGAAGCCAGCAATACGCGAAGATATGTCAAGGAAGGTCATTTTCGGATTGGAGCATGCTCCTTCCGCTATCCCGTCGGTGCTCTACGTTGAGTAACGGTTAAAATTCGACAACCCGCATGGACATCGTTTGTGTCGAGGAACAACTTTTGGATGCATCCTCAAGAAGTGGTAGACTACAAGCGTGGTGTTTTGAAGCAGAAGCCCCATAAGGGGAGCCTGCCCGCATTTCCAACGCGCTGCATAAGTGCGACAAACGGATAGTGACACGGCATTTGAGGAGAAGTTCCCGTTGCCACCCGTCATCCGGTTAACATCCCGTCATTCATCCATGAAACCTATCGAGCACGTCGTCCCTTAGATTCGGCGTGTCAGACTGATAGTTGTCAAGTTGAGTCTGTGCCTAGACGAGAGAGTGAGAGTTCCCAGAAACGAAACGAGAACCTCAACCATCTGAGCCATGTGTACTTGTATAAGACGACAAATATTGAAGCTAAATATAGAAATAGGTCATCGATTGGGTAAGTAATGAGATGACAAATTGTTGAATGTGGCGAGTCCGAGCCAATCTTAGAACCAAATCTATAGGGTTTCCAGACGTCTAGTTGATGAAGCCTTTTAGGAGGGGGGTTATAATGTTTTGCGTTGAAGCTCAAGCTGATGGTGAAGGAAGAGATGCAGCTGACTTTGGAGGTTGCACTGGTAAGGAACGGATTCCGGTATTGAAAGCTAAAAGTCTCCACTCTAGGACAATAAAGTTCGGCCACAGATAACCCCGGATTCCGTTTCCCCTGCACGTGGGCGCCAGCACATGCATGCTCGGGTTTACCGAGGGTTTTCTAAGTGCTCTTTTCTATGTGTTCATTTCGCCCGATTGGAGTTGATAAATGACTGGTTCGTTTAGGTAGAATTTGATTCGCTTTACTTCATGTTAAACCTTAAATAGCCACTATTAATAATTTATATTTACCACTTGATATCTTTACCGTTTTTTATAATAAATCGCTATTTATTAAGCACTTAAATTTATTATTATAATTATATATATGTTATATATGATGAGCATTAGTTATTACAAGTGTAAAGTTCATTCTTAATCGAAGTTAACACAGAACTGTTTATACTTAACTACATACACAAGTACTTTATATAATTAATGTATGGGGATGGCTAGGCTAACATGTGGGTCCGGGGAATAGTCTACCTCGGCATCTTACAGCCTCCTTCGCCGTTCCCATACTAAAACATCTTATAAGTCATTCAACGCGGCTTTGCTGTCAATATTCAATCAAGTTTCTAACAATTCTATGATTTCCATGCGTCATTAGTTTTCTCATCACGTCTCCTCCCCGAACTCTACCATAATCGTAGTATTGATCATTCTGTGGCACTCGAAATCTAGGATAAAATTTGTTGTAATTTAACATAAGGCGTCCAGTCACGACGCGAAGATGCCTTTCGACACCGAGCTGACGCGCCGCCTGGGCATCAAAATTCCTGTCGTACAAGGTGGCATGCAGCACGTTGGATATGCTGAGTTGGCCGCTGCCGTGTCGAATGCGGGAGGTTTGGGTATCCTCACAGCTCTCACCCAGCCGACACCCGAAGACCTGAGAAATGAAATTCGGCGGTGTAGAAAGATGACCAAATACCCCTTCGGCGTCAATATCACACTGCTGCCTGCTCTGGTGCCTCCAGACTATGCTGCCTACGCCCAGGTCGTTATTGACGAGGGTGTTAAGATAGTCGAGACCGCCGGCAACAGCCCCGGTCCTGTTATCTCTAAGCTGAAGACGGCTGGCACCATCATCCTCCACAAATGCACCACAATCAGGCACGCGCAGAGCGCTATCAAGCTCGGTGTCGATTTTCTCTCTATAGATGGATTTGAATGCGCAGGGTAAGTTGACCAATGAGCCCTATTATCACGGCTTTTACTCGTTTGCATAACTAACACGCGCATCGCGATGGGCAGACACGTGGGCGAGTCAGACATCACCAATTTCATCTTACTCTCCAAGGCGCGTCAGACACTCAAGGTGCCCTTTATCGCTTCGGGAGGCTTCGCCGACGGGCAGGGTCTAGCAGCTGCCCTATGCCTTGGTGCTGAAGGCATCAACATGGGCACTCGTTTCATGTGCACCGTCGAGGCGCCCATCCACCAGAAGATCAAGGAGGAGATCGTCAAGGCCCAGGAAACCGACACAGCCTTGGTGATGCGCAGGTGGACCAACACCACCCGATTGTACCGCAACAAGGTTACCGACCAAGTTGTCAAGATCGAAAAGGAGAGTAAGACGGGCGAATTTTCCGAAATCGCCCCTTACGTGAGTGGCAAACGAGGCCGCGAGGTTTTCATCAATGGAGATGCCGAATATGGCGTAAGTCACACAGCGCTTCCATTCGTATAGTGAAATTGCTAATCACATTGGATAATAGGTCTGGACTGCAGGGCAGGTTATTGGGCTTATTCATGATATCCCGACGTGCGGTGCCTTGTTAAGCAGGATCGAGAAGGAGGCAGAAGAAACTCTTACCTCGAAGCTTGCATTGGCTAAGCCGCAGAGCAAGCTGTGAAGGGGCTGTCTGTGCAACATGTTGTCATGGCAATTGCTATTACAATGCTTTCTACCCATGGGCTCACGGCGTCATCGACCACTCGCATTATAGTATCTTAGTTATCATTGATGCTCCATTAAACAGCGATATTGGAATTGAGGTCTTGTGCAAGAATCTAAAGATGTGATCTAGTCTTTAGTCATATATTTACCTATATTATTGCAATATATACTAACATATATTTCGTTCTACCCCTTTTCTCTAACATCTTCGCCTGTGAGAACCTTAACGGGGGCCGCAACTAAACCAAGCAAGATATTGAATCATGTTTACTAATATCTCTCCTCATGTTCCAGCCAGGATATCGTTACTGTAACCTAGGCACGTCATGCCAGATCTCGACGTGTCCCTGCACCTCTGCCGAATGGCATCACAAACACAGAGCTGTATAACGTAGAGTAGGGCAATGCAGCACAGAACCCCAGACCCTATAGGAATGATCCTTAGGCGCCCGTACATGAGGTGACTATGCACGACATCTCGAGTCCTCGACAGCACGAGGGAGTGGAGTTACTTCTCCCGAGAGCCACAGTTTCAACCGCGTCACTGGCTCCCCTATCCGCTCTCCTGCATGGCAAGAAAAAAAAAAGCGAAGCCCTAGCACTTCGAATCACGGATCATATGCCCGGCAACTAAAGCAAGATCTATAGCCGGATTCTCCCTGTTCGGTCAGACCCTTAAGCCGAGCCTAGGCTTCGTCACTTATCTACCTACATATGCGATCCCATGTGCCCGACGAATATCTCGCTGCAGGTAAGACACGCTTCGATCTACCTACCCTAAGGATGGTCACGTAATACTCTAGCTCCCATTGTATACGCCGCTCGTAAGCGGGATACGATTAGGTGCTGACCACCCCCTTTCTGCTACCCTAGAATATCCATTACTCGTGTCGTCATACGCATTTACGCCTCCGTCCGAGCTGAGGTGGGGATATCATAGGTCCATAACAGCCCCATGAGTTGAGAATACGTGAGGTGCGCATTTCCCCTTAAATCAAGTAATTTCTTTGATTATATCTGTTGCTTACTTACTTACAAGTGAACCACTATGTGAATGCAAGCAGGGCTATAGAGTTTACAAATGCGACGAAGAAAAATTGCTACGCGAATATCTTGGAAGAAGACATATATTAGTTAAGCGTCCGTGTATTCTAACATAACCTTAGATGTCATCTTAAGTAGATTGTAGGACGACTCATCGCCACCTATAAATATACCTGCTGATTATATTACCCGGTCTTACCCTTTGCTTACACTGATGCAGAGAGGGTTACGGAATTAGGAGACGGAATTAAGATTGTCGTCGCGAGAATATCAGTTTTCCCGAATAGCTGACACGTACAGTAACATACTATGTACACACTTTGCTATAAGGTCCTGTTCCGATACGAAAGGAGAAAGCAATCCAAAGAAAGGGTTTATGTGTAGAGAATACATTCGGCATGGGGATAGAAATACATTAGCTTAGCAAAGACGCGGGATAATATGTCTATGGCAAACAACAACGACACTAAAAATATTCTGTCACCTTATCAAGCTTGACGAGTAATTAACAATTGTTTCGGAGGGAGTGGCTTTTATTGAGCATGCTCAGGTCTATCTTTTCCGCGTCATGCCCATGCAATGAGTTCTAGACAATTCACCACGAATAGCTGGCATCATTTATAAGCCCTTCAGGGCCTTATACTAGACGAAGCCTCCCCCTTAGCCGGTTCACAGCGACCATGCCAAGCCGTGGCTGTCCTTCTTAGGCTTCATCACTGGGACGTCCCGGTTTCTAAGCGGCATCATCCGTGATAAGCTTGGTGATCTTGCCAATGGCGATGGTTTGGCCCTAGATAGGTTGGTTAGTGGTTGGAAATAGGCGATACGTGAAAGGATAACATACCTGGTCTCTCAAAGTGAAACGGCCCATCTGTGGGTAATCTTCGAACCTTTCGATACAAACCGAACCGGCCCCACCTGTAACTTGCATCCTGGCGATTATGCTATCACCCTTCTTCGCATGCGTCGGTGGCACCTTGCTCTTTCTGCCTGTTCCCTTTTGCAGCTTGTGTAATAATGCAGCGAAAGTGACTTCTTCGACAGCGGAATGAACGTGCAAGACACAGTTGAAGCCAGCAGTGAGAATGCTCTTCAGTTCAAGAATTCTGATCTGAGCCTCAAAAGCAGATACGTTATGGACCAAACGCTTCGGCGAGCAGAGCACGAAACCGGCCGAGATGTCGTCTTCTTCGATACCTCGAAGTCGTATTCGCACCTGGTCTCCGCATTGAGCAATCTGGATCTCGTCTTCCGTCTCGCCATAGAGAGCTGCAATTTCAACCTTTTCTTTATTCGGCATCATGATCAAGCTCATACCCTTCTTGCAAACACCGGCTTCAATCTTGCCTTCAACCATAGTACCCATATCCCTGTACTTTCCGCTAATAGCCATCATGAACGGCGCGTTGGTCTTGCGTTCTAGGGCCTGCATGTTATCAAGGTATTCTAGTAGGGAAGGCCCATCGTACCAGGGGCAAACTCCTGGCGGAATGCGGTCCTTGATACCCATTGTTTGTTGAGCGGCGATGGGCATGAAGAAGACATCGGTTTTGAGATTGTATCCAGTACCCTTTAGGAACTGGGCTAATTTTGTGGTACACTCCTTGTACCTTTCTTCGGACCAATTCACGGTAGGGTCATCCATCTTGTTGATAACAACGACGAGTTTGTTGACACCTTGTGTCTTGGCAAGCATAGCGTGCTCTCGAGTCTGCCCGCCCTTCTCGAAGCCAGTCTCATACTCTCCTTTACGCGCACTGATGACGAGGATACCGATATCTGCTTGGGAAGCACCTCCAATCATGCTAGGGACATACGTCTTGTGGCCAGGGGCATCTAGAATACTATATCGCCGCTTCTCCGTTTCGAAAAATCCTCGGCCAACCTCGACTGTCTTTCCCTTCGATCGCTCTTCTTTAGTCAAGTCGAGGGCCCAAGATAAGTACCATGTTTCTCGACCCAAATCTTTCGCTTCTCGCTTGTATTTATCCAGTGTACGATCATCAACCATACCGGTTACGTATAGGATAGAACCACCGAGGGTCGACTTGCCAGCATCGACGTGACCTATAAAGATAATGTTGATGTGTTCCTTTCCGTAAATTTCCTTTAGAGTTTCCTCGTCGACATCGGCGGCTTGTTCGTTAGCGACGGCGTCAGCATCGCGAGCGGCTGCTTTGCTTCCCCTAGAGGGACTTGAGCGTCCAGAGGAGGGTGTTGGTGATGTCTTTCCACTTGCGCTCTTGCTCGACTTAGAAGCCTCGCCAGTCTTCTCGATGGCTTTAGTCGCTGTCACTTTAGAACCGGCGTCGGCAGATGCCTCCTTGTCGGTCTTCTCGGTCTTGGGCTCGTCCTTGGGTGGTGCAGGAACACCAATCGATAGGACCTTGGCGGCCTTGGGCTTCGGAGGATCTCCGCCTATGCTTAAAACTTTAGTTCCTCCCTCTTGCTTAGCAACGGGCTTAGGCGCGTCGGAAGATGCAGCGGGCGCAGGCGTGGTAGCGGCAGCAGACGTGCTCTGGTCGCCTCGCTTAGCAATGGTAGGCACAGCTTGTGGTTGTTGTGCTTGCTGCTTAGATTTCTGTTGGGATTGGGGCTGTTGTTGGTATTGAGTATATTGCTGCTGCTGCTGCTGCTGCTGTTGTTGCTGTTGTTGTTGGCCTTACTAAATGTTAGCTAAAAGACGCTTCCATTCGAGGTGTAGACATTACCGTATCCCTGGTTATATCCACCTTGTCCGTAGACATTGCCATATCCCTGGCCGTATTGACCATAACCGCCTTGAGCTCCACCATACTGGGGGTAGAAGTTCTGGCCTCCACCATAGTAGCCTTGCTGGTAGTTAGGAACGTAGCCGCCACCATAACCTTGAGTCGGCTGGAAAGACTGGGCGGTAGGTTGGAAGGACGCGGCGCCAGGTCGGAATGATGCCGCGGCAGGGTTCTGAGGTTGTTGGTTATTGAGGTTTAGCTGTTGAGTCTGCCTTGATAAGTTATCATCCTGGGCAGCAGGGTCGTCTTCCCAAGAGTTGAGATCAGCCATGGTGCAAAGTGTTCTATAAAGTAAGTTCTTAGGTATCTGAGAGAATTCGGCGTCTGGAGGGAAGTTGGAAATTCGTAATTGTGCGACCGCGAACTTTTCTACGCTTTGGTGAAAATGAAGATATGTGGTCTAAGACGCAATGAACGGCAAAGCGTGGAAATAAATACAAGGTCAAGTCAAACGTCTAGGTTATCTAGGACGTTTACCGTTGACTCACCCACAAGGCCCTGCCTAAAATCTGATATCTGATTTGGTTATTGGGTTGCGGCGAAGTCGAGGGGAGAATAAGTAAAGTAACAAGCTTTTAGCGGGGTGAGAGAGGTTTTTGCCCCGCGGATGACGGATTGATTGTACCTTTGTATTCGTGCCTGCCTCTTGACGCTAGTGCACCATAGGCCTTCAATAAATAAACTGTTACAATTTTTGGATTGTGCACGCTTAAATTCAATATTAACTAAGCCATTGATACTAAACAATTCGATTAGGTGCGTAGGTGCGATAATGCCAACCCAAATTATGTATTAAATGAGAATTACATATCTCGTTTGTTACTTACATGGTATAACAAATCTGCGCAGCTAAGGCGGTCTGTTCATGTTTGAACATAAATCAACCTCAACTTTGCTACTACAGCCGTGAACCCGTGAATCCGTGCATATCCATTCGAGCACGGATACTTACTTAGGGGGTGTTTTGTTCGATAAGTTATGCTTTGCTTATGGCTCGTGCCACCCTAGCATATAAGTATGCGGAATCTTGTCTTGCTTATGGGGCGATTCCCACTATAATTTAGACGAATCAGCGCCAACCTCAATGTTTAAAAACCTCTTTACGTTTGTATCTCGTGCTTATTAGCTTACGCTTATTTTATTAAGAAATTGAAGCTATTCCCAACGTTGCTGTTGTTACCTATTTAATTACTACTAAATACACTGTAATTATAGGGAATACCTCCACTAAAAACGTAATTTTAGGCAACCACTAAATGCACTATATTTTTGTCATTAAATACGCTGTAATTACAGGGGATTTAGCGCTATAAAAGGAATAAGCGATTTGAAAAGCACTTGAAAACCACCTTAGAAGTGCTTCTCGACCTCAAATAATCTTAAGCGGGATTGTCAAAGTCTATTGGATGCCCATAGAAGTATTGTGGAGCGATCCATAAGCCAAATTTAGGTGGGGATAAGTTAATCAGTACCTCACAAACGCATTGCTGATACTTATGCTTACCCCCATAAGTATTTCCAAGCTTATGCAACAAAACACCCTCTTAACGTCTAACTCAACCTTGGCCAAGGCCTTACAAGTTGGGCACCGATTCTCAATTTGCCATGGGGCCAAATAGTTTCTTTTTCATGCATGCATATTTCGTGGATGTTGGTTGGAGAAAGATACTGGAGCAAGACATTGGACCAAGACAATAATAACAATTGCCGTTTGATTCCGAGTCCCTAACAATTCTGCCATGGATGCATTCCTAGCCAAGCTATCCTACCACGCCACCAACTATGCCATTAGGTCTTGTCTTGCTCTAACTTCAACTTATGTCATCCAGCAAGGTTCAAGATTAATCAAAGTATGAAATACCTACCCATTATTTATCACCTCGAAATAACCATGTTATAGGTGTCTAAGCTAATATGATGCTATCTAGACCGTTGACGACGACCCTCTACGAGCTGAATTGAGCCACTTACAACGACGGTTGGCTCGCAAGATCGAGGTAAGTTATATCCGTTAATGTCATCAACCATACCAAGGTAGCTAACTCCTCCAATAGCTCATCTCTCCCATTCTTGAATCTATCGAGTTCCGCTATTCTCGAGGAAACTCAACTCTAGAGGCTGTAGTGCAGACAGCACAAGAACTACGAGCCAATGTTGACTCACTGGGGAAGCGTCTCGAGGCTGCTGCCTTAGCAGACCAATCCCAGCAAAATGGAAAAGCTAAGGGCTCCGCAGCTACTGCGTCTGTGCGTCGTATGGAAATCAAGAATATCATTGCCGATATTAAACAATTAATTGAGGATATTGATGATTCCATACCTTTGATCAATCTCTGGGTATCCGCAATCGGGGGCATCCAAACCCAACACTCGGCATTCTCTCCCTCCCGGTTGTTACAGGCTAGCATGCTTGTGAATGTCGGCGATACCCAGTACATTCTCAATCCCGGTAGACCCATGCAGATCGGCCCAGATTTTGTGCTATCTATTTACATGCTATTTCGTGCCCATGCTTCTCACGAAGACACAGCGGAGCCGTACGGTATAGAAGAGGGTCAACGTAAGCCGGTATGGCAAGAAGTCATCCACAAAGCCCGCGTCAGGCTCCGTAGGATACCACTCGAGAATAATGCTCCCGGGATGAACGGTAACATAGAGCATAACACATCGTATGTAACTTACGCGTACCAGATTCAAATCGTGGAGGATCTAGACGACGGACGCGTTCATACAGTCGAGGATGGCGACGCGCGGCCGAGTTCTTACGAGGGTGTCTCTAGTGCTGGTATACGAGAATTTATCCCGGTCCACCAAATCTCAAAAATGTTCTACGCGGATGTTGGAAGGATTCTGAACATCAATAACGAAGATGGCGCCTCTCGCAGCCCCGTATTATTACTTAAAAGGGATGTGAAGGCAATACCTCCGAATCAAGGTCAACAGGACGATGCATACCTAGCGGACCAACAACAGTTGATTGAAGGCGCAGATGAGAGTATTGTATCTGATGGGACTTTAGAGGGCGACTCTCAAGACGAAATAGATCGTCAACTCGGTCTAGAGACCAAACTAATTAGACGGAGAATGGATAAACCCCTATCGGCAACATCCGCCAATTCCTGGAAACTCCCGCAGGACCTTGACCCCGCATGGATAGCTCTTGAAGTATTCGAGATGGACGACGATGACAGTGATACGACGGACGATGAGGACGACCGCACGCCCGAAGAAGAGGATGAAGACGAATATAGAACAGGAAAAAACCAGCATTCAAACTTCCACAATCCTCGTCGATTAAAAAATGCCACCCGTCCATCCGCCGATTCAAATCTCGTAACGCAGCTCAACCGCATGAGCATCGCCTCCACCCCCTCCCGATCATCTTCCCGCAACTCAGGTACACTGGTCCCCGACCCCGGGAAATTCGACGAGGACTTACTGGAGCGATCGCCCTTCGGCGCCATCCAAACCTCGCTCTCGCTCCTCGAAATGATGCTCCGCTTGACAAGCCTGCAGGAGTTCGAGCAGACTACGCACCTCGCCATCCCTGACCACGTGTTAAGATTCTACCTAGATGAATCCGTCTCGCGGGCGGACGCCGATGCACCAGTTCACCGCGGCATTAGTAGGGAGCGGAACTGAAATCAGCATAATGCTCAGGGGATCGAAATGACAGCTGAGAAAAGGTTACCGGATACTTACCCAATAAGGCTGAATCTAAAAAGTTGGTTACGCAGCAAACAAGTGGAATAAGTACTTAGACATAGACTCATGTAACGGTTATGAAGAACTGGTGCCGGGCGTTCAAGTCGTAGGAAAGACAGACAGCCAACAAGGCCGTTAATCATAATGCAAAATTCCAAAAGAAAATTGACCATACAATCGAAGAAATGCCTTCTATTTTCATTTATCACAGAACATTTATGGATTCTCCGAATACACTCTCAGATACATTAGGAGGTATAGAGAATACGTATTGATTCGCAACAACTCGAAATCAAACATGAATGAAAACTAGTTCATCCAAATTATCATAATTCATACGCACACTCTATCATACCAAGCCGAAACTCGTTATACAAGTCATACCAGCGGTAAGAGAACAGCAGTCTAAACTAGCCAGCTAGAAAAATATGCCTTCCGATAAGCCGCCCTCAGGGCCCTACGCACTCGTCAACCGCATGATCACCCTTACCACCGGCGTCCGTAAATCGAGCTTTCATTTCCGCGTTTAGCCTTAGACCCAGAGCCTTTACTCCGCATGCCAGCAAGGGTACTCGAGACGTCCTGGCGCACAACACTATTGAAGCTCTCTTCATCATCGTATGTACCCCTGGCACTAGCGCCTCCCGTGCTCTCGCGGCCGACATGTCCGAACAGGTCCATCATCTCCTTGAGGCCGAGCTTGAGGCTCTCCTTGCGGGCGCCGCCCTCGATGGTAGCCTCGGCGAGGAGTCGTTTCTTCTCCTGCAGTTCTAGGATTCGTTCTTCGACGCTGTTCTCGACTATCAATTTGTACACGACCACGTCCACTGTCTGCGTGAGTCGGTGTACTCGGTCGATAGCTTGTTCCTCGACGAACGGGTTCCAGAAGGGCTCCAGGATTATGACGCGGCTAGCTGCCGTGAGATTGAGGCCTAGCGCACCGCACCGCAGCGAGCAGAGAAGAACTCTGGTTTCAGGATCATTCCGCAGACAATTTAGTGCCTCCTCTCGCGCATCGTTCTTCATGCTTCCATCGTATCGTGTGTATTTAATGCCCTCCTTGCGGAAAAAAGGCTCTACTAGGTCAAGCATGCTAGTGAATTGCGAGAAGACGATAAACTTGTGCTCGTGTACTTCTTTGTGGAGTAGTGTGGTAAGCTGGCGGATCTTGGCTGACGCGAGTACGTGGGGAGTCTTCTCCTTTGGCCGACCGGATCGGGAATATACCACATCGTCTTCCGAATCAGAATCGATTTCCGACTCGGAAATTCCTGTATCGTCAGCTTCAGAATCGGATTGTGTTTCCGAGTCCGCGTCTTCCTCTCCATCACCTTCTCCGCCCTCATCCTCGCTATCTTCGAGTTTTGTTCGGCGCATCTTAGACTGAATAACTGAGATAGATTCATCTTCAGTATCTGATTCTTCCCATGCTCGCTGTAGTTCCTCGGGCTTGGTATCTTTCCCGTCATCCACGATAAAGCTACTCATCTGGCTACCATCTTGTGTTTCCTCTTCCTCAGAGTCGTCTGAGTTGATAGTCTCGCCCTCGCCCTCAGCGTTCTCATCGTCCGTGCCGCCAGCTTTTCCTAAGCGTAGAGGACCTTGTTCATCACCAGAGACGATCCAATCAGCATCTTCCTCCTCCTCGTCGCTATCAAGGATCGCGCGGCGATTTCTGGGTTTGCGCTTCTTGACAACCTCGGTCTTAACTTTTTCAACCACCACCTTCTTAACTTTGGTCTTGGTCTTCTTTTTTCGCGTCCTCATCTTTGGTGCTTTTAGTTCTCCTCCGTCCTCGTGATGTTTGAAGTATTCCAGGTCTTCATAGCAAGCTTTGCATTTATCTGTACCAGGCTGGCGACTGTCGCGGTCAAGCTCCCAGCCGCAAATATCGCAGTGTTTCGCCTCGACGTCTAATCCGCCAAGAAGGTCTGCTAGGGCGTCGACATCGGCTTCAGCCTTCTTTGGCTTCGTTTCCTCAGAGAGGGCATCCTTGTCTTTTTCAAGTTTGCCTTCGACCAACTTCGGATGGTCACAGGCCTGTCGTAAACGCAAGAGGAGGACCAGGGCGCTAGCATAATTGAGCTTACTTTTCATCATTGCCTCGATACTCTTGTCTGTTCGTTTTTCCAGTCTGTCGTAAAAGCGCCTCTCTGCAGGAGTAAATTCAGCTGCGACTGTCACGACCTTTCGCTCGGTGACCTTGAAACTTGGTGCTTCGCCTTCTTCACCCTCTTTAGTTTTCTTTCCCCCAGTATTAAGAGCACCGGCCTTTTTTAGGATTTCTTTAGTTCTTCGTTTCATAAAACACTGTAGCAGACTGTGAAGGCGACGCATTGCCACTTCTCCTTTGCCGCCCTTCATAGGTATTTCAAAATGTTCCTTCCATTCTCTAAGGTCGTCATAAGGCTTAATCCTAAGGAACTTCACTAAACTTTGTAGTTCATCCAAATTGTTCTGCATTGGTGTTCCTGACAAGCACCAACGATACACGCTTCGGAGTTCATAGCAGGCCTTTGTGGCCTTGGCGTTCCTATTCTTGATCGTATGTGCCTCGTCCAAGATGACACGATACCAATGTAGACCGAAGCAACCAGTCTTAAGAGTATCTGTAGTGTGACCGTGCTCGGATACGAGAATTTGGTAGGTGGTGATTACTACATCGTATCGACGAAGATCTTCGAAACGCTTGGTACGTTGGGGTCCATGATGCACAAGCACCTTTAATTTGTGAGATTCGGCAACTTTCTCCTTCAACTCTGCCTCCCATTGGCGAATAAGAGCCAAAGGTGCAACGACCAGCGTCGTTTTTTCAACTCCTGGGTGCTTATTTGCTGGCTTCTGGTTGCTTAGAATCAGTGCTATTGATTGTAAGGTCTTTCCTAAGCCCATATCGTCGGCGAGAAGACCACCTTTAGGTACTTTCCCCTTTTTGACGGGACCTAGTTCACGACCTTTCATCCACTCCACTCCCTCAACTTGATGCGGTAGGAGTCGAACACTAAGTCCTTCGACGTGTGATTTGTCTTCGTCGTCGTCTTCCTCTGTGTCCTTATCTTCCTCATCTTCTATGGAGCCTTCAAGTAAAGCCTTTATATCGGCGGCAGCTTTCTTAGGGTCGACATATGTGGAAAAGACGCCAGGTTGGCTGTAAATGGAAACTGGGGCGCCATCCGGAACCGATATTGGGTTATTAGCCGATCCTACCGGGCTGGATTCCATCGTGTTAAACATGGGAGCTGGAGGCGGCTTCTTATCCTTATAAGTAGGCTGCAGCGGTCCCGTGATCCGTTGGGGGCGGTGATGCTCTGGACGGTTTTTAGGTTGGATAAAAAGGTTTGCATATTTGTCTTCCATATTTCCTGATAGTACTCGAGATTTAACAGCAGGTCTCGGGGCCGTGCTCGTGGATGTAGAAGGGTTAATAGACGTGAAACCTCCAGCATCCATATTCCCAAACCCTGGTGCCTTCTGACCGGACTGAGTTGAGGCCTGGTTTTGCGTATTCCCATTTCTTTCATTAGAACCCAAAGGACGCAAAGGCGCCTTGGGCGGCGCGTGTTCTTTTACCATGGTGGGATTATTCTGTCCAGGAATCACTATAGGATCAGCCGCGATCCAATCCTCTATTTCGCTGTCGTCTTCTCTAATATGAAAATTGTGTTTCGCGTGTTGATGTCGTAGCTTGGGCGATTCAGGTCGTGTGGATCCAACACGGCCAGTTACAATCCAACTCTCTGCCCATATACTACGTCCACTCTTCTTTTCTTCTCGAAAACCCGGTGGATCGGTGGACTTGAGGTCGTTTCTAGGTCGAACTCCAAAATTGTCCCCTGGTTTTCTGTCTTGGCAATCAGTATTCATGTTGCAAAGTGGGGTGACAAGGTTCACGATTAATATTGAATATTGAAACTGACCTCATGAAAAGTTGGAATGTGACAGTCGAATATTATCACACTAAAAAAAGGATTCGACTTATAGAGTTACCAGTTTATTTATTGTAATATTGTATGTTTGATAACCTCGATGGTGTTTTTAGTTGTAAAGCTTGGACGGCTGCTCGGGGCCTAAAGAAGTGTTGTTTACTCTGCACCACCAAGTGACATAATTTGCCCGGCCAACCAAGGGGCTTATCGGCTTATCTCCCCTCTGTTAAGCCTCAAGTTCCAGGCAGCTGTCTCGTGAGCCACAATGTGATCTTTAACTAGCCACACCCAGCTGCAAGATGTACCTACCAGGTACCTAGATACATCGGTACCTATCTCCATGTATCCGTTGAGACTCGATTTCATCCCCTTAACAAAGAATTTTCCATACCACGCCAGCATTCCCATCTCCCATTATCATCGGCGCAACATAAACCAAAAATGACTTAGCTGTATTACTTAAGGCATTACTTCAGGAGCTTTCCATTAAGGATCATTCCTTTTAAATTATTCAAATAGAAGTTAGTGATACTCTTTGAGTTAAGTTAGTACTGACCGTGATGATGCGAACAAACTGAACCTATGAAAGCCGCACTTACAAGCTTCAGTACCTTCGGAGATAGGGAGAAATTAACATGTTTACGCTACCTATTGGTTTACAATATAAACATCTAAAAATGCCTGAATTGTTGTATATCAACTTAAATTCATATTCATACGTGCTCATAGTTCGAGATTATGAATAGTTATATATTTACGAAGTCTAGAGTCTTTATCTAAACATTTTGTTAATCACTAATTCGATCTCAGATCATACCGAGAAGGGAGGAACTGATCACTCGCAAATACAGAAGACCACGTGTTATAGCAAGGCACAATATATTCGCATGCTAATCTCAAATAATATCTATAGACTAAAGCCAAGGGTTTCCTTCATACTTCGTACGCACGTAAGCATCCATATCCTCCAAAAATGAGCCCGCCGATATCCTTTACTGGCCGTCGATGTGGATGGTAGCGGGGGACTCGACCTGGCTGCAGACCATGGTGTCGAGGCCGCCGGAGTGGCAGTAGGTGGCGATGTCGCCAGCGCCGTAGAAGCCGATACTGTTTGAGACTGCTGTTAGCTTGACTACCTAACCTATAGTTTGGTGAGTGCGAGGATGAAGAAGAAGACTTACGCAAGTCCGAGCTCGTGGTAGACACGGAGGGTGAAGGTGGACGAGTCAGGGCCCGCGAGAAGCGCGAAGCGGTACTTGGACTCTCCGCAGGTGATGACGTCGGTGGGAACACCCTTGGTAATCTCGGTGGCAGAAGCCGAGCAGCTGAGGTCCTTAGCGTCGTCGCCGCTCAGCTTGAAGGAGACACCATCGACAGTGCCGGCCGAGGAGGCGCTGGCACCGGACTTGTGGACGTTAAACTCGGTGATGGAAACATCCTCAGACTTGAGCTGGGTGTCATCCTGAGGAGCAGCCATGGCGCTAGCGCCAAAGAAGAGGGCAGCAACAGCGGCGGCGGTGAAACGCATTTTGATGGTATTGGTTGGGTTTGGAAGTTGAAGAGTGGGAGATGTAGTAAATGAGTATGTAGATTGATGGCTTGTATTGTGTGATGAGGAATAAAAAATCAAACCGAAGAGCAGCGGGAGCTTGATTCCTTTATACCCCTTTGTCGACCACGGACTCCAGTGTCGAAAACATCTCCATGAAAGGAAATCAGCTATGCTAGCTGTCACGATAGGATCAACGTCATTGCATGAATGCCATGCTAGTTCCATAGCCCTATGGAGCCTCAGCTAGTGCGATCATTGCCCATTTGGGATATTTCCCCTTTGGACTGGTAGCTGTCCCAGCTTTTCTCTTATGGGGAAAATACGAGCCGCTTGGCCGGGAAGAGTATGGAACGCTGGCAAGAAGGGCCAAAAAGGTTCTGAACGATGTTAATAATGAGATCGTTAAGATGTGATGATTGGCCTGGTTCGAGCTGAAACATTGGCTGAATGTTGTTCTGTCAACACTCAAAGTTGTTCGAGTTGCCAGCCTCGTGGACCCTGATCTACTATAGGTGAATAACTGCCGGCTTAACCGTCTCCACCTACTTGCCCCGAGTTTACCTAATGAACGGTCGAGCCTCTAGAGCCATAGATCGCAACGTGGTGGTGGCCTGATCAAAGATACTGATCTCATCGGTGTGCCTCCCCCGAGAAAGCCAAGACTCCAACTGGCTTCGATGTCATGTGGGGACAGGAAACAGATGTCCCGAGAATGCCTAGCGTCGCCTCCTTGAAACTAGAAGATGTGGAAAAAAAAAAGCTGAAGAATACGAACATAGACTTCAGGAAATGTGTCTTTGGAAGTTAAGAAACACCTTGTGTAACGTTAATATGGGAGCTATTATCACAGTCTTATTTACCTACATTTAATTAAATATTTTCTCGCCTCACGTAGTAGTATGTTGTTTATGGAAGAATTGAGACTCCTCTATTTGCTTGTTTCTAGACTCGCGGCTGGAAGTTTCCGACACCTTGTGGGTATAGGTTAATGCTTATACGTAAACAGATTATCAAGTCACATATTCAATAGGCTATCTGATTCTATAGACTTTCCTATGTACTTTTATTCTTAACGGTAGCTATAACACAGAGTAGAGACCTATATCTAAAACTAGAACATTAGAAGATGCCTTGCACCGAGGCTAAGAGTTAACACAGATTAAGAACATGTTAGAATGTAGAGACTATAACTAGTACCATATTATCTTTATTTTCTCGAAAATGCCATCTTGTGAAGTATGCCTTTCGTAGCATATCTTTAAGATTCCCGCGTATCCAAACTACATGTTGCAATAGTTTATTGTAATGTTGCACCGGACGATGATCATGATCAAGTTCCAATACCTGAGAACACGAACCATCCGACCCCACAATGCAGGGAAAGGGGCACTAGGCCAGGAGTTTCACGCAACTATGATGTGGATGATAGGGTGTGTAAATTCTCAACAGAATTGCTATCCCCGCAGCCCCTTTACTGTACATCTCCTATGGCTAAGCTACTTTTGATCTTTTCTTCCTTGTTCGACAGGTTCTGGTCTTCGAGCTTTTCCCTCTCGTCCACATCATTTCTGTCAACTGTCTCGTCGACAACTCCGCTACGGTCCGACTCTGTGTGGTTGGGACTGGATATAGAGACTCGCACTTACCGGAAAGCATAGTCGCGGATGTCGGGAAATGGATACAGGGCTATTGTGTCGCCAATAGGGACAGAGAGATTTGTCCGGAGTGTGAGTTGTCAAGTATTCACAACAATTCTCCCACGTCTTCTCACTTAGGGGTTGTATACCAGCGCCTTTTCCTATACCAGTATGCCGCCTCCTTCTTTATGCTCCTGGAGAGCAGGTTTAATGTGGGAAGAAGTCCCCAGTGAAGTGTCTGCCGCAAAATTACTTATACAACACAAGCTGGCACTATGATTCTGCCTATGAAAATGCTACGAGGTGGAACTAAACGGTACGGAAACCACTCTGTTGTTCCGTAAGAAACTATATCCTGGCTATGGAAGTTTGCAGCTGTATATACTGCAAGTATCCTTTTTCTAAGTATCATCTATAAACCTCACAGAAAATCATGTTCGGTTTGGTCTTTTCAGGGAGTGTTGAAGATGCTATATTACGAAGCTCCGGTCCTTAGGAGATACCGAAGAGTACGAGGCATTAGATGGCGAAACTAGACGCGATTTCCTTGATACCCAACGTTAAGATAACGGCGACGAGCACCTAGAAATTGATCGTCTTTGGCTTGAAGTAGATCCGAAATAGCCTGACGTCAGCAAAGCACATCCTCATAAAGGAGACCCGTTGGGTACCCCTAAAAGCGTTTCTTACCTGCACGTTAATAAAGGGCTGCTCCGGTATCAGGTTGATGAGGGAGATACCGTACGTGAGCAATGAACGGGATTGAGAGACTCTCGGCCACTTTATACCCAGCTTCCCTGACAAAGACCAACCCAAAGAGTTATAAACAACCTTTACCAAGATTCAGTAGTAATAGATGCACCTATACTCGACCAGGTCCCGGCAGGCCTGCAAGTAGACAACGGCAAGCAATCAAACTCAAGTACATACAATAGGTAAGAGTATAGGCAAGCCAAGGTTCGTCAACGTATATAGTAGAGTCAGTTTGCATGCCTCGACCATTACATAGTCGCCAGCGTTGTAGAAAGCTATCGACGACGAATTTGGCATACTAGACCAGGTATGGCTGTATAGTTGTGGCATAATATAGTATGGTCATCAAGCTTATGAATAACACCATCCTAACTTCGCTGCCCGCAGCAATTTCTTCGCCGTTCCCAATCCGCGTAGATTTTCATATCCCAATGATAGTCCCGCATTAGCCGAAATATAGCACGCAGATCCGGAACTGTTGTCGAGGCTCCAAGACAGGATGGCGTAATCTAAACGGCTTATATAGTGTCTAACCTTCACGTGACCATTTGTCTACTTCTACAACCCGGCCAGGACGGCTTATTCTCTTTCCTGGGTGTAAGCTATGTATACCAGCCAAGTATGCATATCACATTGTCAACTTACATATGGTCTAGTATCACATACTGAGAGTAACCGAATCGCCTTGGAACTCTTCGAGCTCCAGTCATGTGGTATTAAGCAAGGTATTAAGGAAAAATGCATCAAAATATAGTCTGCGTAAATATTTAGTTTCGAATGTGCTATGGAGTCGTGGCTTTAATATCGGACCACCTGCCTGGCGAGACATTAAGAGGACTGATCTCCTAAACATCGACTGCAAGCGGCCTGGCCTGCTTTGTAAATAATCCCACCAAACTAATATGTACTTTTTGGAGTGTGTAGGATGAAAGAGCAGAGACATACCCCTTTCCTTTGCCAGGCGAAATACTGGCTTTGCCACAGTATTCCAGTCGTCTTTGCGCCAAAGAGTGCTTCGGGAGCAACGTTGTAGGGTATTTAAGATAGCTCTACATGCCCAATATGCGCAATACGCCCAGATAAACTATTCATACTATATTACTTCAATTATAATTTGTGTACATTAATGATCTTCGAGCGTGGGTTATATATAACACATTCTCCTATAACGAACGACCCCTTACTTATTTTATGGCTATTGGATTTTAGAGTACGTAGCTATAACATACTTACAGGTAGTCTTGTTAAAGAGGTATCCGCTCGATGTATAATCAGTATTACTTACGAAGTATAGACCTTAAACTCTTTCGCGAATAATCCATACAAATTACACCTCAACACGTTCTTACGAAATGTATTATACTATCCTTTATTTATCTATTCAATCACACCTCCTCAGACGTACAGTTGCGACTATTCTCACATCTACTGAAAACCCGCATGTACATCACTTATGATACTACATCCGTTATTTAACAACCTACTCCTATAGGACCACTTGAATGAATGGGGGAATCAACCTCGCGTAGTTACTAAAACCCTCCGGGAATGCCCGTTGCAAAAAGAAAATTGGACCAAGGCTCTTAGCCCGAAAGTTGAATCCTGCTAAATTCCCATCTCATGTGGTACTATCACTATTATTCCCAGTATCGACACTAGTACGCAGCATTTTGCCTATAGAAGTCCTGCGGTGCGCTGGGTTCGTTACCCGGGGGCACATACGCCTTGTACTGCGGCTGTTGAGGCTGGCCCTGTGAAAGTTGGCTTGGGAGTGACTGCCTAGAGTCGAATGCCGGACCGCCGGGCTGTAGGGGTGGTGGCGTCATGATGCTGGGTGGTGGTTGGACCCCTTGCGGGATGGGAGGTGCCGACTCGGTCGGTTGAGGAGGTGCTTGCGAAGGGGCATCGTACGAGTCCTGACGCTGCATATTGGGATTATAAGCCGAGTATTGTGGCTGGACGGGTGCTGAAGGGTGGGATGTGATAGCTAGAGGGGTGGGAACACCTTGCGGCGGGCCTGACGGAGCGGACGGGGCAGGGGCTGAAGGTGCAGAGGGTGCAGACGGGGCGGTAGCCGTCGGGCTTGTAGCGTAGGGGTCCTCCTGGGAGTAGACTGATGCGGAATAAGGATCGGGTCGACTGGGGTTATGAGTGGCCGCAATGGGGGAGTCGTAGGCGGATGTGGCTAGTTCTTGTGGATTGCCATAAGTGCTCTGGGGCCGTTGTTCCGCCTGAGCGGGTTGAGAATACGCCTGATAAGTTTGCGGCGGCGGAGAAGATGTTTGCAAAGAAACAGGTTGCTTCCCAGCAGCTATCCTCGAGGGCTGATCTCTTGGTGGATATTGCTGGGGTTGCTGTTGGCTTGCTTGAGCAGGAACTTCTGTCCCTTGCAGATAGAATGGAGCGGGTGTTGCTGTTGGCCGTGGGAAATTAGGAGGCGGCGAGCTAGCCTGGTATCGGTTCTGCTCTAAATATATGTGAGCCGTCTCCGTGCAAAGACATCTGAATATTTACATACCTTGCGGAGGGGGCCCTTGAGGCCCAGGGGTATAAAACCTCTGGGGTTCATGCTGGCCGGGCGGCGGTCCCTGAGGAGCGAAGCCCGAACCAGGGCCTGGGCCTCCCGGAACCCCGTACCCGTGTGCCATGAGTGGTCGCGGGGCGTACTGATGGTAGTTCGGTTGAGGGGGGTGAGACATTGAAGATTCTAAAAGCGACTCGTAATCTCTCCTGGCTTTGATGAACTTTTCATTAAGCTGCGTAAAATCTTCTTTCTTCTGAGAATACTTCTCGATTAGCTTGATTAGTTTGGGTCGAATAGCAAGTGTTTGATGATATAGTTTCTGACATGTCAGTTAGCAACCAACTGTATGTATACTCGAGTAGCCCAAAGACGTACTGATATCTCCTCATTATCCTCTTCCCTC
This sequence comes from Entonaema liquescens, assembly GCA_902805475.1. Classification (NCBI taxonomy): domain Eukaryota; kingdom Fungi; phylum Ascomycota; class Sordariomycetes; order Xylariales; family Xylariaceae; genus Entonaema; species Entonaema liquescens. The sequence goes on from CADCSX010000008.1 coordinate 1,435,019, forward strand.
GGCGATGCGTTAGAGGTACTCAAAAGTGTGAGGAGCTTTTCTACGTTCTTAATTTCGGCAAACACTTCGGCCTCCATTTGTGCTTCACGCTGGAGTTCATCGGGGGTCGGATCGGCAAGCTTCTCGACGTAGTTCAAGGGGAAAATACCGGTCCTGCCTTTTAATGAGCCTCGCCACCAATCCTTGTAAACGGACTCCAAAACAGCTATTATATCCCCTTTCTTGAATTCAAGTTCGCCGGGCTCAGATGGCGCAAAATCGTAGAGGGCGCGAACTCGCGATACCGTAGCGGCTGTCGTACCGGTTGGATGAGAAGGTACCGATTCTACCGGAGCAGCCGCCGCGCTTGGTCCCGCGCTTGAGCTGGGCCCTGCAGCGGAAGCCGTGGGTTGCGGCGCCTTTTTCCTCTCTTCTTCTTGCAAGGATAGCTTTAGCGCTATCTGTAACTCTTCCTCCTCCTTTTGACGATCTAATTCGGTGAGACCGGTCTTCTGAGGGGCCGAGGGTGGTTGTAATGTCGGATTGCTCTGCTTCAGGCGGTAGTAGGCATCGTACATAATCCCGAGGTCGGCATCCTTGCTGAACATATCGGACCACTCCTTCATTCTTTCGAGGATTTTCACCTTGACTTGTTGGTGGGTATTGCGGTCGTTGGCGAGTTTAAGGAGAGCATCGGTGAAGGCACGGCTGGCAAGCTCGCGGTGCATATTCTTACCGCAGTTTTGTGAGAGCGCATTTGCGAGCTGATGAGGGGGACATGGTCAGCCTGATAGAAAGTAAACCTGTTTTTCGAACTACCTACCTCGAGAGTGTAAAGTTGGACATTGGCGTTGCGATGCGCCAGGCGTTTGATTAAACTCTGAACAGCTTGATTGGGTCCATTTGGATCGCTTGTCACTTTGTCGCAGACTTCGATGATGGCCCCCCAATCTTCCGATGTGAGATTCTCGTCGGTCGCCTTGGCTGGGAAGTAATACTATATTAGTTTGTGAACTTATTGGGGGCTATATGCGGTTACATTTCGTGCGAACGTACCGATGACTTCGTCGTAGGGTCCGGCTGCTGTTCCCCGAAACATGCTGGGCAGCAGGGAGGGGTGAAGAAAAAGGAGATTCTTATAACTTGGAGCTTGTCGCCAATTTAATCGTCGAATTTCTCGTTATGATGTTTAGGATTAAGTTGTGTATTTTCTGGTGGGCGAAGGGTATAAACGTATGACGGTGGCGTTGGGTAGTGGTAGTTCCGGTTGTAGTTGGAATTGTGTAGTTGTTAAAGGAGAATATGATGGAGGTAGAAAGTAGATAACGAATGTAGTGGAGTAGTGGAATAGTGGAATAGTAAGGTGTACTATGTACATGTACTAAGTAAAGCTTGCAGCCTGGAGGACGGGAGTTGACAGTTACATTGTACGTACCTTAAGTATGTAATTGATGACGTTGGCCTGTGCTTGCTTGCTTTCTCACTGCCTTACCGGCCTACGTAGTGGAAAAGGTACCCTGTTTAGCCAGGTTAGGCACCTTAGCGTTCTATTCAAAGCCCCAAAGTCTTGGGGCAAATGGGGCACTGGGGCAATGCGAGTGCCCGGATGGCGCCCTAACCATGGGATCTATAACGATGGAAGCCCCATTAGAGTGAATTTAAGCTAATCTAGCCTAACCAGGTGTGGCATTCTCCCTTATTAAACAACGCGCAATGCAGTGACGTTGGAAGATTTCTATCGTTGTTTCTATCAATATCCTTTGACTGCGCCTCCACTTTCCGATTCTCGGCCCAGGTGGAACGAAGGGCAGAATGTAATACATAGTGATTTGAAGATCACTATTGTCTTCAATATCACCAACTAAGCCACTAAGATGTGAAGCTAATAAAAATATATGTGTAGGCTCGTATACGAATTAAGTACCCATATTTATACTTATATGTATATATGGAAACTAGATATAACGTTATACAAGATAGTTATGTTTATATAACATGAGTCCCTCAGCTGCGTCGAAAGCTTAACTCAACTGTTCCAGGGCCCTTTTATATAGCGAGGTAGGCCGCAATATATATATATATATATATATGTACTTTGATTTAGTTCGTAAATACCCATCAACTCATATACACACAAGCCTGAAACCAATGAAAATAGCCCCAAGAGGAGAGAAATGAGTCTCATGTTAGTAGCTCTGTACTATATCCTTTCTATTCCATCTACAAGCGATGCGCTCTTTGGAATGGGTCTCTCTACCTCGAGTTACCTCTGTAGTCTTATAGCACTTCCGTCCGCGACCCTAAACTTAAGACCAAATGAGGCCGTCCACATGCAGAAATACCAGCCCTTCTGCAATGCACCGGAACCGGAACCAAAAACAAACGCCAGACGGTCTTCCTCGAGCGTGGTATGATAATGGACCTCACAAACCCCGCTCTAGACTCCGGCCGTCATCAAGAATGGTCATAACCTTCCAAAATGCCGTCCAACTCCTATGAAAACAACATCCACACCATCCAGAAAATAACAATGGCAATCTGTAGGTGCAGTAGATCTCTGGGGACGTATTCCTGTCCAGCATTATAGAGAACCCCGCCGCCACCTGGCGAGTTCCTATTCCATACGTATACCACCAATCCACGACCAAGACAAACATTACGCAACAATCTATCTCACCAACGAAATGAAATACACTCTTAGGGCTGAAGGGCTGAAGGGCTTGTGTAGTGGGATATGACTTCATTACCAACGACGGCTCCTATGGCTTGTTTCGTATCCTCCCCTATCACCAGAAGATCCCACGCTGCCACCGCCCCTACCCTCCTCGAGGCTGCGACGCGATTGTTCGCGGGTGATTTCGGACATGTCGAAAAGAAGTGGCTCATCATCAGTCTCATCAGCGACGGCGCCCGCGACGCCTAAACCGGTAGCGCCGCCGCGCGAATAACCTCTACCGAATCTGCTACTGGATCCTGCTAGACTGCCGCTTCCAGAATGCGGGGGTGTTATTCCCCGGCCAATACTATTACCGTAACGTCTGGTGTAAGGTGAACTAGAGTATCCAGCGTAAAGGCCACCAGGAGGTCGGACTTCCCGCTCAACAGATTCTGATTCCTGTTCAAGAATATCCGGTGGGCTCGTTGCTCTGATATCGGCAGCGGATTGGAGTCCTGGGGTGCCCACTGCATTGTCAGCTTGGGCAGCACCTAGTCCTAGCAGAACGCTAAGGCTAGGCGGCTCGCGGTCTTCCGCCCCGAGACTTATGCTACGGTGTGCATCGATATCGTCATCGTCTACCAATGCGCGATTTTGATGAGCAACAGAGCTTGATCGTCTTCCATGCGGATAAGGCCGTGGGGAAGTGGGGATGTCTATTGCAGTGGTACCCTCGTGGGTGGTTTGGACGCTGACCGGCTCTTCCGCAAGGTCTTCAACATTACGGGTCCGAGATGTAACCCTTGCAGTAGGCGCGTAATCGATGCTCGAGTTTTCGCTTAGACGTGATGGGATGGCCGGCGTGTGCGGAGTATGAGGTGATAATGGTTTTCCTGGGGATGACGAGGTCGACATGCCTGGAACGTTGGCCAACTGCCGGCTTGAGGAGCTGGACGAGCGCTGTAATTGCATAGATGAGTTCATAGATTCGGTGAGCGCGTTATTCGAATCACGCATGAGCTGGAACCTGGATAGCTGAGCTGTTGTTCTTTTAGTCGCTGATTCGCCTTTTTTGGTAGGTTCGAAACTTTGCAGTGTCCTCTTGCTTTCAATCAGCTTCAAGAAATCCTGAATATTATCATCATCAGTCTGAAAGGAACCAGAACTGCCACCCGCACCAAGTTCGTTTAACAAGCCAGAGCCAGGTTGAACAATAGAAGATGAGACACTTTGTTTGCCACTGCTGTTTTGATCATCATCACCCCTATTGGCACCGCTGATGGATGGCCGGCTACGACGATGGGTGAAGCTACTGCTGAATCGATTGGAGACTGATGGCCTTGGTGAGCTGGCGGTTGAGTTATCTGTCGCAGTTGGAGGAGGCGCTCCTCGTAAGGAGGCTGGCATTCCGGCCGTTAATGAAGAACGATTCCTTACGTGTGTACTCAAGCCTGAAGCCCGGCTGAGGGAATGCGGTGATGATGGAATATCTTGGTCCTGTAATCTAGTTATAGGAGAGCTCGAAAGAGAACCGTGTTTAAAGGGGGAGGATTGGATGGAGACAGACGGACGTCTGGGTCTGTCAACACCTCTGAGAGATGGTTGCCGAGCAGTCCCAGCAATAGGGAGGGTGTGTGGAGGGGCTTCAACGCTCGCAGGCCTAGAATCGGGCGGCGAACTCGTATCCGAACCCGGGGCCTTGACGGCTTTCAGCGCGGAAATAGGGCTGGTACCAACAGGCCCTTCGCCATGAAACGTAGATAAGCTACCATATCGTTGCTGGTTCTCGGTGACATCTTGTACGTGGCGATGATATGGAAGCGACCCAACCTCGGGGCCATATGACTCGTGGCGTCCGTGTCCACGATGAGGTAGCGATGGCTTGAACATGTCATCAGAGATGGCCATACCGATACGAGAACTTAGTAGAGACTCTGTTTCAACAACCTGGAAATTACAGTTGTTGCGGTAAGAGACAGAAACGTTGAAACGTCCTACGGGGACTTCGAGGTCGCCAAACACGCAATCCGTAGAAACATCCCCTCTTCCGTTATATAGTGGTATTCTCAAGGTGTCGGAGCCATACGCTGGGGGTTCACCCGAAAAGACTCGGCAGCGGATTGACAATGCAGGATGGCTACCTTTGGTCTTGGAATTCCTGGCGAGTTTCCAAGCAGGCAAGATACCCGTAGTCGTATATATAGATCGCATCAAGACGATAGCCTTCTTATACACTGTTGGGAGTAAAAGACCAAAGTCGTCCGATTTATCAGGCCTCGGTCCTTTCAATTCAACACGCCATCGTTCTAGTACAAGTTGTGTGATGGGTTCGCCCTGGCGACCAGAGCTGCTATTGCTAGACTGGTCGGAAGAGTTGAGGGCTTCGACAACATCCCACTGTTTGCCATTTTCGTCTATGATTACCAGACTCTGACCACCCTTCAACCAAGACGCATCGAGATAGGTCTCAATAACTAAAGGAGGGGGTCGATTTTCAAACCCGCCGCATTGTTTCCATACGCGAAACTCTTCTCGGAAATCGTCGATATCGTCCGTATCGAGTTGGAACTGCCGATAACAACATTGTGAGATTTCATTGTCAATACCCCTATTTAGGATCTCGACTTACCCATCGGCTTGTTCTCTTTTCGAGGGACCTACCCACGAGAATCGGAGTTACCTGTATGCGTGCCTGCAAGATGACAGTACCAGCCTTCGAATAAATATTCTACATTGATAGATTACTTGTCAGAAATCATGCGTGAAGTAATTTAGCGATTAAAATACCAACCTGAATAATCTGATCCAATTTCTTGATGGATTCTCGAGTCGGACCGCCCGTATCACTACGATTACCACCACCTGCTCCTGCCGCCGCCGCTTCTTGGGCCCTAGAACTCGGTCTGGACGATGGGCGACTGCTAGGACTTGCTGGATCTCTCTGGTTGTTGGTTCTTGTGGGGTTTGTCTGGGAGGATAAGGCGGGCGAGGCTGTGCGAGGCGGGGCGCGAGGGGTCTGATGCATCTTGAAGTCGTCGCGACCCAGGCTACGGTTAGCCTGGTAGTGAATGGGCGAAACCAAGGGCAGAAAGGCGGTATTGATTTGTGGTTCGGATCGGATGATGTACAACCTCGAGGATATCTCGAGTAATCTGTGCCACTGGGCGCAGAAAGAGCAAAATAGCGAACGAGCTAGGGCGTGTTACGAAAGCCCAAATACGTTCGTTAGATGGAAACGGAAGTTCTAGCTCGATGCCACCGAACTTTGGCATCCATTGTTCGTAATCTGAAGTATAAGGCAGACAGCTAGGCAGACTTAAGGTATCCACAGATGATTTATACAAGCTTATACGGGAATCAAGAGAGACAGCTAGTCGCGGTAGGTATAGACTAGACAGTCAGGTTGTTGAAACACGTAGGCAGACATATAACGACAGAAGAAGAAGAGGGTCCAGACAAAGGGTCGGTTGTGTTGAATTGGATTGTTCTAGTATTGACCTTGTGTGAGTGAATGGTAAATGGTAAATGGTAAATGGTAAATGGTAAATGGTAACCGGCAGAAGAACGTGGCGGGCGGCTCTGCTAACTGGATGCGGGTGGCTGCAGGGTTCGGGGGTTTCAAGAAGCTAGGTAAAGGTAGAGCTGATTAAAAGCTGGTTAAGCTAGATTTCATATTAGGTGGACAGTGCCATTGTCGCTAGAGTAATGCCTGATGTACCTGGTATAATTCCTGGAGGTTTTAGGGATGAAGGTCGATGAATGATGAATGATTTCAATCAAGTTCCGAAATATTGACCCTATCAGAGATGACGAGAGAGAGAGAGACAGAGAGAGAGAGAGAGAGATAAGAACTAGGAGTCGGCGCAATCCAATAAGAATATTGGATAATATGGATTGGAATGATTAAAATGATGTGAACCGTGTGCGATTAGTCGCAAGAGAGAAAGAGATTCTGACTTCAAAAAAAGAACAGAGGGAAGAGTCAGACGGGTCTACCCTCGTGATCTCTATTTTCCCAGGTTTTTCCAAGGATATCAAGGGTATCAAAAGGACCTTGTGGCCCATCCGTCATCGGTCCGGACCGTGCTGGTTGAGGATTGGCGGAGAGTTGGGAGAGCCGACCGAAAGCAAGCAGTAGCAAGCAGAGGCACAGAGGCGGAGGAGAGTGAAAGAAGATAGGATGACGAGCCGACCGCCTGATAAGACTACCTAGGTATGTACGTAGGTAGGTAATTGTTTAGGTAAGGTACATGGTACATACCTAGATAGAAGCAAGCCAAGACCAAACTATTGTTTCTGATTGGTTGTCTATGACGATTTTGTTAGCTGTTTTGGTGCATAGAACCTTAGTCGTACATAGATACGTGGGTACATTACTTCTTACGGTATAAGATGTACAGTACGTAAACTCATGTATCAAACAGTGGGATTACATGGATGTAAGTCAAAGACTTAAGACATTCAACTCTTCCATAAGTCTTCGAGAAAACTAATAAATCCATAAGTGACTTAGGCAGCAATACTATTATTAACTGGTATGCACGCGATGAGTCAAGTATTAATAGATAGTCAGAGAAAGAACAAGAATAAAGAACATATAGGTGGTTGCCTTAAGTAGGTACCTATTTACTTTTTTGCCTTGTATACGACGATATACCATAATTACATAAACTGACTTGAAAAAGATCCCGTTCCTGGCTTCTTATTCCCCAGCTATATGCAGGATTGTGCTGCGACCAGGCAGGCCACAGGCACGGGGCCACGCAACGCCGGCAGAGCGTTTCTGCAGCCACCTCCAATCACTATAAATCAAGAAACCGGAGACCAGGTTGATGTTATACGTATATGTGTTGTCCAGGTATCTAAGGTACGTACGTCTACAGGGTGAATATATTGTTGACAAAACCAATCGTTGGAAACAGACTATTATCAACCCCTTAAAGTAAAAGTTTATCTAGTCGCTCACTTGGAAAAGTGCGGTAAGAGCTGACCTATCATGTCTCATACACGCTTCGCTACGTTCATCTTGTTGGGCAGTGTCAGTAGGTCACTAACACACTTGACACACCGGTTCATCTGACCAACTAGGTCGAGCGTATGTATACAACCTCTGATAAGATGTTCCCGTGTAGGTGAAAAGAAACCTATCCATCAACTTGTAGATTGTTCCTGCGTTGGGAAGCCCCAGGCCCGTATGCATGGCAAATTATGTTACAATTACGACGGCTAACTCGGATTAAATATCATTGGACCACTTCACTCTTTATAAAAGCACACAATGCAGCATGTAATGAAGCACGGTCTCATTCCTACGATACTTGTTCCATTTACACAACACCAACTAACAACCAGCTGACATCAACTGGTCGCCTTAACCAACGTGACGTGGCGACTAAATATAAATTATATTTATTTTTATGTACGACGGCTCGCATATTAAAACCTTAGGCCGCTTGAAGACTACTGGAAGCTGGTCTCGAGTAAATGAGGTTTTCTTTCCTTCAGTTCCAGAAGCATCTCGCCAAACAAGCCATTGGCCCAGGAAAACCACTCCCGTGTCCATACTGACGCATTGAACGTATCTACAGATTCGTGAATTAACCCCAACCCGTCCGTCGATGATACCAACTCCTGCAGCCCCGTAACGATCTCATCGTCGTCGTCGGAAGTCAAGAGTGACGTGATGATCGACATTGGCCAGGCTTTTCCAGGCCCCACGTGAGGACCTCCGGTACTGGCTGCACGTTAGCATCGTCCACTTTTGAATCGTGTCTTCATATATATAAAATAAAATATAAAATGCCCACATACCCATTTAGCACGGGCCCGTGCATATAGTACGGGTTCCACGTCGAAAGCACAAATTTACGCGTTCTCTGATACGTCGCGTCGGATGCGTCTAGATAGTCTAGAATCGGCGCGCTCAGTAAGCTCGGGACGTTGGCGTCGTCCATCAGGTTCCTTGCCCCAAACCCGTCGATCTCGTACGCGTATATCTCCCCAAAGACCTCATGTCGTACCTTACCGTGTGTTTCAATTCCCCTTCGCACACTGAGTGCGAACTGGCTCATGCGCCTTGCAAGTTTGGGGTTTTGTCGTGCTATGATCTTGGCGGACTTTCCAAGGTAGCTTGAGAATTGCATGTTGGCCGGAATGAACAATTGGTAGATGGTCGAGTCGTCTGAAGGCCGGAACGCACTACGGACCAATCCCGTACCACTCTTTACCGGATTCCCGGCTCCCGTGTTTGTAAGAGTCTCTGTTGCGCTGGTGCTTTGACGTTGGAAAGTATACGGCGACGTATTGACAGATCCATCGTCTTTGTACGTTCCTACTAAAAGACCCTCCGCCACATCGAGAATCGTCTCGACGGCTTCGACCCAATGGAACTTGCCAAAGAATTCGGAATCCTTGGTTTTGCTATAATAGTCGTATGATAGTTGTAGGAAAGCCGAGATGGAGTCAAGTTCGTACTTGCATTCAAAAACGAAGCTGGTGTTGTAAGGGGGCGTCACCTTATCAGTATCCGCATATCCATTACTCTCTGGTGGTAAACCGGACTCGGCGGGTGCTTGGAACGCATTACAATATGGATTTCGGATGACGTATCGTGCCTGCAAGTTAATTGCACCACGGTAAAGAGATGCTAACGAATTAGGAGAGTCATCGGCCTTGAGCAGCGACTTATAACTTCGCAATTGGTTGGCTGAATCGCGGAGCCACATAGCCACAATATCCCCAGTCGTGACAAATGTGAGCTTAGAAGGTGTTAACTTGATGTCAACGAGCATAGAAGTGGATTAATATACCTCTTCCTTCGAATCATCTGCCGCATAACCTTTCCATTTTACTGTAGTATCAAGTGTGTTTGGAAAGGTATTTTCAAATAGTCGGTATAGATCTGGGTCCTTTACCACCGCCTTCATATCCTGGATGGTCTTCTCGACCTCAGAAATATTGGCTGTCCGGCACGCAGCAATTGGCCTCTGGTAAGAGAGTTTATACTTCCCCTCCGAGAATGGCTCGTGGGTGGCCATTGAATAATCCGAGTAATCGGGACATGGTGCTGCGACTGCGGAAAACCCTCCTCCAAAGGAGGAAGCGAATAACAGGGGCAGAAGACGCATTGTACCTAACCATAAAGTCTTGAAGAGATCTCCAAGAATGAGTGATGGATAAGGTATGCCTACAGACGTGAATCTGGGGTTACCCCAAACAAAAGGGGCGAGGCGGCCAGTGATATTTGAATCCATCCATTCGACCTGTTCTTTGTTTTCCCCAGCTCGAGTTTCTAGACCGCAGATCGGCGCCAGGCTAACCTTGCTGCGTTGTTTGCAGAGGATTCCTGAGTGGTCATGTTTATCACCCTTGCAGATGCCCTGGGCTGTGAGTGAGCATATGACGTTAATTTGGGGAAATCTCGCTGTAGTGGCCCGTGGTAATAACAGCAATAGAGCCGAGATAGGTCAAAGACAATGCGGGGAAAGCCTGTTGCATTCTCAATGAGAACGCCGCAGGGGCTGTAACTCGCCGTCATTTGATTGTTTGTCGAATGGTTATTTGTTGGCACTACACTCTATTGGTAGAATTGCGAACAAGGAACTGACTGAATTCCATCCCTTTCCGAGGTCCCGAATCCTTCTTTTATGAGCTTCCTGATGAAGCTTCGTGCTGATCGGCATCTCCCCGCCTTTGAGGCTCATGAATAGTTGGGGTAAAGTGTCTGTCAGGGGTCTAAGGATAGCTAGTCAGAATTAGGGATAGATCTACAGTACATATCATATATAAAGGGCGCTCCGCGCCCTCGCTACTAGTTAGGAGGTTAAGCGTTAATAGATCACCATTACTATCTGCTACCACACAGCAGCCACGCTGCTGCTTCCTGTATTCACTCTACGTATGACCTCACTCACGGGCTCATCTCTGACAGTGTCCCTGACAGCCTGAACAATATGTAAACATGCGCATATTCAGAACGCTCGGGTTCGATGGAGTGAGAAAAACGAATTAGTCTAGGGCACAGACCTCAACCTACTCAACTTGTTGGTTCTCCAGAATGAACTGGCTTGACTTAATTGAGTATGATTGGCTGGTTTTCACCCCCAATTCATTCCTGGAATGCTTGGTTTCCTAAAGGCAAGGTGAGCTTTGTTTACCTTCAACTCTAAAGTTTGTACAAACATATTTCATCAGATCCCGAGTGCGAATAACTACTAGCCTTCAGTTATAGTGTAATGAGGCTTATCCAGGGATGAAAATACCCCTTACCTTTCATTTTCGCTCTAGTTAATTATATCCAGCCTTATAGTTTTTACCCATTCTCAATCCATCTCCAAGTATACCCACCCACGTAGAGCGCAAACATTTTGAAAGGAAAAAAAGAATAATAATTAGGAAGTTTTAACGACCTTTTTTAATACCAACGGCACTTAGTCTATTCACTTCTCCAGAATGTTCTTCAAATTATCCAGTGCCTCACGCTTGTGAGATTCCATGTCGAGCTCGAAAATGAAATTCCACCTTGGTGCCAACAATCCCCAATTCGTTCGCGTGAAGGTCTACCTGACCACAAAGTATCTGACCCGTCTCACGACTAGAATCAATAACCCGCTGGCCCCGAGGGCGTCTTACCAGGTCATACGCTTCGAACGCAGCGCTGATCTCATCTGGAGATGAGATATTGGCGAAAAGGGTTCCAAGGACCATCGCGTCCTCAATAGCTAGTCCTGCGCCAGAACCTTGCCACGGCGTCATTGCATGAGCCGCGTCGCCTATCAGACAAACGCGCCCGCGCGCATAAGTCGGGGTCGACTTATGTTCCCATTGGGAATATTTCGAAAGGTCGGGCTGGTCGCAGACGAGCTGTGAAAGGGTTAACTTATTTCCTGCACGTGGAAGAGGCCAAATGACCTGAGGCCTGAGGCGCAAACCGTGGAAGGAAGCACATACATCGATCATGCCGTCTGCAATCGGACCACCTAGCCAGCTGCTCAATGTTTCTCTCAAGATTTCCCGCGTGAGCGGAGTCTTTCTCTCTCCGCTTGCTGAGGGATCTTTCTCGATAGCTGATATCACACACTGAACCATGGTTCTGTTCTCTAGGACATCATGCATGATGAATGCCCTGTCCCCAACCCAGCAATGCTGTCGGTCAACTTCAAAGTATTTCTCGCCTAGGGTTGCCTTTGCTTTTTCGAATGGAACAACATTTCTGCAGTCCCAAAATCCGGCTGGTGAAGCACGGTGTTTCTCAGCTTCAAGGTTCTCAAGAACGTGTTCCCGAATCGTACTGAATATGCCGTCTGCACCAATCACTGCATCAAATTGATAGACCGTATCATCTTGAAAAGTTATTTCAACGCCGGATTCATTAGGGTTGATGGTTGTGAGTTTCTTATTGGGGTGCAGAGCCTCTTTCGGCAATGGAGCGAGAAGTTCACGAAGCAGAGAAGCCCGGTGAACAATCGCACCAAGATCATCCGGAGCAAGGTCGAATATGACATTCCCGGCATCTGGACCCGATCCCTGGTAAACTCATTAGTGAGGCTCTGCAAGTTGGAAGCGTGCTTAGGTGGATATTGTACGCACCAATATCATTCGGGAAGAGTTCACGGACACCGCTCCCGCTTTCTTGAGAAGGTCCCCGGCAGAAGTAACGATCTGATCCAGGGCTAGCCGTGCATTTTTACTAATTCCTACTGCCGCGCCACGTTCTGAGAATGTAGGTGCTGATTCGAAGATTTGAACGTCCACGTGGGGAACGCGGACAAGAGCATTCCCTAACGCAGCTCCAGCTAGTCCTCCCCCGATAATGGCCACGCGAAACTCGTTTCCCATCGTAAGAAACTTCCGAACTGCGGTTACTGGTCTGACTTTAACAAAGTATAACAATAAGGGAAAATGTTATCTGAGTTAACAGTTCGTTTAGATGTTGTTTATCCTACCTAGGTCAATACAGTTTGCGACCAATGTCTGTCTCTTTATACTCGCAAGGTAAGCAGGTAAATCAGCAGCGAGATGCGAATAGTACTCAATGTCTACTGTCCGGGGTTGGATATGGTCGACCAATAGCCAGTACAAAGAGGTCAATCAGCTATACTAGTCCTCGCTTTGAGTAGCATTTTAATTGGGGCCTGATTACCAACACGAAGCTTATGTATACTCCAAGCTTACCTACTGATGATATAAATAGACTACATGTGCCTAGATTGGTCTTCTTTAACCTGCTTCCTCATACCTAGCTCAACATTATGCGGGTAGATGTCTATTAAATTATGCCTTGTATGGATTTATATATCTAGGATAACTTACTCTAACGCTTGAACAATTTCTAACTTCCAGTATCATACCGAGTTGAGTGACCCCGAGTCCTTTATAGTTTAGATGCTGGGGCTCTTACCTAGGCCCCAATACCTTTGGAATTACTTCTAATATTTCTTTCGTGCCTAAGTACCTAATGCATAATTGCGTATGTGGCTGTCTGGTAGTTAGGTAGGAAGCGAACGCTATTTACCATTATAATAGGGGGGCGAATCTTGGTAGCGTCAGCAATGGAATCAGCAATGCAAAGGCCAAGGATTGTTTCCATAATGGGAAGACAGTATTCCAAAACATCCATCGCCGGACCCCATATTACCTAGAAGCTAGACAAGCGTGTATTCGAATGGAGATACATAATAAAAGGTGACCGACACCAGAGCTACTAGTAGGTGTAATCGTTCTAATCAACATAACACTTAACGTGGTTTTCTTATCAACCAAAAATATGCCTAGATAGAAAAACAGGAAACCACCCAGGTATCCTTGGTGAGTATATCCTAATGCTAACGGTAGCGTCAGTCCATAAGCTCGTTGGATCTGCAATCGTATGAGCCATTGAGTATTCTGGTATAAACTCATGAGACTATTATATACAGGTACTTGATATATAATAGTGACTTAAGGAGTTTTCACTTCAAATGGATATTCTAACATTCCTTGGGGTGTTTCTGTTGGATATCAAACGGCCTTGTGCGAAATACCGTGGAGTAATATACCTTAGGTAGGTAAAGAGCGATGGCGATTCCCCAATCGAGAAGTTATATTCATTAATTGGCGTTCATATTATATGGATGCATATTCCAGTACTAAAGCAGGAATTATTGGCCAATCATCCGGGTTTAAAGCTTGGCCTTCTTCCGCGTATAGAATTTGAGAGCGACGACTACCGAGTCTATAAGCGGCAGGACAATTGTAGCAGCAGTAGCATTCCCCCGTCACTAAATGTGCTCCCAATACGGACATGCCGGTAAAGGCTTTACGGGTATGTTGGAGTTATAGAAAATAAATTCATCCTGGAAATTGAATATTCCGGAGGGCATGACGTTGTTGGTTTAGGCGACTCAATAAATCTTAATAACATTCGCTTCATTTGATCGGGTTTTAGTGGTAGCTAGTTCTAAGACGATATTCTGAAGTCCCCTTGTAGAATTTAAACATTGGGCGAAGCACTATAATTGACACAAGAGTTATATATACACATGAAGAAAGCACAAAGCCAAGCAATTAATCTAGATCGCATCAACCCGACCCCATTCTGGGGAGTTAAGCTTTACCTCCATTACACAATAGTCTCCTTCAAGCGTTGATACGCTGGATGAGCCTATCGCCAAGATCTTGGATGCTTGACTCGAATTCTTCAAAGTTCTGTGCGCCCCAGTTAGCGCCGTCCGCGCCGGGAACGGCATCGTCGCCAGTGAATGCGATATACAACACGTCGTTCTCATCGTGTCCGTTGTTTCCAGTCATTCCCTTTCCGAAGCAAGCAGTAGCCAGAGAGATCGAAGCTTCTCCGACAACCGACTTCTCGCCGTCGACACCGTTCTCATCACCCCAGACACCGTAGATCTTATCTCAGTTAGCTCATCGTCTTTCATCCTTCTCATTTCATATTAACAGGGGTTGGATATTCCTTACTAGCTTATCGCCACACACGACAGCCATGACACTCAATGGTTGAATGCCGTACTGCTGAGGGTCGAAGGACGTAAAGCCCGGCTCGTCGCCCACGTTTCCGAAAACGACGTAGGGGTGGATCTTGGCATCCAAGTCATCGACACCCTTGCCGTATCCTCTCACGGTGTCGGCGAAGGACGTGATCGATTGAGTGTCGTCGGAGTTTCCGCAACGGCCGTCATCAGCGGGGCCACCCTGAGTCCCGTCGCAGTCGATGTCCATGTTGGCGAATTGGCCATTGCCGCCCTGGAGGAAAATGACCCCCGAGTCTTCTAGATGGTCTCCGCAGTACGCAAATGCTATGACTTGTTAGTTTTATATGCATGAGTCGATGACGCTTGGGGGTTGTTACAATTGTCGTCATCGTATTGGCTGTAGAATCCGTCCGCCAAGGGAGAGATGCACTGGCCGTTGCTCTTGATGTTGTTATAGAAGTTCCGAATATTCGATGGAACGTCTCTGGCGACAGACCCGCCTAGAAGCAGAGAAACACCGAAAAGGCTCTTAATAGACATTTTGAACTGTAAAGAATGAAGAGATGATATTGAAATTTTGATGATTGCTAATGAGTGTCTGGTTTGCAGAACCATGGCTGGATTGAACGGAGCGGCCAGGCTGTATTTGTATAAATTCATTCAGAGAGTGCTTATGGCTTAACGCAAGCCCCTTTCCACAAGGAGTGCCATCGTGCGCCCCTAAGCTCAGCATCACTTAGATGCTACCATAGCTATAATTAGACAAGGCTACTCTGTATGGCATGTTACGGCGACTCTAGCAAAGCTGCAGCTGAAATGTGCTACATTAAGCTGAACGTATCCAAGCCTTGCTGACATCAACTTTGTTTAATGTTCTGACAGATCTACCGAATGTTGTATCAGTGACACTCAAGACTGAACTAATGCAATTCAAAAACGACCCACATGCGAAACAGCAATTGACCAGTTTGGAAGCTCGAATTCAAATGACTAAACCCTTTAAATAAGATGTTTCTTTAGAGACTTCAGCTCATGATCTTCTATTGGCTTAATCGTAATGTAGGCTATGCGACATGTTATCCGCGTATTCTCTTGTTATAACTCCTTCTAAACATGGAAGTGAATTGGTAAAATACAACCTAGAATTTGCTTAACTTGTGCTCCCTAAACATATAACCCTAAGGTCGGAAGATATGTTGCTTTTACACCTACGGCCCCCAAAGTGGCAGTGATACCTTATTTGATACTTTTGGCTGGCGTTTGTCGCGTTTCGAAGAAACTCGCCGTTCCATTGACAGGTACCTACACCCCACCTCATCGCCGACTTGGCACTTATAAGATCTGGGGTTTGCAGAATCATCCAAGTATAAATGTAAACTCACTTAGCATTATAAGACTTATTATGCTTTATTATCCTCATCGACACTTAAACTTGAAAAGCCAACAATTAACAATTAATATCAAGCGCGGAACGTGGCGATGAAGTACCTCATAAGTAACAACTTGTGACTCTCACAACTTGTACTGTCTCAGATTCAGGTACCAGATTTCTACTAGGCTCATCTGGATTTTCGATAACTTATCTTATAAGTAATGTCTGAGCGAAGGGTACATTTATTAAATAGGCGGGCAACTTTGAGCCTTATCATGTCAATGGCTTCAGTTTCATCCCAGGGGCTGCGAAGCCTCAGAATACCTTAGGTGCTAATTATACTTCTCCTCAATACTAACTAGATCTACCTCATAAGTTACTTTGTGCTTTTGCTTTTTACTGACATTCTTTTGTAGTCATGATGTCATCATTCATCATGGATAGAATTGAAGCTTAGGTAGGTACCTTAGGTCGATATAACTAACAAGTTTGCTTCATCTTCAGTTGAGCCTCTGACATATTTGAGCAGCCATACACTTTCTTACATCAAATATCGTGATCCTATTTTCAAGATGCCCTCATCAACATCACCGCATCCCGATCAGCATGGCGTAGAGCCTCACCCCGATCGACCCCGTAACACCAATGGGGAAGTGGACTATGCTCCTCGCCCAGATGATTCTCTTCAAGTCCCAGCTTCAAGAAGAGAAATACAGCAGAAGATACTCAATTTATCTTGCGGCCAAGCGTCGGAAGAGAACATGAAAGTGTATGCTGAGAAGGCGGTTTATGACGACCCATTTAGCTACTGTGATACAAGGTATGTTTGGTTAGGCGACAGTCTCTACCAGCCAAGATAATCTCATTATATTCAGATACAAGATAGCAGGCCAGTGGTACGGCCTTCCGAAAGTTTTCTCCAAGCTTGAATCCTTGGCAACGGAAATCACCTCCTCGACAGAGCACGAGCTCATCTGGAAGCAAAGACATAAGTATACGTTTGCCGGCGTCCATATGTCTAAGATCGTGGATAGCTTAGTATCCCTGAGGCTTGAGGGCAAAGAGCCTAATGAGAAGGTCGTTTATCACAAGGATATGTGGAATGAGAAGGATTACTCTGACGAAGGATTAGGAGCTATCATGAAGAAGTTGAATGGGTAAGTACTCCTGCGTGATGATTGGGTCAGAAGCTTACGCGTAGTTCGTTTAGTGACAAGTTAACATACATTACGAAACCACCCGAGTCTATTTGAGATATTGGCTAGAGAACTAATACCTAGTCTGAAGCGACGGCTTTATGTTTGGTAATGGGACATATGATTCTGGGCGATTCGTTCATAGATACGTACCTACCTAAGCTGTTAGGATATATAGTGCGGTACAACTTTTCAGGGGTAAGCAATAGCTTCTCTTTATGTGTTCAAGTAACAAGCCGGAAAGGGATAGGTAAAACGAGTGTATTAATAAACTTCAACGATAAAGAACTTGTTTCAAGACGGGAGAAGGAAAATCGCCCTGATTTGTCCCCGCTGGCACTGGCTCGCTACCGGTGGTCCATCTTCACAAGCTTCTCAAATGCTTCGTCACTCTCATCATCTAGGTTACCCCCACCACCTGGAAGAGACGATCGCAGCCGTCTAGCCTCCAGTCGTTGGATTTCCGATTCCTCCTGTCTTGAAGGGTCCATCGATAACGCCTGCGAGTGAGCATGAACGCACCTCGCAAGTATTCCTATTGGCACATTCACTAACTTCCCAATAGCCGCTGCCTTTGCCGTCTCTTCTCTGTAGGCATGGTTAATAGCCGTTCTATGAAAGGAGATTCGTAGGCATTGGCTTACATAGCATCGTCGAGACGACCTTGTTTCATTGCCACCTGACCAACACGATACGCACAGTAAGAGCTCAGCCAGCTAAAGCGAGCAGCGGTTCCAGATGTTTCCAGCAGATGTCTAGCTGTTTCAGCATGCTGCTTTGCTTCTTCGAACCTATTCATTCTCGTGCGAAGCGAAGCGAAGGTAAGGTGAGCACTGGAGAAAGTTGTGTAAGTAAGGGATTTGCACCGTGTAGGCTGAGACGACATACTAGACTTGCATATACCAACTCTGTAGTCGATTGGCGACTTCCAATGCTTGATTCAAGATATTTTCGGCTTTTTCGTATCTGCCCATACAGTAGTAGTTACGTGAGATATTATAGCACCATACTAGTTTCCTTGAAGGGTTCTCTCCACCTGGCCCTTCGTAAATCTTACCAGCCTTTAACATCCACTCTAGTCCTTCTTCATAACGCCCTTGCGCACCGGTAGCCATGCCTAGGCCACTATATGCGACGGCTATTAGTAGGTCATCCGGGGGGAGTAACTCTAAGCGCGCGTGGAGACTTTCAGTCATTTCTACTTCTGATTTGGCAAAGTCGGAAGTGCAGAAATGATGTATGCATTTCAGATATTGTAACAATGCCCAAAGCAATCTATCCTGTTTTACTTCTATACAATTACCATATGCCGAATCCGCAGTATGGAGTAGTTCTGGAACGACATTCATGGTGTCATTGTCGTGTATTGCACTGATAGACAGTTAGCTTGTCTTATTGACCAAATTGAGGTGGCTTACTAGGAAGAGTTAGTAAGAAGCCTTATAAAATCCATGTTGGGTTTCAGAGGCTTTGGTTTACCCTGAGAATCGTTGTAGTTCTTTACGAGTGAGAGGACTTGAGGAATGTACTTTTCATACAGTATCCATTCGTCGTTGTCAAACCTGCTCGATCGTTGGGATGGTATCTTCTCAAGCAACAGTTTTATAGCTGCCTCAAACTCTTTCTGGGGGTTTTCTATTTTGACTCGATACCCTGCTTGTACTAGTCGATGGATTCGGAAGCTCCTCTGCTGGATATTCCTTCTAACTAGAGAGTGGCGAGTTAGCTCTTCTATGGCGTCACCTAGGCTGTGATTTATTAACGTATAGTTCCCTCGAAAGAGGTACCACATACCATAGTTCATCTGCGCAAAACGACAGAATGTCCGGTAATTTATCGGGTTGTAATGTCGTGAAAATTTCCGTAGGAACGTCGTCGGCGGCGAGAAAACTCAAAACGCCAAGACAAGCTCGAGCCTCATTTCCAAGAGTTGCAAAAGAAATTTCCCATACCGTATCTAAGGCGTGTGGGTAGCCCAAGTACTTCCAGCCGTTCTTTTTCTGCGTATGTAAATGGTAGTCGTACTTAATGTATGTGGCGTGGAATTCGGGGACCGATAGGTTTCTTGCGTTGATGAATGCAGCCATTTGATTGAGAGCAAGTGGCAAACCACCCAGCAGCACAGCGACAAGTCGCGCTGCTTCTAACTCTCCATCAACGCGTCGCCTGTTGACTGCCATGTGGAGAAGGAACTCAGCACCTTCTTCGCCATCAAATTCGTTCACTTCGAGACCCATGTCAATAGGAAGAGAGGCGACAAGCACATCTCTGGTAGTGACTAGAACGGCACCATGCTTGGAAGCAGGCCAGCAATTGTCTAAGACGTTATGATCGTCGACATTGTCGAATATGAGTAACCATCTGGCAGCTACCATATAGTTAACAGGAAATTAACAAGTAATGGGTTATGTCCCTTACATGTTTTTTGCAGCCAGTTTAACACTAATATCATATTCTCCTGGTTTGCTTGGGGAACTGCCTTCGAAAGTTTAAGGGCGTCGACTGCTATGTGTGCAAAGCTTTGCTGGATGGAATACATATTTTCAGCAGATATCCAGAATACCGCATCAAGATCACCAAGCCTTTGATATGCGTAGGCAAGTGCAATTTGTGTCTTTCCGATTCCGCCGAGACCGTACAGTGCTACAGAAGAAAGGCCAGTACTTATATCTGCTGGCCGCAGATGGTCTTCTAGCTGACATAGAATATTCTGGCGACTATAGAATAGGCGGTTTTCAGCTAAGGGAAGAGTGTTGCATGGTATCGAACCACCCCCTTCTTGTTGATTATTCAACGAAAGCATCCCTTGTAGAATCATCTGATAGGCTTGTCTCTCTGCCAGTCTAGCCACTTTCTCAATACGCCTTACGGCTTCGGTGATATTATGGTAGGCTGCATTATAAATATCTGTCAGATCATCCATTGCGCTCTTATTGAGAAAACCTATGGGTTCAGTCAGTTAGTTCTCCTTAGTGGGGAGTGCTTGTGACGTATAGCATACTTTGGTGTCCCTGCCCTTTATTGCGAAAAGTCATGATGATATTAATCCAGAGGATGACAATCTCCTTATTTACTTCTACTATATCATTCTTGAGTTTTAGAGAATCTGTGATTCCCTGGCAGCAGTCATTAGACTCCTGCAGTTTGTGACTAATATTTCCTAGCCATCTTGTGATATTTTCGAGAGGATTGACTTCTCCCGTACTCTCTAGAGCAAGCTACTTGATAGGCATTAGCTTTGTATTACCATCAAATCTGAGTTTGTTCACCTGCCTTGAAGACTAATGATAATAGTCCCCACATCATAGATGTGTCTACAGGGCGGAGCATCATTTCCACAAAGATTTGAGCAAAGGTTTCGTAA
Source organism: Entonaema liquescens (assembly GCA_902805475.1). Classification (NCBI taxonomy): domain Eukaryota; kingdom Fungi; phylum Ascomycota; class Sordariomycetes; order Xylariales; family Xylariaceae; genus Entonaema; species Entonaema liquescens. The sequence goes on from CADCSX010000008.1 coordinate 1,455,555, forward strand.
TGATCTAACGTAGGATAAAATAGGGCAATAGCATTCCTTGAAGGCTCATCAGGATATTCGTTTCGTAGTCTTCGTAACTCCTTTCTGAAGTCTCCCAGGGACTTAACCTGCAGGGCACGCTCATAGTCCCGTCGTTCTAGTTTATCTTCACATTCTTTTATTGCCTCTTGCCAGGACTGAGTGTATATTTCATCACTAAGATGTGTTTTGATGCATTAGCCACTGAATCTACCTGATTTGTACCCATAATCGACTTACTACTCAGCCATAATAATGGTGATGCGATAGGAGAGCGTAGGTAGTTGCATGGTGTCATTGTGGGAATACCCCCTAGACAGAAGTGGTTTGTGGAGGGTTTGCTTCAATTAGGAAAAATGAAGGGGGTGGCCTTTAGGGTCGGAAATGCTAGATAAGAGCCGCATACCTACTCCAACTTTCTCGGACATTATCGGGTTGTGCTAACGCCACTAATTAATATCGAAGCGTAGCCTGCCTGCATTGTGACATCTGCTCATCGAATTTTCTCGCCGGCTGTATGTCAGCCCCGAAGCCTGCTTCTTTCTGTAATCACACACTACGTTATATTGCGATAGGGATACCTACCTAGGTAGTCACAGTGTTGAATAAGTTCTTACTTCTGAATGTTGCGTCACATCCCCCCCACGAAAGATATTTCTAACCTTGTCCGTGCTACGTTCCGTGTGAAGTATTACGCTCCATCCCTCCTCCGGAAAGAACGGACATGTAATAAAAGACAAACATCAGATATCGCTCACCACCTTAGGGATGGGTTACAATACTCTTCCGAGAATAAAACTACGTACATCAAGGAGTATTCCCAATGCATTTGATGGGGGAACTTCCGATAATACGAGGGCATCCTTTGTCGAAATTTGTTGCGGAAAAGGGGATAGTCTCACTATATTTGCTAACATAACAGAAGCACGTATGCTGGAGTACGAAAATGCTACAGCTGAACTACTCGACGCTATCCTGAAATATCAGGCTGATAAGTCTTACTTAGAACGCCAGTTCCAAGTATCTACCATGATTATTAGGCTGATAAGGTCTTCAACGGCTCAAACGACGATAGACGACATCGTAAAGCAACTCTTCGAGTGCTTCGAATTCCCCGATCTACTTGCTAAAGCTTATGAAAATACGATGCGACACTTAGTGTTTGCTACTATCGGCTGGTCTACTTCGCTGTATACACCGATATTCACGACGGCAAATGCTGACTTTGAGATCGAGCGAACGCGGTCAATGCGCCGTGCAGGGAGGCAGTCTATCATGCCTATCAATGATTTGTCACAGAGACCCATTGGAGCTATGCTTCGTAGCTACGAGCTATTCCCGATAACCTGTCCACTATTAAGTACCGGGCTACCCCGAGACTTGCCCGGTCTGCTTGTTACTCATTTAAATTTTTACTCCCTATCTCGCTTAGGTGGTATTGCGATTATTTGGGTTAACAACTTGTCAGAACACTGTGAATTCGATCGGTATAGTAAAAAGAAACAGCTAAAGCTATTTCGTCTACCTTCACTTTGTGCTAAGATATGCCTGAGTGAGGAGAGTGAGACATTGCTTGACCAGTAAGAATGTCACCGCTATATTTCTGGAAGGAGATTGAACTGACGACCTTACGTTATATATAGACTGTTCAAAAGTCACATTTGCCACAAGAAATGCCAGTACAGTACTGGTTCCATAGGGAAATCTTATCTGATCGAAGTCTTGTTGAGTTACCGTCTACTATTCGGACAGCATTCTTATTCTCGACAGCTCTTTCGCGGGCGGGAATGTGAAAGTGCAAAGTGGAAAGGGGCCCTGGACCCTTTACTTGATGTTCTTTGCGGGCACGAAGACGTAGATGAGTCTAGTGGCATTGTGGAACTCCTCCATGAATGCAATGTCTATAATGTCCAAGAGAGCTTTCCTCATTTGGGGTTAAGACTCATCGAACTGGCAAATTATATCTCTGGCCAAGAACCAACTGACTTTTTAGAGGTGTGGAACGATCAGCGCAACCCCGAGAAGCTTATTACTTTGAAGGCTGCTATCTTGATAGGGTTAGCTACGGTTGTGTTAGGAATTTTCCAAGTCCTTGTTGGAGTCACGCAGGTGATAATATCAATTTATAGGTAGCAGTAGACGTAGAAAGAATTAGACTTCTTTATTAGCCGCATATAGTTGAACGAGCGATGAATCTGCCACACCATTGTGCAAACATTTAATACACTCCATTGTCTCTGTACCAAATATGACTACGTTCAAATTGACTCAACATAACACCATAGAGATATAATCTCCCGGAAGTAAACCATCACATCCCTATATGAATTCCATAGTACCAAGAAACTCAAAATTTCGACTTTTATCAGTTGTGCGTATCTTGTAAAGTCAGCGTGGCCTAATGGGTACAACGGGCTTCAGGGTATAACCTACCGCCTCGAGGGCCTGCGCCAGTACCAGCAAGGTATATTTTCCCGCCACGGACAAGAGTTCTTGCCATCCCAGGCTGCAGATTCTTGTCATTAGGTTGGGGCGGGAAGGCAAGGTGCGACTGAGCCCGCCAGGCTTGAGACTTGTATTGGATTGGAGGATATCCAGAACGATCCATTACAGTACGCATGTCAAAGTCGCGGTCGAGGCGGAGCAGGTTATGGACTTCGGGATCATTGATCTGGAGTGGGCTTCCGGACATCTTCAAAGTGATTGGATCAAATGAATATGATTAAGCGGGATATTGAATAACGAATAAGTTATACTATAATGTTTCGAACAAACAATCTGGACATAGGGGGAAACAGGGCGCTATTTGTGTTTCGTCAAAGCCAGATACGGTTAACTCCCTGATTGAGCCCTATGAACTCCCCACACTTAGTTACTACCGAGATTACAGATCTATATGTAGGTATGCTTACCATCCTTCACGATTTACCGTCATACCGGTATTTAGAGGCTCCGATTTCCTTTCGTTTCTATGCTAGGCAAAATTGCACGAAGTTACAATATCACCGGGGTTTTCCGAGTGGCTTTAGACAAGGATAGCCATGAGATAGAAAGGACTGAGGCTCTGCTTGATTAGTCTTTAGGGCGAGACTACCTACGTAAGCAGATGTCTATCCAGGTATGTAGGGCATTGGACTAGCCCAGTTGCAGAAATGCAAGAAAGAAATATTGTCAGCTTGATGACCGGCGTATGACTCGCGGCCGAATGCTACCTTACTGTCTATGGTTGCTTAGTGTTAAGATTGCCTCATTTTGGGCGTCTTAATTTAGTATTTGCATTTTAAATCTTACTCCAGGTTAATAATGAGTTACACGAGCCGCAGATTTGATGCCTGTTGTGCCCATGTGACATAATTGGCGAGAGAAACAACCCGAAAAGAATGGAGTGTTCCATAGATCTAAAGGGGAAATGAATAGCATGAGAGTACTTGGAACAGGTTTCTCGACATGGTCAATAATTCAAGTCATATACTTCAAACGACTTTGTTGGGAGTATGCGATATTCTAAACAGACAGCAATTTTAAGCTCACAGCGTATACCTTGTGACATTTCATCCTACGGTACTTGGTTTAGCTGAATGCCCAAGGCAAGCAATCATATAATATATCAACTTCTGTAACTTCGTATACTATTGAGAAAGAATAATCCAATGAATGGAATTTAAAAGGCCATAGCCATCTACGACTTATAAGTGGAAATTGCCTAACATATTCTCTTTAGATTTCTACACAATCATAACCTTTCACAATCCGAGTGTCCCGCTGCTTCTGGCGAGGGCTCAGGTATCTTGGTACTCTGCTCACAACGAGCCCCCTATGTTTGGGAGTAGCTGCCCGAGAAGCCTCTAGTTGATCGATCATCGAACAAATAACAGAAATTGCAACTTGAACACCATCTTCGATATCATCCTCCGTAGTTTTCATCCCTGCGTGATGCAAGAACAACACTCGTGGAGTCTCACATGTTCTGTATAGCGTAGCAAGTGATGTGAAGTATATAAATTCACAATATAGCAAGCCGGCATCTGTGGAAGCTTGCGTGGGTATGTTCTAGAGCCACCAGTGTTAGCAATCAACGCAGTCGGCACTTCTTTGACAAGGTATCTTACTGGAATATCTTTGTGTAGTTGGCTCACAATATGATCGACGTCAAAGACAGGCTTCAAAACCTCGGGCATACCTTCCCATCTTCCTCCTTCTCCGCCATTATACTTGGGTAGAGGTACTCCATCATCACCTACCCAATCGTAGCCATCACGGCGTGCTCTTTTCTCAACTTGCCAGAAGTCGGCGAAGTTCATGCCTAGGTGAAGCATTGCATCAATATATATCTTCTGGCCTTGTCTACAGCCAGGTTCATAAACCTTCTTTTTGCCGCTCCAAAGGTCTGGAATGAAATCCATATCCGTAATCACATTTCTGAAGTCAATGGGATATTTGATAATTTGAATAGGAACACGCCCCTTACGCTCAATACGGTAAGGGAGCTTAAGCTTGAGATCTTGTGTTGGGTTTATCTCGTTCTTTTTAAACGGCTAGAGGCCAGTAATGAATAGGTAAATATAATAGTATATAGTATAAGATGCTTATAGGCTATTTAAGACTTACAGCACAGGCCGTAACGACCACTTTGTATTCCTTTTCGCGTATCATGATGCTGCCTTTTAGGTAAATAGAAGATGAAGTATGTGTATTGGGTGCACGGCAGTAATAGTGAAGGTGGGTTTAAGCTCAGGTGTCCAAACTAGTATCATAGGTATAATAGAGACAAAATACCTACTTTCAGGGGAGGGGATTACTCAATATGTTATAGATTATCTGGTATCGAATACGTAACTTACCTCCGTATAGATCACGATGGTGGCTTTATTAGTATGCCTCATAAAGGAGGATTTGCTTGAGCGAATTCGACACATTTTTCCTGCTTTCCATAAGGATCAAAGCCTTGTCTTAGACCTTGGTACCTCAACGGGAATTCGGTCCAATTACCGATTCGGATTTATAGTTGGAGAGTAATATCGAGGCGCATCCTTCTATAGGTAATAAATACCGATCGAATGCTTTGCTGGTCTGTAAGTACCATTCGGTACAACTTTACAGCCACCAAAGGTACACAATCGTTTCCTATGGGGGGACTTCGTATAAAATATGCACCTGGATTATCCAATGGAAGCGAGTTATCATAGCAAAGTGCTCATGAGGCTCAAATAAAAGCCAGTAATATTAACGAGGGCAGATGACGGCTGAGCCAAACGATAGATTAGCATGTACCTATGTAGCAGTGTATCGGAGATCTAGACAGAAAAGGATGCACTTCTTTCTTTTTTCTCTTTCTTTTTTTTTCTTTTTTTGGCAAGATATGCCCGTACCATCCATCCCAACAAGGCTCTCTTTCACTAGGTACCTATGTATAGCCCGATCTTTTATACCCGAATAATGACATGTATTATTGCACGTCTCGCACCGAGTTTCATTCCCGTCATACCACTATTCCAGACCGGCCAAATTTATAGGTATACCTGTTGAAGATCAGAGATGAGGCTCTGCTCGGCATTTTCAGGATTTTCCAAGACCCCCCCTTTTTTATTTGATTTTGTGATGTAAATATTACCGTAAAGCTCTCGTAATCGTGAATCTTTCGCTATCTTAACAAAAATACCTTGTTACAATAATCAAATATGGAAACTAGTATCGATTTTCTTGCTGACATTCCTCTGTATGGAGAAGAAAAGCCCTTCTTCCTCCATCCTTCGGCAGCTGCTGATGCCGGCCTTGACACTATTAATACGACAAATGTTGAGTGGGAGAGGAAACCAGTAACGGTACATAGTATGCGCGAGGATGTCGGTATTAGTTTGGAAAAGAATGGATTCTGTTACATTGATCATGAGTCAAAATGTGTGCCGAGTCTTGAAGTGGACACTGAACGAGTCGAACAGTACCGTAAAGAGAACGAGGGCTTATTAAAGTCTTTTTTCCAAGCAGTTTTTGTTCACTGCTATGATTATAAAGTGAGTATATGGCCGCTGAATGCTAAGTTTCACTAACAACGTTCCAAGGTCCGCAGGAATGCACCAATGACTCTCGAACAGTATGACCCAAGTGATCCCCTTTTAATAGAACAAGTTGCCATTGGCGCCCATGGTAGGATTCCCACGAAACCTATTACATTCTGGACTAATGTTTCTCAGTTGGTACGTAATTTAATGAAGACTCGGCTACCTACTGCGTTCTTATGCTGTCCAGACATATCTCTGGATACTGTACCACGACTCCTGAAGAACATCCTCAACGAAGAGCAACTCCGGACTTATATCCAACCTGGCTACCGTTTTAGATTGATTAAGTAAGGATTCTTCTAAAGAGATAGACCAATAAATTTATTAAGCTTTACTTCCAGTACGTGGCGTTCGATTTTGCCGGAATGCGAAGACCGCCCTCTTGCATTGTGCGACTACGGCTCGATTAACGTGAATGACCTCGTCGCTACGGACAGGGTGTATCCAACTTGGACTCAAGAGATATACTATTTGAAATACAATAAAGAGCAGCGTTGGTATTGGCTGCCCAACCAACGGTCCAGCGAACCTTTCCTCTTTATGACATACGATAGCCACTCGGGTTCAAATGCCAGATGTGAGTATGAATATACTGGTAATTCAAAACATAATGTCTGCTGATGCCCAACCTTAGATTGTCCGCACGTATCCGTAGAAAACTCGATGGCGGCACCTCAAGCTCCTCCACGCGAGAGTATCGAGACACGAACTCTAGTCATTACGGAACTGTGACTAAGATTGTAATATTCTCTTAAATGGCGGCTATATACCTCATGGATCTAATCCGTATGGAGTACGAGTGTACCTAGAGTCCTTAGAGAGATGATGTAGGCAGTCATAATATGCGTGGGTGGTGTGTGTTTGTCTTCATGGGACCCCTTGGACTGGGACTATTTCCGGTTTCCGGCACAATAAGTACTTGTAGACCGGAAAGTAGCTAGGAGTCCAGAGCAAAGCGAGTTACTGTTTGCCGGACGGAATAGGATTGCCGGCAGTCGGAGGGCACGTGCGGTGGAGGTGTCCGGGATCAGTCATAGGGAGGAGACGGGAAATGTGGTAGGGGATATTTAACCCCTGGCTACCTAGATTCGGGCACTCGGAACGGGGCTCCCCGGCAGTGTGGCGACTAGGATCCAATCATCTAACTGCCGCTTGCTTGATGAAGTGCTTTCGTAATGCTTCGAATAGCTCGATGCTTGTCAAGCCTCCCAGGGGTGGCATACGCACTACCAATACGGACGAACTGTTATGATTAAAAGAAAGCGTCTATATGTTATTCTGACTCGCTGTCGTCATAATCCGGTGGCACAAGTGAGCGGTTCCTGTAATTATAAGGATCATTATCTTAATTACACGTCTCTGGATGAATGTGAATTAAACAATGCAAGACCGAATATTCTGCCGACCAGCACGGCACAAGCGAACCGCTACCAGAGCTATGAGCTAGCCTTTTGTATATATGTTAGTCGAGATGTGACTCCATCCGCTTGCCTTCCGGCATCCCCACCGTCTCCGGGTTGCATCTTCAATACTGTCACCGACACTATTATCGATATGAACATAATGAAGGGATCATTCCTTTCTCTCGCCTTCGCGCTTGCCGCGCCCTCTGAGGCGTACCTCCGATTCGGATGTGCCACTCTTAGTGTTCAGCGTTTGGATCCTCTTGTCGAACCTGGTGCCATTCCGTCAGCACATCTCCACCAGATCGTCGGTGGAAATGGCTTCAACGCAACTATGGACCCCACGACGGACGTCAGTCAGAGGGCTACTTGCACAACCTGCACCTTTAACGAGGACTTCTCTAATTACTGGACTGCCGTTCTCTACTTTAAAGCGCGTAACGGAACATACAAACGTGTGCCCCAGTACCCCAATGCTCTTCTCGGCAACATTAAGGGCGGAATGACTATCTACTACATTCAGGATTCGTTCAACTCAAACGGAAACCAGAAGATCACAGCTTTCAAGCCTGTATGTTTACCATGCTACCACCGTAAAAAAATAAGTACCTAATAATTCTAGGGTTTCCGCATGACTGTTGGATCTCCTGAGAGCAAGGACGGTTCCAACCCCGGCCTACGTTATACCTGTCTGCAGGACGTTATGACGAGGTTCCCCGAGACCGCCGAATTCCCCAAGCAGCCCTGCAAGGCGGGAATCATGGCCATTCACCACTTCCCAGCGTTAGTAACCCTATGCTTTGTTAAGATCTCCACCCACTAACAATGCGCAGATGCTGGGATGGCAAGAATCTTGACAGCCCCAACCACCAGGACCACATGTACAACACCAACAAGGGTGCATTCACACCTGCTGGACCCTGCCCGGCGTCCCACCCCGTGCGTATGCCCCAGGTCGCCTACGAGACCATGTGGGACACGACTCCATTTAACGACAAGTCTCTCTGGCCCGAGGATGGCTCTCAGCCCTTCGTCTGGAGTTACGAAGACAGCGTAGGCTACGGCACTCACGGAGACTACCTCTTCGGCTGGAAGGGTGATGCTCTCCAGCGCGCCATGGACTCCAAGTCTTTACTCAGCAACGGAATCACCACTCAGAGCGTAGACCAGGCCAACAAGTGCACCATCAAGAGCACCGTCAACGAGGACATCGACGGCTGTAAGTACCTAGTTACAATACCCACTAATGTGCTCTATGCTAACAAATCGTCTTATAGGGCTTACTAGCCTCCCTGGTAGGCACATGGACATGTAGGGGGTTACCTAGGCTTAGCTGCGTAGTGATTACTCTGATAAGGCTTGGAGGAAGATATCATTGTTTCTTTTCTACAACGGTTGATATTGAACAAGTATCCGCTCTTTTGGAAGATAGATGTTGTTCTAATCTATCAATAACGGGTTAAGTCCGTAAACTCAAATTTTGAATCTTGTATATGATTTGGCCTTGTCAATTGCTCATCGTTCATCTAGTCTCCGCAACTCGTACAGCTTGTTCACAATAATTAAACTAACACCAAACCCGTGAACAGAGGAGAAAGAATCGTAAGTCTAGGCCTGACTGTAAACATGTTGAAATTGGTACGGCTATACTTCACAGCCTAGTAGTATCACTATTACTCTGCTGATCTTCGCTCACCAAAATGGTATATTAGCAATCGCAGTACTTCTTCCGTGTATAGTTGCTCAGGTGGGCTGCCAAGAAGGCTGGGTAGGGCTGCAGTTAGTTTCCTTGAACCAATCACACAGTTAAAGGGGTCTTGGACTTTAATCTAACCAGGAGAAATGAGGAGTGGTTATATTAAACCGGCTAGTCGCCTCGGGTACTCTCTTGGTCACTCTCTTATACACGACTGTCAATCTTTTCGTGACATAATAATACCCAACAAGAATAGTATAGGCAAGAAGTGACAATGGGCATAATATGTAAGTACTTACGAATTTAAACGAGAGTGTGTTGAGCTTTGAGAGTGTCCGTTCCGCATTATCATTGCTGATTCTTGACGAAACCTCGATACACTACGACTCAAGCCCCGCATCTGGGAAGGATATTCCTCTCATCAAGTTATCGAAGAATGCCATGTCAACGCCCTGGAAAGCCCATTCGTTTACGTCTTCCGCAATGGAGGGAATCCCCATATGGGTCTGTAAAGTGCTATTATCGTGGCTAGGGATGAACGTTTGCGGTATTGACTCCTCATATTCGGATGTCTGTAACTGTGCTTCCATCTGTCCCAATTCATGCGAATCTCTCGAGGACGTGCAATCCTGAATTCCAGTATCGCTATGATTTGATGACTGCCCGTCCTTGGATAATTTAGGAGGCAAAAATACGGGCGCATCACTGGGTATAGTGAGTTGATCCCTCGATGTGTGCTCAACGTCAAAAGTCTGCGACCGAGACGCTGTATTCCCAAGCGATTGCTCTTTTGAGATGGGGCCTTGGCGACCGATCTTTATGACACCGAGGTATGGGATATGCAAGTGAAGCTCTTCGCTTCCATTCGCGCCCCCTTCCACATTCTCATCTTCCGCGCTATGAGTGATATAATTACTTCCGGTAGCTGCATCGGCTTCGATGTCAAGTAGCCGTCGAATCAACTCGGCGCTCTTTTCGGTTACTAGATCCTTGCTAAGGTCAGTCACAACATCCATTTTCTCCAATGCCTCATCCAGCATAGCGCGATCGCCTAGGCGTTGGTGGGCTAAGTTGGTCGCTCCATGGCGGTGATGAGCGTCGAGGTGGGCGAGGAGGAGAGTCATTGCCGCTAAAAGGGCAAAGAAGTCTACAGGTCGCGAACAGGATGACCTGGGATTAAAACTTCGGTGAGCAATGAAGCGCGTCATTATTTCCCGGCTAGCATTAACGCAAGCGACCTTTGAATACTCATGTTCCGTATTTCCACCTAGTCGCATCATGTACGGCAAATGAAGCTGGATGATAAGGCCATAATAATAAACTTGGGCTGCTAGACGTGCTGTTTCTAGGACAGTATCGGGGGAGCCGAGTGTGAGATTATGAAAATTCGCAGGTCGCCAGAAGCTTGCTGGCATGCTTTTCGATACGTTCAATAAGTCAGAGTCGATACATAGGGTTGTGGAAATTTCGCTGGCAGAAAAGGCACTTTCGTTACGTGCTAAAATCCGAGATGCAATAACTGTAAGCGCGCGCTCGAACTTACCCATAGGTGGTTCGTGCTGTAAAAGGGACGGCGCTCCTATGCTCCTATCGGATGTGCCTTGAGGTAGACCGAGAAGTAAACTAAGATAACGGTCGATGTAAATGATGCGGAACCATATGAATTCTGGATCAGCATGAAGCTCCGGATCAATACGTTTGAGTGATGGGATTGGGGAGCGGTGGAGGCCCATCAACTGGGCGACCGTCATTGCTCTGCGATAAATTGCCCAAGCCCGCCGGAGATTACCACAGTTCGTCTCAAATATACCCTCTAAGATGATACAGATCAAACCCTCGAGTGTTCCGTGCATCTCTTCGTTGGCAGTTACCCACATCCTAGCAGTTGTCGTTAATCGACGTATGAGGATGTTATGCGGTTCCGAAAGATTGAATGAGCCATCGCTAGACGGGGTCTGTAAAGTGATTGCAAACATGAACATATGCTTGGCTACAACGACAGGGTGAGTCTTAAGGTTGGGGACATCAGCTATGGAATATGGGCCTGAAAGGACTTCAAGTGTCTGTTTGCTATGTGGTTGAGTGTTGAGTATATTAGTATAAAGCGATGGTTTAGCGCTCTCCCTAAGTAGAATGTTGGTATCCTCTTTAGATGGGAAAGCTTCGAGTAGGCGACTAAGGGCTGTCCTGTTCTCAGGCTTATCCGGTATACCCTGTACTGTACTTTGTGAGTTTGGAGTAAGGAAGGATGAGTTCTGAGTCAACTCGTCGAGAATGCAATTGCAAATAAGAGAAAATTGATAATGTACTGTGTTTTGCGTACCTCTGAGCGAGTAAGAGAAGGTGGAAATGATGAAGATGCTAGGCTATCCGAGTGAACTTTTGAGGTATTACTCTGAAAGCATTCATCCTGTCGCGATTCTCCCTCACTCTGTGTTGTCTGGTCATCATATTTACTGGCAAGTAACCCCTTTACTATGTCTTCAACTCTTGAGATACGGTCGCCAAGATGCTGGTTTCCTGTTCGTGCGGGAGATAGATCTTCGGGCATGTCCTGCGAAACACAAGATACGCGGCGGCGTTGGCAACTAGCACAGACGTTATGTTCAGAAGATACAAATATGCACCTTATCTTTCGCCTCTTACATTCCCAGCAAGATCGCGTCCCTTTGCGAACTCTCCTTCGTCTGGTAGGCATTGCCATTTCTGTAAATAGCGCTTCATCTGGGGATTTAACCATTGCTCATCATTCATCATCGACGCGTTTCGCCCGCAGCGGGGAGAATTACCCATAGGGCAAGTTTATAAGGGTCTACATAGTAGTTACTGTAAGTCGATTTATTCCGCCGGTACGGGCGTGTTATTACATGATATGACCCATATATATCACCGATCTGATTGGCTTATGGTAGGATTATTTGTCTAATTCCGCCGGCGCGGGTGAGCCAGGTCTCCTCAGCTCCTAACAAATACTCCACCATTAGTTGTAGGGCTGAGATCGAAATTGAAAAGATTATTATCCTTTCTCGTTACTTTTGAAAGCTTTTAGTAATTAACTACTGGGTCATACTTTGCTTAACCACTTTTCTATAAACCTGATTTGGTTTATAGAGTACCCAGTCAACTAGTACATATAGGTGTTCTAACTAAGTTATAAGGGATAACTACATAGTATCACAATTCAAGAATCTCCCCCCGGTCCGTGACCCCGCTAAATCCGCCTCCGCTTCTCGTGTACGAAGCATAGAAGATCGTATTAGGTTAGAATATTTGATGTTCCTTGAAACCCTGTCCGCTTGAAAGTATGTATCGACTTGTCATTCGACCTAAGTTAGACCTAGTCCATTATTAGACAACATTCAAAACTCGTTCAGAAACTCAAAATCTCATGGACTGTTTCGATATGTACACCTAGGTACGTGCGGGAGTCAAACGAATCGGAAGGGCAGGCTCCTTTATCAAATCTTAAAATCTTTGAACATTTGGTATCGGAAAATGTCACCTACTCAAATCAATACGGTCTAACCTTTCCGGTCTATGATTACACCCTATTCAAGGGTGCCAGCGTAGTCGTATGGATCTACTACTACTTAAAGCCTGGGTGCCGATGTAACCCCTGAAAAGACCCTAGCCGAATGTAATTCAGCCGAATTCCCCTAATTGCCAAGAATACGAACCAAGACCTCCAATTCGAAGTTCTAGACGGTCGGTTACACAGTCGCAGGGCCGGTCCATACGTGGTGGTGGTTATGAATATCTAGCTGGTCTGATGAATTTGCATTCGAGTTCCGATGGATGCATCTTCACCCCAGAGTGATCCCAGGTAAGGAAGACAAAATAAAATAAAAATAAGAAAACATACCTAAGCCTCGCGACCGCTAACACGTGAATGAACTTGTTTGGAGATCGAGGCCTAAGACTTGGTACCAATGGCTCTTGCATCCACATCGTCATAGAGAGTCGACACGTGAATCAAACCCTACGAGCGAAGCTCCGGCGGGTAATTCACGATTTGCTGTGATGCCGTTCCTCACGAGCCTCCCGCGGTGGCGGCGATTCCTAATCGTCGTACCCGTCGTGGCGTTACTAGTCTGGGCCTTACTCCCTAACAGGTTGAATTCTCCGAATACTTTCTTAAACACTATCAGGGGCTCATCAAGGAAATCTAGCGACGATATCCTGCGATATGTAGACCCTCTCATCGGCACCGTGAATGGAGGTAGGCAGCGCACATTGATTGAATACATCGTTCGAGGGCTTCGCTAACTCGTTCTTATAGGCCATGTCTTCCCCGGCGCAACTCTGCCATATGGTATGTCGCTTTGCGACTCATACGCTTAGGGATTTTCATGAAATTGACCAGTCGTCTAGGCATGGCGAAAGCTGTAGCGGACTCTAGTGACCGCGGAGAGATTGCTGCAGGTTTTGTTTCGGACGACTCCGACATCCAGGGCTTTTCTCACTTACACGATTCAGGTACGTTATAATTCAAGAAACCAGAATAGTACGTACGTACAACTTACTAATATGTCTTAAGGTACCGGAGGGGTAAGTCTGATGGATGTTACTGTTTGAATAGATCTAATCAGGAATAGAGCCCTTCATTGGGAAACTTCCCTCTTTTCGTGCATCCAGGATGTCCCGAGGATGACTTCACTAAGTGTAAATATACATATATTGGCAGGGGCGTTCCGAGGGTAGATGGTTCCGCGACAGCACGGCCGGGGTACTTTGCTATTGGCCTCAACAATTCGGTATACGCTGAGATGACCGCCACCGAACACGCCACGCTCTACAGATTCAGTCTCCCCAAAGCTGCAGAGGTGGAATCGCATAAGGTTATGGTACCTACTAATCCTCTGGTTCTGCTAGATTTAATGGACCTGGGAAATTCTCGCACCGGCGGTGATATTCAAGTAAACCCAGAAACGGGAAGAATAACCGGAAACGGGTCTTTCAGCCCGTCGTTTGGCCACGGATCATACACCGCGCATGTCTGTGCGGATTTCCGAGGCGCCGATATTAGAAAGACTGGTGTTTTTATTCAAGCAGACAACATTACGGATCAGGTTCAGGCCATGGGGCACTTAGGAAGTGACTTTTACATCCCATCCGGCTCGGCCGGTGCTTGGATACATTTTGCGCACTCGGATCGGATCATGGCTCGAGTCGGACTATCGTTCATATCCGTGGAACAAGCTTGCCACAATGCAGAAACTGAAATCCCCGACTTCGGTTTTGAGAACGTGGTGAAAGCCGCCGAAATTGCCTGGAAGGAAAAGTTGTCCGTAATCAAACCTGATCAGTCGGGTATGAGCCATGAATTCCTTACCACGTTTTGGTCCGGACTCTACCGAGCGTTAATCTCACCTCAAGACTACACTGGAGAAAACCAACTTTGGAAGTCAGACGAACCTTATTACGACTCTTTTTACTGCATATGGGATTCGTTCCGCGCGCAACACCCTCTGCTTACTATAATTGACCCCGCGATCCAAACGAAAATGGTGCGGTCGTTGATTGACACATACAAGAACGAAGGAAAGCTGCCTGACTGTCGCATGAGTTTCAGCAAGGGTTTCACACAAGGAGGCTCGAATGCCGACGTGGTACTCGCAGATGCCTTCATTAAAAATCTCACGGAGGGGATCGACTGGAAGCTTGGCTATGAGGCCGTCGTTTCCGACGCGGAGGAGGAGCCGAAAGATTGGTCTACGACTGGACGCGGCGGTCTCGTAAGCTGGCATACACTAGGGTATGTACCGTACGATGACCATGACAAAAATGGCACAGGCCCCATGAGTCGAGGCATCTCGCGAACGGTGGAATATGCATACGATGACTTCGTAATCGCGTTAATGGCACGGGGACTAGGCCACAAGGACGACGAGAGCAAGTACTTGCAGCGCAGTCGAAACTGGAGGAATCTATTCAACCCCCAACAGGAGGATCGGTATCGTGACGAGGACGGGAATGTGCAAATGACTGCATTCAAGGGCTTCCTACAGCCGCGGTTCAGGAACGGTACCTGGCGATACCAGGTAAGTATTCCCAGACTCCCTCCAAATTTCATCTCATCTCATCTCATTTTCTTGATTATCCCCTTCCCTAAGAATAAAACACTACTAACTCAGCCTCACGCATTAGAACACGCGACTGTGCAGCCCCATATACCAACAGCACAGCTGTTACTTCGATACACAATACGAGACTTACGAGGGCAGTCCGTGGCTGTATACGTTCTACGTGCCACAAGATATGGCCGCGCTGATAGAAGCACTAGGTGGGCACGAAACATTCGTCGAGCGACTTGATTACTTCCACTCGTCCGGTATCAACTATATGGGCAACGAGCCCAATTTTCTAACGACTTTCCAATTCCACTACGCTGGGCGACCCGGCCGCAGCAATTACTGGTTGCACGAGTACATCCCAGGGCAGTTCAACAGCAGCATCAACGGGATCCCCGGTAACGACGACTGCGCCATGGGAGCTTTTACCGCATTCGCTTTCATGGGATTCTACCCGGTCGCCGGTCAGGATGTGTACCTGCTTACGGCCCCTATGTTCCGGCAGGTCAGTATCCAGACGCCGTCCGGAAACCCAGCAACGCTGCGAAACGTCGGCGGGTTCGACGCACCGCAGTACCGTAATATTTACATCCAGAGCGCTAAGTTGAACGGAAAGCCGTACACGCGGAATTGGATCACGCACGACTTCTTTTTGAATGGTGGCACGCTGGAGTTCGTATTAGGGTCCGCGGAAAGCGACTGGGGAACGAGAGACGAGGACCTGCCGCCCAGTCTATCGACGGGGTTGTTGGACGACTGAATAAGTAAGGGTAGTCGTCAACTACGATTAGAATTGGGGAATTTCGAAAGGGTGGTGCACATCAGATGATGGAAAAACACGGCTTTACGTCGCAAACGCATATGCACGTAGATGTAGTTGTCCCGAGTATCTATGCTATTAGGAGGAGAAACGTGCAAGTTTTCGTTACTTATACCTAGGCAGTTGATATATATATATGTGTAGATCCTATGGCAGTAGCGCACTGACCACTGCCAGACCCTAGCGCCCTACAATTAAAGCTTAAATAAAAATATCTTTATAATATCTTGTAATTTTAATTTAATTAATAATTAATAATTATTATATATATTATAATTTATTAAATTTTAATTATTTTATAAATAATTAATATTTTAAATTATTATATAAATTAATTAAAAAATATAAATAGTTATTTACGTAAATAAAACGTTAATTATATAAATAAAAATTTAAAAATTTATTAAAAATAACGTGAATTTTATTATTAATTATTATTAAAATATTTAAAAATAAAATTAAATAACCGAAATAATATAATAATTTATTTATATTAATTAATATATTTTAAAAAATAGTTAAAAATATTAATAATTATTTAAACTCGATAAACGAAATTATTTTAAGATTATTTGAAAAAAATAAAATAAATATAAAAAAACTTAAAAATAAATTAAATAATATTTTAATAATAATGTAAACGTAAATATTAAAAATATTATTTACTTTTATAAATTAAATTTTAATATTTATTTAAATGAATTAATTGGATTTAATTAATATATTAATATTATATATATTTAAAATATTAGTAATGTTAAATAAATTTAAATTATTATTATTTATAAAATATCTATTTAATTTAATGAATAATAAGTGTTTATTAAATAAAATTATTAATATTTATTATTTATATATTAATACCGAAATTTGTATAAAATAAAAAAAAATAATAAAATTAATATAATTAAAAATAATATTTATAATAAAAGTAAAAAAATTATTTAAATGTAAAAATAAGAATAAAATAATCTTATTATTTAATTTTAAATTAATATAAATAGATGAAATAATATTAAATAAATTAAACGAAATTTAATATTATTTTAAAATAATTTTAATTTTATACGAGTTATAATTAATAAAAATTACGTTTAAATTATTAAGAAATTTTTAAAAAATAATTAATTATGTAAAAAATTAATAATTTGATTAAGTAGAATTTTTAAAAATAATATTTTAAATATTAATTAAATATTATGTTATTTAAAGTTTAATAACGATGTTTTTAACATTGTTATTATATTAAAACGAAAGTTTATTTAATTTTATAAAGTAAATATGTAAATTTTATTTTTGTTTATATATACGAACGCGTAATATTTATTAAATTTATAAAATATTAATAAATATTTTTTATATATATATATTTTAAATTTAATTTTTAATATAAAATAAATAAAAAAATTAAAACATAAGCGATATAATAAAAAAAATAATTATTAAAATAAAATTAATTGTATAAATTATAATAAAAAACAAAATTTATAATATTTTAATAATGATTATTTAATTATAAAATATTAAAACCCCATTTTATAACGTAAATATTTTAAAAATAATATTTGGAAAATTTAAAATAGTAAAAATATAATAATAAAATATACGAAAAACGATATTAAACACTATTTAAAAATTAACAATTTTAAACTTAAAAAACGATGATTATAACGTTAATATGACGAAAAAATAAAGTTATATAACATAAATAACCAATAATGAATATTTTAATTATAATAAAAAAAATTATTAAGTTAAAAATTATAATAAAAAATTATAATTTTTATAAAAAATAATTTTAAATAACGAAAAAATTATTATTAAAAGAATAATTTTTAAAGATAATAAATTAATTAAATTTAATAAATATATTTAAAAAACTTTTAAAAAATAATAAAATAAATTTAAACGATAAATTTAATTTATTGTTAATAAGAAAAAAAAAAGTAAAAAACGTAATTTTAAAGAAAATTTTAAAAATTTAAATATAAATTAAAAATTAGTAAAAATATTTAATAATTTAATTTAAAATAATAATAATTAAAATAGTCGCATTTATTAAGTTAAAATAAATGGCGGTAATAAATTATTATTTTATAAAAATAAATTTATTAAAAAAAGTTATAAAAATGATTATAACGTTTTTAATATTAAATTATAAAATAATTAAAATATTATAATATTTTTTAATTATAATTATATATTATATTACGTTTTAAAATTATTTATAAAAATATTAATAATATATAAAATATAAAAATTATTTAATATAATTAAAATAAAAAGATTAAATTTATAAATAATATAAAAAATTATAAAGTTTTTTTTATATATATTCTTAATTAATTAATTATTTGAAAATATAAAAGTTTATTATAAACTATTATAACTAACTATTTAAAATTTATTATTTATTAAAATAATATAATATAATAATATTTTTTAATAATTAACAATAACAATTATAAAATCTTAATATTTACCTTTTTTTTAAAAAAAGATAATAACATTTTCGTTATTTACGCGTTTTTTTTTTATTTTTTTTATTATTTAATATTAGCGGAAACATTATTATTATTTTTTTTTTTTATTTAATAATAACTTTTTATTTAATTTGGAATTTTTTTTTAATATTATTTTTTTTAATAAACCTTTTAACGTCTTTTAATTTTTTACCTTTATTAAACTTATTATAAATTTTAACATTATAAACGTAAATAATTTATTTACCATTTTTTTCTATTTAATATTTATTAAAATTTCTACTTTATTATTTAAATATAACTTAAATAATAATACTTTACATTTTTAAATCTTTAATAATAATTTATAAAAATTTAAAACGTATACGTTTATTTTTATAATAAACTTTTTAATTATAAATAATCAATTAACGAAAAATTACTTAAGAATTTTCTAATTTATTTTTATATTATCGTATGTTATTATTATATAAAATTTAAGCATTATTAATAATAAATCGGTAATTGATGATAACTTAAAAATATTTGTTATTTTTACATTATTAAAAATTAATAATTTAAAAGTAAAAATTATTAATTTAAAAAAGATTATTTTTTTTTTAATTTGCAATTCCAACTTTTTTATTATTTCATTTTATATTTTTATTTTTATAAAAATAATATCCAACTTTTTTAAAATATTAATTTTTACCACTTTACGTTTTTATAATTTTATAATTATAATATTTATTTTTATTATTAAAGCATTTTAACTATATATATTTTTTTAATAAAATTTTTTTATAAAAAATTAAATTAATAAAATATTATAATTAATCACTTTTATCGTTTTATTTAAACTTTTTTATACATAACTTATTTTTTTTACTATTAATTCCATAATTAAAAATTTTCTTTTTTAATTAATTTTAAACTTATATATAACTTATATTATATTTTCCTAAATAAAATTTTCTTTATTTTAATTATCTTTAATAATATATTTTTCACTATAATTATCATTATCTTTAATATTATTTTTATTATTAATATTTTTTTTATTATTAATATAAGTTTTTTTATTATCAATTTTATTATTAATTTTTTATTATATATTTATATTATTAACATTTTTATAATTTTTATCAACTTATTATTATATATTTATAATAATAATATTTTTATAATTATTATTAATTATTTATAATATATTTATAATAATAACATTTTTATAATTATTATTAAACATTTATTATATATTTATAATAATAATATTACTTTAATTATTATAAATTATTTATTACATATTTATAATAATAACATTTTTATTTTACGTCGTACCATTATTATTATTAAATTAATTATTTTATATTAAAAAAAATTATTAATAAAATTTATTATTTAATTTTTATATAAATTTCTAAAATAACAATTTTATTTTTTTATTTAATAATTAAATAATTTATATTAATTTTAAAACTTATAATTTTTTTATAATTTAATTTAAAAAAATATTAAATTTTTTTATAATATATTTATAAATTTGTAAAATTTTTAAAATTAAAATTTTTAATAAATTAAAATAATAATATTAATATTTTTTAACATTTTAATTATAACTAATACATATTTTATCAACTTTATTTAATTTTACCATTATTTTTCAATATAATAAAAACGCACTCGGTTAAATATATAATTAAATTATTAATAATTTTACAACAACGCGTTACAAATTAATCCAATTTTTTAATCTTATTATTATAACAGCTTTACTTTAAAACGTTATTAAATTTATAAATAACTTACTTTTTTTATTTTTAAAAGTAAATATTTTTATATCGTATATATTTATTAATAATATTTTTTATTTTAATTTACTTTATATTATTTTTTTAAAATATTTTTTATTAATAATTTATTTATATTTATTTAAGATATTTTAATTACTTATATTTTTTTTATTTTTTTTGGTTATAAAATTAAATTATATTAATTTTTAATTAAAATTTGCAAATTATAAATTATTTAAAATAATATTATTTTTTTTATTATAATCGAATTAATATTCAATTTTTTAACATTAATTACTTTATTTTTTACAATTTTAATAATTTTATAAATAGTAAAGTTATTTTATATAGCGTTTTTATTATTAACTATATTATTTTAAGTTTATTTATTAATATTATTATTAACCGGTTTTATAAAATCGTTATTAATTATATTATTATTTATATTATCGTTATAAAAATATTTATTATTGTAAAAGGATTTATTATTATAAAAGGTTTTATTATTTTGCTTAAATATAATATTATTATTATTAATTTATTTATTAATTATAATTATTTTTAAACGTATATTATTATAAACAAATTAAAAAAAAATATAAAATAAAATTATTTATATATAATAAAATATAATTAATGCAAATTATTAAATTAAAATGAAAAATATAAATAAAAATAATTATTTTAAAAAAGAATATATATATATAAAAAATAGAAAAGTATAAGTATAAAAAAATAAAAAAATAATTTAATAATTAAAAAAATTTCAATATATTTCGGGTATTAAATTTAGAAAAAAAATACGGAATAAATTAAATTTCGGAAAAAAAGTTATTGGTAAAAAATAAATTTTATATTAATTTTATATTATTAATTATTTTAAATTTATATATAATAATAATAATTTATTTAATTAAAATTATTTTTATAATATTATATAATTATATATTTAAAATAATTTATTTTTTATATTATTAATAAATTGAATTATTTTCTATGGTAATTACATTATTGGTGCTGTTATTATTAATGATTATAAATAAAAACTATTTAATAATAAGTTTATTATTATTTTTAGTAATAATAATATAATTGCCTTATTAAATTATATTATATTTAATAATAATTTTAAAATTTTAATACATATATTTATTTTAAAAATATTTTTTATTAATTTCTTTTTATTTTTTTCGTTAATTTTATATAATTTTAATTTAATTAATATTAATAGGTTAATTTTATTAAATTTATTTATTAACGCCATTATATTTTATATTAATAATTTTCTTAAATACTATTAATTATATATTAATATATAATCTTTTTATTATATAAAATATTTAATAATTGGTTTATTACTTTATTTATTTATTTTTTATTTTAAAAATCTTTTTATTTCATAAGATATTTAATTAATATTATTACCTTTAATAATAATATAATTTAATTATAATTATTAATAATTATATAAGTTAATTCTTTATGGTATTTTATATAATTATATTATTAAAATTATTTTATAAATTTTTTAATAATTTAAAATATTTAATTTATAAGTTAAATTTTTAATATATTTAATTATTATTAATAAATTAACACGTTATATTAACCATTTTTTTAAAAGTTTTTTTAATAATATATATTTTTTGTATAATTAAAAATATATAATATTATTTATTTTTTAATTAATAAATTTATAAATTTTATTATATTTAATTTTTAAATTTATAATTGTAAAATTAATAATTATTTTAACTTTTTTTTAATATAAATTTTGTAATATTTTAAAGTTAATATTATTATTTAATATTTTTATTATAAAAATTATAGATTTTAGCTTAAAATTGTAAATTATTTTATTAAGGTTTTATTTTAATATAATTAATTTTATATTATTTAAATTATATTATAAAGTTAGTATTATATTAATCTATAAGTTTGTTAAAGTGGAATAATAAAAACGTATGGTTATTTTAATATTTTAATTCTTTTTTTTTATTTATTTATTAATTTATAAGTAATAATTTATTAATATTATAAACTTTATTTTTAATTATACGAATAATATTTGCTAAAATTTTAATATAAATTTTAAATTATAATTTAATATTGTTTTAGTTAAGAAACCTTAATTATATAACAAAAATAATTATAAAATTAATAAAACTTAATGGTTTATTTTATATTTAATATTATTAGGAATTAATATAATTTTTTTACTAAATTTATAAATAATTATTATTATAATATCGTAATAAATGAATCCATTTATCGTTTATAACGTTTTTTTCGAAAGTATTAATGGTAAATTAATTATAAAATCTTATACGATAATGTAATAAAAGATTACTATTAAATTAATAAGTAATAATTTTCTATTAATTTTTAGTTTATTATTTCGGTTTTTTTAATATTTTAAATATTATTATATATATTTTTTAATTTTTTTTATAAGATTTTATATATTTATTTTTTGGAAATTATATAATATTTTTTTAAGTTTAAAATGATATTAATTATTATAAATTATTTATAATAGATTTTAAATATAATTAAATAATATTATTAATTGTTATTATTTAATATTTAAAACGTAATATATAAATTTATTTTTTAATTTATGTTTATATTATTTTATTATATTTTTATTTTTATTTATTACAAATTATAATATTTTACGTAATTATTTAAACCTTTTATTGTTATTATATCTTTATATAATATATAATTTAAAAACTTTATTTATGGTTATTTTTGTTATAAAATAATTAAAATTTTTTATAATATTTTTTAATATTATTTTCGTAAAATTATTTTTTTATTTTTTATTTTTTAATAAGTTAATTGTTAATAATTGTGATAATGTATTAAGTACCAAATTTAATTATCCAAGTATATGGTATATTTTTAGTTAAAATTATGA
The DNA here is from genome assembly GCA_902805475.1 of Entonaema liquescens. NCBI lineage: Eukaryota > Fungi > Ascomycota > Sordariomycetes > Xylariales > Xylariaceae > Entonaema > Entonaema liquescens. Next base: position 1,478,800 of record CADCSX010000008.1, read on the forward strand.
TAAATATGTTAATATTATTATTAATTTATTATTTATTTTATTAATATTAATTGTTTTTAATTTTATTTATTATATTATATTTTTTATTGCATTATGGTTTATTAAAACCATAATTAAATATATATATAATTGAAATTAAATTTGATTTTAATAATATATTTATACGAGATATATTATTTCTAATTTTATTATTTAATATTTTACTTTAATTTTTATAAAAATTTTTGATAAAAACATTATTAATTTAATATCATTTATTAAAATGTTTTTCGTGTTTTATAGTTTTTTTAAATGAAAAATAAAAACTTTAAAATTTCGTTTTTTAGATATATCGATTTTAAAGTAAGTTATTTTCTTATTATCTTAATAATATAATATTATTAAATTTATAAGTTTTTTTTATAAATTTGTAAAAGTTTCGATTTTTACTATTATAAAAATAAATGGTATTTTTATTATGTATTTTTTTTTTATTAAAAATGTAAAATAAATTTTACTTTCCTTTTTTCCTTTTATTATTAATATTATCTTTCTATTTTATAATAATTATATTTTTTACAAATACCATAAAATATATTTTTATAAAAATCTTATTATATTAATATATGTTTTAAATATTATTAATATTATAAATATTTTAATTTTTTATATTATTTTTATTTATCTTTTTATAATAACTATTTTTAAATTATTAATAATAAATCTTAATAATTTAATTAATAAATATTTAAAAAATGATTTTTTCAAATTTAATATTAACTTAATATTATTAAATAAAAAAAATATTTATTAAAAATATTATTTATATTCTTTTACAATATAATTATAAATTACCACATTATTTATATAAATTTTTACAAAATTATTAAATAATAATAATTTTTAATTTATAAATTGTTAATTAAAAATAAAAAAATTTTTAAATTTTATTAACGTTACTTTCGATATTTTAAATCCTTATGGCAAAATAATAATTATTTAATTAACGTATTTTTATATTATTAATAATTAATGGAAAAATATTAATTTATTAATAATAATAAAATATTTACGTCCTTTTATTTTATTTATAATTTCCTTTTATCGAAATAATAAATAAATATTTATTAATATATAATAATTTAAAAATTATAAATTAATAATAATTTATCTTTTTTTTTTTACCATTTACTATTTATTATATAACGAATATAAAGTAATTAAAAAATATAAGTTTTTTTATTTATTTTATTTTTTTTTTATTATACATATTATTAAATATTTTATTAAATAATATTTGATTTTCCATTTTTAAAAAATAAATTTAACTTATTTTATATTTATTTTATTAATTATTAATTAAATTTATAATTATTTTTTTATTTTTTAAAAAATTGATAATATTTTAATTATATTATATATTATAATTATTTACCATTATAATTAATTTTTAACTAAATAAATATAATATATTATAATAATTAATATTATTTTTAAATAAAATTTTTAATATATTTTCCAATTTTTAAACATTTAAGTTTACTATTTTATCCTTATAATATAATATTTGTTTCGTTATAAATTTTTAAAAATCTTTATTAATTTTATTATTAATTAATAATATTTTAAAAATATTATTTTATAAATTAAAATTTTTAAATATAAAATTATTATTAATATTAATATTATTAATAATTATAATAATTTATATAATATTAATTTTATCCTATATTATTATAATATATTTATTTATTATAATTTTATTTATTATCCCCAATTTTATTTTTTATAATATTATAATTTTTTTAATTATTTAATTAAAAAATATCATTCTTTTTATCGTAATTATATTATATATATTATATAATATTTTAAAATATATTATATTAAATTAATAATTATATTTTTTTAATAAATTTAAATATAATATTAAAATTATTATTATTATTCCTAATAAAATTATAGTTTTATTAATAATAAATATTTTTTATCTTAAATTACCCACTATTTGAAAATAATTAATATTTATTTTCTTTTTTAAATACGCATTTAATATAAATATTTATTTAAATTAATTAATAATTATTTTATAGTTATTATAAAATTTATTACTTAATAATAAATTAAGTTTAAAATTATATTAATAAATTTAAATGTTAATATAAATATTAATAAATTTACGTTTATTTATTTTAAGTTTTATTAATAATTTAATTAAAAATTTTACCTTTTATCCTATATTTAATGAACTTTTAATTCTTATTATTTATAAAAGGATATTTAATTTGTATATTTTATAATTTTTAACAAAAATCTTTAATTAATTAACATCAACTATCTTATTAAATGCTTTTAAATTAATATATATTATAAATTTCTCATTATTTATAACATTAATTTTTAAATAAAAATATTATTTAAATAAATTTTTTTTCATTAATAATATTACCACTATTTTTATAATTTTAAAATTAAATAAATTTTTTATTTTAATAAATATATTTATATTATCATTATTTTCATTTATTATTATATTAATATTTATGAAATCTTCATTTATATTATTATTAAATTTAACCATATTTTATTTATTTTATATTAAAAATTATAAAAATTTATTTTTTATATTTATAAAATATATTAAATTTATAAATCCATTACTTAATTATTTAAAAAAAAAATATTTATTAACATATATATATTTAAAACAATTTAACTTAATATCGAATTTCTTATTATATTTTTTATAAATTCATTTATTTAACTTAATAATTATATTATAAAATTACATTAAATAATTATACTTAAATTTAAATTTATTATTTAAATATTTCTTTAATAAAAAATAATTATTATTTTTTAATTAAATTTCTTTATTTTTAAAATTTATTTAATTATTTTATAATAATATTTTATTTTTTAAATAAAATTTTTTTCTTTAATATTTTTATTTTATTTATTATTATTAATGGTAATAACGTTTAAAATAATAATTATAATAATTATAACATTTATAATAAAAATTTCTATTATAATAAAAACTATTTTTATTATAAAATTTATAATATTTATCTCCGTTTTAATAATTATTATTACGCTTATATTCGCCATTACAACAATATTCACTATTATAACAATATTTACTATTGCAATAATATTTACCACTTTATTATTTATTGTATTTATTTTTCCTTTTCTTATTATTATTTTTAAAATTATAATTTTAATATTTAAATTATTAAAAATTATTACTTATTTTTTCATTATTATTATTAAATATTTTTTCGTTAATTAAATAAATATAAATTATTAATTACTTAACTTTATTAATAAATAAAATATTAATAACTATTTTTTTTAATAAATTTTTCTTTTCATTAATTAACAATTTAATACGCTATAATTTAATACAATTTCGCAATTAATTAATATATTCATTAATTAACCATATATTATTAAATAAAATTATATTATATTAAAAATTAAAATTTAATATATTATATATTTATTATATTTATTATAATTTTAATATCGTTCCATATATTTAATAAATACGAATAATATTTATTATTTAAATATAAATAAAAATACCTTTAAAATAATCTTTTTTTATATATTTAAATATATATAATTTTTACCATATTTTATTAAACTTTATTTTAAATTTATTAAAAAATTTTTTTAAATAAAATTTATTATTAACCATTATATTATTTCGCATTTTTTTAATAAATTTTACAATATACCATTACATTACTTTTCTTTTATACAATTTATACATTTACGTTATAATAACTTCTATTTTAATTTTATTAATTTTAACTTATCAAATTACATTTATAAATAAAATAATATTATAAAATATTATATTTTTTTTATTTAAAATAATATTATTTTTATTAAATAATTTATTAAAATTTAAATAAAATATATTAATATTATAAATTTTAAAATTATTAAATTAAATCTTACATTACGTAATAACGTAATTATTTTTTACATTATTTTACATTTTATTAAAGAAATTATTAATTATATTAAAAATAATATTTATATTTATTTAAAAACTTATAATATATTTAATAATTCGTTATTACAACACATCGTTTATTATTATTATAAATAATTAACCTATTAATAATTATCCAATTAAACTAATTAAACCAACTAAATTAATTTATATTTACATATTATTATTTTAATTATTATTATCACAATTATTATTATTACAATTACTTTTTAACTTATAATCATTATTAACAAATTTATTATTAAATATATTAATAAAATTTTACAAATATATTTTTATTCATTATTATTAAAATAATAATAAAAATAACAAATTTTTAACTATTAATATATCTTTTATTTATAAAAAAAATAACAATTTTTACAATATAACAATTAAATACATTTATTATTTATTTTATAATAACATATTAATTTTTAATAATAATTCTAATAAAAATAATTTAAATAATAAACTTATTAATTTAAAAATAATTTTTCGTAATAATAATAATAATTTTAAAATATTTTACAATTATATTAAAATTATTAATAAATTTACAATTAATTTATTAAGCATTTTCTTAATCGTTGTCGTTATAAACAAATTAACCTTTAATAATAATATCGTTTCGTAATTAAAACTTAACTTATTTAATTTAATTATTTTTAATTTTATCATTTTTATTATTAATTTAAAAAACAATAATATAATTATTTACATTTTTAATAAAAAAGGTATTTTAAAAACTATTATAAAAATTATTATAAAAATTATTATAATAATTATTATAATAATTATTATAAAAGTTATTATAAAAATTAAAGCTTTTAAAATATTTAATTTAATAAATAAAATATAATTATAAATTATTTTAAAAAATATATAAAATTTATAAATATTTATTAATTACTTTAAATTATATATTATTAATATTTTTAACAAATTTTTAATATATCTCTTTACTTATTATATTATATATTATTAATTAATTTATTATAATATTTTATAATAAAAGATTATTTATTAAACTTAATTTTAAAATAACTTCGTAATTAATAATAATATTTTATTATTTAATAAAAATTCCGCAATTTTAAAAATGGTATTTTTTAATTACGATATTATAAAATAATAAATAATTAATAATAATATATCTTATATAAAATATAACTTTTTAAAAAAAAAGTTATTATATTTGCTATTATGTAAAAAGAAATTTATTTTTTAAATACTTTTTTATAATATTAATATTAGAAAATGTTATTATAATTTTGCAAAAAATATATTTATTATAAAGAAAATCTATTTTTTTTATAAAGAAATAATATTATTAATATAATAAAAAAAAAAAAAAAAAAATTTTTGTAATATTTTATATATTTAATAATTTAAATAAATAAATTATTACAATTATTATATTAATATTTTTATTATTTTAATTAAATTTTACTTTTTAAATTATATAACGTAAAACAAAAAATATTAAACCGGTTTTAAATATATTATAATAATTAAACTATTATAAATATTATTTTAATATTATATTAATGGTTTTCCAATTTTAAACTTAAGTAAAACTATTAAATATAAAATTTTTTTTATATATATTTTTAATTAATTAATTATTTAAAAATATAAAAATTTATTATAAATTATTATAACCAATTATTTAAAATTCATTGTTTATTAAAATAATATAATATAATAATATTCTTTAATAATTAATAATAATAATTATAAAATCCCAATAAAAATAATAATTTATATAAAATTTAAAATTAAAGATAATTATAATATAATATTTATTATTTTAATAAAAATAATTTTAAATTATATATTTTTAAAAAAATTTATTTTTAAGAAAGGAATATTTTATAAATGGGGAATTATTTGTGAAAGTTATATATATAATAAAATGTTATGTTTATAAAAATTTAAAAGAAAGTTTTTTATATAATTTTTTAAATAAAAAAATTTATATTAAATAATTAAAATAATAAAATTAATATTTAAAATTATTATTATAATAATATTAAATTTTAAATAATATAAAAATATATTAATAATAAATTTTTAAATTAATATATATTTTTAAAAATATATTAAAAAATTTTTAAAATTATTTAATAACGTTAAATATTATATAAATATAAAAATGTAAATTTTATATTATATAAATATAAATAATAATTTTTTAATAAAGTTATTATTATAAAGATATAATTTTTATTAAAAATAAATGTTAAGAAAATTTATTAAAATTTATAAAAGTAAAATAATTTAAAAATTTATAAGTTTTTAAATGTTATTATTATTATTAATATTTAAAAAAATATTAAATTAAATGATTAAGTTAAATAAAAATGATTTAAATATTATTTGGTATTTTTATTACGATTATAAAAAGTTAAATAAACGTATTAAAAAAAACGTATATTTATTATTTAATATGTAAAATTAAATTTAATGTATAATAAATTATTATTAATATATATTTATTAATTTAAAAAATGGATTTTAATATATATTAATTTATTTATTATATTATAAAAAAATAATATTTGTAATATTTTTTAAAATATATAAATGGATGGTTATATTTTTTAAATTAATAAATGTATTAATTATTTTTTAAATATTTATTAACGAAATGTTATATAAGTTTTACGAATTTGTTATAAGTTTTTTTAATAATATTTATATTTAAGTAAATATTTTAAAATAATTTTACGAACGAATAATAATTGTGTTTTAAAGATTTGTTAAATATAAGATAATTATTAATATTAAAAAAAGTTAAATATTTATTAAATAAAAAATATTTTTAAAATTTATTATTTTAAAATAAAATATTAAAATTAATTTAATAAAAGTAATAACGATATAAGATAAATTAATATTAAAAATAATTATTAATATTTAAGTTTTTATTAATATAATAAAATATTTTAAAAATTTAATAAAAAATTATTTAAAAATATTAAATTTTTTTATAATATTAATTAATTAATAAAAGAATATATTAATGGAGCTTGACGAAATAATTAAAGAAATATAATTTAAAATATAAGAAATAATTATAATAATGTTAATTATAATAAAATTCGATTGGAAATTATCTTTAATATTGGAAATAAATATAAATAAAAAATATATTAATGCTATTTTATTATAATTATATATATATGGTAATTAATAAGTTTTTTATTTAATAATTTATTTTTCGAAAAAATTAATTAATATTTAATAACGTTATTTAATGTAAAAATAAAAATTATTAAAAATTATATTAATATTTTAATATTAGAAATATTAAGTAAAAAGAAATGATATTATAATGATAATGGATTACGAATTTTTAAAAATTATTAATATAAAAGTTAAATAATTTGCGAGAATTTTTCGATTTTTTAATGTTATAAAATATTATGGTATTAAAATTATTTATTATTTAAATAAAGTTAATATTTTAATTAATTATTTATTTAAATTATTTAAATTAAAAATAATTAAATTTAATTTTTTATTTATTAAAAAATTTTATAAATGAAATGTTATATATTTATATAAATTGAATAAATTTAATTTGTAAATTATTTATAAATATTTTATATTTAAAGAAAAATTATTTAATTTAATTAATAAAAATTAAATATATAAAAATTTCGTTATATATAAAAGTTATTTATATAAAGTGATTATATATAAAAAAATATTTAAAAACTTTTTATATGTAATAAAAATAAAAAATGAAATTGTTAATTTATAAATAATATTTAAATTTAATAATTTAATAGTTAAATTATGAAAAATATATTATAATTAAAATTATATTATGGTAAAAATTATATTTAAAAAAATATTAAAATAATATTAATATTTTAAAATTATATTAATAATATAAAAAATAATAATTAAATGTTTTATATGTTAATTAATAAAAAAGTTAAATTTAATATTATTTAATTTATAATTTATATATTTATTAATGTTATTAATGCGATAAATAATTAATTATATATTTATTAATAAATATAATATTTTTATAACGATTAAATATATTATAAAATAAGTTGAAATAATGATAATTATAACGATATTATTTGCGAATTATATATTTTTGTTTAATAAAATAAATATTATTTTTAATTATTTAAAAAAATGGATTAATAATAATGTTAAATTGTTTATAAGTCACGAGGTAAAAAAATAAATGAAATTTAATAAATTTATTATTAAATTTATTACATTATTTAAATTAAAAAATAATAATAAAATTAAAAAAATTAATGGAAATTTGAAAAAAATTATATTATGTAAATATTAAGTAAATTTTATATATATAAAATTATTATAATTATTATAAAAAACGTTAATAATATATAATTATATTTTTAAATTTAAAAAGTATAATAATTATTATTTTATATTCGATACGTAATTATTTTAAAATTAATAATTTATTAAATATAACGAATATATTCGCGAATTAATGGAAAAAAAAAAAATATTATTTGTAAAATAATTAATCGAATAATATAAAGTACCATTAACCCGTAATCGATTTAATGGTGCTAAAGTATTTAAAAATTAAATATATGCGTATTTATAAAAAAAAAAAAAATTTAATTAAAACGTACGCGTTTAAAGATTAAATATTAAAAATAAAATAATGTATTATAAAATATAAACTTTATTACGATGGATTTTAAGTTATAATAAATTGCCATTTAAGTAATATGTATAAAATTTGAAACTTTGATAATGTATAATTATAAAATAAATATAATAATATTAATTTTTTTTTTATTTACGTTTATAATAATTATTTAATATATAATATATAATATGTTAATAAAATTATATTAAAGTAAAATAAATAACGTTTATTAAAACGAATAAATTAAATATATAATTGTTAAAAAAATTAATAATGATTAAAGATAATTATTTAAAAAAAAAAAAATAATGTGGATTTTATAATAATAACGTATTAATTATTATTAAACTTTAACATTTTATAATTAAAATTTAAATAAAAACATTTCCATAATATCTTATAATTTTAATTTAATTAATAATTAATAATTATTATATATATTATAGTTTATCAAATTTTAATTACTTTATAAATAATCGGTATCCCGGACTATCGTGTAAATTGATTAAAAAACACATATACAAAGACTAAAAGGGGTTTCTACAACGTCGTCAAGATCCCGAATGCAAAAAGACGATGAAAAAAGGAGCTCTCAGTCGGGGAATTGAACCCCGGTCACGGGCGTGACAAGCCCGTATCCTAACCACTAGACGAACTGAGATTTAGTTTCAACTGTGAATAATTCACATGATTGTTGTTTCTGAAGTTAAAAATACCTAAGTAGTGTAGGTCTTGAGGAAGGTACTTCGTAATTGTTTCAAAATCTTGAGGTCTGATGCCGTTTGCGCGTAAGGTAAGGGCTAGCTGCCTACCCGTCCCGTGGGTCCAGTTTAAAGGGTAAGTGCGCAACACTACGTGTAAAAAATCGTGGAAATTTCATAGGGTTGGGAAGTTGCAACTACCCGAATCAAACAGCATTACCTCAGTAATACTTAGGTAATTACCTACCTATATGTTTTGTCAGTAGGTATTATTAGATACATGTAGTAAGTAGCGGCTACTTAGATGCGACGGGAACTTACAGATGCCTTTATTTACACCGGCTTAGGCACACATATCATTATGCTACCAGACCATACGACAAAAGATGCGAGGGGATATGAAATCAATATTATTAACACCTCACCAACCACATCCAAGGAAACCACCATGCTAAAATAGGTTACGCGGTATTATTCTTCATCTTCTTTCTCTTCCTCTTCTTCTTCGCCTTCCTGTTCATCCGTCCCGGTATAGACATCGGACTCCTCGGCGTCAGGGTCGGGCCTAACAACACCATTGAGAAACGTGACCTGCGTTTGGGATCCCAGTTAGCACGTGTAAGTAGATCAAAATGGGTAGACGCGACTCACGAATTCAACCATAGCCGAGATGACGCTCATCACCCTATCCTGCGCATCGTCGGCGAGAAGGTCCGACTCGTCGATCTGCTTGCTGATAGTGTAGTTGCGCAACTTCAAAAGCTCGATGTAGTTATGATTCGCGGGAAAGCCCTGCCTTGGTGAGTATGCAACAACACTTCTGCTATCAGGGAAATGTACCATTGGTTTTGTTTTGAGGGCATTCTCCTGATTGTGTGCCGCGAACGCCTTTACTGCCGACATTTCGTCACCAGCCTTGGCGTTGGGTAGAAATGTCTTGCGAAACGTAGGATTCCGGAGGACTCGACATATACGGTGGGGCCGCTCGCCGACGTCCTCGCGCAGTAGGGCCAAGTCTGGACCGTCCGGGTGCCATATACCCCCACCTACGAGACATCGGCCGGGCTCGACATGGACGTAATAGCAAGCATATGGGCCTTTTCGACCCGTTCGTGACCATGCTGCAGAGTAGTGAGGCTATTCACGGGGAAAGTTCCCCCGATCAGACTGGTGTCCCATATCTCAAACAGCAGTAGGAAAAAGCGAAAGGGATAAGCATACCTTATATGGAGTTTGATCCTTACTAAACCGGACGTCCCGGTATATCCGAAAGACAACATCCTTGACGGGTAACCATGGAATAGTCTCATCAGCTTCGATGATCTTCTCCGTAAGGGTTTCTACGAATGATTCCCAATCTTTGAGTGACCTTCTATATTCTCTGTCATGTGCTACAAGTGGTTGCATTATGTTAGACAAGAGAAGAGTACATACAAGCAACGGGGTTTATGTGATGGTTGCTGAAAGCGAAGAATATACATACTTTTAAGCCAATTTCGATCGTTATTGGCTTTGAGGTCTTTGAGGAATAGGAAAGTGTTTTTATGAAGTCGGGTATCCTCATAATCGACGCCGTCAGTGTCTCGCAATTGGATTGCTGTAGTCATTTAATTAGGATTAAAACTATTTACTCATATTTCGGCTCTTTGGGTAAAGCCATCACCGAAATTGAGAATGAACCCTTACCGGGGATGAAAGTAATGCGGTTCTCATCATCATCATCATCACTATCTTCTTCGGAGTCGGCGTTCTTTTTCGCCTTGGTCTGAGTCCTAGCCTTCGCTACACTATCTGTCTTTTTCGGAGTCTGCGCTTTTTTACTAGACTTCGCAGTCGTAGTAGCTTTGGTCAGAGGCTTCGGAGGCCGGCCGCGGCCTCTCTTCTGCGTCGCGGGTTGTTCTACTTCACTTTCAGAGTTGTCCTCTGAAAACACGTCGTCCTGGTCATCATCCTCGGATGCATATTCAGCATCATTATCCTGTAGTTCGTCATCCGATTCTTCTACAACATCTTTTCTCTGTCTAGTTTTCTCTTTAGCCCCGGTTTTAATGACCTTACGGGGTGGTAACTCTTCATCTAAGTCGTCATTATCCTCAAAGTATGTACTTTTCGTACCACTGAGGCTGATCCGGTTAGACTTGCGACGGGCGCTACCAGTCGTCTTCGGGGTGGAAGCTGCCTGGGCTACAGTGCGTTTTCTAGGGGGCATGGCTCGAGTATATTAGTTTACTTGTGCATTCGGTACGTTAATTGATTTTTATGAAGTCAAATTTTAGATACACCAGATATGTTGAAGTATAATGGATGATACAATTGGTAACGCGTTGCGGAGAATCGCGGGGTGGCGAGGCGGCAAAAGGGGAACACGCTATCACGTGACCTTAATGTCCATATAAGAGACCTATAATATCTCCTCATGGCCTAAAATTAGCAGCATCAATCGCCGCTAATCTCAGATCTAAGCACATCCTACATAGTACTATGCAGTGTATAACTAGTCGCAACCTTCACTTGGGGAATTAGCCCAATCTTATTAGACAACATAGAAAACGTTGATAATGTAGGTATCAAACGTTTAGCTGCAAGTATTATAATATTTATTTGCTATTTTGGGACGGTCCCACGCCGCTCCCGCTTAATCCCCGTTCCCACGCATATATTAACGTCCTAGGGTGTTATTAATAGTCGGAACATATTACCCCTTCTAAACACTATCTCCATTGGAGGTCCTTGTTCAAGATTCTCATGCGCCTCAACCCGACAGCGTCGCTTACATCCATTGTCCACTTCGGGTTTCGCGGCGTCTAACATGGCCGTCTATTGTGGCTAGAACTTGATAATATTTAGCAACCAATCCAACCATCCTCGAACTTCCTAAGACATCGGTTGGATCATTAAGGCGAGCATATAGCTCCGAGCCTAAATTCGGCTTGGATGACCCGCATCTGTTACCCGTCATGTCCAACTATTGTTAGATCGCTTTGTAAGTAAATCCCGTTATCATACGGTCAGCCGAGTCCGGGATTAGGTCCCATTCGACCCAGTGGTGTCCTATCCCGCGGCTTCTCCAACAGATCCGCATATCCTTCTAGCCCAGCGCCGATTACTTTTACGATATCAAAGATATGTGATCCCTTAAACGTCTCAGCCCATAGCCGAATTACGGCTACTGCAAGCTGACGCAACTTCGTACCGTCATTCACAGCCATATCCATGTTTGCTGGGCCATGTCCCGGAGCGCCTCCTGAGAGTGAAGGGTCAATTGGCACCGCGAACTCCGTCTCATCCAACATATGACGCAGCATTTCGAGAAGGTTTCGTTCGTCGGGTTCAGGAGGCGCACCTGTCGGGCCGATCGAAGCAAGCGTCATTAACCATTTCGATAGAAGGATAGCGCATTCCAAATTACACACTACGCCAAAGTTAGCTACTGTATTCCTTTCCCACGGTTCTTAAAATCTCTATGTAAACACTTACGTGAGTGCTGCATGCTCCATTCTGATGACTTCCTCCTCGCTACGTAGTTTACGCCCACTTTAACAAGCATAGACAATGCATGTATAGCTTGAAAGACGGCTCGGTTAAGACGCACACTACGAAGGAGATAAGGAGCATCATGAAAAGCCTGGGCAATTTGATTCGCGTCCCTTGTTTCGAGGGTCCTGCTGGGACTCAAGTCTGTATATAACCGAATAGAAGCCAATCGCCAGAGTGCAGTTGAATTATAAGTAACGGAACCACCTGGTAACGAATCTGGTCCGTTCTGATGGCTACCTTCCGTTATTCGCGCCTGATGTTGCTCAAAGCTCATCTGCCAGATTCGTAGAGCCTGAAAGCACTCATCGACGTCATCATGACGAAGTCCGCCGAAGAGAGATACAGAATTGAAAGATGTCTGCTTCAGGAGAAATATATGCTGTAGTATAGCATGGATGAGAATATAATTGCCAAGAGAGGACATATATGCTGGAGGTCCTTGTGGCGGTCTGCTGAACAATCTTGCAAACGCGTCCTGGAGTGATATATCCATACTGGGGAACGATTGACGAGCTTCTTGCCACTGCCAAGCTGTTTCCGCCCTCCAGAGTTTTGATGAGTGTGGGAGGATAAGGTTAAGTTCCGACGTCAGCAGTAGCGGCGGCATATTATACGCAATACTGCATAGATTAAAGAAACTATAGGCAATGAGTTTTGTGCGATTCGCTCCTTCTATCCGAACCCATGCCTCCCAGTCGGCTGTCTGCGTCGATTCTGACAGAAATCCTTCCTCGCGTACCAGGAGAGCTAGGAGACTTTGTAACGACAGAGCTTCGCGAAGAATGGCTTTGGCGCCCCACAGTCCAACAGCAAATAGTAACAGTAGAGCTTGGATGGTTTCCATACGAGATTGAGGAGTGTTCGGAGAACTGGAACCCATTTAGTCAATACGTTAAAAGTGAAGATGTATTTGTTTGAGTTTTCTTACTAAGGCTCTCGATGTGTATCTTGGGTCATCGAACGTTCTTGTTGAACAGAACTGAAGGAGTGACGGAATCCATGACTTGGAGATGGCCGTGTAGAATGGGGACTATATGCTGCCGGAGTTGGCAATAACCCATGAACTTCATGACTATGGCGACGTCGAATTTGTTCAAGTGATACTGCTTTAGCCGCGTACCATAAAGCGTTTGACCGATGACTCTCGAATCTATATTGCGCGCCCACTGCTAGAATCGCCAATAGAAGTTCCGGGGCCAGATCAGCAGCTGTTATCGTTGGTAGATGCAGTATCGGCAAGTGTTCGTGAAAACCACTCACATACCCTTCCAAAAATCTAGTGAGGGTATGCCGAGAAGGAAATACGAAATCATTCGGTAAGACAGACGAGAACTCGTCAAGTCGATTTTTGATAACAGTATGATCCAGCGCAGAGACTCTCATGGGCTGTGATCTTGTTGGTTCGTCATGCGTTCTGGGCCCGCCTTCTGAGGGATCTCTCGGGTCAGGGGCCAACGACGGGAAGCGAGATGGAAACTGAGACGAGGGTTTCGAAAGTCCGCCCCGATGGATATCCGAAAGGTGTCGAGGCCACATACCCATGCCCTGATCTGCATCAAAGACTTGTGGGAGGAAGTGAGATGATGTTGCAAACTCGTCTAAGAAGAGGTTATAATCGTCGAAGGCGGATGGCCCGGCTGGATTAGGTAGTCCGTGAGACATAGTCACAGGTTCGGGCTCACGTCCGCGGTCGGTATACGGTATTCCCTCATCGTATGATTTGATGCGTGTTAAGCCAGCCCCTGGTTGTCCAATATCTGTCATCATCGGCTGCATCGAGTTAACCTCGTTTGCAGAAGCAATTTGAGTGGCAGCATCAGATAAAAGATCAAGATTGCAAGCAGCAGCCCTAGCAGAATGACGAGGATCAGGAGCAAGCGGAGGGACTGTCACGGAAGAGGACATGGAGTCTGAGTGATAGTGCTGTGGGTGAGCCCGAGGGACACCTATCATTTCGGAGTCGACATGGCTCTCGGCTGATAGAGGCGGTTGGGCAGCGCCGGCCGTCGACGGCTTCCGGGGCCGGTTACCGTCCTTGTTAGACCCTTCATTGAGGTGGACGAGTTTCTCGTGGCGAACGAGGAGATCCCTGATGTCCATATAAGCATATTCACAAGAGGATGTAAGAGAAGGTGGAAGATAAGGGGCCACCAGTAAGAAATTTTAGAGGGGAATAGGAGGCTTCGGAGCCGTAAGACATGTGTGGTGTGTATGTGTGTATCCTATTTGCAGGAGACCTAATGGCCTGAGGAGGGGGATGGGGGTAGCTTAGCGCCTATGAAAAGACGGCAAGTGGTTGGACGGCGGTGGGTAAGGCGAGGTTGACCACCACAAATAGAAATTGCCAACTTAGTCAAGCACAGAATAAAATAAAAGAACAAATTAACTAACCGACGTCCGAACGTCTTCCCGCAGCGAGCCCACCCGCACGAGAATGGCTTCTCTTTAGTATGAGTTCTCTCGTGGCGTTGAACATGCTCTACTCGCCTAATTAGGAGATTACCGTGTAAGTAAATTGCCAGCGGAAATAGATAAAGTGCAAGTCGATAAATGAGCCTAGGGGCCCTTACCTAAAACGTTTGTCGCAGAACTTGCACGGTAGGGTCTTGGGCTTCTGCTGCCGACCTTCCACGCCGTCCTCGGCAGTACCATTAACGCCAGAGCCTTCTATGGACGGCATGGTTTGCATTTGGGGTCGGGATAAGTGAACAAACAATTAGTATAAGGTAAGTCCCTGTACAAGAGATGGGTGTAATGCAGATGAAGTCACGCAACACCCGGAAGTGGGGGGTGAGTCGGAAGGGTATAAGTCCAGGGCCAGGAAGTTATGCCGGAAAGAGGAATGAATGTCTTGCGGGGTGGACGGTGGATGGATGAATTCATGAGCGTGATAGATGTATGTAGTATCAATCGTTTCTAAGTATTACTCGGTACGTAACGCGAGCTTCCACCACATTCGTCCTCACTACCTCCCCCAAGTGATCGGCTGCTCGCCGAGTTGGCGGCCAACGTTTGTGATCAACAGAGCTCGGGGATCCAGGAGGTCTTGGATGACCGTACGAAACTAGTAGGGCTGAGGTAACCCGTTAACGCCTAGGTAACGATCAAAGCCGCGATTCGATACGTTTCTCACAGAAAATCAAAACTTGATGAGCCCAGGCTAATTAACCGACGTGGAGGGAAACTGTTACTGGTAGGCCTATTGGTCGATGGTGGTGGCGCGGAGAAAGGTGAGAGGAATGAAGCGCGTGTGGAGATGTGGGAGAAGGTCATGTATGGTTATGTATTTTGAAATTTCTACGGCCGAGATTTGAACGGGGATTTTAATGCCTAAGAGACAGTAAGGCACATCAAAAATAAGATTAATGGGTTTATAGGAAATACGAATGTGATAACCGAACGATATAGTAAGCTTAGGATGAGAAGGACAAGACAACGATATCGACGATGGTTTGAATTCGGGGTTGTGCTAAATTGTTATGTGTGAAATGGGGGAATGAGGAGGAGAATTGATGAGGAGGGGGACGGAGAGGAGGATGCGGAGATGGGGGAAAATCATTAGGTTGTAACTTAGTGTTTTAGTGAAGGAAACGCCTGTAGTAACGGGGTAGCCGCCGGCCTCCCTGCGAGTGAAACCCGAACCTGCCATAAGAAATAAATAAGAGAAAAGTGGCGCCGGGTCAGAAACGGTAGATTTTTACTTAGACCGGCTCCAACTTACATACATATTGTGACATATGTCACCTTCTTTCTATTTACTTTCTTATAATAACTACCCATCTTTACCTAGAACATGCCTAGGTACGTTCGTACCTCGTATATGTACAAATGAATCTATCTTTAAACCCCTATTCTACCCATCCATCCGTCCAACGCTGTATCAGGGATTGGTAAGCTGATGGAGAAACGCTCTGTTACTGCAAGGTGAATTCGTCTTACCGACATGTACTTACTCCTCATTCCTTGTTGATGCAAGACACCTCATGTAGGTACGCGTATTGCGCCTATAAGAAGCGAGTCACAAGCCTTTAATAAGGTACGTGTAAGAAGAGAGTAGATGTACGCAATAGATGTAATCTGGTAGATAGAAGCAGTGTCAGATTTGTTTTTTGAGATGCATTCCCCGCCCCCAGACATAAACAAGCATTGCTAACAACCCGCGGAGACTGGGGACGGGGTGCCCTGTCAGCTAACCCCATAATCGCCCATAGCACCCCCTCGGTACAGTCTCCGCATTGGAGAAACTAGCTCTACATGCGTGGGAAAGTGTGGGGGGCGGGGGTAGCCAATCAGCTGAGGACGACGTAGATGGAGAAGCACCTTGCACACTGCAGTGTATAGGTTACAATATTGGTACCTTTTTTAGGACATCATCTGCCACCTCAGATCATATCTTATTTGGTGTTTAGGTGAATAAATGGCTGTGAAGTCTTTTGAGTTTAAAAGATAAAAGATAATTACTTTCAAGAGGCAGACAGATATAAATATCAGAAGATGCAATTTTAAAATATTACGTCAATAATAAACAAGTTCGTGTAGAATAGCACTAGTACATTTAGCAAACAGATGATTGGTGGGATTAGACTAAAGTGTTCAAGGTGAAGAGGAGGGGTTGGAAGCGAAGAGGAAAAAGATAAAAGCTGTTCTCATTACCTAAAACTCCTAATTATTACAACGAGCATTCATTATTTACAGCCCCGTTGGATGGGGCATATTCCCCTGGCAATAGTGAATGTATGTAAGATAGCAGGTGATAATACGGCTGCTCGAGTAACACATTTTTTAAACCTAAGGCGCGCCACTTAGAACTCAAATCAAGCCCAATGACCTATTGAATTCGGATACCGTTGATCTTCTCCTCAACTGCAGCTACTTATGGTAGTGATCGTCGAGGTCTGACCTTGCCATAGATTGCTTTGCCGGCCGGCTAGGCAAAGAGGGGAATATTGAAGATGATGGTAAGTATGGATCTAGCGGACACTGCAGTAAATGGGTTGCTTAGTATGTGGATCTGGGGAAAGGGATTCGGGACGCTTTTGATCTGGTGGATTGATACGGTAGATACACGTAAGAAAATCAAGTCTCTAAACTCTGATGTTTTCAGGTACTAGTTAGTCTTAGCTAATACGTTATTCCTTAGGTACGGTATAAATCAATGATAAAAATAATCAGGTCTTATATTAGACACTCACCTGGTTCATGTACTAGGTATACAATAAAACTAAGAGCCTTACCTATAATTCATTCTTAGAAAAGATAAAACTCTTCAAGTTGCCTTCGCCCGCAACTCGGTATGATTGTAATCAAAACATTGCAAATTACCCGAATATGTGGAGTTAAGAAGTTGGGGAACTGGGGAGTGACAGTGGGCGGTGGGAATACGGATATCAAATGCGGAGTACTTACGCAGCTACAATCTAATATGCGCTTAGTTATACCTAACCCTGGCCCGTGTAACGAGGGATAAGCTCGCTAAAAGTAAAGTTTATCTGCCAACACGACAACTTACATCTTCCGACTATTGGGGTCTTATCCTCCAAGGGTTAGACTTGCAAGACACACACCACTTACCTTGAGTAATTCCGAGTTCTATCTGGCGATTCACTAGAACATCTCTGCAGCTAAACCTACATATCATCTCTAATATGATGTGGTGGTTGACTAACTTGTTCTCGCAATTTTCCTAGTTTACAAGGTATAACCGCTCTTTTGGTGGTGGACTGTCTAGTTCCGTAAGCCCTATACAATGCCCTTCCTAGATACCGCAACACCCACCCGTGTTAGCGAACCCCGGATTTCATCAAAACCTGCAGACCAAGAAATCGTAGCGCCAAGGTCCCACCGCAGCAGTAACCATCGGCGGGATCAGAGATGGTGGGCCTAGAAGCGTTGTCCTTGGACGGATAATCACAAACTGAGATCCGGGATTGATTTTGGAAGGGTTAAGGGGGACTAGGCTGCCACCGGGAAAAGATCCATAACTGAAGCTATCGCCGTCGTCAGTGGTTGAGATACTACTTACTTCTTGGCAGATCCGGACTTGGTAGACCAGAAACCATCATAATAAGACCTTATGATAGCATATGAACAACTCTATAGGCAGGCTAAAAAGGAATAGATGTTGCGCAATATTTCGTGCGATAGCTTGGCTTCTGCTGTTGAAGAAATTCCTAATTCTTGTTCATTGGGTTATGTAGATACATCAAAGCGGAGTACGAAAGTGAGCAAAACAAGTCGTCGGCAGATAACTTTGGGCGACGGAAGATTCAAGCCTTATCGCCAAGACACCCGATGGATATGAAAACGAAGCTTAATTTTGGCTCTTAGAAGAGGGGAAGGATTTACTTGCAGCAAGTTGATTTTGAGGAAGAGGAACGTGCGGGTGATCGACCTTATGGGTTAGGGTAGGAGTAGTGAGAAAGGTAGGAAGTTTTTAAGACGAATTGTACAGTTATTATAAATTAACTTCGTGTATCGGTAAGCTTAGGTATGTTGGCCTGGAAACAAAGTCTTTCTGGCTTGTTTTCAAATACATCTTAGGGTGTGGTTAACATTGATAGCTAGTGAGAGTAAGTTGAGAATAAGTCAAGCGAGGCCATTGACCATAGAGTCGATGAAATCGAGCTCACGTAAGAGGCGGAAGTATCGCATTTTTTATCAAAAAGCTTAACATAAGCAACTCTTTGACGATCTTGGTAATGGGATGCTTCATATTTCACTCTACCGACATGATAATTTAACTTTGGACGAACAGAAATGGATGACGGTGTGTTAAAGAGGAAAAGATAAACCAGACTAAGTCGGATGAAGAAAGAAGAGGTACAGTGTAATCCTCACAGTCTTCTTTGTTATCGATTACTGTATATCTATCGGGTCCTATTAAGTCGCGCGTCCTGCCTTCCTAAGTCATGTTTTGAAACATTCCAAGGATATTTTAAGTATAGAATCCATGGAACCTTGGAAAACCCCCGGCCATTCCCTGCCTCCCCCAGGTTTCGCCCATTCACCACCTTCCATTATTTTAGCATGTTTAGATTGATCGAAACCCAATCGGGCCGTCCCCTGGATACCAAGCTGGATTCCCAACCAGTTCTAACTACGAATATCCATTTTCTCTCCATGTTCATTTCGTAATAGCATTGAATCGCATTGCTTAGCTTTACGTTACCGCCGATATTAGGATTGGAAGAAAAAGCTTAGCGCCAGGGGCAGCGCTCTACCATTATCTAGCAAATGCAATGCAACGCAGTAGTAACCTAAGCTTTTTTCTATGGCACGGACAAGAGAGAAAGTAAAGAAAGAAAGTAAACTGTCGGATGTTGGGTCCAGCTGGTCAAGGCGACTCATTAGACTTTTCATGGATTGGACTCTGATCCGAGTGTTGGCTCGAGCGATGGGGATAGGACAAAGGATGAAGGAAAAGCACAAGAAAGAAAAACTGAAAAAGACATCAAAGCACTATCGGACGATAGTGGCTATTCCTAAAATTCCAGGGCTCTGGATTTCGTAGCGCAAAGCCGCGTCAGATGGCCCCCAGATGGCCCCCAGTCTAAGTCGATGACTTACATGTGGCCTGGAATGTCTCGCGGCTCCAACGTCACATGCTTGAAACAACCACCTTTACATGGAACACTCCAACTAATTTAGGATGCCCAGCGGCGTCCAATCTCCTATCGGCTCCGCCATCCTACCTATCACATCTCGCATGGTACCTGAATGGACGATTCCATTTACAGTAGGAGCCCTCCATGCCGCGGCAATGCCTGACCCTGAGCAGGTTCTAGTTCTGCTAGTTCTGGGAGCTGCCGCAATGAAAGGATGACCTTGGATGCATACGGCCCCACAACCTTATACCCTACCTTATACTTTGACAAGAGTCCGTAATGCTCCGTATGCTGGTCAAAGCCTACCTCCGTACCTAGTTTTAGATCTCTGTGACCTTTGTCCCCACAAATGCTACTTCGCTGGATCGTTTCCTCCAGGAATGTTGTGTCTTGGTATTATAGTAGAGTTTAACAAGTAGGTGCTCAATATACTCTATCCGAGTGGTCAAACCCCTTTCGCTTAGGTAGTTCTGCAACCTTGCGCGTGGCTGTTGCGTTCGGCCAAATCAACCCAGTTCACTGGTTCAGCATGGGGTTAGCAAAAGGTCAGGGGTTTGCTCTGACCTTCGCGCATCTCATCGTTCTAGTTTCGCTCGATCCTGCTTCATAGCTCCAGCGACCGGGTGGTTCACGTTACCTTGAGGCGCCAAAGCTACCATTTATCTTTGGAGCATGACCCAGCCAGCTGTGTTAATTCAACAGCTTGTGACTTCACCCAACCTTCCTTTCCTTTCATCTTTATAAATTCTCTTCTTACCCGTCCCAACTTGGGACATATACGCATCTTGCTTTGCTGTTCGTGTCTCCTATCATTCAGCTTGCAATATGCGGTTCCAAACGTTTCTTTCGGCTGTTGTTGGCCTGGCTGCCAGCGTGAATGCTTACTGGCTTGAAGATATACAACGTAAGCGTGCCCACAATACTGACTGGAGGGAGCTTCAAGTAACACTCGAATAGATCAGGGCGTGGCCCCCTTTGGAGGTGATGGATATACGGTGTTCCGTAACGTGAAGGACTTCGGTGCCAAGGGTGATGGAACAACCGACGACACTGTCGCTATAACGGCGGCAATGAACACACCTGACAACCGGTGCTTGCAAGGATGTGTAAGTGATATTCATCAATATGCCATACTGCTATTGAATCTATTGAAAGTACTGACAGCTCCTAGGCCTCCACCACAACGACTCCGGCAGTCGTTTACTTCCCACCGGGAACCTACATCATCTCAAAATCGATTACTCCCCGTACTTTACTCAGATGGTCGGTGACCCGACCGATCGACCAGTGATAAAAGGTTCCAGCAACTTTGAAGGCTTTGGTCTTATCGATGGAAACCCATACTATGGCGAGAACTTGAACTGGATCTCAACCAACGTCTTCTACCGTCAAATCCGCAACTTTGTCTTTGATACTACCGGTATTGCACCAGCAACTCCTGCGACTGGTATCCACTGGCCGACCTCGCAGGCGACTAGTCTCATCAATGTCGAGTTCAACATGCCTACTGACCCCAGCGTGGTTCACGTCGGACTTTTCATTGAGAGCGGTAAGCATTATACATTCACTCTAGCGCGACCTTCAACTAACATTTGTAGGTTCCGGTGGTTTCATGAGCGATTTGACATTCAATGGAGGTGCAACGGGAGCATCTCTTGGCAACCAACAATACACCATGAGAAATCTTGTGTTCAACAACTGCCAAACAGGTATGCCGTCCCACTATAATTAAGAACTATGGAACTTGTGTATTAACTAGCAACGTATAGCCATCATCCAACTATGGAACTGGGGCTGGACCTACATTGGACTACAGATCAACAACTGCCAGAAGGGTATCGACATCACTGCAGGTGGTGCTGAGGCGCTTGCGACTGGTTCAATTACAGTCATTGACAGCACTTTCAAGGACGTCCCGGTCGGTATTACGACAGCTTTCGAATCTGGTGCCAAACCTGATACTGCCGCCAGTATCATCCTAGAGAACCTCAATCTCCAGAATGTCCCCGTTGCGGTTCAAGGCCCAGGTGGCACTCTACTAGAAGGTGGCTCCACGACGATTGAAGCATGGGGACAGGGACACCAATACACTCCCGACGGACCCACCACATTCCAAACAACCATTACCCCTAACAAGCGGCCCGAATCCCTCGTAGTTGACGGCGCTTACTACGGCCGATCAAAGCCCCAGTATAACGACGTTGCGGCATCCGATATCGTGAGCGCCCGAAGCTCCGGAGCTAAAGGTGATGCTTCGACTGATGATGTAAGTTTACCCATAATCTTGACAGTATTAACGCTCGATTAACAAAATAAAAGACCGCAGCTCTTCAGTCTGCGATTGACAGCGCCGCTTCCGGTGGAAAGGTTCTTTTCCTTGACCACGGTATTTACAAGGTTACTTCGACCCTGAACATCCCAGCGGGTACGAAGATCGTCGGAGAAGGCTACCCTATCATTGTAGCCAGCGGAGAGGCTTTCGGCGACATGAACAACCCGAAGGTCCTACTGAAAGTCGGTGCCAAGTCAGGCGATGCTGGACAGGTGGAGCTTTCGGACTTTGTCGTTGGAAACCAAGGACCTGCTCCTGGAGCTATCCTTATCGAGTGGAACTTGGCTTCCACGGATACTCCGAGTGGTATGTGGGATGTCCACGCGAGAATCGGTGGATTCACTGGCTCGGACTTCCAGGTCGCACAATGTCTTAAGCAGCCTGGCTCCACCAACATCGACGAGAAGTGTATCGGCGCATACATGATGATGCACGTCACATCTGAAGCCTCCGGTCTATATATGGAGAACACATGGCTGTGGGCAGCCGACCACGATATTGAGGACTCCACCAACACTCAAATCACCATCTACTCCGGCAGGGGTCTCCGTAAGAAAAAACCTACCCTTCCAAGTTCTCACAGACCCGCTAACAGAACATAGTAATCGAGTCGAAGGTTGGTAACTTCTGGCTCCTCGGTACCGCTGTTGAGCACAACCATCTTTACAACTACCAATGGGTTGGAACAAAGAACATCTTCGCCAGCATGCTCCAGACTGAGACTCCGTAAGTTGGATTCCGGGCTTTTTAACGACCAATACTAACGCCCTTCCAGATACTACCAGCCCACTCCGGATGCTATCAAGCCTTTCCCCGTAGTCGAAGCCCTACACGATCCTGACTTTGAGGCGTCGTGCGCTGGTGTTGAAGGAAACTGTGCCAATGCATGGGGTCTGCGAGTCATCGACTCCACGGACATCTTCATCTATGGCGCTGGCCATTACTCATTCTTCAACAACTACAGCACTGGTAAGTCTTGATTTAGCTTTGCTATTCTCTTTTACGGCGATAAGAATACGGTGACTAACTTAATTCTACTTTAGACTGCTCTACTGTCGAGGCAGGCGAGAACTGCCAGGCACGAATTGTGTCGCTCGAAGGCTCCACCAGCAACGTCAACATCTACGCCCTCAACACGATCGGCTCCCTCAGCATGATTGACCGTGATGGCAAGAGCTTGGCTAAGTGGCAAGACAACGTGAACGTGTTCCCAGCGAACATCATGCTTTTCAGAACCGGTTAGAAGCCGGATCAAACCGAGCAGCCTTCTAGCGCCAAAGGCGCTTCGCTAGGGAGCGAGATAGTTGTCTTCCTGCAAGGATACCCAGATTATGACAGATACATTTTGATATCTGCGGGACGCATCATAAGTTGCGTGGGCTGGCTTGCCTTTATTTCACTGTATATCCTTTGAGCTTTATGAATATCTTCATGTATATAGTAGGTAAATTTAGTTAAACCTAAAGCGGCATTTTGATAGGCTTGCTGGAAATAAATGCTTGAGCCATCATCCATCCAGGGAGTATCCCACATCGCCACTTTTGCTTCCTAGCTTGATTAATCGCGCTCGCATGCCTTCTGCCCTAGCTCTTTGCTTCTCATCCAGATTGCTGAAGTCACATTTATCCACCCACTACAGCATCTTAGGTTAGTATATTCCTCTGTCGTGAATAAGGATAAGTATATAGACACTCACACTACCAACAGCATGTTGCAGCACATTTCTAGCCCTCAATTTCCCACCAGCAACATGACCCACCGACCCATGTAGACTTAACCGTTCACGACTCCCATCATAGCGTCCTCGATGCAGTATATTATTATTATAGAAAACGACATCGCCAGCGTTTAGCTTCACAACGAGCTGGCCGGGCATATCTGGCTCAAACGGATCCGCCGCCCGCTCCACCTCGGTCCTCGCCCGCGCATGCGACCCAGGCACCACAATCAAACTCTCATCGCCATCGCACAGCGCCAAGTTCCACTGCGCATGCCACGCCGGCTCCCTCAGGCGCTCGAGCTCCTCGCTCGCGCCCGCCTCGGCGGGGATATCGTCGCGGTGCCAGCGCAACTCGTAGTCCGACCCGTCGGACGGGCGCACGAGCAGATTGTACAGCTCCATGACCAACCCATCATCCTCGTTCTCATCCTCGTTATCCCCACCCAACCCTAGTAACTCCTTCGCCACACCCAACACCTCGTCGCCGAAGTAGCTCTGCGCGAACACCGCCGCGTCCGGCAGCGCCGGGTGCAGCAGGTGCTGGACGCCCCAGAGGCCGACGCCCGGGCGCCACGTCCACGGCGGGAATTGCTTTCCGACGACGCGCACGTGCGGCCAGGACCCGGCGAGCGCGAGCGCGAGGGTGCGTTCGGCGGCGGCGCGCTGCTGGGCGACTTGCGAGGGGCTGAGGAGCGAGCGCAGGACGACGAAGCCGTCTTTGTCGAGCTGGGAGCGTAGCGTTGAGGTGGGCATCGTGGACGGTCTAGTGCGTAGGTGTGGGTGGATGCGCGCAACGATGCCCTCGTGCGTGCTCTTGGGGGATAGTTACCTGACTCCGCGCAGCCGCAGGTAGAGAAGAAGTGTGACCTTCTAAGTTAAATTGACTTGCGTAACGTCGCCTCGCGTCACAGACTCCAAAGGCTTGGCTTTAGATGGACAGTATGTTCTCGTGGAAGCGCCTTGTTGCTGCTTTGGGTAGGTTAGACGGAGTGTATGGTCAGGTCCGTGATAGAGCCGAGTGGATTCCCCTTGCGGTTAACTCCTAGAATAAGGCTATGTGATCGACGATTTGGAGTAGATATGTTGATCTTGCCTCGGAAAGAAGATGGTCTGATGATAGGTCAGGAAGGGTAGGGATAGCAACAGTGGAGATGATCTCATGGATTGCGGGGTTGAACCGTTAAAGACTCTTTCGCCTCCACTATGATACAACGTTGCGCTCCATCGGTTATGATTCCGAGCTTCCTTAGTTTGGGGTAGCTAAGTGGGGAAGAGAGCATTCAGAGCAACAATGTATTGTGGTCTGATGAAGATGCTGACTTATACACTATTCGAATGGGCTATATTTCCTTGGGCTGTTTGCTGAACTAGCGATGTTAGGCGGTAGTTAGTCGAGCAGAATGAGTTTATTAATAAGAAGACTTTTCGTAAAATTGAGAATTGACTGAACCTCCTACGCCGTCGCTCATGAAATGGAAACCAATGAGGCCACCGTCCGCCAACATCTCCCATGCATCGCCTGATATAAAACATACCTATCACCTACATAGACATCAATACGTTTCCTACATACCCGATCCTGAGTCCTTCATGTTTTGTGCCCGCGTCTCGCCTTTAACGTAGTCACTTAACCGCATTTCATTAGACTCGTTACCATGCCCTTCCATGAACTGTCCCCTAGACTGGCTAGGGGAATAAGCAGGTAGCGACGGCATCCCTGGTTGAACCCTATACCGATATCCGTCTGTCACCATAGCCTCAGCTGCTAGATCCGAAGAGTGACTCGTCATTGAACCGTCTACGGACGTGACCGGCACGTTTCGTGAAGCTGTATGGAATAGTCCATGCTGGTGCACAACTGGTGAAATGGGAGATACCTGAGATATCCGGGAAGCGATAGAAACAGGAGAGACAGGGAATTGCTGCGTTCGTCTTTGCTCGTTGAATACGGAGTCTCCATGTATTTCATCAGAAGACCCAACGTTGTGAGTTTGAATCGTAGGGTTAGCCCTAGGGGTCGGTGTAAAGACCCCTTCACTAGACAGAACCTCGCTATCTGGCCCCCTCTCTGGATTGGGGCTTTGAATATCCGGTCTTCTGCGATCAAGATGATATAGGTCATCTGTCGACGGAAATGGGTAATCCTTCTGGCCGTATTCCAAACGCTGCTCGAAGATCCGTAACGCCCCCAATGTTATTGTTAAAATGTAAGTGAATCTACCCTTGTTAGTAGAGGGATGGGTACGTGAAGGAATTGTGAGCCTCGTACATTAAAGCTATGGCGATATAGTAAAATCCCTGTTCCAGAGGACAGTATTTATCCAGTAGTCCTTTTATATCATCACCGTCGCCAAATCTTATTGTATCGTATCCTGGGGGAGGGTGGTCAGGCGCATCGCCATCTTTCTTGTCGTCTCGGGTTAACCCATGACAGTCCGTTGGAAGCCCTGTTCGAGAGAGCACTGTTATAATGGCGATCATGATTCCAGTCAACAATACATCGCCAGCGATGAATACGGTGGTCAATATTGTGCTTGGCCTTCTTCGGTTACCGGAGTGTTGCATTAATAATACAATACCAGAGTAGATGAGTGCGACACAAATCTAGAAACCGGTAAGTTTATGATGGTTAAAAGCAAATGGACATGAAGGCAAACCACACCATCATTTCTAGACAAAACATACTCGTCGCGAGACCGAGTTTATTAAACTGAATATAGACCAAAAGGAAGCCGTTCATTACAGCAGTTATAAGAGTACATGATACCTGTAACAGCCTGGCAAAGAGAAGCCATCGCGATACAGTCCATTTCGGGGGTACCCACTTTGGCGACGGCCATTCCATAGCAGTTGATGAAAGGGGCTATTATTAACGGGTTTTCAATCGGTACGGATCCGATAAAGTCAATGCTCCTCCGTAGGAACGGAAGATTCGAATCCAAATTATGTTTCAAGACGAGGGAAGATTCGTCCAGATATGGCGGTCTAATCTTGTAAGTCTGGTTCGATTATTGTCGGTAATCGGAATGAGGCTATGCCTTACTGTGACTGCAACCCGCACCATATGCAGCCCCAGCCAATATTTCCATACTTAGCTGATCGCCACTGAGCGTTGGTTATTTCCGGAATAGCTTGGTATGAGCTTTACTCTTCTAGAGTGTATCTCAATACCCCTTTGAGGCTACTTGGCATATTGCTTGGCGATATTCGCAACTGCAAGTAGTAATCATGCTAGAATCTGTCCGGTTTAAGACGCTGTTTTTAATCGGGTCAAAATGTCAAATTAATAAAGGTGATACGAAGAATCTGGGGCCAGCAGGAAAGCTGACTGAAGACCAATACCGGAAGACCTAATCGTGGTAGATTTTGGGGCGATACAGTCAACACTTGCATGCACTGCCTCATAGATCCACCCAGCACTACCCAAAGAAAGCGGAAGAGAACAAGACACACGGACATTATATATGAAGAGTACCGTTTTTGTTGGACGCCATTGGAGTTGAGCATCTCGCAGTCTCTCCTATCCAACCGAAGGTCTCAGCAACATAGCCCTAGGTAATATAAGTTCTACGCCCACCATAGTAGCAATCGCAGCGTCGAGCGCCAGTTCGTTTTGAGTCACATGATGTTAGAGAAGAGATCGTCAAGTTAGCCTCATTTCATTTCAACTGTTTTTGAGACGTTTGTATGGATGATGGGCTGTCTGTCGCGTGAGTAGGGGTAGGGGTACTGCGCAACTGCGTGTCAGACGAGATGCTGCGCACACATTTCCTCCTTTGAGCACGATCTGGAGATGGACGGGGAAATCTCAATGGAAAAAATAGCATCAATCGAACTGCGCCCGATGCAATCTTGCAATCTATGTGCACTTTTCATCCGGCCAACGTAACGTGAAGCCTGTTACTGTCTTCCGAACGTCCTCATCGCCTGGATCATTTTCGAACATAGCCTTGTCCATCTTCTCCTCTATTATTTTCTCAACCAGGAACCCTCTCTGTCGCGCAAGGTCGAAGAATGCGAGATCCTTATGCTGCAGCCATGGCCGGTAACTTGTAAAGCAGACGAAGGCTGTGCTAGATTTCTTTCGGCTCATAGTTGCCTCAATCGTCGAAATCATATTTCCGTGCTCGGAATGTCTGAATAGTAGATCGGCCAAGATAAGCACATCAAACTTGTCCCTCTTGACAGATTCTAGATGCGATAATATATGAGTCGCATCAGCTCCCCAGACATAACCATCTACAACTATTGGAGTGCTATCGGGATGACCATCTATGGTAGGTATAAGGTCACAGCCTAGGATGTTTTTCTTCATATTGACAACCAGATCCGGATCGGGGTAGTCGGTGACGACGACCTTTTCTGCCCCCAGGATAGCGCTCACTATGCTAGGAAGACCGGCTCCGGCTCCGAGCTCAAACACGGTCCGTCCCTGGACTTCGGATACATGGGACTCGAAGTACTTGGATATAATACGACTGCCATTCCAAAGGTGATGTGCTTCTAAGGGGCTGTGACCTACAAGGTGAAGTGTGATGGTCTCCCCTGACTGCAGTGTATAAATCTGAGAAGTTGGGGGCGGTGATGGAGGATAATAGTCATCCGGTTCTTCAAAGAACCCCGCGGTATCTGGTTCCATGGAATTTGGTTGACCTAATGGTAAAAAGAATGAGTTCTTACTGATGGGTTCAAGGTTTTTTCTTTTTCTTTTTTTTTTTTTTTTCATTGAAAACTTCAGCTCCATTCATTTGCAGTTTAGGGTACAAAAGTACAAGTCTACCTAGATACTTATCTGGAGCTTTTACTCCAGAGTACAGTGTCTTATATAGTTGTTTAGCATTAATTTGTACTGTGCACACCGCGTGCGGGCGCAGTTATCTATCTGTTGGCTACTTCTACCACGATAATATGCACTAGTTTATTGATAGTTCTTTAATTAATATGCAAGCCCCGTATATAGCCGTGATAGTCACACCGGTAAAGACATGGATCTGCCACATATTGTGTTATCGCTCCAGTTCAAGCAGGGCGTCTTAGTTGTGTTGATACCTCCTTACTATTGGAAGAATTAAAAGTCAGGGCTGATGCAAATACCACACTTCAAGTGTCCATGAAAGTGTCCTACTTGGCAAGGCAGAATGAATACATTAAAGCTTTAGGTAGGGCGAGATTGAGCATGAAAATAGGAGGTTATAGCGAATTGGGTATGATTGAAGACAGCTTCAGCTTCATCTACCTAAGCCTTAATTGGATGATGACGAAATTTGCCAAGAGTAGTATTCCTTCGCCTTTCAGATACAGCGTAGTCGATGTGTAATACGAAAAGGATAGTTTCGTTAGGTAACCTAGAAGAATCCCTCTGAACAGGTCAAGCACTATGCCCTACGACGATGTCGTTGACCAAGTTGCAATCGATCCAGTGACCAATGAAGACCCCAGGTTTCCTACAAGCGTAACGGGGCCCCCGCAATGTAAGCAGTCTGCATACTGAACATATTATTAGACTATATACTTCTACTGCCGATGACATGATCTTAACCTGGAACGTTCCTCGCTTAAATCTGTTACCCCAGTTCCTCATCTAAGACCGACAGATCCGCTCAACGTTATATTTCTTAATCAATCCAGTCTTGAATGGCGGAAGTATATAAGCTTCATTCCTGATGCCTAGTATCGACGCCATCACTTCGGTGTCCTAACCCTAGTCTTTTAGTAAAGCTATAAACACATATCGCGCAAGACCCTTCTTAACCGACGTGATGCGTCCATCGCAGATACTTCGAAGCGACGAGCTCCCTATCGGAAAATATGGCCAGTAAGTCGAGGAGCATGTTGGCTAGTCTCTATTGTTGACTATCACATAATTACATGTATCAAACGAGGATGACCTAACTTACAACTTCTAATTGTGTAGTTACTTAAACAAAGATAAGTGGGGAAATCTTGGTAAGGACGAATTCATATTGTCAACCCAACTCACTTGCGGATATGCTAACTAACTCAACCCGCCTACTTAGGTTGCGTCCAACCTCAGAAGGGTATAATCACGTATACCATCAGCGCGAATCGCCAGAACGTCCTCGCCGGTGCTGCCCGTGACGCCGTGTTCAATACCTGGCGCCGATTCAGCACGCAGGTGCTGTACTGGGCACCACCACTCCTCGCTGCATATTACGCTATGGATTGGGCTATGAAGAGGTATATCCCCGATGACAAGAAATTGCGATCAATACATAAAGTAACATGAGCTATAGAAACGAGTATCTCAATAGCAAAGCTGGAAGGGCTGAGTCAAATGAAGGCTAAACGGAGTTTGGTTCTCCAGATTGCAAGCATCTTCACTTGTAGCTCTGAGTAGGATACACTATGGCAACTTCTAGGCCCCTCAACTATAATTTACTAAATTCTCCATGGTAAACTATACTTCTTACAAGCAGTATAACTAAGTGATATAACTGGCCAACCGAGCTTATTAGGAAAGAAAGGAGCCCTGACTTATATACATACTTTTGCTAAGATCCCACGTACTATTATAGGTAACTAATAGAAGTCCCCTGACCACTCGTTTCGGCGCTCCAGATGCTCTATGAAGTCCGAGTAGGACCCATGTAGTATATTATACGGCGTTCTTGTAGCTGGGGCATTTAGAATTAGCGGCATCATTGAGGCTACCTTAAATGGTAGCTATCGGTGTTCATAGGAGGTAGTTAATTGAAGAGACTTAAAGAGAATTACCATATTTTCTTTGAGTAACACAGAAGCTTGACATTGTCGTAATAGTTATAAATATCATATCATCCCTTCGTCAAATTTTTTCCCTTTTGCTTGCACCAAACAGAAATAGGCCGTAATTTATAGCTATTAATAGAACTTGTTCAAGAAAATTTGTATCCTAAGGAACAAGCTTGATTTTAATATACTACCCGGCAAGTAGGAAAAGAGTCTGTTCATCCCGTCATTATAGAAGACGTACGGCTCCTTAAGACTGATAGATCGTAGTCCGAATCCGAAAAGCAACATGCGCTTACTAAGTACTGTGGTAGATAAGAGGCATAACTACATGTATTGTTTATCTCGGTTAAGATTGATGCATGAAATGCCTATATAAAACCCTAAGGCCACATGAGGCTGTTTATGGCTGGTGGAAATGACAGCCTCAGAACAGACAAAATGCAATTCAACTGGTCAATATTAAGAGGCATCTACAAAACTAGACGATAGCTTGCGCAAACAATTGAACGGTGGTTATAAAAACTACATCCAACAAATTTCCATAACCTTCCTAGATACCTAAATAATGTTTCCATAAACTGCAATATAATGACGGTCTCTATATGAGTGACAGAAGAATATTTAAGTATTATTACATTATTCGATGTAGGTATGCAATGGCTCCAAAACTCAGTAGCATTGGGTGATGTCGTACTAATCGGTTAGATTGGGCTTCTACTCTTAAATTGATTTCTAAACGTATTCTTACCGGTGATAGTCTTTCGGGTGTAGAGATAAGATAGTTATCATTCCTAAGCTTTGTCGCTATGTCAGTCTCTGTTCTAAGCGGCGAGACTTAGGTGCTAGCAAGCTACCTTAACTTTGTAGTTTCCATTGAATCTCTCTTGTAATATCCTCACAAGGTTCTCAGGATTTATGAGATAACCAGGGATTCTATATTCTGTCTGGCATGTTGTACGGTTCTGTACTTTGAACCCCCCCTCATGAAGTCTCCTGGTCTGATCCGGTTTCGGCAGTGTGTCAGACGAGGATGAGAAGGTTCCCATTTTCAATAAAAAGGCGCCGAGTGCTAGGGACAAACGCTTCGATGCGATCAAGAAATCAAGAAAGCAGAGCCTGACGAAGATAAATCAAAGTTCAACAGACAGAAAGTCTTACGGTCTAGAAGGTAGGTATATATATATAGTGCGACTGGGGGGCGACTGGGGGCGACTTTGTGGCCCGATTGAATTTCCGTCGGGGCTGATGTGCGCACGGCGGTAAAGCTTAGTGGAAACGTACATAAAGTATCTAACCTACCCCAAGGAATGGAATGTCATACATGTATTTTTTGACCCACCTAGAGCCGATAATAAATACCTAGTAAATTACAGTGCTACCAATAAACAAATGTTTGCATTTGTTTCCGAGTCAACCTTACAAGGATAAAACAAAGAATGTCTTCCTTTAAGTAACTATTGGCTCTTAGAGAGGAATCGTTGTCAAGGTCGCACGAAGCCTTATCGCTCATTCTCGTCAGATGGATTACTACGTGTTTGCACAAAAGGTAGAAAAAGGCAGATTATGCCAACTTTAGGGTTCCATTGCATGATGCTGTCTGTGTTACCTTTTCTTGTTGAGGTCCGATACGTAGTACATACATAAGGGTTAGGTGTATCTACCTAAGGTCAATGTACAGGTACCTAAGAGGGCTTTCAATTTAGCATTTTCAATTTAGCATTTTCAATTTGCGGTTTCTACCTACGTTATGCTACTAAATGCTTTTAATTCTTATAGGCACCGTTGTTCAGGTAATGCGTCTTTGCGTTGGGTGATTGGAGTAGGTATTCGACATGATAGGTATAGGGAGCGCATTGACCTATGTTGAAATGTTGAAGCTGATCTTACTGGCTTCTCACCTCAGCAATAAAAACAGAAATAGTCCTTCGTCCTTCATTTCCGTAAATGCGGGAAGAGTCCTTGCAGCATGGCGTAATATCGGATACCTACGTCGGCTAAAATATGCCTCACCATATCAATTAACCTTAGGTGTGTAGGACAGATCAATACCCCCTCTTTGAATACCTACTCCGTCGACTTACACATTCGATAAGAGTGATATGGAAGTGATGGCCTAAGCTATTTGCTTTTTTTCCGCTTTACAAAGAATATGGAGGATTCAATAGCTAGGTGACTGTCCTCACTTTACATAGGTAGGTAGGTACCTATTTAGGAGGAAGTGTAAGGTACCTATCGTTTTCTCCAAAAGTGAGAAAGTCTCGCTTAGAAACGTACTCAGGTGGCTTTAAACTGCTCCCGCTCACCGAGGACAATGTCATAGGGTTCGCCGATGATAAGGCGTGCAAGGGCATAGAGCTGTATGAAAGTGAACCTTTTGAGGCTTAGGGTTTTACTATGCATAAGGCGGACTATGGTGGAATTGTTGCCTGGCTGGACGTTGCCTGGGCCGCAAATTGCATTTTCAAGCTCGTCTGGTTGCCTTTTTTCAACTGGATATAAATAGGTATCTTGAGCTCAGCAGCAAAGCCAATTGAAGATTCCTTTTTCACCAACCACTCCAATCTCTTATTATCAATATTAAATGTTTAGTATTAAATAGAATACTAAAAATACTTGATAGGCCATTTCCTTCTACAGTTTTATGTACGGGGTAACTGTAAATCAGTACTACCGATTCGTTTGTGGGGAAGAGAGCAATTCTATATGCTCAATGTAAGCTACTCGCTTCGTGGGATTCAGTTTTCTTTCCGGCATACAGAATTCTAACACTACATGGAAATGTAGATGGCCCAACCTCAGGGTAACCAACTCCAGAAAGACGATGCAAATTCCCATATATCCTGCTACGACCGCGGTACTAAGTTCCGCCAGGACTACCAAAATAATAATCAAAAACGCAATGCAAGCGCAGGCGTTTCAAGTGGAGAGAAGAATAATAAGGCTGTCAAATTGTACGTCGCCTTGCGGGAAAGCAGGATACGTTCCACCAATAAAGATAGCTCTTACTTTATACCATTCAACATACTTGAACTAGCCAAGGACCCTAGGCTCGTCAAACAGGCCCTTGAGGACGATGAAGTCTCACCAGAAGATATCTCTAAATGGGCGGATAGAATTTGCAAGACTCAACATGAAGGAAGTCCGTTATTTCGCACATTTGCCATCCTGGTATTATGCGAGAATGCTAAGTGCATCGGGAGGTTCATCGACCAACATATCGATGACTCCTATCTCCCTTTACCAACATTGGAGCGAAAAGAAGGCGTGATAACAATTTTACGGGACAACCATGGTAGTAAAATCAGCGAGGAAACATTGCAATACCTTTTCGGACCACGGAGAGACTGGAAGCAAGGAAGCCTAGACAATTTCGCAACCTATCAATGGTGGGCCATATCACCTTTCTTTTACCGGCCAGAAAATATTATCCCTCACTACGTCCTAGAACCCTCGGACGTGTTGCCCTTCACAGATAAAAAGAACCATCTTGAGGTTGAGGTGGAGTCGCTGGACCCAGATGTTAAACAGGTCGTTTTACAGGGGGGGTTTGGCGACGTTTTCATTGTCAAAATGCATCCGCGGCATTACAACTTTCGTAATCAACCCGTACGTTTGCCCTGGTGGTTTTCTCTAAACCAAATACTAAACTGTATAAAGTATAGCGATGGTCAACACTCGTTCGCTCTCAAGCGGTTGAAATCTCGAAATTATAATGATTTCAAATTGGAGGTCGATGCTCTTAGCAAATTCAACTACAGCATTGATAAACACCTGATTCCACTCTTGGCCACGATTGAGAAAGAGACCGAAGCTGGGAAGTATTATCTACTATTCCCAAAGGCTAATGGCGACCTCAGGCATTTTTGGAAAACTGAGTTCACCACCAATCCTGATAGACTATCCATAATACGTTGGATGGCTGAACAATGCCTTGGGATTGCGAGAGCTCTTTCTATGCTACATAGAGACCAGGAAATGGACAAGGGGGAAGACTATCCAATATATGGACGTCACGGCGACATCAAAGCCGGAAACATACTCTGGTTTGCCGAGCCGGGTGTCTCAGGCCCCTCAGGATGGCGTTTAGTTCTCTCTGACTTTGGCTTGATGAGATTTCACCGCTCAATATCGATATCTGCCCAGACCGCCAGCAAGCTCAAGAGAACTCTAACATATCAAGCCCCGGAGTTCGACATCACTGGAGCAAAGATATCTAGGAAGTCTGATATTTGGGCCCTCGCTTGTACGTTCCTGGATTTTATCACCTGTTACCTGGTAGGATTTCAAGCTGTGGAAGATGAATTTCCTAGCTTCCGAGGAGAATCAGACCAGAACCTTCCAGGGGTCAGTGAGGATAAGTTTTACAGGACGACTGAAAACGGAATGTGGGCCGAACTCAAGCCAGGTGTTCGGGAATGGATTTGCAGCCTTCGCAGCAACCCCAAGTGCACTCCGTACTTCCATGACTTTCTCGACTTGATTGAAAAGCATATGCTACGTATCGAGAAGGATGAGCGATTGACGGCATCTGGGCTTGCGACTAAACTAGAGAAAATCCTTGAACAGTGCGAGAGAAAGAGCTATATAATCGAGAAGCGTGCTCCTCAACCGAAGAGGAGAAGATGAGAATATATTGACATATACGGGTGGATCAAGAGACGCGTCATCCATTTACAGGCAGTATAACTACTGGAGGGCGACTTGTTTTAAAAGAAGAACTGATATATCAATCAGTTGGCGTTGGTGGTTGAGAAAAAAGGGCGACAGCGGACTGGGACTCATTTGGGTTTACGGCTAGGCGGTATCTTCGTAATCGCGGGTTAGAACCTTGTATTAATGAACTCACAATCATATCAAGCAGGTCAAAGCGATGATGAGAGGATATAATAGACTAGAAATAACGATTTTGATAAGAATCACGGTCCTCGCGGAGAATATATTAATCCAATAATTAGCATGAGAGAGTGCAGGCACTTATGCTCTAGCTCTACTTGACAGGCTTCTGTTGATGTTTCTCTCCTTTGTGTAATGCTTGTGTAAGAATAGCGTTGGCAAACTAAATCCTTCCTAGGAACGTCGAACCTAGTATCAACAGGAGAGCTTATAGCATATAGGTGAACAACGTTAAGCCCGATAATGTACGTGGGCAACCTTTTCAAGTTCGGTTTCGTCAACCTGGAAGTTATTAGATTTTTCCTTATATATAATTCTGACTTACATACGTTAGTGAGCTTCCTGGGCGCCCAGACTACCCATCTACCAGTACGGTGCTCCTTATGGTCAGTTTTAGTAATACATTACAGGTTTACCAAATACGCACTTTGAGAATGTAACCTTTCTCTCCAAGCAGCTCATTCAGGCCGTTTTTTATTTCCCCGCCATCATTGTATGTACATCGGAGAACTGATTGGACCCAACCTGGTGGATACTTGGACTTGTTCGCATTGACTTTAGAAGACATCGTGGGAATTCTGATCATAAAGATGCAAGGTAAGAAGCGCGACTAATTTTAGCTTTGTCATTTCTTGTTCTACGAGGCTTCCACTGTGGTTAATGATCCTTTTGTATGTGTTCCGTTGAGGCTCTAATCTTTAACTTGACTTTAGGGAGCATAACGGTACTCCGATACCACCCTAGCTAGCAATGCACCTTTATCTCCTTGGGCATCATTCAAGTGAGGGGCTGCTTTGGTGGCTTGATTCATATATCTCTGGTGGAGTTCATTGGGCGTTTATTACTCCACGACAGTAAGGAAGTTTCACGCGACATCGCGTCAACCAACCAACAAACCTACAAATGCAGCCGGCCGCTGGATGATATCAGCACATTATAATTTGACGAATTATACAATTGCCGACTATATATGAGCTAGTTATATGAGGCTCTGCTACTTGCTACGTAAGGTCCATTGTATCGAGCAAAATGCGTCCCCATCTCAAATATCCGGAACCGGAAACCGTCCTACCCCAATGTGCGCTTCTGTTTCCACACTGCA
This sequence comes from Entonaema liquescens, assembly GCA_902805475.1. NCBI lineage: Eukaryota > Fungi > Ascomycota > Sordariomycetes > Xylariales > Xylariaceae > Entonaema > Entonaema liquescens. The sequence goes on from CADCSX010000008.1 coordinate 1,516,072, forward strand.
CATCATACCAGGGTGATGAACTATTATGTTTCCGGCCCCGAAACTACATTATAAATAGCTTGAAAGGAATAGCCTTACGGTAAGAGATTATGGATTGGCCGAATGCCGAGGCTTGTTTTGACGACAACGACTTCGGGAACTTCAAGTATATACGAAGTTCATTCAAGATCGTCAGGAAGCTACAATCAGATAAGGTTAGCAAGCATCGAACAAGTTTGCAGTTATGACGTACATTTGCGAACTGAGTTAACTTGTCATTAGGAATTAATATGCTGGGACATTGAATCGGCTGAAGATTTAAGGGAATGGATCGAGAAGGTTTAAATCAAGACCTCCTTAAGTACGTCACCTAGCTAACATTATATAGAATCAGTTCTCGGTTCATCATACCTGTGAACGCGGAACGTTTGCTATGTATGTATACCTAGGAACTTAGATGATAAAAGCACCTCAAATAGAACTTACAAGGATACTAGCATCTTCCGTCGAAACACCAGCTTAGATTATTCATCCCCATCGTATCTTCCGGTCTCTAAGCATGAATTTAGTCAACTTGTTGAACTATTCCGGATACACCGTTCCATAGTCCGAACCATCCGCCGTGAAATCACTTACTTTTCTAGGACATATATCCGCAAAGGGAGAACAGGGGGTAATAGCATTGGTATTTATGACCCCTTGGTCAACGAAAGAGATAATACTGATTTCTAAAGTGTACACTGCGAGAACGAGTTCAGCATGGCCAGATGATATTGCCTTATCTTCAACATACTTGAGTCATAGGAATCTCAATTTGTCGGTTTTCTATGGATGTAACAAAGAGCAGTCTCTCAACGTCGAGAGGCGCCTTGAAGGCGCTGGCGACGCTATATGTAATCCGATTCTAACCCCTGGTATCTTGATTGAACTTGACCGCAACCGGCTCGTGGAACAAGTAGAGTCGGTTCTCGACCCGTTTGCGTCCAGTATAGAAGGACTATGTTGTAGTACTTCTAGGGACCCTGAAAGTATCCTAAATAGAGAAGGGGAAAACACCGACGAGCTATTGTGTCTTTACAACGACACTAGCGAATTGGCAAAAGGGATTCGAAAAGTGAAACGGCAGATCTCAGACATGTGCAAGCATACCCACGAGCTTGAAGCCATATTTTCGAATCTAAGAAGAAAGAGGAAACTCCACAGAAAACCAAGCTTGGAGAAGAAATATAGGGTCCAGACTTATGTATCTTTCACAGCCCCAAGTATTGATACCCGGATTCGCGAGCGTCTATTGGAGATCGAAGCCGAATATGATGAGAAGCTTGACGAGTGTCATATGGTTCTCAATGGGTTAAACTTCACAACACAAATGGTAAGGCAATCTCGCCACATGGGTAGACATTTATAGTCATAGGAGTCAGAAAAAAAGCTAACTTCAACTAACTAATAGGCATCGGGCCATGTTGCAAGACATCAAACCTTCACTAACACCCGAATATCCATCGAAACGAAGCGTGACAACGCACAGATGCGTTCAATCGCTCTGGTGACTATGGTATACTTGCCACTGACATCAGTTGCTGTGAGTTTATTCTTTAATGCCTACAATCATACCAAGGGGCTAACATATCAAGTCTATCTTCTCGATGGGGGTCTTCAACTGGAACGCTACCGGAGGGCAATCTGTACTGACGTTTTACTTCTGGGTGTATATAGCTATAGGAGGTGGACTTACGATTTTGACATTGGTCTTATGGTGGGGACTAACTCGGGGTAGTTCGTGTGTAAAGGGGCATACTGAGGCAACTGAGGTGGCGAAGGTAGCTTGAACATGTCTTAGATGAGTGGTGATGGCTTATTCGTGTCGTGTTACCCGAATGATCTGACATCGGACAACCCCTGTTGTAATCCAAGAGTATTGTCCATAACTCTGGAGGTTCCTGGTAAGGATCTTCATAAGCGAAATAATAAACACGTATTGGTTAACAGGGTATGTTTAGTAGGTCTTTCAGACAATGAACAGCACTACATAGGCAGAATAAAATTATTAAACGAAATGGTCCTGAGGAAGAAGTCTAGAGAGCTGGAAGTCTATAGTTCTGCTAGGTGCCAAGTGTTCCTCCTCTCCACAACGTAATCTATTACATTAGAGCCATGGAGTATGTGCTTCTACAATCGTGTTCCTCCTTAGAACCCACTTTGGGTATGTGGATCTTATTTACGGGGACTGATTCTGGTTAACACATCCACAAGGTGATCCTACCATACTATCTGTTCCTACCGCTCGTAAAAGATGACGCCATCCTTTACTATGGGAACTATCGTGAATCGTATAAGGTAGAATCTCTGATTTGTCGATATTCACATACTTAAGTTTATTAAAGACTGGCCTACGCTTAATACTGATGAAGATATCTTTTTCCCTTTTATAAGTTTCGCATACCCACTAACCTTCCGAATTTACAGTACCTAAAAGACTCTCGGCAGTGCGCATTGATAATATAATAGGGGTATAAAGAATCACAACATTATTCTTCAGAACGTTCAATTCAGATACGTGCTGTTAATATTTTATTTAATTAACCAAAATTCAATTTGCAAAACTCATCTCTTGTAAGTCGGGTTTATCGCTCAATACATATGGCGGGCAGTGTTCTGATCACTGGGGCCAATGGTACACTTGCCATTCCGGCTGTAGAACATCTGCTTAAGAACTACCCGGAGCATACAGCACTTTTAACCGTCCGTGATTCTTCCGATGTCGATCCTAATACGAACAAGTTGCGAGAAATAATATCACGATATCCTGCAGCAAGAGCGTTCATTTATAAGCTCGACCTGACAAGTCTCTCTGACACCCACCAGTTCGCAAGCACGCTTTCCCAGGACATAAAGACCAAGCATATTCCGCCCCTGAAGAGTTTTCTATGCAACGCATGTTACTGGGACCTAGTGGCCGACTCCGAGCCCACGGAGGATGGATATGACAAGACTTTTCAGATAAATCACATATCCCACGTGGCTCTAGTGCTCAGGCTTCTCGACGTGTTCGCACCCGATGGCGGGCGCATCGTGATGTTCTCCAGCGAAGCTCACAGCCCTGGCCGAGCAATATTAGAAAAGATACCACCTGCAATTCCCGATGACCTTGACTTGTTGATTAAGCCGGTTGTACATCCCGACAAGGCCGCAGGCGGGTTCAATAGATACGGGAATTCCAAGCTTGTCATCACCGCATGGACACACGCGTTTAATAGATACCTCGAAAAGGTAAAGAATCTTATAGTTTAAACTTATTATGGTATTGTCTTCTGACGGATTATATAGGACGAAAATCTTCGAAAAATTACTGCTGTGGCCTATAACCCGGGTGGACTTGTTGATTCACGCCTATTCGATAGAAACACATCTCTGTCGCTTAGTCTCCTGATGCGATACGTCATTCAACCAATATTACCATTGATGCGGTATGCAAACCCACAAATGCGCTTAGGCGCGGAGTCTGGCGTGGATTCCATCGAACTTGCACTCGATCATGTATGTCCTGGCGAGAGAGGTTACTTCGAATTGTTAGAGAAGGACGAGAGCTCTGAAGAGAGTCGAGACGAAGTTAAGCAGGAGAGATTATGGGCCAAGAGCGCCGAGTGGGCCGGGGTAAACAAGGAGAACACAGCTCTTCGAGAAGCTTTCAAGTAGCTTATTATTTAGTTTTCAAAAGAATATGGTACATGCCTATACCATATCTTATACCCGTCTCAATCTTTCGGGCCTAAATACTTAGAAAGGAGTAATATATACCTACATATATGTGTGTGTGGTCACATGCTATCATTTAATAAGCATTTACCTTAAAATTATAAAAAAGGAACATAGTTTTTACGTAGTTGTCGGTGATACGATTGGTGTGTATTGTCCACGAAAAGGGGCTAAAGGGGGTTAAAGGGGGGATTTTTCTTGGGACCGCCCAACGAGCTGACTACTAGTTTTCCTCGCTCGATACACTATAACTATCTTACAGCCAATTAAACTACACTATCAGGAGTTATGTCAAAGCACTATATCTTCTTATACTCTTAGATTAAGTAGTGGGTGCTGTATAGCGGTCTAGAACCATAATCAGAGAGGCTTGGGTTAGATAGATGCTTTTAGGCTCTCCATTAAACACTTCGCTCTTTTCGTAATAGTATCCATTAGCCACCGATTTTGATATATGAAATATCTCAAAGGCCGCCCTTTCGAGTTATTCCTAGTGTTCGTAGCCTAGTGTAATATCTACTAGGGATTTACACTGTAGTAGTAAAGACAATACCTCCTGATATAGTAGCTCAGTAACTTATAGATATTGGAATGATTCTGAGGGGCATAATGCTAGCAAAACCTCACATCCTTCAGCTAAAGCCGCTCAAACTATATATTACCTCGTGGCTTTGGTACTATAAATGACGGCAAATCCATTGTATGCATTAAGAAAGGATCGCAGAATAAGGTCGTCGCTAAAATGTCACTTACGCCTTGTTTTGGTTACATCACCTTACCCTCTCATAACGTCTGCAGGAGAGTTCATAATTTAAACCTAAAGCCAATTAGGGTGTAGAAAATCCAGACCGGTCGCGTCGAGCTTACGTGTCCATATAACTATATTCGTCGGTGAAGTTACCTTGAAAGGGTTGTAAACATCCACGACAGGGTATATTTCAGATTAGAGTCAGATATAATTCACTAGGGGCTTGCAAGAATGTATCCCCCTTTAATCTTCGGGTCTCATTTCTCGCCATAACAGCAAGCACGGCAACATGGAAGCCAGCCCGACAGCGTCGACAGGATCATTTACGAAGCTCGCGTGGGAAATTTTACAACTAGCTTCAGATCTAGATAGTCAAATTGCATCCCACGGCCTAAAACCAACCACCTTTGAATCTGATACACTTCAAGACCTTCCTGTCAGCATTAATGCTACGAGGGAAGAGTTCATCGACAAAACGTACACCGCCAAGCAGCTTGCTCTGGGTGCAAATGGGATTATTCGGGAATTAGGGTTCCAGGTATGGGACTATTGAGCCCCGAAATTCACTTAGCCAATCCTTATATATACCTAACAATGTCTCACTGCCGCACGGATAGTTCACCAACGATGTAGCGCTCCGTGCTATTTACGACTTCCGTCTTGCCCAACATGTACCCCTTGATAAACCAGCAACATTCGAAGAAATAGGCCACGCCAGCGGACTAGATGCTGCCATAGTGGAGCGCATTCTACGTCATGCCATGACCAATTATATATTTACTGAAGCACCTGGCCAGCCCTCTGGACGTGTCATACATACCTCAACGTCGCGTCTATTGGCAACTAATCCGGATGCCTTCGCCGCCATTGGCTGTAAGTGCCTCTTATAGACTTACAATGCGTCTCCCTAGCCTTATTCGTATTTGTGCACTGCCGCGTTGGGTGTTTCATTACGGATCTACCCCTATTTACCTACCTCCGAGTAGACGCTATAAATCGTCCCGACTAACAGAACTCCCCTCCTTGTAGTGCTGGTGAAGGACTTGGCCCCGATTTCCAATCACCTGAACGAAGCTATTGTCCGCTGGCGCGACCTACCACCCGATGAGCGCGATGAGCCCTCACAGGCTGCTACGGCGTTAGTGTATGGCCCTGGACAGACATACTTCGAGATACTCAAGAACGATAAAGAGCGCGCCGCGCGTTTCTCGGGAGCGATGCAACATTTCGCGGAGGGAACAGATGGAGATGTTGAGTGTATGGTTGCTAGCTACCCTTTCGATGCACTTGATACAGAAGGATCCGTGCTTATAGATATTGGTGGAGGGACTGGTGGTGCCGCGCGGGCCCTCGCCGCTAGTACCCATCATTTGCAACTGGTCGTTCAAGACCTTTCGGATCCAGTAACCAAAGGTGCCCAGGCATTACCCTCTTCGCTCGCGTCTCGTGTCCTCTTTGAGGAACACGACTTCTTCAAACCTCAGCCTCGCCGGGGGGTGGATGCTTTTTATCTCCGTTATATTTTGCATAATTGGAATGACAAGAATGCGGTGCGCATCTTAAAGGCGCTTATTCCGGGATGAAACATGGAACAAGAGTCCTAATCAACGAAAATATCCTGGAAGATCGCCCGGACACTAGGTTTACAAGGAAATTTGATCGGTGTGTTCTACCCTATCCTCAACGATACTATTGTGGCCATCCTGCTAATATGGTCCCCCTTTGCCAGGAACTTGGACCTCCTAATGCTAGCTGTGTGGAATGCTAAGGAGCGGACAGAAGCTAAGTGGAAAGAGGTCATCGAAGCTGTGGACTCAAGGCTTCGGTTTAAAGGCTCTCGGCCAATTGAAGGAAGTGTACTATCTCTTATTGAAGCAGTATGGGAAGAGCCTACCGCAAAGCCTGTGTCAAGGTAACTCCAAACTTCAATCACGGTCTCAGTATATTTAAATGGCAAGCTGAAAGTAGATATAATCTCGTAGGTTGCATGTTTCATAAAAATAAGAGTTCATATTCCTCTTAAGCGTTTGAATCTTAGCTTTGCTCCTGTACATCTTGAAGTGCCAGCGATGCCAAGTTATTATTCTTAATCATCATACTTTTCATACTCGAAAGTCTTGCCGACGCTTCAATTTTTCTTGCGGTGTCTCGTTACAGTCAACTGGTACGTTTGTAGTTTCTCCTCAAACGAAAGTTCAGCCCACATTGTATTCATCTTTCGCGCGGCCTCATCCACGGGGACTGGGAATGAATGCACAGCTCCGTTTTCAAACCCATGCACCAACGTGACGGTGTCTTCGAGCACGTCATCGTCACTTAGTATGCAGAAATTCTCCTTGTTCCAGTCTTTAATATCTGGCGTCCCACGTAGATAACGTGCACAATCTTCCGTAGTCTTTCCAAGGAAAGGCGACACAAATGGCTCAGATATAGGAGGCTCGGTACCCTCTTGATCGCCATCAGGCATTGATCAACAGGATATACATTTCAATTAGGATGGAAATTAGGTACTTTACCAAATTAATATATTTATTGAAGTTATATTATATTTAGGGCTCCGGAATATGTATTTATCACTCATTTATAGACTGCGACTTCGACCTCCTTGCCCATTGGTGGACCAGGCCCTGACCTGTTCGCGTCTTCTCCCGGAACAGTAACTCCGTCAAAAACTTGTACAGATATGTTGACGCGCCATGATACGAGATACCATGGTCGCTATCTGTAAAAACCCTCCATTGCATCTTAGCAGGCGATACGCCAGCTCCGACAAGAAGGTCAAGAAGAGCCGCCGTGTTCTGGTAGTGCACATTGTCGTCCCCGAGCCCATGCAAGATAGAAAACCCGCCAGCGATGTTTTTAAACCCATCTGGCTTGCGGATTGCCGTCTTATTGTATCCGTCCGGGTTCAGTTGCGATGTCTTCATATAGCGCTCCGTGTACATGCTGTCGTAAAATCGCCAGTCAGTGACTGGTGCGACTATCAATCCTAGAGTAAAGACGCCCGAATCCGCCTCTACGACTTTCGCAGATAGATATCCACCAAAAGACCACCCGAAAATCCCGACTTTCTCAGCGTCGATGAAGGAGTTTCGGGAGGCTAATTCCTGCGCTGCCCATATCTGATCTGCCGCCTCAAACTCGCCTAAATGAGACGCGACGAGCGCGCGAAACTTTCGACCTTTATATCCCGTCCCACGGTTATCAACCGTATACTGGATATACTCAAGTTCCGGGTCTGATGAGATATACGCGTTCCATCCAATCGATTCGAAGGATTTTAACACTTCCTGTGAGCCCGGGCCACCGTAGGGCGTGAAAAGAACCGGGTATTTTTTTGCAGGGTCAAAATTAGGGGGCAGGCGTTCTAAAACATTCAAACTGTATCCATCTGGGTGATCTAGAGTGAAATACGTAATGTTCGGTAAGTTGTATTCTTGGAGTTTGTTCCACAGAGCGTCGTTCGAGGTGATGGTGCGGAGGGGTGTGCGCGTGTCGTTGATGGCGTACAATTCTTGGTAGGGTACATCAGGCCCTGCGTAGCTAAGGATATAATAGCCGCCGCCGGAAGAAAATGAAGCGCTCCAGACTGCCGGGATCGTAGCGTCGACAAGCGACTTCGATTTCAGAGTAGAGTATGAAACCGAGTACACGTGTCTCTCAGTACTGTCGGCTTGGGTAGACGTATAGTAGATTAACTCGCGCTTGCTATCAACCTTAAGAACAGCTGTTACCTCCCACTCACCCTCAGTGAGTGGGGTGGCGCTTGAACCATCGACTGCGTACAAGTAAATATGTTGCCAGCCGGATTCGTCCGAGACGTCGATATAGTACTCTCCTGTAGAGCCATTGATGGAACCGACGAATTGGATTCCTATGTCATTATCCAGCCAGCCATCGGTGCCGTCTCGTTCGCGAACGACCTTAGTGGTGACGGTATCGCCTACATCGACTCGTACGTGCTTCGACGTATCCTGCACACGATTGAAAGCACGGTAGATAACACTACTATGCTCAGACGTGACCCAAGCGACTTCGCCGATAACGAGATCATCGGCAGGGAATGCATCAATGGGAACCGCCAATTTCTCCTCATTGTCAACCTTTAAAAGTGTTAACGACACCGTGGGGTTCGTCGTGCCCACTTTGGGATATCTCAGATCCAGGAGTCGAGGATATACAGGAGCTATTTCCTGATTATCCATAAAGTACTGCACTGAAAAAGTCTCGACTCCAGTTTCATTGAAGCTGAGATATGCGAGAACCTCGCCGTCGGGAGAAAACCAGATCGCGGAACGGTCGCCAAATATTTCCTCCTCGTATACCCAGTCTGGGACACCATTGAAAAGGTCCGGAGAACCGTCGCTTGTGATCTGGGAAATAGTGCCGTTCTTATTCAAGAATAGGTTATTGCCACGAACGAAGGCGATCGCATCGCCAGTTGGAGCGAATTCGGCATACTGAATATCCCCAACCTGGTCCTCGACTAAAGGTGTAAGTTTACCCGATGCCACATCGAGAACAGAGTAGTCAGCGAAATATGAGTGACGATACTGTTTCGTGTAATTAGTTGCGAAGAGGACTTTGGCGAGGTCGGGACGGATCCAATATTGAGCTACCCCGTCTGGGATCAGATCAGCAGCTACGAAGGTCGAGCTTTCGCCAGTGACAAAGTTCTCAAGGATCAATGCACCACCATCGCCTGCATAGATGTATTGTCCATCTTCGCCGCCTGACAGCCAGCTAACAGATGTGGATCTGGCACCGAATTGGTTATTCACCATCGTTTCATTCCATGTCAGAATCTTATCGCCATTCCCAGTGGGTTGATGCGGCTGGCGTGCTGGTTCAATGGCGAGCACGGGGCGCAACAAAGCCACCCCCACGACAAGCCATGTAGTGAGTTCCATTGTTGATTCCTTATTGACAACAATGATTTAGAGGATAAGAACCAACTTCGAGACCCGTAGAAAGGGAGGGAGGAAAGAGGTTGGAGACCATGTTCGTACAAGAATAAGGTCCCCTAGGTTCCCTTTTATACGCTTATATGCTATTGTTTATCGGCATAGCTCGCTCGCGATTGACGCGTAAATTGCGAATTGCAACTTGCTGCAGCCCGCTTTACCATGATGTTACCGCGGGGAAAGGATTTGCCAACCCAGAATCTCACCCAAGCTTCTTGGTTATCTTCATCGCCTTTCCTCCTTAGGAATGTAGAAAGCTCACAAAGCTTGCCCCCTGTCACCTTGGCGTCCAGGAACAATTCATATCTGGGTATTCCCCCAGCTTGGCAATAAATATCGGCCAACAATAATGCGGCGATATCTATCGTAGGATTTAGATCCGAACTGCCGGATCAAAGCATTGGGCTCTGTCAACCGCAACTATCCCCTTCCGATTGAAGTAATATGAAAATACACACAGTCGGAGTACCATCGACAGGTTTTTAATACATACTCGAAGTAAATAAATGCATCGACGGAGATATTCCAAGTTAGATTATGCCAAGCTATCTTTACTAAAGACGAATTCCTTGCTCAAAAGAACCTTAGGCTGATCGCCACAGATACCTATGATGTAAAAATCGCCAAGTTGATATCTAAGAAGCATTTTTACCGAATTACCTGGCTCCTCTTACTAAGGGTGTAAAGTAGGTGAGCGCTATTGTTCGACATGACGTTACGCAGAGTGGTGAGAAGTTGCTTCAATTCGTTCATCGTGCTTTCATGCTCAGCAAGATCCAGGCCATCAGCAATGCAGAGCAATTTCTTGCCATTGGATTCTAAGCAAGGCAATGACTGAAGTATTTCTAAGCCAGCATCAAAGCTACCAGGTCCACGGCGCATGAACGTCTCGAATTTCCTCCTGTGTAGACCCTCGGAGGCTTGAAACTCTCTAGGCACAAGAGTGATCAAACCCCAGATCAGCGAGCCGAGGATTTGGAGCAACATTACCTTTGGCGTTTCACTCCGATCTTTTACGAAGACGCGGAGTACAATGGCGCTCTCGCGGTAACGCACGCGAAGGGACTTGGCAAACTCCCTCCCAGCATAACCCGCCGAGTAATCATGGCCTACTCCGTCGAGTACGTGTACGCTGGGTGTATCTGCCATCCGTATGTTTATAAGCTGCCTCTGAACCCCTTTCTTATATAACTCGTGTGGGAACTGTTTGCCGAAGTCATATCCTCCTCGGTCCTCGAGAGATTCAAAGCGAGCTACACAGTTCAATGCTGCGTCCAGCCCATGAGCGCTCTTCAAGAGCTTATCCTTGGTCATGGGTCGAGACCGGATGGTATTTTTGACTAATTGAAATGACATATCGTAGGCGTAGGAATGTCCCATCTCCTGACGTAGGTTCTGAAAGGGTTAGTAATTGGTAGGGGAAATGATTAGTCGAGTGCTGAAGTAACCTACAATTCGACGGGGTTAGGTAGTATATATAAAATGTCCAGGGAAGTCCCTTTGTCACCGGTCGTAAGTCAGTTCTAAAATTATCTTTTGGGGCCAAGTTGACAAAGAAGACTACCTAAGCAAAGTCTGTCAAAAATCATTCAAGAAGTCAAAAAGGAAAGACTAGAATTAAAGCATATCTCAAAAGAATATGAGTGCGGTGAATGGTTGGTAGCTCAAGTCGTCTACATGCTTTAACCACATGATGACATCTGCAAACTATCAACTAAATGTTGTATGAGTCAGTCAAATTAGATACCGTAATTATCTCAGGCAAGCCACCAGGTCCCTGATTATCAATTCATATTGATGGCTTCCTCTCATAGCAGTTACCTTATCATATGACAGATATAATAAAGCACTCCACAGTGACAGATCATTGGCAGCAGCTGCGTATTTAGGCTTGTCAGGTCTAAACGTGCTTGAGACTATGCAATTGCACCTTCTCAAATGGCTGGGTAATTGCCTACTTTCAACCTTATTTAGCTCACTTGGATCAAAACGTCCTCCCCTTTTGCCCGTGGTTTCCTGTGACAAACTATACGCTGAAACAAACGGGTGTAACTCAACTCCGCAATATAAGGTAGATACCTACCTATTTACCATACACGATAACTTTCCAAGCGTACGACTAATAATTAAGTTGCTTTGATACATTCAACCAATCCGTTACGGTTATTGAGGTGTGTTGCCGCAGATCTCCGATTCGGCTGCGAAAAGTGCCTAGCAAAGGCATATTCACCATCATCATGGACCATGTGAACGAGCGCTATGGAAAACCCCTCCCATACCCATTGGAGGAGACAATACCAGCAGGCCCCGATTTGAGGCCGAAAAAGCCAGCTAATCCAGCCGAGTGCCAGACGAATCATATGAAACTAACACGCAAGCATATCCGTACACCTGAAGATCCATACGCCTTTCTTAAGCACTTCGATACTGTCTTCCTTATCGACGACTCCAAGTCAATGGAAGGGCATTGGAACGAAGTCGGCACGTTGCTTGCGAAAATTGCGCCGATATGCACGCAGCGCGATCCAAACGGCGTGGACATCTATTTTGTGAATCACCGTCCACGTGGCTATTTCATGTATGCAGCTTTTGGCCTTGATGCAGACCGCGCCGGATATCTGCATATCGGCCAGGCAGTCGGGATGCCGGGGATGCGTGACAACGTGGCGGGAATCTTCGATAGTATCAAGAAACTCGGAAGTCACTGTCGTCTCGACAATCGCCTTAGCTATATCCTGGACCGCTACGTACATGATTACGAGCGAAGTCGCGGAGATGGAGGCACGAAAACGGGGAATATGATCAGGCCGCTCAATCTTATAGTAATTACCGCCGGCGTGACGGACGACAATCCCTACGACACGCTGATTCGAACAGCCCGGAAGCTAGACGTATTAAGTGCGCCACCGTACCAAGTCGGCGTGCAATTTTTTCGCGTGGGTGACAATGAGAGTGCACGCAAGGCGCTGGATGTCGCGGACAACGATTTAAGCGACGCGTTCGATATTAGAGATATGGTGGATACAACGACATGGAGTGGAAGGTTAGGTGATTTATCACCCGATGATGTATTGAAAGTCGTGCTAGGGGCCGTGGAAAGATCTATTGACAAACAGAACGAGTAGCGTCGAAATATCTTTAAACTTATCCCGCAAACTAGGGTATCTAGATTTCATAAATTCTCTTTCGCCAGCGAAGGGTATATCATACGTATGATTCTTCAACTAGACGCCCGTGGCTTTGAAGTGAGACCAAAATAATACAACCAAATACTCCAAGAAAAGAAAAGAGCCAATGGAAATCCTTTGTCCCTACTAAAAATTAAATCGTATGTAAGAACTAAGGTAGCGAAGCCAGGGTAAATCAGAATAATTTGATAGCATCAGCCGCGTCCCGAGCGGTAAGTATTCATTGTCGCCAAGATCAGCCGGCCCCAGGCAACCCACCATCTTCAACTGCGGGTGAATCGTCTCGAGCGACTTTGGATCGTCAACTCCCCACTTGAAACTTGCCCCCGTAGCTACCAGGGTATCGACTTGATCTTGCACATGGAGCATTACAGTGCCGACGCAGTCGATGATAAGCTGGCCAGACTTGAAGTGGTCGACAATTTGCCGAATCATGCGTTTACCAGTTTCTTCTTCGAGATACATAACTAACCCCTGGGAGAGGATGACGGTAGGACGGTCAACGGGGATATCCTCTAGCCAGGCTTTATCAGTCGCGTCGGCGGCAATCAGTCGATAGTCACCCTCTGGAGGGGAAATGAGCTTCCTATGAAGCTCGACGACGTCGGGTAGATCGAGATCGATCCAACGGACCTTGGCTAGGTCCACCTGGAGGCGACGCGCACGGTCATCTAGACCACAGGCTAGATGGACGACTGTGGCTTGCGGGTTCTCTGAGAGGAACTCTTGAGTCCAACGATCTAAGCGCACAGTCCGGAGGGCATACATCATAGCATTCTGTTCAGTGATGCGGAATTTGTCGAAATCATAGTCAAACTGATCTACCATTCGAATGGCATCCGTATCGTTAAGGATGGACTGAGCGGCTCTTGCATCTTTGGCTCTCGCTATCAACGGTCCCATCAATGTTTCTTGTGCACCTGTAAAGGTAACCTTCAGTTTCCTCCCGGCCTCATTTGAGCTAAGCGGAGAAGCTGTGCCGACGGATTCCGTCATACTGGATTTTGCGCAACACTGTAAGCCGTCGGCGGTCTACAAAATCTATGAGCAAGCAATGAATAAAGAAGTCGAATTGGGGTTGATTGAGAATTCGTTGCAGATTTATAGCAGCAGCATGGCTCTAGGACCGAATGGTCCGCAGCGCTACGGACGTGAGGACGCAGGATACGCCGTATCCGCGCTTTTGAAGCCGTATTACATTTTCGAAATCGACTGCGCCTCACGTGCGTTCTGATTCGTAGAGAAGCATCCTCTAAAGACCGTTCTAATTTAGTACATGATTAGCGAGATAATTTTATTAATAGAGGGAGTCCTATGTATTACTAAATGAGACCCTCGAAAAAATAATGTTAGAGAAGTGGGTTGGAAAGTGGATGGAAGTTACGGCTCTTCCCTTCTAAAATGTCCGCTAAAATCTAAGTTTTAGTGCTTTCGGAATGTACCTAAAATTCCGGCAAGTGTTAGCCCCCGCTAGTTAGCGTGGATGCCTGCCATTACCTCCTGTGATTCTTTATACATCTCGTCTTTTTGTTAGATGGGTATACCTGCTCTGTACATCGACTCGAGACCTTACTACTCAAAACTATTATCTGGAGTCGCCATGTTTCGTCAGACAACTTATATACTCTCAAAACACTGCTTCATGGTTTTCCAGCCAAGCCTCCATCAATCGCCATGTCAACTTTTGATGGGATTGTCCACGAGTTCCCCAATATTAGAATTGACTTCTTCCGTGGGCTAAACCGTCAACCACCACTGGCTTGTTTTTTAAGCCATGTCCACAGCGATCATCTCGCCGGGCTCGATACGTTTAGAGGTCCCTTGTATGATCACCACATACCCAGTGCCTACCAATCACTTAACTTACTAAGAACGATATAGTATTTATTGTTCGGCAGCCACAAAGGAAATCTTGCTTCGACTTGAGAAGTACCCTTGCCGACTAAACTATGCCAATGGCATACTTGAGGATCCCCGAATGCAAACATATAAGCACCTAGCCAAAGTGCTAAAGCCCATTCCTCTGGATACCCCTACCATGATCGAGTTAGATCCCACCCAGGCTATACAAGTTACGCTATTAGACGCAAACCACTGTCCTGGTGCAGTTATGTTTCGTAGGTCGGCCTCCCATTATCTCAGGGCCAATATTAATCCGGTGCACAGTGATTGAAGGCAATGGCAAAGCTGTCTTATATACGGGGGACATCAGGGGCGAACCTTGGTGGGTAAATTCCATCGCAAGGAACCCCAGCATAATCGAGTACTCTATGGGCATGAAAACGCTTGACCGCATATATCTCGATACTTCGATATTAGGCAACTTTCCTCTACAGACCAAGGCGGAGGGGCTACGCGAGCTTCTAGAGAAGGTTGCCCGCTATCCGAAGGATACCATATTTCACATGCCATCTTGGACTTATGGGTAGGATGATAAGTTCATTAACCTCATACATTCTAATCTCTCTCAGATACGAAGAAGTTTGGGTTGCTCTATCAAAAGCTTTAGGTTCTAAGGTATGATCTCTGTCTTCGCGCCTAGTGAGTATCACTAATCGTGCTGCAAGATTCACGTCGACAAATATAAAATGGGTGTCTATAAATCTCTCGCCGTTAAATCATCAGATAATCGCTTTGCTACTCAAACCCATTTGACCAAGGAGGCACCCTATCTTGTGGGCTTTACCTGTGGTAACAGTCAACGGGATGGGTGTTTAACGCTAGAAGAAGATGTGAGAATCCATAGCTGCGATAAGGGTATGGGTTGCAAGATTATGGAGACCAGGCCTGTTGTATGGATCCAGCCAATTGTAGCACATCTCAAGAACGGGCGAGACATGGTCGAAGTAGGCATTGGTGGAGGTGGAGACGACCTCACACCAAAGCCGACTCTTGAAACAGAGGGCATTCTAGCCTTGTTAGAGCTGTAAGGATTGACAAAACCATGCATCCATTCTTCGTAAACTAATAACTAAGCAGAATCAAAGGAAACAGCGGGGTACTGGGCGACCTGGAGTCTGCAACGACGCAATTCCTCCGGAAAGCACTGGCCGCTTCAAGAGACGTCGACCTTGATGTTGGGGGACTGAACTTTTGGGAAGAACACTCCGTTACAGGAATTATTAACTCGCTCATTAGAAAGGTTAACGGAATCCAAGATCCGGTAAGTAGAGTCGAAGATTATCATCCCGATACTCTTACGAGCCGCATCGTATTCCCATACGCTAGGCATTCTTCTTTGCCCGAGCTTCGGCATTTCGTCGAGGCTTTTAAGCCCAAGGACATTTGGCCATGCACGGTGGACCCCAACCATTGGGCAGAAGAGGGCATTACCATAAGAAAGCTCTTCGGAGATATCTGCACTGGCCATGTTTTCGAACACGATGCGCTCGTGAGCCAAGCACCAGAACTTAGAGTCAAGTCGCGAAATGAAGATAAAGCGCAAGAAAATCCGCCCGAGTCACAATTGACGATTAGCCCCCATACGAGATTCCCTATCAACCCAACAGTGACATCTCCTAGCAGTCCTAAATGTCATGGGCCTAGTGGTATAGAGGACGTATACCCGAGAGGAACACTACCAACAATGAATCAATTATCTAGTCGGATCCGAGCCACGTCGCTACCACATCATCATCTGCAAATGTCTCTGGTGCATGCAGGACCAACCTCCTCTTCTTCACCTCACCAAAATGAATATGACTATAATCTATTCCGGGATTGCCGAGACACACTTTTCGAAGAAGATCATGAAGATGGCGAATTAACTTCTCAGAACTCTCAGATCTCGAACATCTTCGACTTCGCATACGAAACTAGATTGCGGGCGTTCCAAGCAGCCCGTGCTAACATGGAGGGCGATGGGGTCTGGAATACAATTAATCTCATTTCGACGACAGATAACCACAGCATGGTCGAGCCGGAGTTAGGAAGCTTCTAATTTTGATGGGTGCATAAATGGTAAAGGTTAAAGCATATGGTTGGCGCTTTGGGAAACAGGAGTGATCAGAAACGGGTGCATATTTTAGGTTGGGAGATAGCATTTTATTCATAGAAATTGTAAATTCGCTCATATCCCCCTTTAGCCTATGAGTCAACCACATTCTCGCTTGCTAAGTACCTAACCTATGCTCGCTCTCCAATGCTATGATGTCAGTTCGCCTTATACACACACATGGTCTCATTCAAATCGGATCTACATTACTTGACATCCCCGCAAGTGACTTCGTCTTTCCTTTCCTATTTCGCTTTTTTCAGACTCGGAACTCACCACCTAAGCGAGTTTCTTGTCAACCTTAACGAGCAGCACGCCCTCGGTTTCCCGCCCCTCGTTATCGAAGAGATGTACGAATCGGTATCCGCTACGTAGTCGATCCAGGCGAATGCAAGCCCAAGCCGCGAGGTCATCGCGGCCGATCTCGTCGTCTTTAATCAGGAAGCGTACGAAGGTTAGCTCGGGAACGACGCCAGAAATACCCTTAGCGACGGCCAGCGTCTCGGACTTGAAGTCCGGGTGGATTCCGCGCTGCGTCTTTGTGCGCGCCTTGTACTCGCCCTCCTTGGCCCTTGTCGAGGTGGAGCCTGGGGCAGTGCCGGTCACGGAGAGGTGCTCGTCGTGCGGCGGCTCTGTGTGTAGCTCGACCTTAACGTAGGGCTTGAACCCGCTCTCCTTATCGTCCTCTTCGGGCATCGGTAGGTTTTGCGCCGCGAGCACAGTGATACTCAGGTCAAGCGTCTGGTGCAAGATCGTTTCGGACGCGGGGACAGGTGCTGCTTTCTTTTCCCCATCGGCGACAACCACGGGCTTCTTGCCGCGGTATCCCTCGGGCTTCAGGACGTATCCACCGGTGCCGGCGAACATACCCTCGTTAAGCATCATGCCCTCGTCCCACTTCTGCCAATTGAGTGCTACGATCTGGATGCCCTTCCTCCAGAAGGCAACTGGGTCCAGGTTAGACGACCCGATACGCATGCCAGATGGATACGTCCTCATTAAATACTCGCGATTGTGTTCGAAGAGCTTTGCCGCTTCGTTCTGATGGACTTCAGCAACACCACCTTCTGATAGCGAGAAGATGTGCGTTGGCATTTTAGCCTCTGGTTGGGACAGGGATTTGAAGGATACGCCTCGGGTATACACGCCCAGGGCCGATAATGCTTGGATAATCTTAGACGCTTTCTTGACCTTCTGCTGGGTGGTAGTCTGGGATTTCGGGTCCGATGTGGCGGCGGCGGCGGCGGGCGGGAGCCGATCTTGGGACTCCACCTCGGGCGCAGATTCAAAGGCGTGAGGTGGAACGTACTTTACCTTTACAAGGATCTTGTGACGCAGATCACCGGGCGCTGGGAGAAACTTGGCGTCGTTTTCCTGTTGAGGTAATAGATAACCGGCCCAAACCTCGTTGATAATACGGACCATCGCTTCCTGCTGTTCCTGGCTACAGTGAACTTCAAGACTAACAATAAGCGGCAGATCTGAGACGATAAAAGCGTGCTCTCTGATGGCTATGCAGACCTCGCGGAACGAAACTTCTTTGGTAAGCGTATAGCCGTGAAGAACCCGAGGTTCGACTGCGAGTGCCTGCGGACTCAGCGTTTTCCGCAGAGGGGCCCCCGAAGCAAAATCCCCTTCCTTCTTCTCTATCGCAGGTGCCGTCTCCGCAGCACCCTTCCCTGTGAGGCGCTTACCCAGCGACGTCTTCTCGAGTCGGCTGGTCAGCGACCCAGGGAGTTTTGAAGCGATCTTCTCGCTGCGGCTCGTCTTTCTTATGGCCTTAAGTTCCCGAGCTTCGTCATCAGAACTGTCGGAGCTGTCCGATGTATCGAGATCCGACTCATCACCATCCCAGACATCAATCTCGACGCAGCGACAACCGCGCAGCAAGACATTTCGGTACGCATCTGCGTCAGAATCGCTATTCAACTGGTTTCCAGTTAGGTAGGTGTTGTGGCTAGAGCTAATATAGTAACTAGCTAAGGGCCACGATAAATGCTGGGGATCTGAGACCGCCGGCGCCAGCGCATTGGCGGCAGACGATGTCATGTAATGCAAGAAACCAGCAAAGTCGAGGGAGTCTCGAGTTGCGATGTCGCCGGAAGGGTCTGTCACCTTATCGGCCTGTACATGATGTAGAAATTCGACGATGGAGTCCTTCCGCCACTGCTTGTCGGCGGGAGAGGCGTATGCGGCGTAGATTTTCTCCAAATATTGCAACGTGGATGTCCTGACTTGCTTGATACTGACATCCTCGGTAGCGTGCTGACCGCCCCCAGCTTGGTGGAGCGATTCGCTCGGCGGGAGGGGTGCTGTCTCTGCCATGACGATATTGTTTACCTAGGTACGCAAGAACACACAAAGCAAACACACGCTCAAGGTCCTATATGGTGGATCTATTTGGAAGCCAAAAAAAGAAGAGAGATGTTAGTGTTAGTAATCTGAGAATGCAGTAATATGTAGAATTCCGGAAAGGGGAAGAGAAGTCAGCAACCAACATATAAACCCGCATATATTCTACTTAATCGCGTGGTGCTAACGTCTGTGACGTCTCATAGTGGCCCAGCGAACAACCTGATTCAGCCCAAGACTTTAGCGAGTCAAAGTGCTGCAAAAGCCCCACCGATTGTTTGGTTTATTTTGATTTATTTTGGGTTTAGCCAAGATCCCAAGACCATAGAGAGGTAGAGAGATATGAAACGTCACTAGGAAGCAGGTTTTTTTTTTTTTGGTTTATTAAGAAATAACATTAAGGAATGAATTGTTAGGTGGTAGGTGACAGCTCAAGATAAGTATGCAACAATATTGCGTCAGTGATCCTTGTTCCACGAAGTTGGTAGGCGGTAGGTTGATAATTTAGCAATCACTATGCTTGATACCGTATAACCGAACCAACTGGATAAATCAATATTATGTGTATTTAGCGATACACCTTTAGAGAAATATTAAATGGATCCACTAAACCCATTCGTACATTTGCCCCTGACTTAGGAGGTAACTACCCCTATTTCAGAAATCCAGGCAGTCAGTGTGTTTTAGTAGTCATGTGACGTGTATTTTCTATTCTACTTTCATTCTTTCAAAGTCAACAACACATAATGCTTTGTTTGTATTTCAGCTATCATTCTCTATGGAAAGCCATTGTTTGACAGCATCAAGACTTTCTCCATTTTACGAGAACCTTCTACTATTTGGTAAAATATTCCTACCATCATCTCTTCTGCCTTTAACCCCCGAAGCAAGTATATAGAGACGATATCAACCATAGCATTAGGTAGACTCTCACCGCATCTATCATCTAAAAGTCGAATTGGACACATAGGTTCAGTCGGTGTAGCTGAAGGTTGTCCTTTTCTTCTCTATTCCGAGCAGCAGATAAATATTCTGACCCAGTACAGCATCCAATATGACAACAATGTGATGCGTTTACCACATTGTGATGAAGAACCTAGTCCGTAGAAGAAAGAAATAAAAATGTCCATGAAAGCTCGTAACATAAAGGGCCTTCTGACGCACAAATTGTGCACTTTCTTATAGATTTGGAGCTTTTTACCTTGTAGCCAAACAAAGCTATTGTATTGTAACCTTGACAAACAATCCTAACCTCATATATTTCCTCGTCACCTTATAATAAGTATTTCTCGACGACATGCCCATTTGTACGCGGAGGCGCATACATCAAAAGCACCACCCGCCAAATTGTTTTCTAAAAACAATTTTCATCGTCCACCTACATATCATTTTACTTATTTACCGCTTTTTTTTATTCTACCTACAACCTTATTTTCAGACTCGCCTTCCCCCAAAGTGCAGACAACTGAACAGCATCCCAATAGCACATCCAACAATTTCGAAACCATGTATCCCGTTGATCGAACCAATCTATTGATTGTGCAACTTCGCAAAAAAATGAGGAAATATGCCATGATCCAAGATTCAATCAGAGATGACGTCGAGGCTTTCAAAAGTGGCGATCCCGAGGTCAGGAATAGCTTCGAGGAAAGGCGTGAATACTACTTAGACCTCTTGGGTATCACAGTTCAACAACTCCGCGAAACAATGGATACAACCGAGATAGAGCTTCCACCCGAGGAGATTTTTGTCGAGGATATAACAAGAAGGGTCAAGCCGATCTCGAGGCGATATCTGGAATGGCTCGCCCGTCAGGGACAGATCGACGAATGCGATGTGGATTGCATAATCGACGGAGGATATACTAGCGTCGAGGCATTCTACGAGGATATTTACCATAATGTCCAAGCATTTGGCGCAAAAAAGGACGCCGATCTCTCCTCTACAGGTGCGCAGTTTTCGCAGAGCGTGGAAATATACGACGAAGATGGGTTCCTATCGCAGCAGCAAGAAGCCACCGACCCTCAGAAAAAGACACCTACAGAAGAACCGGGGGACTTAAGCTTAGGAGACATAGTACCCCCAATCAAGTTGGAGCCCTCTAATTCAGATCTCCCGTCGGAAACAGAGAACGGTGATTCCAATACCCCTGATGGAAGCTCGTCAAGTGGTTACCCTCCGAATGACATAATAGTCACCATATCAGACGTACCCTCTTCCGATTCTGATGACTCGGACATAAGCTCCTTGCTAGAAACTTGTCTGAGCAGTGGAGAGCGCAGCGAAGGCGAAGACATAGTCATGTCCGACGGCAATGAGAATCCCACGCCGCCTTTTCTCCATGCATTTCCCAAGACAGACGAGCATGCAGATGCCGACGCAGACGAGCAGAAATTCAGCGACTACAACGGCGACGACATGCTGGATATCTGGCTACCCAGTCATAGCATGTTCTTCTGGCAGTACGAGGTCATCTACGCCGCAGTACTTACTGCGTTCCGGTACAGGGAGAGATTCCAATCCGCAAGAGACGCGTATAGAGTTGATCCTTTTGCCGATTGGGATTAGGGGAGGAATGCGTCGGAGGCACTTATTACAGATACTTAGCAGAATACCCTTAGCTCAAAACTGATATATGCTACTTGCGCGCTACCAATGGAAACGTACATACCCATGTACTAGGACGGATGAAAGAGAGGACCTGAATTTAGGTAGTTAGTCAATAGTAAAAAGTAAAAGTCATTCACAGACAGTGCAACTTGAGAAACTTGGTTGTTATGGATAAGGAGTGACTCCATGTATTATGTATGGTCTATATGCAATGTGCAAATCCAAAGACGCTATGCTATTAACATTGAACGATTAGGTGTACGTTGCCGCGTGAGTGCTTCATATCCCTCATCCTCGCCCCTCAACCCATGCGCTCCACTTCCATTTTCATCCCTATTTTCATCCCTATTTCCATCATTAAATCTCTCTCCCCATTCTATCTGTTACGAATAGCTTAGAAGGTAAGAGCGGTAGGGGGCCAGTCGACGTCGGGGGAGACGACACGGCCGCCCTCGAGGTCCTTGTCGGTGTACGCGGGCCAGGTGATGAGCTTGTTGGCGGAGTCGACGACGCTGAGGGTCGTGTAGCCGAACTCGGCGCCCCACTGGTCGCTCCAGCCCGTGCCGACGGTGTACACTCCGCACACGTTGTTGCTGCTGTCGGTCTGGCTGGCGGGCTTGTCACCGCCCTTGACGGTGAACTCGCAGGGGACGGAGTCCGCGAGGTGCGTGTTGATGCCGAAGGTCCAGGTGCACTCTGTGTCGGCCTCGTCGCACACGCGCTGGATGCTCTCGATCGTCCACTCGGGGACCGCGGCCACGGCGGACTTGGGAGCAGGTGCCGCCATGGCGGTGGCGGCGAAGATGGCGGCGATGGCGGTGGTGGTGAACTGCATTTTGATGGTTCTTGGGTAATTATTAATATTAAGAGTTTGTTGTAGTGATTAGATGAGCGAGTGGAAGTGATGATGATGTTGATGGTGATGGTGATGAGATAGAAGCATATCAGCAGGAGGTCTTCAAGCCTTTTATACAGAATCGTCCAAGAGCCATCATGATGCTGTCTAAGTTGTTCCGTAACGTCGACCTATCAGCAAGCTGGACGAGTTTCGCTGTACCCTATTCGACTCAGCCATCAAAGAGATCCTGTTTGTTGAAGCTCGTATTAGCGCGGCGGATCTTTGGTTCGCCTTTTCCATAGTCAGTCACATGACAGGGGATACCATGAAGAGAACCCAAGAATATCGATTTCTGCCAGAATCGCTAGCGAATGTAACGGTTGGGGTGAGGCTCATGTTCGTATTCTCCAACCCGGGACTTGCTTTGTGCGGGCGGCACGGGAATGTCGGGACATCGTAACATGATCTTGGATCTTGGCGTGTAGCCCCATGCCTTTACAGCTCTCCCCCACGCGGCAATGATCGTCGGCCGCAGCCCTATAGGTTGCAGAGCTATGGTCTCGGCATATAGTAGACTAGCCAGCGTGGCCCTGCTAGTTGAATAAGCGGTAGAATTGGTGGACAGCTATTGCAACGTAGTAGCAGACTGTTTACCTAACCTAGACATCCATGTCTATTTTTGGGAGAGGCTTAGCTTTTCGGAAACCTTCTAGAAAAGACTCTATACCGCGAATAGATATGCCGAATTTCGTCTTGAGCGCGTCCCTTGTCCAAGAGTTCAACTCCCGACCGCTTCTATTCAATAAAGGAGCTTACATAAATGTAATGCCAAGCTCATGTTTTGGCATTATTTTGGCTAATACGAAATTTTTCTTTCTTCAAGGGCTTCTATTCTATATCGCAGGGGACAAGGTATATTGCTACACCACATTGGCAGATGATACGACCGTGTATCGTATCCCCTAGCTGATAATAAGGCCACAGGTGCAGCCACATTAGGCTAACCTACATTACAGCTAAGCCTATGATTCAACAACAATTGCCACGAGGATCCTGGATTTGCTGACAGTCCGCGTGTCTCCTGTCTGAGAGTAATATCAACAATTACACACCGATTCACAAGGTGTTGAGAAGACTTCAGTCAATTCACATCGCTATCTCGTATCGGCGCGAAATCCTCCTTCTTCCATATTCCTGTTCAATGGCAGGGTAATGTTCCATAACATCTACTATGCCGTATCTATCACCAACCCCAGTAATTCATGCCCAAGGTAAACGTGCATTGAAGTTACCTTGCTTCTAGTTAGGTATTTCTTCTTTTCTAGATGAAGTATCATGGATGCAACGTGTATCGCGTAGTCTACTTGGATTTATTCTTTCGTCCAAGCGTTAGCAGCTTGCTAGCCAACACACTAATATACGTGTATAAACTGGAGAAAAACCACGTAGAAGAGCGTTAACCAACAACTACCTATTATAGAAGAGTAACTATAAAATTGTTTTTCTTTTTTTTTTTTTTTTTCTCAATCAAAGTTCAAGTTCGTGAAGCATCAAATCGATCGTAAATTCTCATCGAAGTTTCCGCATTGACGTTCCTTGGCATGTTGTCGCAAAAAACATAGGCTTCATTCCAATACGCGGATAATGCGGTCAATAAAACGAACGTATATTAGCTAAATGCAATACTTCCGAAAATGAACGTAAACCCTCCGACAATATGACGCCTTCGCCTACCTCCTGCTTCAAACAATGTTTATTTTTGAATGAATGGATAGAAAGGGAATGGTATTAGGAGTTTGCTGGGTCTAGGATTCGGGACAACCATTTGCTTTATTCCCGGCGACAGCGGTAATAACCCCGTGTAGTTTAACTTAGGGTTCTTCAATACGGAGTCGAATGTACTTCAGAATCCCATACTCTTCCCATCGGCTACGGTCATTCGAAAGGGGTTTCTGAGTTGTCCCTGAAGGCATAGAAGTCTTAGGTAACGTTTCTAACGGCTTGATTTCTTGTTCAACAAAGGCCACTCCAGCATTTCGCAGTGACTTTCCGTTAGCACCGATAGCCTCAGCAGAAACTGCCCTGACACTTTTGTCGTGGATGAGGAGAGAAGTTTCGAAGCTCTTTCTCTCGGTCTCGCCGAGGAACTGTTTAGACCCATAGTCGTCCAAAACAGCGTAGAACCTCCATGCCTTGGTCTCCGTGTCTCCGTTCCAGCTAACGTAGGCAGTCACGCCTTCTTCACCCTTTAGGGCGACAATAGCAGGTTCCTCGTTGGGAAGACCGGTCCAGTTGTATCGAAAAGCACGGTAGTTTTCAACACCAAGGCCTAGATACCCAGAGTCCATGTAGGAGTGGAATATGGCTGTGCCATTTGGAAGGTACTCAGTTACAGCACCTGAGGAGCCCCAGTTCACAAGGACGTTTTCGTTTGGAAGTGTCTGGGTAGAGCCCTGAGACTTGGATAGCAAGTCGTCAGGTGGGAAGAAAGCTTGCACTAGTTCAGCTTCCCACGAAGTAGTATTCACCTTAATTATCTTGCCACTGCTTGTTGGAGCAGTGCGAACTTCAGACCCGCCACTATGCTCAGTCCCATGTGCGCTGTTGTCATAGAGGCTAATGATTGCAACATCATCATGCTGGCTTATAAATCGGGCATGATGTTGAAAGCAAAACTCGGCATCCTTGGGCACTTTAAATGAGCTATCCTTGCCGTTCAACTTCCAGATGATGCTCCCGTCCGTGCCATTGATCTTGTGGATGCTGCAGGCATCACGCGCGGATATAAGATAGTTACCCTCGGAGTCTTTGTCGACACTATTGATGTGAAAGTAATCCCATGCGTCGGAGCTATTAAATCCGGAACCAGCTTGGCCTGGGTTAATTGGAAGGATTGCCTCTATAGTCGGTTAGAAATCCTCCTGCCCAGTCATTCCGTATGGTACTTATGAGTTGTTTGACGTACCATCAGGAGAAACGTAGTCCAAACTTGCCCATTCAAATAATAATTTACCAGTAGCGATATCGAGCTCTACGACCTTGGTCAGCGTGAATCATTATTTACGTTAGTGCATTGAGATATAGATACCCTGAATGATGGAATTGACTATCCATTGCTGCTCAGCGCTCCCTCCCCAAGCTGTAAGATCGCGCGCAACAGGCTGATAAATTTGGATGAGCCCTGTATCCTCATTGATAATATGGAACTCATGTTTATCAACAAGTTTGTGATTACCAGCACGAAGCTCTCGGATCGTCTCGTAGTGATTATCCATGATGGTAATATGGCCATGACCGTGTCCATACCCCGGATTATGATCACCTTCGAAGCTGAAGAGGATATCTTTACCTCTCCAGCGACCTGCTTGGAAGTTGGTTGACCAGATGCTGTAAATCCCGTAACCCGACCACACTAAGTCGCCATTATCACGGAATATATACGGACCAGCCTGTCTAGGGCCGTGTTGTTCGGTAGGTGTGTCCGGAAAGCCTGCGAAGGGGGCGACAAACAAATACCCCTTTTCGACATCTTCAGTTGCTGGAATTGTAATGTTCAATCTTGGGGGGGCAAGGTCCGAGCGAGACTTGAATTGCCAATCTGCCGCAGCTGGTGCTGATAGAGCCACAGCCGTTTCAAGAAGAAAAACAGGCTTCATGGTGGTATGCAAAAGGGGTAAGCGCTGCCTGTGTCAGAAAAGGACTCCATTGCTCAATGTTAAAGGAGGGTACATTAACCTTGGTTTAAGACAATTTCCCTAGATAGCCACTCCTAATATTTATGTGAGAGTTGGTAACGAATTTTCAGTTTTATATCTTTTTGCTAATAGTGAAACGTCGAATGAACCGTAAGTTGAGGCTAAGGAGTTCGAGTTTAATGTCTGTATTCACATATGAGTCCCTCAACTTATATTGCATATTAGCCGATGATAATACCTGTATTAAGTAACGGCGTGACTCACTAGTAACACTAGAATCAACGAAACCTGGACTATAATAGCATTACTTGCTGCAATCATGACGTACGTATAGCTACATCGGCCAGGGACGCGAAGAGATTTTATAGATTTGAGTCGAATAGCGATGCAGGAATCCACAATGGCATCATTTTAGTCTACATATCATTAACATCTAGGTAGTAGTATATATGCAAGAAACCGTGTTTATATATCATAGGTCCATTCTTCGGAGAGCAACCCCGAGGTCGGGAGGACTTTTCTGCTTCCCCCTTGGATGGTCTTCCACCCGTTCCGTTACTCACATTGGCTACGTCAGTTACATCACTTCTACGCCCCGTTGCACAATACCGCTGTACGTCAATTGTAGGGAATATCTCAAAACCGTACGTAGAAATCTGTCACCCTTCACCACCGATGTACAGACCCCCTTTAATCAGAACTCTGCAGCTCCTACCGATTTTTTTATAATTATATGAAAATGACTACTCACCATGAGCCGCCAACGGTACCTGGTAGCGCACTTGAACGCCATGACAATGCACAAGCGGATGGGAGCGAACAAGATACTTCTGAGCCGCCTAATGCCGTCTCTCACGATCCAGAGTCCGGAGAACATCAACCGCTGATAGGCCCAACCCCACCGAAGGAAGATGGCTGGAAACCTCCTCCGTATTTCACCTGGATTGAGATGGCGATCATGTCCAATGTCTTTCTATACGGGTTCGATGGTACCATCACTGCGGCGACATACGCCGTGATCAGCTCTGAGTTCGATGCCACTAACACTGCATCTTGGCTCACCACGTCGTATCTCATTACAAGCACGGCCTTTCAACCGTTATACGGCCGTGTGTCTGATATCTTCGGACGTCGTATTTGTTTTTTTATATCTACTATTACGTTTGCTGTCGGTTGCCTCGGATGCGGCCTTGCAAATGATATCGTGTTGCTCGACTGTATGAGAGCTTTAGCAGGCTTCGGTGGCGGGGGGCTCATGACCATGGGTAAGTTGGGGGATTAATTCGGCCGGAGCTCTTACTGATGCATGCTAGCTACTATTGTAAATTCTGATATGATTCCCTTCCGTCGGCGTGGAATGTACCAGGCGATGCAGAATGGCATCTTCGGCTTCGGTGCAATATGCGGTGCCTCTTTTGGCGGCTCGATAGCAGACACCATCGGGTGGCGTTGGTGCTTCCTCTTGGTGAGTGTACCTAATTCATTCGAGATTGGGACTATTGGGCTAATATGAGGTAGCAAGTACCGATATCTGTTGTAGCACTCATTTTAGGTTACGTGGTTATCAAAAACCAACAGCTCAGCTTCAGTGGTGGCTCAAGCTTGAGAGAAACATGGCGCATAGTCGACTTCCTAGGATCTCTTATTCTAGTTGTAGCAATCTCCATCCAGCTCGTTGGACTGAGTTTAGGTGGGAATGAGTTACCCTGGAGCAGTCCTTGGGTAATAATATCCCTGGTCGGAAGCGTCGTGCTCTTTGGCATTTTCTTCTGGGTCGAGGGCACGACCACGGCAATTCCGGTTATACCCCTACGCATGTTAAGAGGCCGTTTACCTATCTTCATTCAGCTAGCAAATGTCTGCGCTGGTCTTTCTGCCTATGCGGTTAGTTATCCTGACTGATGCTTCTGTTTCTCGAAAGTTAACCGTTTTATCTAGTACCTTTTCTTGCTCCCCCTATTCTTCCAGATCGTACTGCTTGACTCGGCTACAACTGCAGGGGCGAGACTCGCCATTCCATCATTAGCGACCCCTATAGGGGGCCTCATCGCAGGTATTGTCATGTCCCGGTGGGGAAAGCTGATTACTCTCGTCCGTGTTGGTGCCATATTAATGGCCATTGGGAATGGTCTGGTAACTTCACTAAACTTTGTGGATTCTAATTGGAAATACTACATTTACATCTTCCCTGCGAATCTAGGTCAGGGGATCATATATCCGGGCATGCTGTTCACATCGCTAGCTACTTTCGAACACGCAGGTTAGTCTCTCGCCATAGATTTGATGATTATGGAACTAACCCGACCTAGACCATGCTGTATCGGCGTCTACTGTTTATCTTATTCGGTCGCTTGGTACGGTTTGGGGTGTTTCCATCACCTCTGCGATAGTCCAGACAACACTTAGTGTTCGACTCCCGGCCGTCTTGAGTGATGTACCAGATAAATGGAGAGTATGACCCTTTTTAGTTACCAATTTCCTAGCCTTACAAAATCCTAGACTGATACTGATGAATATTTTGTTTAAATAGATAATTGACGCGATACGGCACTCGGCGGAGACTTTACGCGATCTACCTCCAGATATTCAGCTCAAAGCTCGAATGGTCTATTATGACGGGTTGAGATACTCGTTCGCTGCATCGACTGCCTTTGCAATTATCGCATTTTGCGCAGCAATGTGTGCCAATGGGAGAGGATTGCGCAAAACAAGCGGCTAGTCAGTGAGGAGGTATTCGACTTCATATGACTTATATTTACCAGTCTCATTTAAGCTAGCTCGTCTTAGATCTCGTAGTTTAACAATGTTAGAACATAATGCTGAGATCTAGGGATATTTGAGTGCCCGTACCCAAGGTGCCATTGGAAGAGATATCCATTTTAATGATATCTTCCCGCGATATGGTAACTGCCCTGGACTGCCTATCTAACTACTTGGGTTGTCTATGTTATGGGTGGATGAGATAACTCGAAGGTTCTTCGTTACTCTTCAAGTTGTCTTACATGATACAATACACCGCCCGGATAAAACAAAGAGCCATTGTCAAATCGCCATTGGGTATAAGATGCTCAGTATGTATTTTCAAACAAGCTCCATAGGAATATGTCGGTGTGGGATGCGACAATCCAGGATGATGGTTCATGTGATTCCCAAACGTTTGCATGTGTCTCTCTACATGGGAAACGTAATCCCGCTCTCTATTTCGTGGCAATAGTTGCTAGTCTCCATGTAAACGAGGGTCTTGTAGGTTTCACCCGAGACACATGGCATAGTTGAACGAATCAGTAAGATGCGTCAATAATTATTGCTTGATCTTCAAAATCAAAAGGCGCAGCATGTCTTGCTACGAAGAAAGATCAATTTTATTCACGACAGATCTTTAGTCCTAGATAAATCGGCGCATCTCGAAATACAGTCTTCTGGACGTAGCGCGAGCGAGAACTTTCTCAGCAAAGACTGCTATTTAATCCTTCGCCGTTCGCAGCTTTTATTATTCGTAGCACCCAGATCGAACTTCGAACCTGGGCTGCATAATAAATTTTGCGGGATACAACAGAACCCAGGCGATCAATCACTCCGCAGATACAAGGAGAAATGCCACCTCCATCCCCGCGAGAAGAGAACCCACGCAGCCCCAGGCCCGTCGAAGAGCAACCTATTCGCCGGAAGAGATATTCCCTTACAATTGATATTCTTGACGACGACAGCTTTGAGATAATTGGCAGACCCGAGGAGGTAGACCGACCGCGTAGATTAAGTCGAGGGGGCTCTAGAAACCGGCACCGCCGCGATGGAAGCTCAGGGTCTAGTTCAGAATCCCATAGACGTCCCAGACAGTCGTCGTCATCTTCGAATACGGGAGGAGTCGCGCCTAGCGACCGTAACTACCCCGTATCAGAACGATCTCGACACACGAGCACTGGGTCAAGTACCGGGCGTGCCGGCGAACCCGAGATCTACAGGACGGCTCATGAAGGTAGCCGGCCTACACCCTCGGGGCAGCAGACACACGAGGATGCCGAATCGAACCCCAACTCTCCCTCCCAAAGACGGAGATCCGTGCACAGCAGCGCTCAGACAGTTATTAGGGGGTACGGACCACATAGTGCCTTTACCTCCCCGTATAACCTGTACCGCCCCCTTCACCCCGACCAAAGCGGCCTCGACGCCATGGAGGTTGCTTATCAGAATGGGGTCCATCTCGGCAGGCGCCTAGCGATGAACAGACGGCGTCACGAATACCCCGAGCAGCAGCGCGGGTGGCGCCGTTTATTGCCATGGCTTTTTAGAAACACACGGCGCCCTGCGACTTAGTTGGAGGCGTCGCGTAGTTAGTAACCGAAGCCACGGTTACCGGGGATAGAGACTGGATAGTGAAGTGGGTTTGAATGAGGTAGGGTCATTGATGTGAAGTATCAGCACCAAACCTGGGAACTTATGATTAAAGGAAATATTTAGTTATGATTAAAAGAAAAGATAGGGGAAGGAGGATGAAGGGGATACGGACCCGCACTTCTAAGAAAGTCATAAAAGAATTAATACCAAGGGTATCTGTATTTCTAGTCTATAAAGTACCGCAAACGCCTCGCTGTTGTCCCACTTTCTAATACTATATCATTACATCGCTACGAGTAACCCAGCATCGGTGTATTTTTCCTTAACGCCATAGCACCGTGGATAATTCCCAAATGTACTCTCACTCTACAGCTTTTTGAATACGTAGGCAAAGATTTCGCGACTCTTGAGTAGATTCATCACTCGTAATCTTTCGTTATCCAGATGAGCCGAGTCGGAAGACTGACCGCATGGTAAATGAGCCGCTGGCGCATTGAACTCTTTTTCTAGGAATCTTATGGCTGGGATGGAGCCGCCTTCTCTAATATAGAGGGGCTTGCGAAGCTTTGGCTTTCCGTTTGTGCTGTTTCCGTTTATACCTACTCCATTTCTAACACCGTTACACTCTTTGTTAAACAAGGGAGCCCACGCTTGCATAAGAGCTTCCTCAAGCGTCTGAAAGATGTAATTGTTAGGGTCGCCAAGCCAAGGTTCAGCTTGGTTATCGATTTGAATACTCAGTTTATTGTCCGATTCAAGGTTGTTGAACTCTTCTTCCAGGAAGGAGGTTAAGGAGCTAGTAACCTCTTCGACCTCTTGCCCAGGGACGAGTCGAACACTGATCTTAGCGTTTGCGTGGCTGCTTATCAGGCTACCATCAGGACCCGAGACCTTAACTTTATGATGTGTAAGATTGGGTTCACGCCACCGCGCCATGAGGTTAGCCTTGAGTGCTTCCGCTGAAACGCCATCTTGGCCTTGTTCCATGAGAACTGACAATATGTCATCATACCGAGCCTCCTCGTCAGCCGTTAGAGGGAGGATACCGTCGTAGAACCCAGGTAGCATGATGTGGTTCCGTGGGCCCTTCAGCTTCGAGAGTAACATCATGAGATCGGATAATGGCTCATTAACCATATATGAACCGTCGACACCAGAGTGCAGGTCGGGGTTCCTGGATTCAACACAAACAGTCGCGTGCATAACGCCTCTCAGACCATAAGTAAGACATGGCGTATCATCGTTGAGCCAGTAGCTGTTAGCTAGAAGGATATAATCGATATTGCCAATACGGTCCTTGTATTTGCGCACGGTTTCTTTGAAACCTCGGGAACCAGATTCTTCCTGTCCTTCGATCAGAAAAACGACATCCGAAACCAGCGACTTTGCTTGTATGAGGTCGGTCACAGCATAGAGGGCTGCCATAATGGGGCCTTTATTGTCGCTAACTCCACGACCGTACAGGTACCCATTAGTCCCGGTAAGTTGAAAAGGGTCGTTGCTCCATTTCCCGTTTTTGGTCTCCGCTGCCACAACGTCATAGTGACCATAGAACAGGATCTTTTTTCTCTTCTCAGCTGGTTCGAGCTTCCCGCTGAACTTGGCAAGTACTACGGGATGGTGGAAGGTATCCTCGTCGCTCAACATGTCAACATCGCCGCCAAGTTTCTTGAACAATGTGCGGAGGAAGCTGGCACCTCGACGACAATCTTCCGCATACTCGGGTCTAGAAGAGATTGTCTTGAATGATACGAACTCCCTGAGAGAGGTTATCATCATATCTTCATGCTCTTCGGGCGATGGCTGCTCAGCTGTCGCTTCGTTCTTGAGCATCCAAATGGCGACGTTGTTGTCGTTGGCCCCTGTAATATAAATATGCTTCCCATCGTGGGTCGTAATCGCAGAAGATAATACCTTACCATTATGCGCCTTCCATTGGGTCAAGCATTGGTATTTCTGATTGACGTTTTGGGACGAGTCGCGCTGATACTCTCCATAGTGGACAGTATTATGTTTCTGCTTAATTGTTAGAGGCCATCCTAGTTGGCTGGTGTAATTCACTTACGCATGCCGTCCCAGCGCGACTTGCGCTCCATAAGTAACCCCATCCCATCTTAATGGCCATGACATCACCCTTGTGAGCTTTGATAGCTCTTAGCTTCTGTTTGGTATCGAGATCCCATAACTCAATGATGCCATCTAATTTTCCGCTGTATAGAAACGAGCCATCAACAGCAAGTGACATGACGGACATAGCATCTTGTTCCCCTAGTACCATGATCTCTTCGATGCCGTTCTCGTACCCGTCCGGACCGATTTCATGTCCGCCAAGCTTCCAAACCTTTACGGTGCCATCTCCACCGCCCGATATTAAAACATCCTCATCAGGCTCCGTATAGGTGGTCGTACCCTTTGTCATGAGCATACAATAAACATAACCGTAATGCGCAAACATCTTGTTTGCTCGCTTATCCGTCTCAAGTACAGTTTGAGATCGGGGCATTAAGTCGTACCGTTCGTCGGTAGGTCGGGGTGTACTTGTTCCACCAACAGCTCGGGAATCAAAGAATCGGTGGTTCCTTCGATCGGGGTGGTTCGGTGAATCGTGTGGGACACGCCTATCGGGATCCTTGAGACTAACCCATTGGATGGAGGTGTTTTGTGCACCATAGTAAACGGTTTCGTGTTGAGATGAATAGGAGACGGAAAAGATGTCGCCGAAGGAATCGTTGGTGCTGTATATCTCATAAAGACGAGTCATGGTTCGTGGGCACCACACATTTACGATTGATCGCTAGCGCTGGAGAAAAGTAGGGAGCCATCGTCGGATAGGAAGAGACACATAACACTGCGCTTATGGGCCTGTATATGATGGGTCTTCTGAAATGTGCCCAAGAGCCATACAACAATCTCTCCATTCTGGGTTCCAGCGTAAATACTGTCATTTCCAACGGCGAGCGCAAGAACTGAACTGTCGTGTTTGAGGTTATGGTGTAATTGAGGCGTTGTATGAGGAGGAATTTCGAGAATCGGAGATGGAGCCGAAGTTGCGGTTGCGGATGGCATGACTGCTATTTATGGGTTAACTGTCGCTGTAGAAACATGAGTCTTAAAAAAAGAAAAGAGAGAACAAATAGAGGGCTATATTATTATCCCTTCTCTAAAGAGAATCTAGAATATACGGGTATCTTTAAGGGTAGATAAAACCGATCATAGTGTGTGATATGACATTCAGCAGTGAAATTGGAGAGAATAAGGAAAATGACGTGTGGCGTGATGACTGACAGGAAGATAATTGAATGTGGGGAGCTTCTAAACGTTAGCGTCTGCAGCAACGCGATTCAGGGGATATCAACAATTTCAGGTACATCCACCCCAGATTTAGCAGTGGGGCTATGTAGTTAGGTAACTCTGGGGTTTTAGTAAAAGCTTTAAGCAATTTTGGTATCCCGGCATCTTGCCTGATATGTATGTAACTTGTTTCTGCCCAAAGCTAAGCGCCATTGGTCAATCTCCTTAAACATCTCCCTAGATTGGAAAGTTGGAGATGTTGTAGAAATGCAGGACGCCGTTTCACAGGCCACAACAATTGTTACATGGAATATAGGTGGATTTGATAAATCTCCAACACAAATGGTCGGAAATGACTTACACAGGGTTCCTTGCCCTGTGATATATCCGTTGTTTCTACCAACAAAGAAACAGACTTAACATGAAGTCGTAACAAACTTGGTTAAAACTTACGGGGTACAATTCCGACGCTGTTAGCATAAAGCTTCTTAAGAGCTTCATTGCTATCTTTCTTTTTGGTCTCTTCGTCCTCGATATCTTGGCAGCGTTGACACGCGCCATTCCTCTCGCCAAGCCCTACAGCCATGGCTTACAAGTTTTTGGTTGCTGGCTGTGATTTTGGTGTTGAATCATCAAACAGGTAAGGAATGCATGAGAAGACACGTTTAGAGAGCAAGCAGGAAGAGCGGGCCTGGACCTTTTTAAGTATGTGACATGTTCCCAACTCCCGAATTACGGTGTGCGGAATTTTCTTCTTATGGAGTTTCGGAAGATCGATTGGCCAGTTTGCATGAAAAGGCTGGCGGCCAAAACTAAGGGGATAGGCATATCGGTCAGACAGGATGGCCCGGCTATGGCGCCTATGACGCCTATGACGCGATATCCAGCCGTCAATACGTGAGATACAATAAAGTGGACTTCATCTCGTGTTCCGTTATTCCATAAGAGTAGCGGTCTTAAATGTCGAACACCGTATTATATGTGGTAGATAGTAAGTTTAGACATAGGTATAAAGGCTATATCAAGACGAGACACGTTGAAGTCTTGGTATACTCAAACCAGGAATATACACAAAAGCAACATGTTTAATGTTTGCCAAAACTGCAGGTCGCAAGGGAGGCCGTAAATTTGCTTTATACAAAAAATGATGCACTTTAGCGTGATTCACACGTCATATTCCAATCTATGAAAATGTCTTTGGTAAATATCTTATCTGGTAGCATGTCAAGGTTGGTAAGATAAAAAAAAAAATTTTTTGTATGAAAACCCCGGGAAAAAAGGGGTGAGTCAAATCACCTCATAATGCGCAGTTTTCCAGCTACGGCTGAAAGACATTTTATTATCTCAGGTATCTCTATCTACATATGCTCTATTTTTGTAACCACACGACTATGTGCAGGTTTATAGATTGGCTATCTACGATGTACCGCCTATATGTTCTTTATGGCACTTGAATGTAAATGTCCAGCTCCGATACCGGCATAAGTATGATAGCTTTCAATATTTAACATATTCAACATAGATGTTATCGACCTTTTTTATTAGACGAGTAGTTGATACCTAAGTGTATAGGAAATTTTGTATACTAGAGTAGTTGTTTGAATTAGGTACTCCTTTTTATTTTCTACTTACCTAATAATGTATTGTACGAAACTGGAGCCTTGGAACGAGAACTGAAGCTGTTGGAGCTCACGCTAACAACCCAAGTGGATGAGTCTTACAGGGACAAGGAACCGAGCCGCCATGGCGGTAAGGTGGCTGTCGCTTACTGCTTACCCACTTATCTCTTATCAATAATCAGAAGCCTTATCATTGGCTTTCAGGTGGTCTGTGCATAATGGAAAGTAACAATTTTCTGTATCGAGGTCATTTTCCATCAAGATTTTAGAATTATTTGCAAGTTCAAAATACACTCTACGTAAATCCGTTCGCCCCGACGAAACCAAACATCGCGATCCCGTTCCTGCTCCTCCATTATATACCGAGAAAATCTTGCAATAGTTGTACACATTACTATTTGCGACCGCAATCCCTAGAATTCTAGCCATCCCACCTCCAAATATTAGAGTTCCCCGCCACTATACGATAGACTCAAGATGGATCACACAAGAGACCCTTGCCCATGGGTCATTCTGAACGATTTTGGGGGTGCATTCGCCATGGGTGTACGCGACCTATTTCATTATACTGTCATCTCCCGGTTAAGTTCGAGAGTGAGCTAATACCTGTCTTCTATTAGGCAATCGGAGGAACTATATGGCACGGTATCAAGGGTTTCCGGAACAGTCCGATGGGCGAGAGGAGAATAGGAGCAATCACAGCGATTAAGGCGAGAGCACCAGTATTAGGTGGAAACTTCGGTAGGCACTAAATGCTAGAGGCTATCGTCAATCTCGAAACTTACCTTCGGAACAGGCGTATGGGGTGGTTTATTCTCAACATTTGACTGCGCTGTTAAAGGAATACGGAAAAAGGAGGACCCTTACAATGCCATCAGTAAGTTAGCCCATGACCAGCTGACTAGATGAGGCTATACGCTAACAGGATCATCAGTTGCCGGTTTCTTCACCGGTGGTGCTTTAGCTGTCCGAGGAGGATACAAGGCGGCGCGAAATGGTGCTATTGGTTGCGCCGTGCTCCTTGCTGTCATCGAAGGCGTCGGTATAGGGTTCCAAAGAATGCTTGCAGGTTCAACAAAATTAGAGGTAAGTTTCATTATGCCGAGTTAAACATCCTCTAAGTATACAAAACTAACGCTCGCCCAGGCGCCTCCACCACCGCCAGACGCAGAGAAGGCTTTTGCATAGATTTCCTAAGAACGAATGCGACGAACAAAAAAAAAACATATTCCCACTCTGCTCATTTCCGATCTATTATTCAATCGGTTTCGTGTATTTTATACGGGGTTTAGGCGGTCTTTGCATAATCATCACGGACGGTCGGGCGATGAATGACATGTAAAATAAAAAGGAGGATCTTGCCGCTGTGTTGAAGCGGGACTGGCTGTTGATAGTCCTCCATAAGCCGTGTCCCCGTCCAGCGGACACGCATATCCAAATACACTACCTAATGTTCAGAAACACAGTTACTCCTGGGTTACCTATGTCAATATGTCGTGTTGGTTTCT
This sequence comes from Entonaema liquescens, assembly GCA_902805475.1. Classification (NCBI taxonomy): domain Eukaryota; kingdom Fungi; phylum Ascomycota; class Sordariomycetes; order Xylariales; family Xylariaceae; genus Entonaema; species Entonaema liquescens. Next base: position 1,552,949 of record CADCSX010000008.1, read on the forward strand.
ATGGCTAATTGGTCTAGTCTAATGATTCTATCTTATATCTTCTCGGCATTCAAGCGCGAAACATCCAAAGCTATGCCTTCTCCCACCATGGCTGCTTTGCTTGAAGACTTATCTGCTCTATCGGGATGAAAAATCCTCATTACGGCTTTTCCGTCGTCGTCGATCCACGCTCGAAACATCCCGCCGCAATTATGGTCCTGCAGTATACTGGCAGAAGCATTGACTATTCGACCGGACGTATCACGCGAGATTACGCTCTCTATACCAATCATGCCACCTTCTCCCTCTCCTGTTCGGCCCCAGCGATCTCCAGCACTCTTCTCTAGCTCTCCGCCTCTTCCAGCAATGCGATGTAAGGCATCGGCCGCTGGTACCCGAGCCCATCGCGCGATAGAGCCGACTGTTCTGGTGGCGGCTACCCGCATGAAAGCGTCGCCATTTCCAGTACCCGAGAGCGCAATGGATCGTGTTGTTCGCAAGTGATTGTGACCACCACTAGAGTTCGTCTGAGCAACGGGAGAATACATGAAAGGAGATGGTAAGCAGTCAGCGACCAGGCTTCGTAGATTTGTCGACAGATCTACAACGGGACCTGGTAAGCCCAAGGATCCTCTCATACTCTGTGAGATATTCGCCATCCACCCGAGTTTCGCCTCGCTCGATTCCCTCGTCTCAGCCCATTCTTCTGCCCAGAAACCGGCGCCGACAACAGGTGTGTCGCCAATGCGACCGGTCAGTTTATTCGTCAGACCTCCCGTACTAGTAGCCGCACATACGGCTCCGTCCGCGTCTAACACGACCGCGCCGCACGTGCCCTGGGGTAGATATTCCTCGGCGCTCCAAGTTGCCAAGCCCTTTCCCGCCTTTTCATTTTCCAGCGCCCGGATATGCTCGTCCCAGCGGTGCTGGGTGAAGAAATACTTCGGATCAACTAGGTCCAGGCCGTATATCTTGGCTAATGTTTCGGCCGTCTCGCCGTGGATAAGCGTGTGGCCTTGGGCCGACGGCACGTCGAGGCCAAGCGTTTTCGGGCCATTGGCTTCTGTTAGTATGTCTGTCTGCGCTAATCCATCCTTGGCCTTCCCGCTCAGATCCTCGTCTCCGCGCTCCAGCATTGTCTTTGCTAGTAATATCGGGTTCTTGACCCTGCGCAGGCCGGTCACCCCGACGCCGCGTTTGGCGTAACCCCGTGACACCATGACGGAGGCTTCTAATTCGTTGATGCCGTCGCGCGTGAACACGGCGCCGTGGCCGGAGTTGAAGAGTGGGTTTTTCTCAAGCAACGTTACGGCGTATGTGGCGATGTCAAGAGCAGAAGGAAACTTGAGCTCAGGGGAAGAATGATTGTCATTTCCGTTCACTGATACGGGTGTGCGGATGTAAGCATCTGCTTTGGAAACCTGTTCTAAGCGTCTTAGTCTTCATATCCGTTTAATAGATAGGTGAATGGGGTGTACGGACGATGGTGAGGAGCGCATGTCTATACTCCTTATATTTCTTCGGTCCTAGTTTCTCAGGTGTTATATTCCCGGCGCCGCCATGAATAATCAGGCGCGGTTTGACCCGAGTCGCATTCATTTCTAGTTGTCGCTTATACTCCATTTTGTAATTTCTTACAGTTCATCAAATATAGCTACGTGAACTTGGATGAAGCATTGTCTATATTTCAACAAATTAGCAGATCGACGCTCGGGTTATAATACAGATATGGTCGGTACCGGTATAGGAGCATTAAGCCCGGGTCAACTAACCGCTAGAAGCAGGTATCTCAGCATTTAATCCACTAATACTCCCCGCATAAACGATCCACACATTGAAGAGGTGGGACTAAACTGCTAAAATGGACGTCAAGTTTGGTCGATAAGTCTAACCTAGGGAATTAAGGTAACATAGGTAGTAATTAAATCAGTAATAGGTTACACAACATGATTAGCTTACCACCATAAAACCCCCTACGTATACTATAGTATGTATCGCTTTCATAACAAACAGGATATAATTTGGTAAATATAGAGGTACCGAACACATTGCGCATTGCGCATTACATCTTGATTACAACAAAGCGATTCCTGACATATTTATAACAGACAACCTAAGAGTTGACAGCAACAGTTAAGTGAGCATAGCTGTAGGATGAGCTGAGTGAAAATAAACCGAGCTACCTTTTTCGGAATTATTCATTGACGACGAATTATTCATTGACGACGTAAGGTTATGAGACACGCTGAATCCTTGTGCTCTAACTAGAAAGCAAGCCATCAGCCACTCCTCATCCTCTATTACTACAATTTGTACTTCAAGTATCCGTATCCTTCAGCTTAAGAAGATGTATATCCCCGACAGTCCTCCTCTTCTCATCATAGGTTGATAGCCTATATTGCTGCATCTGATCATAATGTTGTACTGCGTAACCATCATGACCTCCCTCCTCGCTGGTTTTGTATTTGCAGATAGAAACGAACTCGTGAGCAAACCTACCAGTTCAACTAAGCAGACGCGGCAAGACGAGACGGACCCCACACAACCCGTAGGCACAAACCCAATCTCCAAATTCGACACGCAGTTCCTCGGCCAGCAGAACCCAAACAACAGCTGCAGCCACCGCGACCTAGGCTTCACGGGCGAACTGCAGGGCAAATGGTACGCCGTGTACGGCGACACGCTGTGGTGCGCGCCCGGCGTAACAGACCCGGCTTCTGATCCCGACGGCTTCCACGGGCTAGTCCGCGACGCCGTGTCGCTAATGACGGACGATCCGCTCGTCGTGGTGGACATGCATCTTAACGACGACACTCCCGTCCGGCACCAGCTGCAATTCGTCCCCTTCAACACCTCCTGGGGCGAGGAGAACACCTACGGGTTCGGCGGCACAAGCCTATTCGAAACCGCTAATGGAGAAGGCGGTGTGTTCTATCTCGTCGTATGTCCGTCCATTCATTCATTCCTCACGCTCTCTCCGAATCACTTGCCTAACTAACTAACCAACCCCCTATAGAACGCCAACGACGCCGGCCTCAAAGGCGCCGGCGTCGCCAAAATCGCCCTCCTAAACGGCGAGCCGACCGTGACCCAGCGCCTAGGGGGCGGTGGGTACTGGTGGCCTTCGCTCAGCACGCCGCGGTACGGGGACGTAGCGGCGTTCCGGGACCCGCGGTCCGAGTACGTGTACGCGTGGGGCGGGGCGCCGATTTCCGTCACGGACGCGACTGGTGCGCAGTACGTGTACCTGACACGCGTCGTCGCCGGCGACGCGTACGAGTTGGGGCGGTACGAGTATTGGTGGGGGCCGGACGACGGCTGGAGGACGGGGGAGCCGTTGACGGAGTTTGGGGCGGAGAGGGCGGTTGCTTGGTTTGTGGGCCAGGGACAGGTTGTGTGGAGTGGGTTTTATGAGTGCTATATATTCGTGCATTTAAGTCAGTATTCCAGATCACTCATTAAAGAGTAATCTCTTGGCTCACTTTTGAATTAATAGGTCCTGGAGGTTCCGACGTGCTCCTACGTACCGCCACGGCGCTTGAGGGTCCCTGGACTCCGGATGTTAAAGTCTTTACTGCAACGCCTATCGACGGCGGCCTGACATACGCTAGTGTTGCGCACCCCTATTTAGACCTAAGCGGTCAGACCCTGACGATCTCGTATACCAATAATAACCACATCGAAGTCCTAAAGGTTACGTTTTCGAAATAGGCAGGGCAATCAAATAAGAGGATATTAAGTATAGCCTTGTTTGGATGTTTCAACGTGTTGGATATTATATATACGAGAAGAAATATTTCAGGCAATGGTTGAACTTGAAATGTTAGAAGGTAATCGGGAATACCAACTCAAACATAACACCAAGAGCAATTGTTGCGCAATGTATACTAATATTTAGTCTTCACACATGTAATTCATAGCCCATAAGCGACACATCGTACCAACTAACGCCGCTCGTAAATCACAGACACGCCAGCGTGCGCCCTAATCGAAACACATAAACTATCCCCGTTATATCCCATCCTCATAGAACTTCCACTCCGACTTGAAGTCTTTCTTGAGCTCCTTGTCTAGGATCAACGCTCTGAGCATTTCAATGGGCATGACGTTAGCGCGTAGGATCCGGTCGTGGAACTCCTTCTCGCGCATCTTCCCGTGTCCGTTTCCTAGAGCCTCCTTTCGCAGGCGCATCAGTTGCAACGCGCCAAGCATATAACCAGCCTGATATAGAGGGGAGTACTCGCCCCCAAGACTACGGCGGACCTCGCCTTCTGCTGTTGCGCGTTCGTGGCCTACCTTATCGACCAGTAGATCGACACATTGTCGCGCATCTAACTGACCCAGATGGAAGCGTACGGAGAACAGGATTCGCGCGCACCGGTGCATACGCCAGAACAAAGATCCGACCTTATCCTCGGCACTTACGAAGAAGTCGCCTCGCTCCCAGAGAACCATCTCCCAGTAAAGCGCCCACCCCTCGACAAAAAAGGGCGTGTCGAAGAGCGCGCGGCGGTAATGGTGATTCCGCTCTCCTATGAAGATCTGTAGATGATGACCCGGTATCATCTCATGGAAGGCCGTCGCTCGTCCAAAGTGTCGGTTATTACCGCGCAACGACATGAGCTTGGCCTCGTGGGACATATCTCGCGTCGGATAAGACATCTGCATAGTTGGGCCGCCCAGGAAAAACGGCGACACCTTCTGTCGCTCCGCTTCGATCATAGTCATCCGGATAGCCTCTTCGGCGATGCGGGGGACTGTTACTAGATCGTGCTTCTTAACATATGCAGCGCCCTCGTCGACAAGCGACCGGATGAAAGCGGGGTATGCTCCCGGCGGTTCATACAGGTTCTTGACGTGCTCGAGAGCGGCGCGCCAGTTATTCCCAAAGCCAAGTTGCTGTGAAGCTTTAACCATTTCCGCCTCGCACCACGCATATTCCTTCTCCGCAATGCGTAGAAGTTCCGCGGGGGTATACGGGATCATCTCAGCTTCGAGGTCACTGAGAAGGCCGTCGCGTCCAATAGGCTCTCCGACGATAGTCTCTTCATCGCCGGGTTTTACGCCCACCAGAACTTCACGTAGGAGACCTACAATGTCTCCAAGCGCCGCGTCAAGGCTTTTATAGGGCTCTGCTACCCACCAGTCGAACAGGGGATCATAGTCCTTGTAGAAAGAGTATGTTTCTGTGAGCTTTTTACGTAGGGTGGCGACTCTGCGGGCGGCGCGATGTCCAGTAGCCCTTGAGTATCTGCTAGCATTGTGGTTAACGTGATCTTGCGCCTGAAGAACAAGCTTCTCCGTTGTAATGAGGCTATCAGCAATAGCCTTGGGGTCAATTGGCTCGACGCGACGACGTTGCTCGCACCAGGCCGTGATAGGCGTAACAAACGGATCGATAAAAGCGCTAAACTTAGCATCTCGTTCCTTATCGAGCTGGAGCGTGCGTCGCGCGCGCCGTAAATAGTTCCGGAGCAGCAGATAATCGACTCTATCGTCTTGCGATGAATAGGATTCAAAGGGTTGTCTCTCGAGATCCGCGAGTTCGTCTCGGTAGAATTCTTCAAACCGCGCATTCCGTGACGCGGAACCTTCAATATCGTAATAAGCCGTCAAGTCCCTCCAGTCGTTCCAGACACGCACGACACGATCCTGGATTGACTCTGCGGGTAGCTCTTTAGATGGTACTTCGACGGTAGTCCAATCCTCTTCGCTATCATCATGCTCTATTACCTCGATTTCCTTCACAAGGTCATCTACTATAGTATTTGACTCCAGAGGCGATGAAGGGCTAGAAATGGTATCGCTCTCCCTCTCGCTATCCTGTCCATTTTGTGCGACTGTACGAATTAAATCGTACATCTTCTTAGGATCTCTTCCATGTCCGAAATCCCATCCAGCGCCGGATAGCTTGCCCTTCATATCAGCTGACAATGAACGCTTCATCATAAGCAAAACAGTAAGACGGTTCTTTCGCCATCGCAGGTACTCTGGGGAATCATTATCACCAGCAGGTGCTAGAATGCTTGCTGTGACGTAAGGAAGCAGACCTCTCGCGCGTAAGGCCTCGATCAATTCAGTGTTCCATCGAGGGTAGTCCTCTGGTTCGGAGAGTTTATGCCTCTGCTGTTGCGAGACTGTTATACCGTGGTTGAGTGAAGTCATATTGAACTCGCGATGTTAGTTGATTTCTTGTATTTGGTACCACTCCACCATTTCGCAGTATTTCGTCCCGTTAATAACAACTTGATGGAGTAACTACTAGATAACTATAAGATAGTGAACTTCCCCAGACGTATGTGGGCCTATATAATAACTTGTGCAACAACCTTGAGGTCGCCTATTCCTACCTTAGCCTGGCCTGTCAAGTACATACATATAGATAAGTCTACCTATTAGATAAGTCAATTCTATAGATAAGTCCTAAATAGGCGGGTAAAGGATCCTTTAGAACATAGGTACCCCATAAAAGCTTCGGCGGGGTCGGATGTAACCTCTAGGTTGATAACAGATTAAATCTCGGAGACCTTCTCCCGACAAAAACGCCACTAGGTTGTGTTAAGTTGATCCTCTTACATCTGTTTTTAATCTTCAACATTAGGTACATTTCTACAATGTCTACAATGTTCGAAGCTCAATCCCTTTTAATCAGAGTTACCTCGCGAAGTATTGTCCACTAACAGGAAGTCCTTTCACGTCCACCCACTGATCAGAAACCTCCTTCTGCGAAGCTGCCTCTTTTGCAGCTGCATCCGCGGTCTCATTCCAGTCTCTAGGGATTCTCCAGAACTGGATAGATAATCCGTGTTCCTCCCATTTCTCAAATTCACCGAGGAGGCATTCCCATAAGTCTCGGTTCTTCACATCGCCACCCGCATTTGTCTTCCAGTTGTTCCTAGTCCATGTTCTCGCCCACTTTGTAGATCCCTCGACCACATATTCCGAATCGGTGGCGATTACTATGGTGGTATAGCCTTCACCAAGCCAGTGCCGTAGACCTAGAGCCGCAATAACAGCGCGAAGTTCAGCTCTGTTGCTGCTCTGGATGCTCTCGTCGCCAAAAGGTCCCTTGCTCTCTATTCGGCCGGATAGGATTGCCGGCTTCCCTTCAAGCCCAGGTCCATCGACGACTGCCCATCCTGCTCTTGGGTTTGGCTGGCCATTATTCAAACATGCGCCGTCGGTAAAAATGAGAATTGTATTGGGGTTATCACGGTGAATGTATCTGATAACATAGTAAGCCTAATCCAGAAGAAGAGCTGTTCTAAGCCATATTATTCTACGTTGTTCTTACCTAGTCAATTGTGCGTATGTCTCTTGGCCGCGAAATAACTCCGTTGGCATGATCGAACTCGTCGGTGGTGTGAATTTGGTAGGGATAACCCGACCTGTACCTCTTCTTGGTTCTGGCAACCCTTCATCAATTGAAGAATCATTTCCAAAATCAGAATCATCATTTTCCTCGTCTTCTTCCATGAAACTATAATCTGTGCAGCATTTTCCACAAACAACAAGGCCGTGCGGACCGCAGACAAGTCGACCGTTGGGCAACTCGCAGGGTCCTTCTTCATCGTCGCTGCTGGATGGGTTAAGTGGGCACAAACCCTGGGCGAGGTACCATCCGAGAGGCATGTTTACGGTAAGTCGTGGTAGTTAGATGAAGAAAGCTGAGAATCTTAACCAAGCAGCCTGAAGTGTTGTACAGAAAGGTTAAGTATTGCCAGGCAAGAATGCCTATTCTGAGGTTTATCCGGTGAAAAGTCAAGCCCAAATGGAAACTTTAGGTTAAGTACCTATATTGATGGAACTTGTTTGTAAGTTGGGGGAAACACAAGTTATCACATCATTGTGTTTATTATCGTTGTTGTAAATGTACACTCCACCCTTTGAAATAATGTTAGCGCGACCCACTTGTTAATACGTAACAAAGGTGTTTTAAAACTACATTTTAAAGCACGATTAATCCGGTAAAACCACGGTTAATAAATTTAATTATAATGATTTTTATTAAATTTATTAAATTTATTAAATTTATTAAATAATATTATATTATGATATTATATAATAATATATAATTATATTAAACGAAATTTATTTTTAATAAAATAATTAAAAATATATATTTTTTTTATTTTTTTTTATTTTTTTTAAAAAAAAAATTTAATAATATTAAATTAAAAATTTAAAATAATATAATTTATTATAAATAAAAAAAAATATTTATAAAATTAAAAATTTAAAATCTTTTTTTATTTATTATAATATTTAATTATAAATTAAATTAATTTTATATTATATTTATATTAATTTTTTTTAAATATTTTTATAATAAAAAAATATATATATAATATTTTATAATATATTTATAATATATTTTTTTAATATATAATAAATTATTTTTAAATAATATTAATTTAATAATAAAAAACGTATTAAATTAATAATAATTATAATCGTTTTATATTAATAAATATTTTTTTCCGTATATAAATTTATTAATAATAATTTGTAATTTTTAATTAATTTTATTTTTTAAATTTTTATAATTTTAAATTTTAAATAATTAAATTAATTACGGTCGTATACGTATATTTTAAAATAAAAACACGAAATTTTTTTAAATCGAATAATTAATTAATTAATTAATTAATTAAATGGTTAATTCGGTAAATTAAATAAAGTAATTTAATAAATTAAAAAATTTAACGGGGTGGGCATAAGGAATACGGTCGCGCATTAAGAAATTTATATAAAAATACATGTAATATTTATGCGATTTTCGCGGGTATAACGTTTTTATATAAAATAATGTAATTATTACCGATTTAATACGTTTTTTATTATTAAATTAATGTTATTTTTATTTTTTATAATATATATATTTTATTAATTTAATTTATATATTTGTTAAAATTTTAAATATTCGATTTTTTACCGAAATTTTATTTTTAAAATTAAAAATTTTTAAAAAATAATAATTTTTAAAAAATAAAATTTAATATAAATATTTATTAATATTTATTATGTAAATTTAAATAACTTAATTAAATTAAATAATAATATTTATATATAATTATTTAATATATTAATTTTATATTATATAATAAATTTTTTTTTATTTAATTATTATAATATTTATAATTATTTTATTTTTATTTAATTTATTAATTAATATTATTTATTTTAAATTTTTATTTATATTATTATTAAATTTGTAATATTAATATTTAATTATTTTAATAAAATTTTTATTTAAATTATTATTTTTTAAATTATTATTATTATTATTATTTTTAATTTAATTTATATTTATAAATATTTTTTATTAAAATATTTATAAAATTATTATTATAACTTTTTTAATTATAATAAAACTTTCGTTTTTTTTATTTATTAAAAAAATTAATATAATTTTTTTAATTAATAATTTATTATATAATTACAACGTTAATAATTATAATAAATTTTTCGAAAATATTTAATATATATTAAATTTAATATTTTTAATAAATTAAATTTTTAATTGTAAAATTTTTTTTATAATTTTTTAACATTTTAAATTATATAAATTTTATTTAAATTACCATTTTTAATAATATTTAATAAATAATTAAACTTAATTATTTATTTAATTTTAATATTTTTTAATAATAATATTAAATTTTACTTTTTTAAATATATTAAATAAATATAATTATATTTTTTTATTATAAATTTACTATTTTTATTATTTATAAAAATTTAATAATTATTTTTTTAAATAAAATATTTTTATATTAAATTATTTTTTATATATATTTTTTTTATTTAATTTATTTTATAATTATTTAATTAAATTTATTAATAATAATTTTAAATCGTTTATTATTAATAATTATAAATTTAAAATAAATTATTAATTTATTATAATTTTTTATAATACGTTAAAAATTTTCAATTTATTATTTTTTATTTTAATATTTATTATAAATATTAATAATAATAATAAAATTAAAAACTTTTAAAATTTTTTTTTTTACGTAATATATATTATATAATTAAATTTAATAACCGTTATTTGAAAATAATTAAAATTATTTTATTGTTAATATATTCTTTATAATATTATATATTAATTATAAATAATTTAAATGTTAATATTATTAATTAATTAATTATTAAAATTTTTAATTTAAATAATATTTTAAAATAAAATAAAATTTTAAAAAATAATTCGTTTTTTTTTAATAATTAAATAATTGTAATTACGTATATTTTTATAATAATTTTTATTTATAATTAATTTTTAAATTTTTTATTATTTCCGTTTATTATTAATATATTTTTATTTATTTTTAATAATTTTAATGTTAAAAATTAATGTAATAAAATTTTTGAAATTATTTAAAATTAAATTTAAATTAAACAAAAAAAAATTTAACCGTTTTTACAACGATAATATATTATTATTTTTAAATGTTTATTGTTTAATTGTATATAAATTATTTAAGAAATTTAATTTATTGTATATTAATTAATATTTAATTTTTTTAAAAATATTTTTTTAATAATAATATTTATATATTTAAAAAATATTTATATTTAATAATTATAATTTATAAATTAAATAAAATAATAATAAAAATAATATTACGTTTATTTATTAATAAATTCGAAAAGATTTAATTATAATATAATTATTATAATTATTTATTATAAATATTTATTTATAAATATTATATTTAAATTTATTAAATTTTTTTAATATTTTAATTATTTAAAAATTATTTAATTGTTAATATATTTATTAAAGTTTATATATAACGTTATATTATTAAATAATATATTATTAAAATATTTAATTTTAATTTATTTATTTAATAATATAATAAATAAAAAAATATATTAATTAATAATTAAAATTGATTTTAATATTGTAATAAAAATTTAATTATTAAAATTATTTAATATTATGTTAAATATATTAATATAAATTTATACGTATTATGTTAAAAAAAATTAAAGTTAATTTATTTTATTTTATCATTAACTTAAATAATTTATTTATATAATTTATAAAAAACTTTATTTTTTACTATTTTTAATAAAACAATTTCAATATAAAAAAACTTTTTATAAATTAATAGTTTTATTTATATTAAAAACCGAAAAGCCGTTTATATAATATCCAATTATTTAATAACAATAATTAAATTATTATTATATATTTAACGGTTAATAAACTTTTATTTTACTTAATTCCCGGTTAAAAAATAAACTATTTATTAAACTATTAATTAAATATTAAAACGATATATCGTAAGAAAAATTAAAATAAAAAATGGGAAACGGTTATTATAACGATATTTAATAATTTTTAATATATTTTTTTTTTTTTATTATATATTTTTTTTATAAAAAACTTAAATAATTACCATTAAAAAAACTATTAATAATAATAATATTAATAATTATTATAATTATTATTTTAATAAAAAACTTATTATATTAAAATTAAAATTTTAATTTTATAAAAATAATTAATTTTAATATATTAATTTTTATTAAGAAAAGTTAATATAATATTATATTTTTAATATTATATTTTATAACATTATAAATTAAAAATAATATTTTTAAAATTATTAAATTTTTGATTAAATATTTATTATAAATAAACGTTTCGAAATTATTTAAAAATCAAATGTAATAAATTTTATTATATAAAAATATATTATTATAATTTGGAAAACGATATATTATATAAATTAATACGAAATAAATAAAGAATTTATTAAAATTAATAAATAATTTTAATTTAAAATAGTTAATAAATAAATATAAATTTTATAAAATTTTTAATGTAATATATATTTATATATTATTAATAAAAATAAAATAATAATTAATATCTTTTATTATTTTAAAACCGATATAAATAATAACATAATTATTTACACGATTTAAAACGAAGTAATTATTATAAAAAGTAATTAAATTATAAAATTTATATACGAATAAATTTAAAAATTTATTTAATTTATTGTAAAAAAAAAACTTACTTTATATTAATTTACAAATTACACAATCATTAAAAAAATTACCTGTTAAGTTAATGGTTAATTTATTAAAAACTTCGTTACAAAAATCCTTTTTAATATTTAAAAGTTTTTTTTTTTTGTAAAAACAAACGAAATAATTATTAATAAAAAAGTTAATAAAAGTTATTACATTATTATTAATAAAATTATCGCTATTAATAAAATTATTATTATTAATAAAAGATTTATTAAAATTAAAACAATTACATATTTTTTTAATTAAATTAATTAAATTTTTACTTGCGTTACGAATTAATATATTTTTATTTTATAAAAATATTTTATTTATTAATTTAATATAATTAAATATTTAAATATTTATTAATTAATTTTTTACGTTTATAACATAAATTAATACTTTATTTATTAATTTATTATAATATAATAATAATAATAAAAATAGTTTAAATAATATATAATATTACGTTTAATTTAATTTATTATCATTAATAAATAATATAACGAATTAATTTTAATAATAAAAAAATTTAAACGAAATTTTATATCGCGGTAATTTTTGTAATAAATTATAACGTAATAAATTAAAATTTAAAATAATTTAAAATTTTAAATTTAAAAATATTTAAATAAATAATAATTTATAATTATATATTACGAAATTAATCTTAAGTTTATAAATTAACTTAAAAGTAATTTTTAACGCAATTAATAAGTTTTTAACGAAAATGCGAAATAATTTTCGAGAAATTTATATTATAGTAAAAAAAAAGTTTTAATTTAATAAATTTAAAATATATAATTTAAGAACTTTTTACTTAAATCTCGATAAATCTTTTAATAAAAAAATATTATTATATTAAAACGAAATATAATATTTTAAAATATAATACTTGTTATTAATATTATTTAATAAGTAAAAATAAATTAAATGTAAATTAAAATAATTATTACAAAAATACATAAATTATATAAAAATGTTATAATATAATGGTATATAGTTAAATTAATTAAAAATATACGAAATTATATAATATTTAATAATAAATTTTATTTAAAAAAACTTTTTAATAAATTTAAAATAAAATTTAATAAAATATAATAAAAATTTTATAATTTTAAATATATAAAAAAAAACTATTTTAAAAAAATATTAATATATAATTAAATTATAAATATAATGTAAATATATTAAATATATAAAATAAATTTAAAAGTTTAATAAATGTGGTAAATTTATAATATATTAGTTTTTAATGAAATTTAAATAATTAATAAATATATTAGTAATTTATAAAAACGAATTAATTTATGGCGATTTAAATTATTAATTATTAAAAAAAAAAATTTAATAAAAGATATTTTAAATATATTTTTAATTAATAAAATAAAAATATTAATAAATTATATATATTTAAACAAAAAATACGTTTTAAATTATGTGTTTATATTTGGAAAATAAACCACCATTAAAAATAACGTAAAAAATAATGATAATTTTTAATAATTTAAACGTTGTGAATATAAAAATAAAAATAATAATAAAAAAAAAAATAAAAGTAAATATAATAATAAATATTGTAATGGTAAAAAATGATATAATAATGATTATAAAAAACGTTATTATAATAATAAATATTATAAATTTTATAAATTAAATAATTATTATTAAAAATATAATTTTTATTATAATTAATATAATTATTATAAATAAAATTATTACGGTTATTTTAATAGTTATTTTAAAAATTAATATAATTAATGTTAATAAATGAAATTTAGTAAATATAATAATAAATTTTATATAAAAAATAAAATATTATTAGAAAAAAAATAATTTGATTATAAGGAATAAAAAATTTAATTAAAAAACAAAAGTTATTTTTTATTTAAATAGTATTTAAATAATAAATTAAAAAAAAAATATAATTATTTATTACGTATAAATAATAATAAGATAATATATAAAAAATATAATAAAAAATTTAATATAAAGTTAAATTATTTTAAATATATATATATAAATAATAAATAAAAAAAAATTAAATAAACATTTATAATTAAATTAAATACCGAAGTTAATAAAGTAAAAGTAATAAACGTTCATGCGGAATAAATTAATATAATAAATAAAGAAATTAACGATAAAAACGAAAAAGTTAATAAGTAAAATTTAAAAAAATTAAAAGTTATTTATATAAAACCGAAATTTTTAAATAAAAAAGATTTATTATAAAAGTATTGTTTATTAAAAGTTAATATAATTAATAAAATAAAGTTAATTATATATATTAATTTAAACGTATTTAATAAAATGGTTAATATGAATTAATTAAAAATTTTCATTAAAAATTATAAAATTTATAAATTAAATATTTTATTATATATGGGAAAAATAATTAAATCTATGATTATAAATTAAAAAACCCGATTTAAATTTAAATTTTTAATAAAATTAAAGAAAAATAAGTAAAAATTAATTAACGTTAAAATTAACGTATGAATATATTAATATAATTTATAACTTAATTTAATATTAAAAATAAAATTTTATAAAAAATATAACGTAATTATTAATTAATTTAAATAAATTATGATAATAATAATTTATCCCGGAAAACAAATATATATTAATTATTTAAAAACGATTAAAAATTTTTAAAAATAAATTTTAATAATAATAAAAATAATAATCTTAATTAAAATAATAATTTCTTAATAAATAACTTTATTATTAAAAATAATTTATTAAAATTATTATTTTTTAAAATAAAAACGGATAAAAATCTTTAGAAATTATTAAAAAAATAAATACTTTTTTTTAAAGATAAATTAATAAATTTAAAAACGTAACGTTTAAAAAACGTATTAAAAATACTATTTAAAAATAATGTTAATTATTATAATATATTTTTATTTTTTAATTGTAAATTTATTATTATAATTGATAATTATAATATTTAACATAATTAAAATATAATTAATTTATTTAAAAATAAAAAAATAACCATAAATTTCATCAATAATTAATAAGACAAATATAAAGTTAAATAAGTATATTTATTAAATATTAAAAATAAAATATTATTAAATAAAATATTTAATAATATATATAATAAAAGTAAAATAAAATATATAAAAAAATTAATACCATTTAATTATTTAACATTTATAATATAACAAATAATTAATAGTAAAAAAAAAAAATAAATAATTATTAATTTAAAACTATTTAATTATTATATATTAATTAATATTTACTTATTATTATAATAAAAAAAAATTATTAATAAAATAAAAAAGTAAAAATATTTTATTATAATAAATAATTTAGCTTTTTTCCATTAATTGCTAATAATATAAAAATATATTAATTAAATAATAATTATTTTACTAAAAAAATTTAAAATATTAAAAGTGGCGTTAATAAAATTTAAAAATTTTTTAATTTTCGGTTAATAATTTATAAATTAAAAATTATTACTTTTTAATAATTTTATTAAAATTTATATTAACAATATAATGATTTATAATTATATAATAAAAATGTATAAATAATATTTATATAAAATATTTTCATTATTTAATAATATTAAATTAGTATTAAATTTAAAAAAATCGTTTTTAAGTTATTTATTAATAAAATTATTAAATTTTATTATTAACAATTTAAATATTATTATCATATAAGGAAAAATTAATGTAATATAAAAAATTAAAATATTTAAAATATTATTTATATTAAAAATTTATATTAAAATAATAAGATTTTTGTAAAAATATATCCCATGATATATGTAGAAAATTTAACTTTTATAATAATAAAAAATTACGTTAATAATAAAAAGATGAAAAAATAATAAAATGTCGATAATTATTTTAATAAAAAAGAAATATATAATAAAAACACCATTCGTGCTTATATAAATTAAAATGGAAACATTTAAAAATTTATAAAAAAAATTAATAAATCCAATAATATTAAATTATTAGAATAATAAAAAAATAATATATTTAAAAATTAATATATTTAAAAAATAAAAATTTAATATGTTTATTTTTCACTTAAAAAAGTTTTAAAATATTAAAATAATATTAATTAATAATATTAAATTAATAATATTTTTATTTAAAATATTAACGAAAATTGAAATTTAATATTAAACCATTAAATTAAAAATTGTATATTTTATATAAATATATTAATAAAATAAAATTTAATTATAATTATTTATATATTTAATTATTATATTAACGGATTATTAAATTATTAAAAACATTATAAAATAAATAACTTTTAAAATATTTAATATAAATAAAATGAATATTAAGTTAATGGTAATATTTATATATTTATTATAATTTTACTTAGAAATATATTATATTTTAAAATAATTAAATTTAATGTTTAATATATTATTACAATTATTAATAAAAATAATAATTAAAAATAAAAAAAAGAAAAATAATATAATAAAAGTTATATCAGAAAATATTATAGAAAATTTCAATTACTTTATAATTAAGATAATCATTAATAAAATATTTAAATATTATATTATTTAAAGTTATGAAAAAAATAAATAATTGAAATAATTGTAAAAAATATTTTAATTAATTAAAAAAATAAATAAAAATATAATTAAATAGTTTTATCATAAATTACGAAATAAATTATTATATTATATGTTAAATATAAGTTAAAAATAATTAATAATTCCATTAAATTACATATAAAATTTATTAAAAATAATATATAATAAATAATATTATTTTAAATTAAAATGAATGTTTTATAATTTGTAAAATATTAATATATAAAATTTAATAAAAAAAGTTAAAGAATATGTATAATGGTGTTTAAAATGTTAAAAAAATTGTAACGATAAATTAAAAATAAATAATAAATTATTATTAATTAATTTAATAATTATATTTTATTATATAATAATATGGTATTTTATTATTAACTTACTTAAAGTATTAATAAAAAGTATATTATAAATAATAAAAAGATTTTAAAATTATAATATAATAATAGTTATT
The DNA here is from genome assembly GCA_902805475.1 of Entonaema liquescens. Lineage (NCBI taxonomy): Eukaryota > Fungi > Ascomycota > Sordariomycetes > Xylariales > Xylariaceae > Entonaema > Entonaema liquescens. The sequence continues at coordinate 1,570,012 of CADCSX010000008.1, forward strand.
ATTTATAAATTTAATAAAAAAATTATTTTAATATTAAATAATATTAAATATAAAGTAATTTATTAAGTTATATTAATATTATAATCTTTTTTATTATATAATTAAAGATTATTAATGAAAATAATATTTAATTAAAATTTTAAATTTATATTAGAATTTTAGTAAATATTATTTATAAAATTAAAAATAAAATTTATTATATTAATAAATTATTATTTATAAATTAATAATTAAATAGAAAAAAAAAATTAAAATATTAAAATAGTTATATAATATTATTATTTATTTTTGTTCGAATTATAAATTAATATTATTTTAATTTTTTAATATAATTTAAATAATATTAAATTAATGATATTAAAATAAAATCCGAACGAAATAATATATAGTTTTAAGTTTTAAATGATTATATTAATTATAAAAATATTTAATAATAATATTGATTTTAATATATTGTAAAGTTTATATTAAAAAAAAATTAAAATAATAATTAATTTTATAATGGTAAACATAAAAATATAATATAATAAAGTTTATAAATTTATAAAATGGAAAATAAAAAATATAATATATTTTTAATTATATAAAAAATATATTTTATTAAGTAAGTTATTATAAAAATGGTTAATATAACACGTTAAGTTATTGTTAATTATGTAATATGTTAATGATTTAATTTATAAATTAAATATTTTATTATATTAAAAAATTTATAAAATAATTTTTATAATTTAATTATATAAAATATTATAAAAAATTAATTTATATAATTATTATAAGTTATAATTTAAATAAATAATTATAAAAAATGATAATAAAGATTAAATATTATATAAAATTAAAAAACTTTTAAAATGATAAATTAATAAATAAAAAAAAAAGTTAATTATTAAATATTTAATTTAATAAAAAGGTTATATTTTAATATATGATTAATAATATTTAAAAGAATTATTTATATAAAATGTAATAATTTTAATAAATAAATATAATAGAAATAATTTTATAATATTAGTAAAATTAAAATTATTAAAAATTATTAATTAAAATAAAGATAAAATTAATTAAAATAAAGATAAAATTAATTAAAATAAAAACGATATTAATTAAAATAATAATGGGATTAATTAAAATAATGATAAAATTGTTAATTAAAGTAAAAATAAAAATAATAATTAAAATATAAATAAAAATAAAAACGATTAAAAAATTATTTAAATAATATTTAAAATAAATATATATATTAAAATTTTATTATTTATAATATTGTTATTTAAACTTAAACGAATAATATAATTTTTCGAATTATTATTAAATTAATATTGGAATTTTATTAATTTTATAATTTAATTAATTTAAAAATTAAAAAAATATTTATTTATTAAATTATTTTTAATTAAAGAAAATATAGCAGAAAATAATTAATTAAAATTCTTTAAGATTTATTTAAACAGATATAAAAAAATTTCGTTTTTTATTACTTAAAATATTTTTTTTTTTTTATATTTTTTTTTATATTTTTTCTTTTAAATTTTAATTTCTTAATAAATTAAATATATTTTTAATAATAATAATAAAATAAATATTATATACACATATTTATTAATAATATAATATAATAAATATTGTAATTAATTTAAATAATTACTTAAATATTAATTATTTACTTTTATTAATTAATTACAATTTTAAATATAAATATTATTTTAATTTTATAATAGTAAATTAATAATTAATATATAATTTTATATACATTTAAAATAAATAATTTAACGTTTTATTATATTATTTTAATTATATTAATAAATAAAATTATTTTTTTTTATTTATTTTTTTTTTACGTTTTATTAATAATATAATATTATTATAATATTTATAAAATTAATTAAAAAAAAAAATTAAGGAATTATAATTTTTTATATGTTTTAAAATTTAATTTAAAACTTAAACGTTAATTTTATTATTTAATAAAATAAAAAATTAAAAATAAATAAAATTAAATTAAAAAAATATAAAATTTTAATTAACAATTATAATAAATAAAAAAATATTACCGTTTTTTATTAATAACAAATAATATATAATCAAACTATATTAATAATTAATATAATTAAAGTTTTAATAATTTAAAATAAATTTTATAATAATTTAAAAAACTTTTATATTATATTATTTTATTATATTAAAATATGTTTATAATATAATTTTATTAAAATAATTATTAAATTAATTAAATATTAAATTTATAATTAATTTAATATAATAATAATATATAAAATTATTTAAAAAGAATTATTTTATATTTATAAAATTTATATTAAAAAAAATTAAAAAAGAATTATTTTATATTTATAAAATTTATATTAAAAAAAATTAAAAAATAATTAAATATGTTAATAGATATATTTAATTATTACTTTATAAAAAAACGTTTAAAATTTTTCGAATAATTAACAATATTTAATATAAATTAAAAATTATATTTATAAAAATTAATAAAATATTATATATTTTTAAATTAATTTAAATATATTAACTACTTAATAAAACTTAAGTTTTTCTTTTTTAGTAAATTATTATATTTATAAAAAAAAGATAAAAAAAGCTTAAAATAATAAATATTAAAAACTTACATTAAAAGTTTATAAATAACCAATTAAAGTAAAATTTTAATAAGTTATTACCATCCATTAAAAAACAACTCGAATAACAAAAATCAGCAAATAAAAACGAAAAAATAAATTTATAAATAGTAATTTATAATACCCACAAAATATTAAACGCTATTTAAACAACACATTAAAAATTTAATAAAAAAATAAATCGAATAAAAATAAAAATAAAATCAATTCTTAATATTTTAAATTACAAAATTAATAATATATTAATAATAAATAAAAAACTATTAAAAATGCCAAATATTTAAATAAAAATAAAAAAACTTATAACTATTATTAAAAACAATAAAAATAAACGCAAATAATAAACGAAAATATTACAAAATGCAATTATAACCATTAATAAAATTAATTACATTTAAAAATAAATTATTAATAAAAAAAAAGTTATTTAAAAAAGAAAATATAATTATATAAAAAATAAACTAATATATTATATTAACGTAAAATATTATTTTTAAATAATTAACTTAAAAATTAATACTTATAATATTTATTAATTAAAAATGCAAAATAATATTTTATAAAAATTAAATAATATATATATAAAAATTAATTATATATATTTTTAATAAATGGAAAATAACTTATAAATTAATAATAATAATGAAAATATTATTTTTTTTTCGTAAAAAATAATTATTAAAAAAAATTAAAATTAATTTATTTTATTTTATTATTAATTTAAATAATTTATTTATATAATTTATAAAGAATTTTATTTTTTATTATTTTTAATAAAATAATTTTAATATAAAAAAACTTTTTATATATTAAGTTTTTTTAATATATTAATACAATAATTAAATTTATCAGCGTTTTAAATATTTTTAAATAATATATTATATTTATTTTTTATTTTTTTATATACATTAAAATAATTAATTAAATTTTAATAATTACAAATAATTTTTCATATAATAATTAATTATTATATTTTATTATTTTTAAAAATATTATTATAATAAATTATATATTAATAAATTTATTTTTTATAAATAATAATATTATAATTAATTATTTAAATTAATTAAATAATAATTTTAAATAAAAATTTATTAATTATTTTAATTTTTATTAATATTTATATATTAATTTAAAAATATAATATTAATTTTTTATTAAATTTTAATAAATTATTATTATTTAATTAATTTAAAATTAAAATTATATTTTTAAAACGTTTATTTAATTTTTTATATTTAATATTATAATATTTAAAAATAATTATTTTAATAAAAAAATTATTTTTATTATATTAATTTATTATTAATTATAATCGTTAATTATATAATAATATTAATATATTGTTTAAAATATTAATAAAATTTATTTAATAAATTAAAAATAATATAAATTAATTATAATTAATTTTATTAAATAATAAATTATAAAAAAATATAATATTAAATTATTAATAATTAATTTTTTACGTTAAAATTAACATTTTTAAATAATTTTATTATAATTAAATAATATAAAAATAAATTTAACAAATAATTAAAAATTATAATTAATAAATAAATTTAATAATTTAATTATATTTTTATTTAAATAAATTAATTTATATAAAATTAAATATTATTAAATTTTATTTTTTAAAAATTTATTACTTTTTAAAAATCTTTAATTTTAAAAATAAAACTTTAATAAAAAATCGAATATTTAAAATTTTAATAAATATTATATAATTTTTTTTTATAAATATATAAATAAAAAATTAATATTATTTTAAAAAATATATTATAAAAATTTTAATAATTATAATAAAATTATAAATATATATATATATATAATATTATATAATAATATTATTAAAATAAAAAAAATAACAATATTTTTATTATTTTTTTTAATTTATAATTTTTTTTTAAATAAATTTTTATATTTTTTTTAATTTTTATTTAATATATAATAATTTTCGTTTAATTTTAAATTAATTTTATTTTATTTTAATTTTAATAAATAAATTATTAATTTAAAAAATAAATTTTTTTTTAAAATAATAAATTATTATATATAATTTTAAATTTTTTCGTAATTTAAACATTTTAAAATAAAATAATTTTTTTAAAATATAATTTTAAAAATAATAAAAATTTTAAAATTTTAAAATAAAAAATATATATAAATAATTAAATAATAATAAAAATATATTTAATATTTTAAATTATAAATATTAAATAAAAAAACGTTTAATATTATTATTTAAAAAAAATTAAATAAAAATTTAAATTAATTAAATAAAATAATAATTTAAAAAAAAAAATAAAAAAATAAATTTATAATTTTTAAAATAATTTTTAATAAAATAAATAAAATTTAAAATAATTTTCGATAAAATAAATATAAAAATTATTAATTATTATATTATTATATTTATTATCGTTATTATAAATATAAAAGTTTTAATAATTATAACGAAGTTATAAGAAATATATATACATGTAATGTTACATAATACAAATGGTGGTGATGCACGGACCCTCACGACATAAGGTAGGAAATAGACAAACAACTTCGTTATTCCGCAAGGAACTACCTGTCACGAAGCTGGTAGTGTCTTGGTTTTAAGGTAACAACGGTGATATTGTGATTTAAGGGGTTGTCAGACTGGTAGATTCTAGATATAACTTAGATTGACTACTGACAATTCTATCCTAGAGGTCTAAGAGGCTATTTATATACTAGAATCGTCAGTATACGCCCTGCTGCCCTGTAAAGGGCGACAGGGCCTCGCTCTGTGGCTCTGTACAGAGCGAGAGAGCGTATGGGGTGTCATGTGCCAAGAACGTGACCTTGTGAGGTCATTCCTCTGTAAGGTCCATGCGCTCTGCGCCTGGTCGCCTTATTGGGCCAGTTACCTATACTGAAATTCACGGTTTACTGAACAAGCTCTTTGTTTTAGACACGGGCTACCAACTGGCAGTTAGAAACCAGAAATTGGCAATTAGTAGCTTGGAGTTTAGGTAAATGGTAGGTATATTTCCATTTTTTGTTAAAAGAATTAGTATCATAACAATCACATGTTAGCTTGAAGGTAACAACCAATCCCTTAGCAAGCTTCTTGTCATAACAATCTAAACTATTATTAGTGACTCAGAAGAGAAAACAAGGAAACGAGCGATATAAAATTTTCGGCAAGCTAAAAATACTTCAATTTCATTTCGGATTTCTTCAAATTTTGAATAACTGTTTTAGTTCGCGACATGGTCGAAGAGTACTATAGAACTACCTATTAGGAGGTGGTTACAACAATTGCTTTGTATTTTAAGATCAAAGAGCATTACTAAACCAACTAAAATACTACACTAACACGATTTCATTTTTCAGCCTCTTCATTCACAAATCATGTAGCAATGCTCTTCTACTTTAAATTTCTGGGTAGTTCACAAACGAACTGGGGGCCTCTGGCCGCCTCCGGCGCAACCCCCCACGCAGCAAGATACTTATTCGGAAGCGCTGCAACCGGGTTCGGATCTATATCGCCTGTTGCGGGATCTCGCTTGAACGCGAGGAGGCCCGACTCGCCAGTCTCATTAGCTACGAACACGAAATTCTGGTCTTTGTCTGCGCTAAGACTGACCATACGCGGCTGTAGACCACCGCTCGGTATGTCCCGGACAAAGCTGATGCGTGCCTCGTTCCCCTCACGGTTCAACGTAAAATGTGCGATGTGGCCGGACTCGCTGCCGGGGAATCGGTTCCACAGGTATATATCCCGCTGGTTTGCTGCGACCACGAGACCCGGCGCTGGGCCTATGGAGAGTCCATTCGGGCTCCAGCTCCCACTTGCCTGGCCGGCTTGGACTGGGGTAAATTGTATTGTGGCATCGGTGTAATCCATTCGCATTAGGGCAAGTGTGTTAGCGAGGCCCCCTACTATAATTAAGTAGTGTTTTCCTCCACTTGTGATACAGGCGACATGCTTTGGTGAAACCTCTTTTGGTACTGTAATAATACTCGAGACCTCATATCTATCGTCACGTGTGTCAATAAGTGAGATCGAATCAGTGCCGGGATTGGGTACGATGAAAAAGCGGTTGGTCGGGTCGAGAACGGCTTGACGGGACCCGGGATAGCCCTCCTGGCTTGTTGCGTAGAGACTCTTTCTGATCTCAGGGCAATTGTCCTCTGGGTCGATATCCCAGATGTCGATACATCCGCTGATGTGGCAAACTTCGAGCATCCGGGTCTTATCGGCGTTGAACGCGAGGTGCTTGCCCCCGAAGGAGCCTGTGCGGCTGGCAACGAAGGACAAACAGTCAAAGCGCGATCTCGTAGCCCCAGGCTCGGTTGGAAGATTGTCAGTTGGAGTATTACGAACCAGTTTTAACACATTAGTCTCAGAACCTGACTTGTTCACGGCATAAAGAAGGTTGGGCTCTTTGAATAGTATTGAACAGGGCACCCAGTATGGTAGGCTGAATCTTGAGGCTATAGTAAACTGTGTTCCATCGAAGTCAACCAGTACGGCTTGGTTTTGACAACCGAGAACTAGTTGTCCATCTGGGGACTCTGAAGGACTTTGGTCAGCCGCTGCATTTGAGTTTTCCGAGTTCTGGGCGGCTCTCAAACCGAAGAGGAATTGTAGCATCGTAAATAGGTGGAAGTGCAAGTGGTGAATATTCGGTATTTTGATCTATGTTGGGTGATACAAAATTAGGCAACGCAGGAAGATATATGTATACTCAGTACAAGGAGATACAGCTAGACTGTTGATCATCAACATAAATACAGTCCTTGTGATGGAACTGTATCACTTAAGAGAGCGTTATTTGTTCACGAACAGTACTTTACAACTGCACTTTTGAATTAGGTATCTGTGGCTCATAAGAGTTGTGCTTCAGCACTTACGCCCCAGCATGGTAGGCACTAGAATATCGTTTCTTTTACTTAACGTCCTGGTTACGCCGATGTATCCTTCTGTAAGTGGTGAGCATTCAGTCATGGTGTTATATATCCCTTCGAACTTTCAGGGAGGAGGTAGGAACTGAAATCATAGGGGGATGGTACGGACGAATTCTGTGAAAGGCTCCGTACAGATCAAAACTATAGTTAACCTGTCAACGACCTTTATTGGTACTTGGTAGGGGTGTGAAAGGAAGTCTTGTTACGTTTATCGTGAATTGTCGTTTGCTAATATAATGAGACGCCAGCAAGTGTTTGGTCACAGCTTCACCATACGGTTCAACTCGAATTTATTGGTTGAACGAAAAGTCATCGTCATGGAACCGCAGCCGTTTAAATACAGTGACTCTGTTGTACCAAGTTGTGAGCTCTATATAAGACTTAGACGGCAACCAATAAATACTCCAACTGCCTATCCAGTTTGAGGAAAAAAGGTAACGCTTTATAATTCAAACTTGACAGCTCCACAAATAAGAAAGAGTATCAATATGTCAAACCCCGAACAGTGGCCTCGGGCACGACCTCGCACTTTTGGTGTCGAGTTGGAGTTTATAATACTATGGATATGGGATGATGAACCGGATCCAAATGAAGACCAGGCAAGCGAATTATCTCGAATCCTTAAGATATCGAAACGGCGCAACATCAACCTTTCGAGGTTCCAAATGGAGGAGAAGATTTACGATATTATCTGTGATCTTCTAAGACGACATGGTTTACAGGCTGCAAAAGACTGGACAGATGTTGGATTTCGCGTCTGGCACGTAAAGTCAGATTCGAGTATTCAATTTAAAGAGAGGACTCCCCACTGGTGTGGCGTAGAACTAACTTCTCCGGCCGACTATGCTTTACCTACGGCGTTCAGCGCAATTTCCTATGCCCTAGATGTCATAAGTGCTAGGTATCGAATAGTGGTTAATGATACATGTGGGTTTCATGTCCACGTGGGTGATGATAACGAGCATATGCCGCTGGAGCACATAAAGAGGGTCGCTTCTCTATTCTGGGCTGCTGATCCTATTCTTGCTATGTTGCATCCGCCAGAAAGGAGATTGAACTCTTATACGCCAAGCATTCGTGAATGGAGTCCTCTTGCTCGAGGGGGGAAGATAGCGGATGTACTACGACAATCTAACCACGCTAGAGAAGATAATTGTCTTCGGTATATTGGACGTGGGATGAGGTCTGGGGAGCGTCCCATTTCCTGGAGAATAAGGAATCAGCATATAGAGTACGCCCAAGCCTTCGAAGATACTCGGAATCCAGATCACTTCGAACCATATTTCGACGAGGACGCCAAGGGCCTTCCAGAAGATGCAGAAGAGTCGCTCACGACAGACCTGGCTCCAGAACTGAAACACTCGGAGATCAAGACTCGTATCGAGAAGGTCATGAAAGTCATTAATGATTCCGAAGGTCAACAACTCAGTAATACGTCATATTCGCCGGCACGAGAGCGTCTCATTCGACGGTTTTCACCTCCCAAACAAAAGCCCAATGCTTATAGCGGTTGGTTTAATGGATTCCGGTCGAGGGCTAAAACTGATATTGGCGTTTTCGCCGGTGTTAGCGAGATATTTGCTTGTGAAAGCTCGTGCGTGATATTGTTATTGTTAGACACCGAAGAGCGTTCCAATTACAACCTTTTTCAATATAAGTGCTACCACCTCGTGGAACCTGGAATAAGCCCACCAACGATCGAGTTCCGAGAAGCTGCGGGCACCACGTCTGGTAAATGGGCGGAAATGTGGGCTAGAATCTGTGTAGGTCTTACGAATTTCGCTATCCATTCCCCGGTGGATGATTACCTCTCTGTGCTCTTTCATCTGGACCGTGGTATTTCTGGTGAGGTTCCGTATGATGCGATTGACTTGTTGGACGAAACCGGACTCTTTGCAGAAGCGGCATATGCAGAGAAGAGGTTGACACAATATAAGGATGAGTGGGGATTAGAATACGCTTCGGATGTGGAAAAGTAATAATAGTTTTCCTGTGAATTTTAAACAAGGGATTAGGCTTGTCTACTCTATATTAGGTAATTATTCACCTAAAGTCATATAACTTACTCTTTAGAAGTCAACATTAGCGTTAAGTCAAATACAATAGAATAAGTCTTTCAAGTAGGGTTTCTCTCTCAAAATGTAGAACTATTACGTACAATATAGAAACAACTTTATTGTTTCGCGAGCAGTGCTAACCTAACAATAGAAGCGTATTGCTTAGCCAATCAGGCTCCCCTAGGGATTTATTATTCCTTTTTATTATCGTTTTGTAGTTGCCTACTATGTTAACCATCTAAAGAAGCGGGTAAAGCCGGAAAGAAAACAACGTAATTATTTAATATTAACTACTCACAATTACGCATACCTTATAAAGTCTATATTACATTAATGACCCATTATTTCTTTAAATCTCTAGTTAACCGCCTTGCTGAGGTTAAGTAAGCTAGGTACATGTTCGCATGCTTAGCCGGAAGGCAGTAGGTGTTTTATAGGGGTTTTCTATTCAATATGTGGACTAATTCTATAGGTACATCGGCTTTTGTCGGAGGTTTCGGTATCGTAATACCCGGTCGGGTATGCGTGTAAACGATTTATAGCCCCTTGGCGGCAAGTTGCTACATGAGACTTTCCAACATTGATATCATTCGTATACTATTCTTATTGACGGCCATAGTATAAAGTGAGAAAACTAGAAATAAATCATGGCGTCAACATGGGTTCCAGATGTATCACCCGAGAGTCCATTTTCGTTAGCCAATATCCCCTTCGGCATCATCAGCTCGCCGTCTAACCCCGCGCCGCATGCCGCTATCGCCATCGGATCCCAGGTGCTTGATCTAAAAGTCTTGTCTTCATATCCAGACTTTGATGATCTCTTTCCTACCTTAAAGAACTACCCCGGAATCTTCTCCAATTCCACTCTGAATGAGTTTGCCGCCCTGGGTCGGTCGGTCCATCGGGAAGTTCGCAGCACCATTCAGGACCTCTTATCAGCCGAGACATCGCGACCAGAAATCTTAAAGGATAACTTGGGACTTCGACAAGATGCGATACTTCCCCAGCAGAAAGTAGCAATGCATTTGCCAATGAGCATTGGTGATTATACAGATTTCTATGCTGGTTTTCATCACGCGTATAATGCCGGTGCTCTATTCCGCGGACCTCAGGCGGCTTTACAGCCGAATTACACCCACCTCCCAGTTGGTTACCACGGCCGAGCTTCTAGTATTGTCGTTTCAGGCACACCAATCAAGCGCCCCGTCGGACAGATTATTACTGATCCCGCGGCGGAGCCTAAGCACCCCACCACAGCTCCTTCACGACGTATGGACATCGAGTTGGAACTAGGATGCTTTATAGCAACTCCCAATGATATGGGTTCCCCGATCAAAGTCACAGACGCCGAAGATCATATTTTCGGATATGTCTTATTGAACGACTGGAGCGCGCGTGACATTCAGGCGTGGGAGTATGTCCCGTTAGGCCCCTTTAACGGGAAGAATTTCGCCACGACTATCAGCCCTTGGGTTGTCCTTGCGGATGCCCTTGAGCCATTCCGGACTAAGGGGATTGACAACTGGACGCCTCTGCAGGGGTACTTGAACGAAGGCAAAGAGGACAATATTCTTGGAATCGAGTTACAGGTTGATCTAGAGAGTACGTACTTTTGTCAAAATAATACCTAAGAATTTATTCTAACACAAACCAGCACCGCAAGGCGATTCCACAACAATATGCACAACAAGCTCGAAATATCTCATCTGGTCGTTCCCGCAGATGATTGCGCATCACACTCTGGGTGGTTGCCCACTGAGAACGGGAGATCTTCTTGGTTCCGGAACCATCAGCGGACCTTCGCTACGCGAAAGGGGAAGCTTCTTGGAGCTAAGCGAAGGCGGAAGAAAAGATATCATGCTCCAGGGAATGGATGTACGTCGCTTCTTGAAGGATGGTGACAAGATTACAATTCAAGGAATCTGCGGAGAGCTTGGTCAAAAGGTCGGCTTCGGTGAGTGTACTGGTCGAATAGTTGAAGCGACACCGCAACAATAATCCCAACATCAAGGCTTGGAGTTTACGAATAAACCAGGCGCCATATAGTCCCTTATCCTGGTAGCTAAATGGAACGGTTATCGCCCCCTCAGAGTGTTTACCCACCGTTAGGGAAGTTAAATGTACCTATGCGTCTATGACTATACTATAATTACATAGCATACAACGTACTTAGGTCATTATAAACGGCACATAGGAAGTGCTACATTCCCCACGCTTCATATTATTACAATTCAGCGTTTAGGGAGCGACGACATTATCCCATGTATTTGTAAGTGAGCAAGATCATTGTTCTTCCCAAAACCTACATTGATAACAGGAGTTTCCCTCACAAGTTCAGCAACAAGATTCGTAGGTTTTATCAACATTGTTGGTTATACGAAATTTGAATATTGTCAGTTTATGCGAGTTTTGTATTTGCACAATCATGATTCTTCCTCGAGTATATGAAGGCGAGCTTGGATGCCTTTTACTCAGCTAATATTCTCTCATCATCATTCTACTCACCAAGAATTTCAACAATCAACTCAAAACAAATCATTTCCAACCGCTACTTACCTAAAATTACTCGAAACATCATCAGCATGGCTAACACTCGAACTATCGGTCCAATCATCGTGCCCGAGCACATCACTGAAGCATATGGCTTAATCCGACGTAATCTGGGGAATAACCGCTTCGCAGTTCAGGTTCTTTACACAGGAGGTAAGAAATCCTATATTCTTGTCGGGGTCTGCTACAGAACGCTTGGCCTAAGGACAGGCGATTATGTGTCTTTGGATATAGGCGAATCCAACCCCAAGGAAGCTGAGATCGTTAGAGCCCACGATCAACTTGAGGTGCAAGATCTAATTGCCCGTGGTAAATTGCCTGTGGAATATGATATCCTTAGCGACAGCGAGCTTAACTAGGACGTCATTGAGGGTTATCCAGTCTTACTGACGAGGTCAAAAAGGGAACTGGCTATTACCGATCGTTAAGCGTCAGGCTTAACCTGTATCATTAGTCAACTTAAGAAAAAAAAAAGGGAAAAAAGGGGCATAAGTAGAAACTAATAAAAAACACCCTAGGACAATAGGGGTAATCCAATTTAGACTTAAACAATGTAACTGTGTAATATCTTGTTACTGTTATGAATTAAGTTAACAACGCCGAATCAACTAACATCGACACAGGCACCAAATGCTAACAGTTTCTGTTTTGCAACACATGACCCCATCACATAAGTAATGAGCACTCATTATGCCCGCATTCACTATAATATTCACATAGCCAATAAGACAATCGGAAAGCAATGAGATCTCCAAGTCGTGATATTATTATCAACTTCGCCATGCGGCGGCCCGCCAGCCCGCACAGCCTCGCGTAGTAGAAGGCATCGTCAGTGTTGGGACGCCTTCCTACATAATTGTAATTTCATTGTCTTGGAACAATTCCTTTGCAAAATGGGGTATCTTGTGTGTGTGTGTGTGTGTGCACTCCAGCTCCAGCTTCGCTTCTCACAGTACTTTCTTCATCGCTAGTTATACTTTTCCCTTCCCGAACAATAATTGATCCGCACTCTCTTTTCGTTTAGTTACACGTCTGCTCGTTGTGCTTAGTAAAGACCGACGCAGATGTCACCGCGCACGCGCGCCGTCAGGTGCACCTCGGCTTCGAGGTCGAGCTTGATGCCGACGAGCAGGGCGGCGGACTTCTGGTTGCCGTGCTCGTCGGTTGCGCCCCTCAGAAGCTGGCCTATGGAGCATGGTTTAGTGATGATATTCATGGATTTCTAAAAGCTGCTTGGTCTTACCTGCGGGCTGGGCTAATCCCGCCGAGGTGGGAAGCTGGGGCAGAGCCTGAGCGGCCTGGGAGAGCTGGTTCTGAGGACGACGGCCGCCACGGGCCTGGCCGTCGGATTCCGAGTCGCTGTTGTAAGCGACGTTGTTCTTCATGGGGATAGCGGAGGTACTATAAATTGTGTTAGACTCGATATACTGGTAATATTCCGAGATCGTCCGTTGGGTAACTCACGTGCTGGCAGTGGCCATTTTGGATTGGTTAAAATAGGATTGATCAAGGGAGATCTCGAAAATTAAGAATGGTGAAGTAGCGGCGGATTAGGTATCGCGTTGCTAAGATCAGGCCGGCTGAAGAAATGAAGAAGGAAGCTGGTGATGATTATGATGATGATGATGCTGTTGATGCTGGATGATGAGGATTAGTTCTTTACTGTTGAGCCGACGATCAAGTGTTCTTATATATCTTTCAAGTTCAACGTAGACGTCCCGTTTCTCCAGACTTCGTACGAAGTCCTATCCGTCTGAGCGGTCGAAACACAAATTAGTGTTGAGCTCGCCGCGACGCAGATCCCATTGACAATCGCGACGATGTAACGCACTCGTCCGATATGGTACGATAGAAGTCGTCCAATTATCCCTTGCCAGAGTTACAGCGAAGACTTCGTTGCGCTCTCATTGCTCGCCCAGCACCGGGGTGGTTGGTGGGCCCTTGATCAAAGCGTTGAGCCTCAGACATCAAGGGTCTCGACTTACCCTTGTCTCGCATAGCTACGCTCAGATCTGATCTGAGAATGGCATGACAAGTCGAAGAATAGATCCTAGTGAGTGTAATAGAATGTCTCTCTTGTGAAAACCCTGAAATCGATAAAGGTCTAGGTTTTTCATTCTACCTACGGTGCATGATTATTGCTTGCCGCCTTTCTGCTTACTCAAGTACGGCAGATCCCTTACCCTGGTTTGAAGTATTGCAAGCCCACAAGGCCTCCCGACAATTAACATTCAGATTAAGTAAGCTTTCATACGTTATTAGTTAAGTGTTACTATCGAACAATTTCTTGGTGAATTCTATCACCATAATAGGCTTCACGGCAATAGATACTACGAGGAGTAAGACTTAGCACACCCTTAATCGACATACCCATGGTTGAATGGTGTCCGGTATTAAATTACGTGTATTCCCTTATTCGGAATAGCCGTTATTAGCACACAAGGCCGTTGTGGGTTGTGGGTTGAGGTTAACAACCCCTGTCAAGGACCCTGAACGTCAACTCCACCATAGCCGACGACGTGGACTGTCAAGTCTCGACCCTTGAGCTTAACATCTTTGCTTGACCACTTAGCGATTAATTATGTGTAGCCTTGTTTAAGGAAGCGAAATGTGTCGTCCATATCTAATTATTTGAATTAGGGGTATCTTCAATGATTCGCCCGCGAATTATATGGCGGTCCTATATACTCTACGCACTGTTTACATGCTCTTCCGTGATGGCCTCGTCTTCAACGTAAGGCTGCTTATAACCAGGTCCCGTCAACTCGTTAGCCTGCTCTTCCAGAGTATCGAGTCTGTCAGCGATGGAACTAGCTGCTGTGACAGATGCTGTGTCGCTGAGACCGTCGGCTTTTCTCGCTGCAGACCAAAATGAGACGTTATCGGTTGCTACGCTAGGTGAGTGAGGGATAGCCCCTGATGGGTGTTCTGATTCGAGGTGTAGCTTGCTTAGATCAAGCTGTGCGCCACCAACATCCGCCTCTCCTGTAATCTGGTCTTCTGCAGTGCCTCTATCCTGTTGCGATGGCTTTTCATATCTTTGCTCATTCGCATCAGTTTGTTGCTGTCTACGAAGCATTTCTTGCTTCTCCTCTTCCTCTCTTTGAGTTTGCTCTTTATGCTGCTTCATCTTTTCATCTAATGTCTGCGCCTGGTTCGGATCTGGCTCAGGCTTGCGCTCCTTCTTCTCACGTCGAGTGAGTTCTACTTCGAGCACTCTAGTTCCCATGGGAACTTTGGTAGTTAGGCCGTCATCGTCGCGGTCAAAGTACAGAGCCCAGATACCCGGGAATTCCTCTACCGCGGCGAATCCCTCCCAGCCCTCTAGGGTCATGCGCCGGTCCTGCCGGGTGCAATCAAATGGCCCTGTGATATGAGCTTGTGCATCGGCGCGCACGCCATATTTCACTTCGTATGTGTCCTTGTCGACATATATCCAATTTAACATCGGCGGGTCGTCACTTATAGTGCTAACTAGACCTTCGTATGATTTGTCGGGGTATGGTAAGTAATATCCTGCGAATGGATGCCCAGTATTTGTGGTTTTATTATCTTCAGCAGATGCATCGCCAGTTGTAATGTATAACTATGATATTCCATGTAAGTGGGGATTCCCAGCGTTTACATCATCACGAATAGCTTACCTTATTGTCCTTTAGGACGACTAACTTGCCGTTTATATCTCGACTGCGTATCGATTGCTTCACGCAAGAAACCACAAGGTTGCAGCGGCGAGCTCGGTGCTCTTCACGCTTATTCTTGGACTGGCTTTGTCGGATAGCCTCCTGTGTTCCTAAGAGAGCAGGGGCAATTGTGAGCGCCAGTATCATAGGTATAGCCATGGCGACTTCTTCGAGAGCTTCTTGAAGGGTCTTTCCTTGAAAGTTGAAAGTCTGTGATGTATGAATGTTTGAAGACATTAGTTTTCGTGTTTAGATAACTACCTAGGTAGTAGTCCTTAGAGTTGTAGGTGTATAGAAAAGAAGAACGAAGAGAAGTTTCGATTCGTAAAGACAACACTTGCTGGTTCAAAGTAAAAGATTAGGTAGGCGAAAAAAAACAAAAAGTTTCTTACAATATTCAACAATTTTTCGTAAATATGATAAAAGCTCTAGAATCATGATGGGGCACGTTCATGGATCCCCCTGCCGTAGTTTCAGATGCGACTCTGTCTGGGGAATTGGGTAGAGCTGGGCAGACTGGGCCCATATCATATGTTTTCCAGGACCGTCGGTGTCTCAGCGTTTCCCCGTGTATCTAAAATCATGCGTTTACTTCTTCCCCAGCCTAATCTTCAAAAATTCTCGTGTTGATCAGGAGCTAGCTGCTGGCAGCTCGTCGTCGGTTCCACGATCTTGAATTCCAACAACTAGATTGTATACTGTACATACTATGATATTCATGTCTCCCGTATCCTAACTTCTAAATTCGGCTGGTACGCGAAATACGATTTCAATAACTGTGGTTGGAATATAATGTAATAATACTCAACGCTGGCGAAGAAATCAGAATGGTCGCGGATATCCTACACTCTCTAGCCAACACCACCGACGACTCGGACGGCGTAGCACAGTTAGTCGTGACGGCACTCGGATCCGGTGGGCAACATTACATCTGCTGGAAGACTCATGCGGGCGAATACAGGCAGCGTAGGTTTCTCAACATTATTCCGAAATCGTTCAGTTTTCTCACTTTGGTTAAAATACAGGATCTCATGGCCTTCCACGATGCTTGGAGGACTGGCTGTTTCCACTCGATGGCAGCACGAGAGATTTCGAGACTTTGCAGGTGATCCTCTCGGGCGAGGACACATTTTGGGCATCGGACAGGAATGGGGAAGTCCGAAGTGAGCCTTCGGGCACCCAACAGCAAATGCTTCGGAGGGCTTTGACATTTAATGGTGGAAGTCCTTCTGCGGGCGGCAAGCGGCGTATGAGTAGGGCACGGGAGCTTTCGGGAGGCGATACGGAACGACCACGATCGAGTACACTGCCATCTCGGTCACCAACTGTAGACCATCTTCCCGGACCTCACCTGAAGCCCGTACCGGCAACTCATGGCCGATCATCATCTGCGGACAAGTTACGTCGGATATCACTTGTACCGATTGCTTTCCACCAACGGGGACGGTCATGGGCTACGCGCCCGCGGAGTTTAGTGTACGGGAGTGAAGACCTGGGGGTGCTGAAAGAACAGCCAAGTCCACAAGGAGTCAATCCTCCACCGACGCCGGCGAAACCCGCAACTTCGACGAGTACTAAAGCAAGTACTAAAGCATCATCAGACAGTCGTTGTACCTGCGGTTACCATAGACCTAGACCAGCCGCAACCGAAAACCCCAGGTCCCGCTACGCAGATGCCAGCGTGCAGACAGAACCTATACCCGACCCCGACAGAGGTAGTCTAGACGGATTCGGACCCCACCAGCAGAGAAAACCAGGCCACCACCAGCGGCGGGAGTCTTCTTACTCCGCTACCAGCACGGCCGATTCCTACAACCCATCCTCGTATCCCAGCAGCAAGCGCTCGAGCTTCGAGACCGTTACGACGCAGCCTGATTCCGGGGACTGCAGTCCGGATTACGGGGGTAAACATCCCGGCGGGTGGCAGCAGCCACAACAGCATTGGGAACAGTTTACGAATCCCGTGGCGATGGGCCGGATGCAAGCGTACTTCCGCTCTTCAACATACATTCTCGGAGCCGCCCTTCAGCCTCAGGGGTTAGCTTGAGGGGAAAAAAAGAATTCGGAAATTCGATTTCGTACTCCCGGGTGTCGTTGGGCATTGGTCGTAACGAAACGAGTTTTCGAGTACACAAGGCGGACAGAGAAGGATGGATTGTACGAATAAAGCATCATATACGGGAGCATAGCGCTTCATTTTATTATTGTATATCTTTAATTATTGGCTTTCTCGGGGCTATTCATACGTATAAAGGTAGATAAAACTGGGTAACTAGCCAGGCGCTTGCTATATTGCCTTAATTAGAATTACTTATTAGCTTTTCAAATTGCTCATTACATTTGAATCTCTGCACTGAATGCCTATGAATCCTCCATTGAATCGGAGAGTTATAAGGTGCCATGACATCGTAAACTTATCACAGATATTCATCAATGAGACTAATAAAGACGGAGACAACAGCTACGAGTCACAATATATAATGATCATTTATGGATGTAATCGTCTAGGTCTATTTCAATACGTTGGCATGGTTATCACTACCATTTAGTCTACCTTTCCTTTTGCCCCTTTTGATTTTCCTGTTAATTTCGCAACGGCTTCAATGATCTTATTCTTCAGACCACCGACATTAGACTTGGTGATTTCGTCGGCTCCCACAAATCGTCGGATTAATATATTGTATAAGCCACCGAACGCGAGGGCGATGACTGTACTTGTAAATATGATCACATTATACGGCATACTGAAGTCTGGTGTTGGTAGACTGAGAAGGAGGGATGTAGTGCGCAGATTTGACACCTTTTGTCGTGCCAGTGAAGCATCAGGGGATGTGGAGGGTAAGATAGTTATGATAGCCGCTGCGACATCGAAGCCGCGGTTAGCATCTGGTGGATACTCGGTGTATCGGAGAATCGACTTCTCGAAATCATAGGTGAGAAAAACTGTGCTGGCAGGCGGAATACGCATCCGTAACTCAAGTTGTGTTCCTCGGACACGGTCCAGGGCTGGCCGGTAATAAATCTCTTCGATGATATCGTTCTTAGATCCGGGTACTCCATTGACATGAGCTGTAAGTGTATGAAGGTAGATTTTCATGAACCACGGCAAACTCTCCATGTAAAAGAATTCAACCTCAGTGTCTGGGCTCGGGTTGGTAAGGATGGTCCTTACTCCGCCACGCTCATATCCATGCCCCGTAAAGCTGCGCTCCGCATATAGAAGCGGCGTTTCGGGCTGCACAATCTCATCGGCATCCGTTTTAGGATGTTCGCCTTCCCGTGACATATGGGGAAGGATCATAGAGAAGTCGGATTCCAGCGGAACTTGGTAGCATCGGGAGGGTCTATTTGGATCTTTGATCTCGCTTGCACCAGCGGTTATGTAGATATCCCTACTATGCGGAACTTGGATACAGACAGGAGGGACCTCTGGGTCAGTCAATGGACAGGCTCCCTTAATCGTCTTACCAAATATTTGATCAAGCGCCCACTCCTGCCCCTCGGCGTAGTCGGTAGGAAAGCACGTGTCACCAGAATGGTATGGCTTTGTCGAGTTACACTTCAACTCATGGCCAGGAGGAGGCCGAGGAATAGGGTTATCTGCATCGTGTTAGAATTAAGAGGTAAACGGAATAACTATTTCTTACCCCTTGGACGTTTGGACCTTTCGATGTCTAAGACCATATCTATTGTTTGCTCAATCTGTAGAACACACTCTTGTCCATCTGGGCACAGAGGTCGAATATCGATCGCCATGCTCTGCCATGAGGCGTCGAAGAGTTTATGTCCATCAAGTAGGGTCGATATCCCAGCCTTCCCCTTGCAAGGCAGCAGCTTCAAAAACGGAGTCAAGTTCTCTGTACAAACAACTTCTCTTGGTAGTACACCATGTAGCAGCTGCATGTTAGCCAAGGTAGTGTTCGAATGGTCCCCTTCGGGTTGGAAAGACATGACGGGTCGAGTCGTTCTCGTTTCATCGATGAAGTTCAGAGAAGCACAGAAGAGGCCGGATAATGCGTTCGTTAGACTCAACCATTTGTGGCTGGCCCTATGAGTAAATGACATTAGCATATATATAGAGGGTGGAAGTCTAGTTCGGTGCTGTATAACATACTCTTCGTCACTGTCTGCCTCAAGCCACGCCCACAACTCGACACCCGTTCCACCTTCTTTCGTGCCATCCCATGGCCTTGCTCCCCAGCTCTCGGCGTCCCATCTTCCTAAACTGAACCTCAGATGTAACTCTCTTGTTCCCACATGCTGTAATATCTGTCCTAATGATCGAGGGAAGTATTGAAAGTTGTGCGCTTCGAATTGCGACAAGGTCGTGTTAGATCTGAAGTTGAAGCTGGCGAGAACGGTAGATTGAGGTAACGGTTTAAGAATTAATTGTTCGTAATAGTCGGAAGCGAGAGCAACATTCCAAAACAGAATCGAAAAGGGTATCAAGTAAGAAAAGAAATGACGCATCGTGGCCGTCGATAGTCCATGAGGACCACCGTTTTTTTCTTTTTTTGGGTGGTGGTGGTGGTGGTTGTAGATGGGAGTTTTTGATACGTCGATTATTGAATGCGAGATCCAGCAACGTGGAATAATTTCTAGCAAGGCTAGATGCTGACTTAGGTACCTCCTACCATAAGAGGTACCTAATTGTTAGTAAGATAAGGGACCCCTGGCGACTCTCTGGCTTCTGTACCCCTGCCGAGCCCACCAAGCAATGCAAGCTGAACCCACTAAATGTGCCAAAGAATGACCTAATTGGTCCCCGCAAATATCAATCTTTGGAAGCTAGGTAGGTACTTTATTTTTCTGAACGGCCAATTAATTCAGCCTTGTTGCCATTGTCCATAGACTTTTTTCACTTATCGTGCCAACCTCAACTTATCAACCAAACACCAATCCTTTCCAAATAACGCGGCTAGAACAACTACTAAATTCGCCGCATCGTCATTAACTCAATATCGTGTACTTCTGATCTCTAAAATGGCGGCAGAGCAAAGAAAGCTGCTTGGTAAGAATAAATCCAGCCACTCCTATTTCCGAGCACCTAGCTAACCAACTCCCCTTCAGAGCAGCTCATGGGTGGGCCGCAAACCTCGCGCTCAGCCCAAGTCTCATTAACCGACCCCAAGGTGTGCCGGTCCTACATAGTCGGGACCTGTCCGCACGACCTATTCACCAACACGAAACAAGATCTCGGGCCGTGCCCCAAGATCCACGCCGAGTCGCTGAAGACCGAGTACGAAAGCCTGCCCGAGCCCGCGCGCCAGAAGTACGGCTTTGAAATCGACTACGCCCGCGACCTGCAGAAGTACATCGAGGAGTGCAACCGGCGCATCGACGCCGCCCAGCGCCGCCTCGAGAAGACCCCCGACGAGATCCGCCAGACCAACGTTCTGCTCAAGGCCATCTCCGACCTCAGCGCCACCATCAACTGCGGGCTGCAAGAGGTGCAGATCCTAGGCGACCTGGGCGAGGTCAGCCGCGCGTACGAGGAGTTTTTCAAGGTGCGGCAGGCGGCGCAGGCCAAGATGGAGCGCGAGCGCGAGCTCAAGACGCTCGCCGACACGAGCGGTCCGTCGGGCCACCAGAAACTCCAGGTCTGCGACGTGTGCGGCGCGTATCTCTCTAGGCTGGACAACGACCGGAGGTTGGCGGACCATTTCTACGGGAAGATGCATTTAGGATATGCGCAGATGCGGAAGACGTACGAGAATCTACCCAAGGATATCAGGGGACGCCCGCGCCCTTCGCTACAGGACGACGGGCCTATGCGGGACGACGGCTATGGTGATGGGGGATGGAAGGGAGGGCCTAGGGGGCCTAGACGCGGTGGTTATGGAGGTAGGAGTGGTCGTGGTTTCCGTAGTGGTTGGTAATAAAGCAGCGGCATCAAAGCATGTGAAGGAGTTACTGGCGTATGGGCTTCAATGGTCAAAACTACCAGACATGATATCATTACGGACAGGCGCACATAAAACAACTTGATTAGTTCTTGATAATAGATGCCTTTTGCTTTTATTTTGGTCTTTCTGGTATCTCTAATGCTCATATGCCTGGGCGGTGTTGCGCGAGCCTGTAATCCAAACTTCCATATTTGCGGATTATCCTTACCGTACACTCTATTGGATTTTATTTATTGCTTTTCTCGAAGACTCCTCGGGGAACGCGTCTTGGTGGAAGAGATGTTTTAAGCTCCGTTCTTAGCATCAAGAGCGGCCATCTCATCATCCCATTTCCCAACAGGAGGCGAATTAAGCTCTGGCGGTAGAACAGAAGAATTCGTCGTAGCAGTCGCGCTGTTCGCCGCATCTGGCTTTTTAGCTGCTGGTAAAGCCGGGAAGTCTTCCGCGGTAGGAGGAGCTTGTGCTGCTTTTTGCGATTGAGGCCTGTTGCCATTTTGTGCCGCCGCTCCTGACGTCTTATACGCAGCGCCCCTTTCGGCGCCCCTTTCACCATCATGGTTAAAGCCTCCCCTACCTCCTCTACCACCGCCTCTAGTTGAGCCTCCTCTTCCGCGTCCCCCGCGCCCTCTTCCTCTAAAATCGTCAGGCCCAAACTCCCTAGGGATCGTGTCGTTATCCCTCTCCGCGAACCTACTCCCAGCTATACCACCGTTATTACTACGCGCGCCACGAATGCCGCCGTTCGCGCCCCGAAAGCCAGCTCTTCTATCTCGCTCTTCCTCGAGATTCTTACCTTCGTCCCAGCTACCGCCTTCCTTGGCGCCCATAGCCTTGAGTTTGCGCTCGCGATTCGCAGCGCGCTCGTCGTCCATGCGACGCCTCTCTTCCTCGCCCCTACGGCGCCGCTCAGCTTCTTCGGCGCGACGCCGCCGCGCCTCCTCCATACCTTTTTCGTAAGCGAGAGCATGCGAGCGACTGTCGCGCTCAGCTTGTTCAAACCGGCGCGTCTTCTCCGCATTTAGGATTCGCATCTGTTCCATCTTGTTCGCGAGCTCGGATTCGGTCAGCTTTGTGCGAGGATTGGCGCCAGATGCCAGCCGGTCCGCGAGCGCCGTGTTCTGCCCGAGCTTCGCGATTGCGGCTGGCGCTTTCTTCTCGCTACCTCCAGCCCCGCTACTAGTGGTACTTTTAGCTGGAGACTCTTGCTGCTGATGTTGTTGTTCCTGCTGCTGTTGCGGCTCTGTAGGGGTCGGCTTCGGCGAGTGCTTGCGCGGTCGCGGGTGATGATGCGAGGATGGCGGAGGCTGCTTTGCATTTGCATGTCGCGATTGAGCAAGAGATCGGGGCGCATTCGGCGTGGGGGCAGGCTGGACAGGCGCGGCGGCGGGCTGTGAGGAACTCTCAGGCACCGATTGCTTCTCAACCACTGGAGGAGGACCCGGTTCATTTTTCGTGGGGAGCTCCTCTTGAGTTTCTACAGGTTCAAACTCGTCTGCAAACAGATCGTCATCTGTACGGCCGTTGAATTGGTCATCCATGGTTATATTAGAGCTGGGTATTGGATAATGATGTTAGAACGTGTGAGTAAAATAAATAATGAGATACGACTAAAGAAAAGAATTTATGCAAGAAAAGCAATTGGTCTATACTGAACTATTGGATTGTAGTGTTTAATAGTTTCTAACGACACGTTGGGATGACGAAGGGATAAAAAGTCGAGCCCCGCCACCTCATGTCTAACGTTTGATTTCAGAACGGGCGGGGCGCCGAATCCACCTTCCCCAAAGCCCAGCTACTTTGCCAGCCCGTCCACAGGATTTAGGCGGAGAAAATCCCGGCCCGCTTTCCCCAGACGGCGGACTTGGATGGAGTTTAGTGGATTTGGATCCCGTTTCCAGGAACCCTGTGGATATTTCTAATTTCTAATTTCCATCATGTCAACTTCCATTATTTAGTTGACTTGGTTTTTTTTATTAGGTGGTATAAAAATATACTTGTCCCAAATATAGAACATTTTCCTATAGTCACAACCAATGCGACACTGGATTGATTCGTCTCACAGCATCATCCAAATTATCATCCAAATGACTAGAATAACGCCTTATATTCTCCGTCGTCACAAAGAACCAGTTGGTAATCTTTTCATAATGATTTCTCTTACCGCATCAAAGTTCTCTGCGAGTTCAAGTCCATATCTTTGACATACAATCTGAACATTTCCCCTCTTTATATACCCCTCGGGACACACGACGATAGCTTTTTTGGCCCTGGCGCACAGCCCAAGCTCCATTAGACTGATGGGTGCTGAAGTTGCCGGGTGGAAAAATATGACCACTGTATGGGACTTTTCCTGCATGTCAAGTTCCCATTCAACCTGCTCCCGAAAAGGTGTGCATGTAATATCTTCTCGCCAGCTCGAGTCCCAATCTGATCGATACGGGTTAATAATGGTGAGGGGCAAATCCGTGAGAGATTCGGTTAACACATCGCGCCAATCCCTATGATCTGTTTTCGTAGTGGTACCGGCTAGAAAGACGGACATGATGCCGTCGTGATCTACCCGTGATGGCGCTAATATGACTTGGTTTCGGGGGTGAGTTTGCGGCATCTCGCTAGTTATCACACGAGAAGGCGGTTAAGACAAATAGACGATTGGATATGTTTCTGCATCTACAGGTGGAGTTTCTTGAATATTAATAGTTAGGTATGTTGCATATACTTGGTAAGTACTTAGTTGTCAAGGTAAATCTTATAGCCCAATTACCATCCTCCGTCTCAGCCTCATACAGCCTTTGAACTTAGTACGTTCATAATATTTCGTATATGAATAAGGTATGCTTTTAGGTACTTAACCTTAGGTAATATCACTGTAGTTGAATAGGTAATAGATATAATTCCACTTTATGCCGGTATATATACTGACCCCAACACCTTAGGTAAGGGGGACCCAACCCAAGGTCATATGGACATAAATGATAAGCTTGTACGCTTACACGACCATGTCTGATATGTTATCTACCTCTATCTACGATATCTACGATATCTACAGTGGCAACAAACAGAAACCCCACCATTTGGAGAAGTGGATATGATAAGCCATCTTCTCCTAGATTCCTAGATTCGCGTATATCCGTGCTTTTACTCCTACCCCAGCTCATCTATCCCCCTCGTTGGCGGATATCGGCTCAGGGGTTGCCGAATATGTGCGAGAAACCACCAATGTTTATTCAAATACATGAGCCGACCTGGTCCAGCTAGTATAGAAATAACCCACACTCAACGGCGCAATGATTCCCGGGTTTGGTCACACTTCGTCTAAGCTGGTTGCTTTTGGAAGGTCCATAAAACAAAGAACAGGAGTGTTACGAGACTATGCGGGGAGTTATCAGGGGTGCGATATACCGGCTGGCTGGCAATCCCCAATTCCATCGGTTAGACCCTGTTCTGATAGGTGACCACTCGGAGATGAGGCGAATGAAAGACTTCTCAACCCATTGTGGTGGATAAAAGAGATAAGACGTAGTATATACCTACCCATGGCCTCCCGTGAAGTTTGTCTTTCTAGTTATCACGAACTAGCTCTATAGCAAGTTACGGATTGCTCATTAGCCATCATGGGGTTTCCCTTCAAGGGAACAGATGTTTCCGACACAACCACATCTGCGATCAGTCCTAACATAGCTAAGGACGCGACACCCAATTCCTCTAATGAGAAGCTTCGCGACATAGATATAGCCACTGCCATCAAAGACCTTAACCAGATTCAGCATGCCCACCAATGGGACCCCAATCTCCCTCAGGAGAAGCTTGATGCCGTTAATTCGGCGCTTAAGCATGGTGATATCGAGGAGATTATTGAGGCCGATTCACAGTTTACCGAAGATTCGCCTTACGAGGAGGTGCGCGCTGCCGTGCGCAATACCGATGGTGGAGAAGTCGCGTGTACCGTACGAGCCTGGATCCTAGGAATGATGTTTGTCACACTCGGTTCCGGTCTCAATATGCTGTTAAGCATGCGAAGTCCAATGGTTAACTTTCCAGCCTTGGTGGTGGTATTATTGGTCTATCCTGTCGGATCTCTGTGGGCAAAGATCATGCCAACAAGAGTATTCAAAACTTTTGGTCAAGAGTGGACTTTAAATACAGGACCCTTCACCATAAAAGAGCACGTTGTCGTCACCATCATGTCAAACGTTTGCATCTCGTACGCGTACTCCACTGACGCGTTGCTTGCGCTCCAAGGAAAGCCTTTCTACGACCTGAATCTGGGCTGGGGATTTTCTTTGATGTTTACGCTGAGCTCACAACTCATAGGAATTTCGCTATCGGGGATGTTTAGGCGGTTCCTAGTCTATCCCGCTGCGATGATGTGGCCTTCCCAGTTTGGTTATACTTCGCTTTTCTATGCCCTTCACGACAAGAGTAAAAGCGATGGTACCAAATCTAACGGATGGGTGATAAGCCGCTATAGGTACTTCTTTATTGTGATGGGCGGCATGTTCTGCTACTACTGGATACCAGGAGTCCTTTGGCAAGGCCTGTCTGTGTTCGCATTCGTGACCTGGATTAAGCCAGAGAACGCTGTACTGAACCAGCTTTTCGGTGGGTTCACAGGACTTAGTCTTATTCCACTTACCTTTGACTGGACCTATGTCTCTGCCTACCTGTCGGATCCGTTGCTGGCTCCGACGCAAGCTCATGTTAATACTTTAATCGGCCTGTTTTGCTTCGTCATTATTCCATGTATCGGGATGGCGTATACCGGTTCCCTGTAAGTTCTACGCCGCCTTCGTCTTCTCAAGATGTATTGGGGGATTCGGTGAGAGAGCTTGTTTCTAATAGGCTTGTAGTTATTCCGATTACCTTCCCCTCGTAACCTCTCAGACATACGACAATACGCAAAACGCATATAACGTCTCCAAGATTCTCGGAGATAGTTTCACTCTCGACCTAGACAAGTACCGTGATTATTCGCCGCTATTTCTATCACCATCCTTAGCTCTAAACTACGGACTTTCCTTCGCCGCATTGACAGCCGCGCTTGTTCACACTGCCCTCTTCAATGGAAAGGAAATATGGTACCGCTTCAAGACTGCGCGCAACCAGGAACCCGACATTCACCTGAAGCTAATCAAAAAATACCGCGAGGCCCCTGAATGGTGGTATTATGCGCTTCTGGTAGTCTCCATCGCATTCGGACTTGCGACTGTGCTGACGTACGATTCTCAACTTCCTTGGTGGGGGTTCTTCGTATCCGTTATACTGGCCCTAGTATTTGTGGTTCCTACATGCATGGTGATGGCCGTTTCTACTATCCAGTTGTCTTTGAACGTGATATCGCCATTCATAGCCGGTTTCATATTCCCAGGTCGTCCGATTGCAGTGATGATTTTCAAAGTCTTCAGTACAGTTACACTGGGGCAGGCTCAGACTTATGTATGTGAAAGGATTTCCCCAGTTGTCCTCGTCCATTGCTTTCCTTCAAGAAAAATTATTGATCTTCCGATGTATTACTGAGGTTGCTGACGCAAAATAGAGCACCGATCTGAAGACAGCTCATTACATGAAAATTCCCCTAGGGTCACCTTTTGGTGTCAAGTAATAGCGAGTATATGGGCCGTATTTGTACAGATTGCGGTTATGAACTGGACGTTAGGAGCCATACCGGATGTTTGCTCCAAGTGAGTTATTACCATATGGAACCATTCACACCCAACAAGCTAACATGTGCTTAGTACTCAACCTAGTCATTTCACCTGCCCCAATGGACGAGCCTTCTTCTCATCGTCAATAGTGTGGGGTGTTCTAGGACCAGAACGTATGTTTGGTCCTGGATCGATGTATGTAAACTTCAACTGGTTCTGGCTTATCGGCGCTGGGCTCCCGGTAATCCTATGGCTCCTGGGTCGCAAGACTAAAATCGGTTTCGTCCGCCATCTCAACGCCCCCATCATGTTTGGTGCGATGGGATGGTTGCCGCCAGCCACACCGATTAGCTTTTCCTCATGGGCAATATTCGGGTTGATCTTCAACTATGCCATACGGAAGAGATTTGGAGGCTGGTGGAGAACTTACAACTATGTCACGGCTGCGGCCCTTGACGCAGGGCTTATCTTGTCAACTATTATTATCTTCTTCGCCATAACTCTTCCAGGGGTTACCATCCCCCAGTGGTGGGGCAACGTGGATGTGTTTAATACTGTAGTAAGTGCATAGCATACCAACAAGATCGTGCAATGTTTGGTTTGGTTCATATAGTTGCTAACTATGACAACTAGGATGCTTCCTACACAGGGTGGCTTAAGTCAGTACCAGATGGTGGGAAATTTGGACCGGAAACATGGTAAAGTCAAAGTATAGCAGGCCGTAGGATACTATTGAGAGACGGCTTTGTGAGACAAAACGGCATTCAGGCGAATAAAAGGAGCAGAATTAACTAATTCATGAGAGTCCGCATGTGTGGTATTGAATCATATCACCACACTAGCGATTCGTAACAAACTACCTAACGTACGTAATAACCTAGACCATGGCAGACTTACCAAACTGTCTCTAGTCCATTAACTCCTACCGGGCGTTCAGCAAGGGTAGTAATGCGGAATCCGTGACGCAAGCCTTCTTCCTCGTTATGTACGTCGTAGTCAGAGATGGCAGTGTGAGCTGTAACTCTATTATCCCAGAGCGACACTGTCTGGTCATCCCACTTCACGCGAACCTGGATATCCGCACTCTGGGAGATATGCTACAAGGATTCATATAGTTAGATAATTGCTAACTAGTTTGAAATAGACATAACCATTGGGAGGAACTAACCTTGAAGAGCAACTGGAGAATAGCATCCGACTCCTCTGCCTTCAATCCTATGATCTTCTTTGTAAAACCTGGGTTCACGAAGAGTGCTTTCTGGCCAGTCACCTGGAATGAGATATTAGATACGATCATCTATAATGTAAGATCGAGAGTTATTTGCTTACCGGGTGTACCCTTACAATAGGGTGGTCCGACTTAACAGGTTCGCGACGGACAAACTTGCCGTCGCGACGAGCGCCCTCGGCCTGAGGGAAACCGCTGTGCTCAGCTCTTAGACCTTCGAGTAATGTCTTGATCGGTTCTGAAAGCCTCTCGTAAGCCGCGACTTGAGAAGTCCACGCGGTGTCACCGCCCGTGGCAGGTACTGCGAGCAATGTGAGGAGTGTAATTCCAGGGGGTTGGTGTTCATATGAAACATCCGAGTGGTATCCAGTAGTAGTCAAGCGCTCGAGGCGGCGCTGGGCTCTGTATAAGTTGTCCGGCCCTAGATAGATATTGTGAAACTCGATGGCACCGTCGACGTGAGCTCCGACGGGCTATTTAGTGTTAACCAATACTTATGAGAACGCCTAGGGGTTCAGTACATACGTGAACGTGGAGACGACCAAAGTATTGGCCGAACTCCTTCTGCTTCTGGACACCAATGTCCTTGAAGTTCTGGCCGCGAAATACCACAACACCCCTTTCGGCAATCAACAAGGCCAACTCATTCTTCTGCTCGTCTGTCAACTCGGAGAGCTGCAGACCAGTGATTTCCGTGCCGACACGGGGAGTCAGCTTGGTAACAACTACATTCGGGTCTTTCAGCCCAAGTAGATGAGGTTTGGCTTTGTCCGCTAGGAGACCCCGGTCGACGAACTCGAAGGGTTCCGTTGGCGGGAACGTTGTAGACTCATCGTACACAGGCAAGTAGCTAGTGTACTTGTACTTTTCAAAATTTTAGCTCATATTTATAATTACGTCTTAATGCGATTCCTTACTGAGGCGTGTTGCGCTGTGTCATAAGCCTTGTTAAGCTTCTGCTCCGCCTTCTCCTTTAGCTCGGAAGCGCTTGGCAATACGTCTGCGACTGAGGGTGCCATTGTGAATGCAAGTTGGTGCAATTGACTTTGCGCAATGCTCTCACCAGAAGGTAAACGCGTCGACTATATACCCTGCTTTGACATTGGCTTCGACCGCGTTATCTGATATCACGTCTGACCCCCGCATATTCCTCATCGATTCCCCATATGATGCGATTCCAACGAGGGATGCATCTCCAACTAAGTGAGCACGTCAAACCCAGCCAAGACAATTCTACTACCCTACATCTAGCTACTTTGAAATAGCTTGAACGTGGTTTGCTCAGTTGGCCGTCTGCCATTCCTTCATTTCGTCACATCCCGTGGGGATGTTACCATCGATAGCTACTATAGCCCACGACGGGGAAGTATACAGGAATCGGATAGTGGGTTGCAGTAGTATAGGCTAGGGCAATCGTGCAAGCGCAACCAAAATGACGATTATTGATGCTGGCGACGAAATCGGCGATAGATAAGATGGCAGCTAGATCTACATAACTTTGGCTCGGGAGTGAGAGTCCACGAAGGCTCGTCACTTTGGTTTAACTATCTATCGTAAAGCGACAGTATGGCGACCAAACATGATGCTGTCACTATTAGTGCTGCTGAAAACGCAGTTAGCTCCTCCAGAGATGGGTTCAGTGAATCGGATCAGGAGAAGTCGCCTTCAAAGGAGATTATCGAGACCACAGTTGCAGAGCATACTCCCTCCAGGCATCCACTCCTTAGTCTTTTCAGGAGCAAGATTAAAAAGCATAGGTCCGACGACATAGCTACTCAACCGTCCGTATTCGACGACCCAGTAAAAGCCGAGCAATTCAAACCGAGTCCCAAGTACGAGAACCTTCATCGGTTCGACCCGTCTTTTACGTGGACGTGGGGCGAAGAAGAGGTATGTATAATGGTCTCTCCCTAGCAAAAGTATTTCCTGCTTATAATAATCAGAGACTCGTTAAGAAGATCGACTGGAAGGTGACCGCCTGGGCTTGTATTGCCTTCTTCGCCCTGGACCTAGACAGGAGTAATCTCGGCCAGGCTAACACTGACAATTTCTTGGACGATATGGGCTTCACAACGAATGGTAAGTTCTATATGAATGGATCAGGGCTTATCTCATTAGCTAACTCTTGTGATCTCTTTTAGACTACAACTATGGGAGTACAGTACGTCTGGTATCTTTCCTACTAGCCGAACTACCTTCCCAACTAGTTAGTAAGAAAATTGGTAAGTTGTTTATTAGGTTCTCTGTCTATATTGTAAAGCTCGGTTATTAATATTTTACAGGCCCCGACCGTTGGGTATGGATTATCCCCCTATATATCGCACCTTGGGCCCTCCTGCTCACATTTACTAGATTCCGATACAAATGGTCCTATGGAGCATTGTAGCTGGTTCTCAATTTTGGCTTCGGGGTCGATCATCGTTTCTGGCTTGTCGTGCCCTTTTAGGTCTCCTGCAGGGCGGTTTCATTCCTGATCTGATTCTCTATATGGTAAGTTTCCCATCAGAGTGTTCTCTGAAGATACTGACACTGCCTGTAGTCATACTTCTTCAAAGGAACCGAGCTTCCCTTTCGTCTGGCCCTATTCTGGATGGCAAATCAGTTAACTGATGTAATCGCACCCTTGCTTGCATATGGCCTTCTGCGCCTGAGAGGCTATCATGGCTACGAGGGTTGGCGTTGGTTGTGAGACATTGTACAATCGGCAGTAGAAATGCAGTACTAACACATTTGCTAGATTCCTCATCGAGGGTATCCTGACTCTTGCCATTGGTATATGGTCTTGGTTCATGATGGCGCCATCTCCAACTCAAACAAAGGCTTGGTACCGACCAAATGGTTGGTTTACCGAACGAGAGGAGAAAATCCTCGTCAATCGAATCCTGCGAGATGACCCGTCGAAAGGAGATATGCACAACCGCCAAGGAATCACTCTGAAAATGTTATGGAAATCCTTGGCTGACTATCATCTTTGGCCCATATATATCATCGGATTGACGTTCGGCATTCCATCCGGCCCTCCCGGTCAATACTTAACATTGACTCTTCGAGCCCTCGGGTTCGATACTTTCAACACGAACCTCCTAACTATACCGGCGACAGTGATATCAACCGCCAGCGTAAGGGCCCCACGGAACTGACAATTACTACTCTGATCGTTCAAGCTAATATTCTCTAGATGTTGGCATTGACCTACTTATCCGAAGTAATCAACCAGCGATCTCTGCTTGGTCTTCTTGTGGAATTTTGGACCCTTCCATGCGTGATTGCGCTGGCTTTGCTGCCAGAGCACACCTCGCGTTGGGGCTCGTACGCGCTTGTGACCGTTTTGTTAGCCCATCCGTCACGTAAGATCACCTAACTATAGATTACTGGGTTCGTTTGCTAAAGTTTTAAAGCGCATGCGATGCAAGTTGGTTGGAGTAGTCGGAATTCCAATACGGTCCGTACCAGAACTGTCTCTGCTGCAGCATACAAGTAAGGCAATCGTAACTTGTTACAGAGAATCAAGAAGCTGACCTCGTAAAGCATTTGCGTTCAGCTTCAAGCCATTATGAGTGCGAATATTTACCGCGATGATGATAAACCACTATGTAGGTGTATCCTGTTCCGATTTCTGGTCAACCACTTACACTTTCTAGACCGTCGCGGAAACAGAGTACTCATCGGGATTAATTGTTTGAATATTGTTATATACATAGCCGTCAAGTTATACTACGTATATCAGAATAAGCGCCGGGATAGGATATGGGATGCCATGAGTCCAGATGTGAGTTGCAAATAAGACCTATCAACAAAGTTGTATCTGAAGTCGTTCTAATGACATCCAGGAGCAAAACGAATACCGAGAAAACACGAAAGACGAAGGAAGCAAGAGACTTGACTTCAGGTTTGCAAGTTAAGACGCTCCGTACAATTATAACGAATCGGCCAGCCATGGAAATTCTTTCGCTTATCCCCCTGGGAGCAACCCCTTGAAGCCAGAGGTTGATAGTTGAATGCGCGAAGTCAACAGTAGTTTCCATCATAGCAGCTCTCTAGGGTGCACTTAATCGCCATTCCTCTTTTCCGACTTGCTGAGAAGAAAAATATTTCGTGTGTATAGAGTATTCGAATAAACTATGACTAACTGATAATGCAACAATCAAAGGCAAATTACCTCGCGACTATTATATAATAAACTTCTATTTAAATTCATTTTCTACATTTTCTTCCCTTAAAATAATGAACTGGAAGAGAAAGAATGATAAACAAAGGGAGCCTCCTGGGTACCATTCACATTGTCTCAAACAATGAGTCGTATGGAAGATCGTATAAAAAGGTATAAGAACTTACGTTGCAACAACCTTACCTGAGGCATGTCCATTTCCCTTAGATCGGCCTCTGTATTTGTGTGTCCTCTGTAGGGAATCCAGTCCCTTCTATGCAATTGCGATTATTTTTGTATCTGTGCCATCCAAGCACTTGGCGTATCGCTCGAAGAAATCTCATTGTAATTGATGTACCCGTTATACGTTTCTGGTTCCTCGGGAAGTATAGGAACGAAATTTTCGAAATCGGAGTGACAATCCCAACTTGGTGTAGGTGCCATATCGTACGCGGTCGCATCCGCCCATGGCTGTGGAGTTGCTATTTGTCCATCGACGAGCGTATCTCCTCCGGGCGATAGAACGGGTGTCATTTCCCCAGCCCCCATATATTGATTCACAGCCTTGTAAATCTGACCGTCAATTCTCATATTCTGGTCCCCAAAATTGATATTTATATCCTCGAAGTTGATCTTGTTGTCGAGCGCCGGTAGTTTGCAGTCTAGTTCTCGCAGTATATCGTTCACATCCAATACTTCACCCTTGCGGACGTACGTGTTAATCAGCATGTCCTGAGCTTTGTCAAGATCTGCTGCCTCCATGCCTGGAATATCGCGAAGATATGCTCTAGCCGCGAAGGCTTTGGCTCGTGTGTATTGGTCGGGCTCCTCCCCAGAGAAGCGAGCCCATTTCTCATCTAGTATCCTCTTGTGAACGCAGTACTCACACGGACCGTCTCCCGGAGTGTATTCCCGAGCAGTGTCGGTACCATGCTCTCGTATTGCGCAGTTGCGCAAGATAGGGTCGAAGTGTTTGCAATGTATAACTTCATTGTCGGTATCGAAATGCCCACATGACATATACTTGATTGCCCACTTATGGCACATCTTGAAAAATGATAGAGAGTGTTAGCTGGTAGGTTCCTATGAAGAACCGGCGAAGGTACTAGTGATAACCGTCCACCTCGAAACAGGGGCTACAGATATATTAGCGCAAGGAATGAGGAAGCTAAATCTAAAAATTACACCGATATGGTACATGAAATTTAGAACTATACCTACAAGCTGGCAATCTACTATTAACTCTGTTCCTGTTCCTGTTCAGCATTCGTGTTCCGATACAATCTGGGTACCTAGACAGAATAATATAGAAATTATGGCCGTGACCCTAGCGTCTCAAAATATCAGAAGCACAAAGACACAAAGAGAATATTTCAATTCAATGTCATACGTATTGAATTGTTGAATGGATTCATTGGAAACCCATGGAGGCATATATACCTTAGTTTCGCAAAGGATAATAGATTTGTTCTTAGTAACCCACCCAGGTATATAGTGAGATGGCCTAACAATGTGAAAACAGTACAAAAACAATACACTTGTTTATCATGGCGCTATTGGCATACCTAGAACTAGATGGAACCTCCACTAACCTATCTACGTTGTACTTGCATAGGTACCTAATCGTCTTGAGTTTGAATCTATGAAGTCTGGGTACTTTAAGTTTAACCCATTGGTGATAGTAATAATAACCTGTTACTCTTTCCGTGAAATATATGGAAATAAATGAAGCGAAAGTTCGAGAAATGAAGGATATAGGAATGGGAAATAAGCATACGACCTATTATAAATAGACCTAGCTGTCGTCCTTCCCAGACAGCCTGCTTGAGAGGTTAAGTATCCGTTTGCTTAATATCGATGGGTCGTCACGAAATGGTTCAATGCGAAACTACTAGCGTAGGGTTATGCATCATCAGTGAAGATCGTGAGACGTATTGGAATTGCTGATTTATTCTCCCCTTACCTAGTATTACATACCTTTGGTTTTTGCCTTATTCTCCGAGTCATTCCAAATGCATCCTCATAGTTGTTCCCCAGGGGCATGTTCCTCGCCCTACCGGCCGCCTGACCCACCCCGCCTCTCGGCTTCTAATAACGCATCGAATTCCTTCTGAGCCTTTTCTTTCTCATACATCTTATTCTCTTTTTCCTCATCCTGTTTTGTATATGCGAAACCCTCCGTCCTTGATTGGCTATCCCTGGTGTTTGGCGTCTTGTCTTGTCGCAGCTGACCCCAGCCTCTTTCCTGGCCAGATGAATCCCCCCGAGCCCATTGAGCGTTTCCGGATTGTGATTGCTGTCTGATACGTTCCCAAGTGGAGCCACCTTGGGCAGCACGACTTTGCTGCGCTTCTGCTTTTCTCACTGCGGCTGGGACTGGAGAAGCATCATCGTCATCGAAAAGGTCCAAGTCATCGTCTGAATGCCGTGAGCCTGAATCTGAATATCCCGAGTCTTGGGATTTACTTGGTGGTACTTGGGGCTGGGCTCCTCTGCCCCAATACGACTGGGGGGAAGATGATGGACTCCTCGGTTCTGGGGTTGATTCGTTGAAACTACTTCCTGACTGACTTGCAAACGCATCACGCCCAAACTCTTGGGATCCTTCATTCCCTGACTCGGATGGATATTTATCACGTGGAAATTGGGGAACGGGAGCTCCCCTGGAAGACTGAGGAGAATTGGGATCCGGATATGCTGGAATCCTCCGCTGCGGATCCTGGTTCTCGCGTTGCATTTGAGACAGCTTGTTATAGTTCTTTTTGATATCTGCTACCCAAGTCTTCAAGCGCGGGTCCCTAGCTAAGCGCGCGTCGTAAGACGATTCTGCTACGGAAGTGAAGAAGATAAGAGATCCGGCTAATGTCAGAGGGAAATAGCAGAGAAACCGAGATGCATGCCAGGTGAAGATAGCCCTAGGTCCTGTAATTAGAGGAAGGCGTTTGGTTGGGAAGACGAGCGGATTGAATTTCCCTTGCTTTGGTTGGTAAAGAGGGAACTTGAAAGTCTTCCTCGTCCTCCAACATATAACGGAAGTGATTGCTAAGGTAACAGGATTGATCCAAGGGAGAAATCGGGCTGAATTGGCAGCAGCTTCGCTAGTAGCGGCAATCTCGTCAGCAGTTAAGCGGCGACGAGAAAGCTTAGACGCTTGGACTGTCTTGTTGGTAATGTAGACGACACGGAAAACATCCCTCATTAGAAAAAGGGGCGCCCAGAACTGCAAGCCGGGTAACCTATCGAAATGTATAGTTGCACCATCTTCGAAGTATTTCCTTTCAATTTGTGTTTGGTTCCATCGACTTAAGACTGGCCAAGGAGGGTTAGTAGTAAGTTCTGATGACGAGCCGTCATCGAAGGGGGGGTCAGTGCCGTTGTTAGACGACATTGTTTCATTTGAGATATTGAAAATACATCAGGTGTATATGC
The DNA here is from genome assembly GCA_902805475.1 of Entonaema liquescens. Classification (NCBI taxonomy): domain Eukaryota; kingdom Fungi; phylum Ascomycota; class Sordariomycetes; order Xylariales; family Xylariaceae; genus Entonaema; species Entonaema liquescens. Next base: position 1,606,246 of record CADCSX010000008.1, read on the forward strand.
CTTATGTAAGGTTGAAAGGTAATAGATGCAAGATGCAAGATGCAAGATGCAAGATGCAAGATTATGTATGAGATACTTAATATATGAGATAGCAAAATTGGAAATTGGGAATCGTGAGATCGAACGCAACGACAAACTGTATTTGGTGGGGAAACAGTTGTGAGCTAAGCTGCGTTATGCAGGTCAGGAGCTTGGGCCATATTTTAAGTGAGTACTTGGCATAGAATCAAACGTCATTGGCCCAGGAACATTTAGATCAAAAGTACCTATGTACCTATTGACCTGTTCAAGCCACAGAAATTAAGTTGGGGGGAGGGGTTTGTGTGGCTGGTCGTGTTTTATTGACTCGTCACAGTGCAAGGGTTTAAAATTCCCATTGAACTTCTATCGCGACGCGGTTTAGCGACGCGTCTTATCCATCCAATTCAATTCAGTATCCAAGTTGCTTTGCTATTGAACTTCTTGCACCCCTCCAATTCGCTATACGAGGAACCGATTTTAACGAAATTTGGAGCTAGGACCTTATTTCTTACTGCCAACGGTCAATTCTTTTTTTTTTTTTTCTTGTCATTCACCCAGTCTACATTATCTACGTTGGACCAAGATCTGTTAAGGACGAATTATGATCATATAAATTCACCAAACCACTACCACTACCATGCCCCTCCAGAAATCCTTCTCGGAGCAAAACGGCTCTTCTAAAGTATGTTGACATTTTTACAATGTCTTAGCATTGACTTGCCGGTATAATCCATTTAACAAAATCCTAATTGAACTTCACAGAGTCGCCAACAATGGAGCAAAACCAGAAGCCACTCAACCGTAAGCCATTCAACAGCAACCCAAGTCACGCGAAATCCAATTTCTAAGCCACTTCAGCCCATCTCTGAAGTCACCAAGAATAAGCTGAATGCCTTCAAGCGTTCGAGTCCAATGAAAACCAATGGCCACGAAACCGATGTATCTACCGTCCGCCTCGAAGCGGCCTCAAACGCTGGTACTGACTCACGAATTCAAGCCGAAGAGGCGGCCAGTTTCCCCGCACCTAAAGAAAGCGCAACTACGCCTGTGAACAGGCTGGTATGGCAGGATCTTATTGGGACGGTTGAAGCCGAGGTAGAAGAGGAAAGTTCTCCCAATGAAAAAATTGGCTGGGACAAAAAGAAGATATACAACACCGGTTAAAGCTGTCGCCAGTAATGCCGGGTAAGAGGGGGAAGAAGCGAGCACGGAGTTCGTCACCCGTATCGTCGCCCGCGTCCCACTCGAAATCCCGTATTCCAGCTGTAAACGTCGAAAAATTGTCGCGAGCGCTTAAGTCTCCTCACGCCGATCCTGCACTGGAACTATGGGATCGATTTTCTTTCGATGGATCTACGACCGTTGCACCGCTCGGAGCTATGAATTCAACCCTCGCCCAAATCATGGTCTCGTCCTCGCCCAGACCATCCAGGGTAGCAGGTGAGGGTGGACTACGAAGGGCTATTAGCTGTGGTGAGAACTGGCCCAAACGTCGAAGGGTTGAACGTATGGAAGTTGCCAGATCGGCAGAGATGAACGTCGAAGAGAGTCCCAGTCGCAGTTCGAAGTCGTCTATGGTTAATGCCCTGTTGCAAAGTGTGACGGGGGAACTCAACAGATCAAAAGCGATACAGGCTCGAAGAGACGCGCTGGAGTCTCCTTCGCGCAAGAAGAAGCCCTCTCAGCTAGTCACACAAATCCCTAGTTCACCTACTGGACAAACATCTTCGAAGCCTTCGGCTCCGACATTTGCTACAAAAACTATATCAACAGCGGACAAGTCAGAGCCGGAAGGAACACTAGTGGGCGATTCATCGGACTACGGAGACGACGATTTTGACGACGACACACTCATGGAGCTAGGTGCAAGTATGGTTCACTCCTTCGGGGAACCCATAAAAGAGTTAGCCTCACCACTGGCAGATACTGGGCAAGACCGAAATCAGCAGCCCGATAAAAAACCCGAATCATTTGATGACGAGTTTAACGACGTTGACGACGATATATTTGCTGCCGCTGAGGACCTTATAACGCAAATCGACGAGACGCATATGCCACCTCAGCCTCATGCTGCAGCGCCTCAGAAAAGCCCAATCTCTATACCTGATGATCTTGCTGAGGATATCTATGGCGATGATTTTGGGGGTGATTTTGATTTCGACGCTGCCGAAATGGCCGCTACGCAGTCTGCTTCTTTCGGGCAGATGGATGGATCGTTACCTGTACGTGGGCGGCAGTAAAGATGAATCAAATTTGGTTGCTAAGAATATTTGTAGGTAGCCAATAAGCCCAAGACAATTCAGAGATACCTAGTAACAAAGGTTCTTGAAGGCCAATATGTCGATGACCACGGACGTGAGTCGATAGAAAAGGTAAGTATTCATGCAAGTAGTACTCTAGCCAGTTCACTAACACCTTCAGATTCTCCTCGTTCAAGTCGATCGAAGCAATGTCATGAAAACTGTCCATCTCCGAGACGATTGGGTAGATACTCCAGTCAGCCCAAAGTCCTACGTCCATGTACTTGGCCGGTTTGAATCTACGGGGCAATGCATTATAGATAACTTACACAACATCCTCATTCTACACCCAGATCAACTTATCTCAGCCACAGTCGTAGCAGACAGTTTTACCTGTATGCGCCGAGCTGTTCTGCAGGATCGTGTGAAGGCCACTAGTGAGAAGACTCCGCCTTTGGTATACGGGACTCTACTACATGAGATCTTTCAAGAGGCACTCATGTCTAACAAATGGACCGAGCAATTTCTAGATAGTGTTATTTGCGATATAACTGAAAAACACGTGGAAGACTTGTATACGATTAAGGTCTCTATCAGCGATGCCCGCGAACATCTTAGATCAAAGATGCCAGAGCTGAGAGGTTGGGCATCGGCGTTCGTTACTCGTTTCCCAAAGGTATGTTCTCCAATCACCAAGAATCCAGCGCGAGTTTCACTAATCCGTTAGCCCACTGCCGTTGTGCAAGGTCGAAAGGGCGACAAGGCAAATATGTGCGTCACGAAGCTCCTCGACGTTGAAGAGCATGTGTGGTCTCCAATGTATGGGCTAAAAGGTAACATTGATGCCACGGTCCAGGTAACTATGAAAGACGGTAGTCAACGACGTATCCTGACCGTGCCTTTCGAAGTGAAGACGGGTCATAATGCTACGAGTAACCACCAAGCACAGACGTCTTTATACAATCTTCTGTTATCAGATCGTTATGATGTTGAGATCGCTTATGGCATTCTATACTATATGGAAACGTCCCAGACTATCCGAATCCCAACAGTCCGCAACGAGCTTCGTCATATGATAATGCAACGAAATCAGCTTGCATGCTATATTCGAGAACGCAGCGTCCAGCTTCCGCCCATGAAACGAAGTACTAACACATGTGACAAGTGTTACGCAAAGGTATCTTGTTTCATATACCATAAACTTGCAGACGGTGGCGATCACGAGACAAGTGGCATGAAGGCCAAGTTTGATGAAGTCGTACGGCACCTGACTCCGGCTCACCAAGACTTTTTCTTAAAATGGGAAGATCTATTGACAAAAGAAGAGAAGGAGAGCCAAAAGTTACGCCGGGAACTGTGGACCATGGTAAGCACTGAGAGAGAGAAACTCGGACGATGTTTCGCCAATGTTATCATCGAGGAGGGTTCTGCTGTTGAGGATACCAACAACCCAAAAATCAACAGATTTCGATATACATTTATCAAGGAGAACCCTGCCCCGGATTTTCGTTCCTTGATTCTCAGCTTGTAGTGGGGGAGCCGATCGTTGTATCTGACGAGCAGGGCCATTTCGCTTTGGCGATCGGATATGTTACATCGGTAAGGAAGCAAAAGATATGTGTCGCGGTCGACCGTCGACTCCACAATGCCCGTGTGCGTCGGTCAGGATTTGATGAGTTGAATAACCAAGTTTTTGCTAGCATCATGGAGGTGGCACCTGAAGGGGCGACGCCCGCTCAGTCTCAGGGCAAGGTGAAAGAAGCACCTGTTAAATACCGCCTTGATAAGGACGAGTTTAGCAGCGGCATGGCGACTGTCCGAAACAATCTAGTTCAAGTAATGGCGGATGGGGTATTTGGATCAAGAGAAATCCGACGTCTCGTAGTTGACCTCGCTCCACCGACGTTCAAGTCATCCACAACGCAATACACGGTAGCCGACCAAGCAAGCCTGAACATCGACCAAAAGAAAGCTATCGAGAAGGTCATGAGCGCCAACGACTATGCACTTGTATTGGGCATGCCTGGCACCGGCAAAACTACTACGATTGCTCATATCATCCGCGCATTAGTTAGCCAAGGAAAAAGCGTCCTCCTTACCTCGTACACGCATTCTGCGGTAGACAATATCTTACTCAAGCTGAAGAACGACAAAATGCCCGTTCTACGACTCGGTGCACCAGCAAAAGTCCACCCCGACGTGCAGGATTTTGCCATCCTCGCCGGACAACCAATGACTAGTTTCGAAGAGATCCGAAGCGCTTGGCACGAGACACCAATCGTGGCAACAACCTGCTTGGGTGTCAATCACCCGGTTTTCAATGAACGAACGTTCGACTATTGTATTGTTGATGAAGCATCTCAGATTACATTGCCTATATGCTTGGGACCAATCCGCATGGCACGCACATTTGTTCTGGTAGGGGACCATAATCAATTACCTCCTCTCGTACAGAATGAAGAGGCTCGCATCGGCGGCTTGGATGTCAGTCTCTTCAAATTACTTTCCGACACACACCCGGACTCGGTGGTAAATCTTGAACACCAATATCGCATGTGCGAAGATATTATGACACTCAGTAACACCCTTATCTACGAAGGTCGACTTAAATGCGGCACAGAAGAACTCCGCCATCAAAAACTTGACGTACCTCAGATAGAAAACTTGCGGCACAAGCACTATAATGCAGACACTATCATGCGCCAGAATACGCCGCGGTCCTTCTGCACCTCCTGGACTCATGACAGTTGCTGGCTACGCAACCTGGTAGATCCTGAGGCCAGAGTCCGCTTCATCAATACAGACCTCTTACCTTCGTCGCGCGAAGAGGCGAAGGGAAATCGCATCGTCAATCCCACGGAAGCCCGTGTTGTGGTGCAGTTAGTCGACGCGCTGCTAGCGACTGGCGTACCGGCAGCCGAGATTGGCGTCATGACGCACTATCGATCTCAGCTTTCGTTACTAAAGCACGGCTTGCGGGCTCACGGTAGCAGTATCGAGCTACACACAGCAGACCGATTCCAGGGGCGAGACAAAGAAGTAGTAATACTAAGCCTAGTGCGCAGCAACGAAGGTTGTAATATCGGCGACCTACTGAAGGATTGGCGGCGTATCAACGTTGCGTTCACACGTGCAAAGACCAAACTTCTCGTCGTGGGCAGCCGAGACACGCTCAAAGGCGCGGGGGACCAGGAGATGCTGAGCCGTTTCATCAGCCTTATGGAGGGCCGCAGCTGGGTGTACGACCTGCCTGCTGATGCGCTCGAGAGCCACTTCTTCGACGAGTCCGGCGTAGGGACACAGATCACCGCGACCGGAGGTAACGTTGTAGATCTTACGAGTCCGAAGAAACCTCATTCTTCTCCGACGAGGAAAGTACCGAAGAAAGGCTTTGCCGGGGGTCGTGCCGACGGAAAAGAGAACCAATACCAGCGCCCCGAGAACGGGGCTAGGAGAGGCAAGATCACGGAGAGGGCGCTCCTACGGGGAAACCTTATCACGCGGGATATTTTCAATGACATTACGGACGGACGGTTTTGATATTTCTGTTGCTGTTGCTACTCTTTCCCTTGGGATACAGGCTAAGAAAGAGTGTTAAATGCATAAACAGGATTTTGCATGTTGCACACCAGGAGTATTGGTAATGGATAATATGCTTTCAGCGTCAGGGCGTTTGGCGTAGAGGTTCCTTGGACGAGCAGATGGATTTTATGATTATTTTTGCTGGCGAAGATAGCAGTAGGATTACGTCGGGGCAATGAAGTAGAAGACTTAAGGCTGTATTACTTATGTATCGTGTCGCGCCGTGTTTGACGTGAAATCTTGTCTATGTTTTAGGTGCTCATTTATATATAGCGTGATATCTTGGAAGGGCGAATAGCGAGGCAGTTAGAGATCTAGGCGTTGCGCTGTATAGGATACACATTAGGCGAATATATGTATAAGAAGTGTGTACAAAGTGTAACAATAACTACAAGAATTTCTACCCTATGAATTTCAAGTTACTACTGATAGGATTTCCTGAGGATTAAATTCATTCCCCAACTTTCGTCATATTTAAATAACTCACTCCCAAAACAAATAGCGTATCAATATCCCCTCCCCAAAGAAAACATAGCCCGGATATCGCGCATTATCTGTGTGCCGAATTATTCGAATCTTCCGAGATTCTAGCCGTGTAATCCGGCACCATGAGCTCAGACGGCCGCCGAAGGGAAGACGGAGAAACATTCTCCTCGCCGGGATACCCCCCGGCGGAACCCGACGCGAAGCCGTTCCAGCCACCGCCCATTGGTATACCCGCGCTCCCCCGCTGTCCCTCAGCCATCTCCGCGTCGTCGCCGCGAGGAGAACCCAAACCCATCTGAGTCCGCGGGCCGTTCCATATCAAGTCGAGGTAGAGGGAGGGCTTATCCTCGGCGCGGCGCAGGACGTAGCGGCGGAAGAACCACGGCAGGTATTTGGTGACCTGGTGGTGGACGAAGTCGCGCTTACGAACCGCGAAAACCAGGTCGAGGTCTTCTAGCGAGCGACGCTTTGTCTCTTCGACGAAAAGGAAGACGAGTACGAAGGCGAGCAGGTTGAGGCCCGCGAACAGGCCCAGAGAGCCGCCGTCTTTCAGCCTAGCATAGATGCTGTGTTTAATGGTAAGTGAAACTACTTGGTGATCTTAGAAAGCCTAGTTCTTAGGCTTGGAGAGAACGCACCGAGGGAAGAACATCTGAATTAATCCGGCAAAAAAGAGATTGATCATGATTGCGAACGCGCATCCCTAGGTCGAAATTTAGTAACTATCAAAGCTAATGATAGTCCAATCGTACTACGTACAGCTTCACGATGGGATAATGGGAAGCTATTACAGAGTTAGCGCATATCTACTCTCTCATTAGGCACGGTATACCAACCTCTCGGAAGCAAGCGTGAAGGGAATCGGACCTAAATAAGCATTGGATTTTAACAGAAGCAGTTGAATGTTGGGATAACATACCCATTCCAGGAGAATATACTGCCGCAAACACTATCGAACGTTATTACTTAGGTACCGACACATCAGTTTGGAGTGTTCTTTGCTTACAGAATACGAAGAGAGCAATCAGTGCAACCCTGGTATTCTGATCGTAAGTAGAGGTAGACAGAGCAGCAGCCATCATAAGCAGGCACATAACAGGCAATGTTATCACAAGCCACTTGCGTCTACCTAGCGTGTCTATAGTCCTGATCGCCGGGAGACCGAAGACGAAGTTGACTGCCCCTGGGAAATGAGTTAGATTATAAATCAATACGGTCATTAATAAATTGTTGTGAAGCGTACCGATCCCGAGACTGTAGAACATAGGCCTCTGAGGGTCGTTACCATCCCCCAATACTCCGGTAAATAGAGTACCTAGTATGATTGATTAACTACCCAATATAGGAGCTATCTTGTGGTATATGCGTATATTAGTTACCTGAGTAGAACGCTAAGATATTAACTATTTCCATACATTAGTGATATAAAGCTTTATAAGTACTAGATAGTAATATCAAAAGATCTGGAACAAAGGCTGTATATTGGATTGGTTTGCTTACTCCCACACAATTGTTGAGCCAGGGCGACTATAGAGCTACTAATTAGGGCATTTCTTAATCTCCTATGGGAGAAAAGCTCTTTATATTGAGACGCGTAGCTCTTAAGGTGGGCGACGAACCCCCGAGGAATGTCGTCGCCTACCTGATTATCTAAATTAGGATCATCCGAGTATTCTTCGAGCTGGACAGACTTGTAGACAAGATAGGTATCCCGGAGAGCTTGTAACTATTAAAGAGTTATGTTAGCGACCTATCTCATACCTAAAATGGCCAGTGACACTTACCTTTGTTTTTCGGAGTTTTAGTAGGACATCATACGCCTTTTGTGGATCATAGCTGGAGGTTCTCTGTCGCATATAATATCGGGGGCTTTCCGGACAGAACCAAAGGCCAATCATGAGGAAGATACTTGGAACGAATGGTGCGCCCAGTATCAAACTGAGTGATGTCCCTGGATCTTTTGCGGTGCTGAAAATAAGGTTGAACGCGAAGCCAATCATTATTCCGAAAGCAACCCTATATTATGATTAGTTTATATGACCCCATGGTGTTGAAGTCAATCCTCATTTTACCATAGTTGCCACGCAAGGATGAAACTCCCTCGCCAGAAACCAACCGCAGTCTCCGCGGCAAGGATCGGTGTACTGCAGGCTTTAACTCCCATGCCTAGGTATTCAAAGAGAGACATTAGCTTGGTATTGTCGAGCATGTCTTCGATACGAGTCGAAACCCAAACGCACACATCGGCGATTCACCTACCAATCCCATTTATGATACGGACAGCCAGTAATTCCTGCCAGGTTGAACACCATGTAGAGCCGAGAGAGCTGGCGAATATGAGGAAAGCGGCAACAGCCATAGCGCCCCGTCGGCCAACTCGATCGTTAAGGGGTAAGGACAGCCAGCAACCCAATAGAGCAGCAAAGAAGAATGGTGAGGCGTTAGTTGCCCCAAGTCTCAAGTCATCATTCCGGTGGCTATTATCTCCGTCAGCAGCGGCAGTAGTATTCATATTCATTGAGGACACGCCAGGAAGTCCAAACTCGGCCGCGTAGAGCGAAGCTCCGTTGATTGAGGATTGGACAAATCCTTGGAGGAAAGCAGCTAGCGATACGGTGAGGATTACGGTGAACATCCTTCGTTCTGAGAAGAGAGCGTCCTTCTCCGCGATTAACGCCGCCTTCTCTTCAGTGCTAAGCTGGACGGGTAGATGGAAACCAGCTCTGGGATCCTCAGACCGGGCGACTTCGTCATATGAACGAGCATTCTGGGCCACACGAGCCGCCCGGAGTAGATCGCTTCGATCGACTGCCGGCAAACAATTCCTCCAGAACGTATTGACATCGTTTTCGAGCTCCTCATTGGTCAAGTAAGCTAGGCCACGTTAATTAGGTACGTAATATACATTTCGAAGCACAACCGCCGTACCTAATGGGTTCTCAATGATTCCTTGCCTATTTTTGCGTCTTCGATCCACCTGCGCATGGTATTGATCTTGATCTTTCCCCGTGGGACTGATAGTCATATCTGGCTCCATACTATTATCGTGTCTTGATGGAGACACCGTGGAGGCTAAGACAGATAGTGAATAGCTAGGAGGAGAGGTACAGTTGTCTGCCATAAGACCAAATCCTAGTACTAACTGAGTAATAGAATTCACCACAGACTAAAACCTGTTGAGGAGAATGATGCAAGCCAGAGAATAGTCCGGGATATGCGTTTCTTTAGTGAAGCATTCTCGGTGAGAAAGTACACGGAGCCTCGTGCGTGTGTGTGACGGTCGCCGGTGAGCGCTATCATTTTCCACTTATGACATAACACATGCGTATGTAGGCACAGCTTGATTGGAGAGCTATCCGCGATTCGTTGCACTAGCTGCAGAGTGGCTGTTCGTCCTACATGAAGAAGCAAAATATCGCTGCTATTGTATATGCTAAGCCCTCGAAGGATCAGATCTGTGCCGTGATAATAGGGGTGTATATGTAGGCCTACCAAGTGCTATCCCGTGCATAGTCTCTAGTTTCCAAGTTCTACTACAACGGAGCAAACCTAGCCGGCTAACGACAGTTTCGGTGCCGCGTAAGACCCAGAATTGGCATTTCTGCACGTTGATCCTATAGCTGGATATGATATCAGCCAATCAAGACCATGGAAAGAAGCCTTATAGATAATTGGTACTACCTCGTAATACGGCTCCTACAGCCCATAACCGGTCTGAAAGCCCGGTTGGCATAGTACTATTTGTGGTGGCTGAAGTGAGCATAAGGAGGGAAAGGGGGGGCAAGCAATAACCTCTTAGCCAGGCTTAGCTCTCCCCCATAAGTAAACTCATCCCATGGGGAATAAGCGGGAAGCCATGAGTACAAACCTGGTCTATTCCAAATCGACTAAAGAGGCAATGTGGCAGATGATGCACTCCCAGCCCAGTTAACAGCTAGGCTTAGCTCTGTATATCGGTTAATGTAGCCACCTAGGCAGAGATTAATAAGGGGAGGGAGGCATGTAGAACCCCCGGATTCCGTACCACCTAACACCCTGATATTTCCCTAGACTTCATTTATAGTAGTCTAGCTTGTTCGCTTCTTCAATAGCCTACATAACCCTAACAGGTGTACTTAACCTTGTCGTAGCGACAAATTATCGCTAGGTCGTGAAATTGGATTCGAAGATTTGGGAGAGCACATCCACGCCAGTTGGTAGAATGCCATCGGCCGCCAAGTTAACCGGTTTCTTAGCAAGTTACTGACATGGAAGGGTTCTCCTTCGCTGCGGGGGTAATACAGGTCGCCGCATTTGCAGGTAGCCTGGTCAAGAGCCTCAGTCGCTTCGTCGTGAAGACGATAAATATTCATGATTCAATCCAGGAGGTGCATGATGAGATATTTGCTCTACAAGGGGCTTTAGGCGACATACAAAAGGTTCTCCAAAAAAGACCACGACAGTTGCCATTCGAACGCGATCATCATGCCAATATCCACCAAATTATACAGTCTTGCCGGAAGTCATTGGAAACCCTATGGCACGAGCTTCCTGAGCTTAAAGATAGATCAGGACCTATCGAACGGATACGGCGGACCCTCGAGCATTCGTTGAAGGAAGAGAGAGTGGCGGAGGTCATGCGTCATATCCGTTCATATAAAACTGTTCTTCAACTGAGTCTCACAACGATCTCATTAGGTGCTTTATGGGAGACAGCTAGCTCGCAAAACCAAATCCAGATGGAGATTCGTAAATTAACCGATGCCATTCGACGATCCCCTCACCTATTCGCTGGCCATAGAAGAGGCAGACTGTCAGTCTGTACCCACAGCTCTCACTCGGATATAGAGAAACGGGACGGGAGCACAGATGAAAGCGACGTGGAACTAGTTATCAGTAATTGGCGCAAGACCGCTGACGATGTAGCCACAGCAGTTACTCTCACTGAAATGGATAGGATGTCCATCGACACGCACCGTACCCAAAACTCGTCTATAAGTGTCGACACGTTGCCTTTATATCAAGAAGACGCATTTGACCCAGAACCAGGTTATAAGAACGGGCAAAGTAGCGAAATCCTTGATTTTCAGCTGAAGGCCAATCGGAATGTCGTTCGAAACTTATTACGAGGTGGCATCTTCGTGGTGGCAGCCACCTATCAACAGCGAGGCATTGACCTTATGAAACAACTCTTAGAAGCCCAGGACTCATATACGGGAGACGACGCCTCGAACGGAAGCCTCATGGATATGAGGGAAGAGTTAGCAGATATATTTTCGCAATGCGATAGCATTGAATCCCAAACTGAAGCTAAGACCGCATTGGAACAGTTGCTCTCCGAAGTAGTCAAGCCGGAGGAAAGCCAGGTCGACAACAACCGACGAGCGAGATTATACCATAAGCTCGGTGATATCTATTTCAAAAGAGGTAACCTCGGGAAAGCGAGAACGTTTTTAAACCGCGCCCTCGATGGTCGAATTCAAATACACCCCAGACCGCAAGAACTCGTCGTGGAAACAGCAGAACTATTGGTCCAGGTATTACAGCAGCTACAGATACATGACGAGGCTCGCGGTCTCCGTGATTGGATCCGGCAGGAACTTCAACATGAAACCGTACCCTCTCCATCTTCGATGCAGGCAGCGCCGAATGATCCGAATATGAACGGTCTAACGTACGCTTACCAATGGTGCAAAGACCAGGGCAGTAAGTACTCTTGATTATCCGTCATCCATTTAATTCTTACTCCCAAGAGAAATCATGTTTGCGGGATCTCATAACGTCGCATATTATCACAACTAATAGGATAGTAGTTGCTGACTTTCGTTCTCTAGTGAATGTAGATAGCGCAGCTTTTAGCTTCGATTACTGTGACCCGGTATCCGGAATGACACCGATGCATAAAGCGATCCATGAGGAGAATATCGAGGTGCTACAGCATATGATGTCAAATGTAGCACATGTAGAACAACGCGACGCGTCGGGGTCGACGCTACTTCACGTAGCAGCTTTGGTGCGTCAGCGCGACATATGTACGATACTCCTTCAAGAGCGACAGGCAAACCCGGACGTAGTAGATCATAGCGATATGACACCTCTTCACAAATGTCAAACGAAGAAGGGAGGCGTACAGGTAGCCGAGATACTATTCCGGAGGTGTCCAGACCTTATCGACCGCGTGGATGTGATGGGAAAGACGGCTCTCTATATGGCATGCGAAAAAGGCAACGGGAAGATGGTGAAATATTTATTGTCGCAAGCTCGAGCTAATCCGGATATCCACGGGCCTGGGAGGCGCACGCCACTTATCGTAGCTATCGACTTAGCAGCTCAGGACTCCCAGAAGATACATGTTGTAGAGCATCTACTGAATTACGGTGCAGACCCAACCATAGCGGATGCAGACGGCCGAACCGCCTTCATGGCCGCGAGGAACGCAGGGTTGGCCGCCAGTGAGATTAGGCGCATGCTGAGTTCAGTTCTACCTAGAAGAGCGAGTATTGTCACGACTTCCACAAGTACCTCGAGCAGGAGAAATACAAGCTTGTACTAGCAGCGCGATGTACGGTCTGCTCGAGTTGACGTTATCTCGATAAACCTAAGCTCGATCAGCAGCGACATATAGTCGGTTCTCGACCAGATCCGGACTTTGCGTATTGACTTTCGTTTTCATTTTGTCAATCTGTTATACCCCATTGCTCCCTTTATGATCTTGAACCAGCAGGCGTATCTTATTCTGACTCTTATGATTTATACCGCTTTTCATGTACGATAATAAGTAGCCTAACGCTAGATGGCATATACCATCACTTCAACACAAACGAAGTATTCTACTCGATGACAGATAATACTTACTTGACATTTGACTCCGATTAGGAAGAGCATGGTCATAATTTTGGCTGGCTTCCGGGTTTGACTTGAAGAACGTGCCGTGATTAAAAGTCGTAGGGTCTCGTTTACTACTAAACCGTCGTCCCTCGGGTTTTCTTACTTTTATCATTCCTTTCGCCGCAACGCCAAGATGTTGGCAAGCTTCAAATGCCCTTTTGCCCCCCAACCAGAAGGGCCGCTTTCAACATCAGGTCGTACGGCCACGTACCAACCCCATGCACGCCTATCAAGCTCGCTGGTCCCAAGATGTTCTGCCCAGCTATCAAATAAAAGTCTTAAGGCACCAAGCAGCCTTGAAACATTTTCTTCTTTCTCCTGGTTTAACGCCCTAGCTGTCTTCCGTTTCGTTGTACTTTTACCTATTTGACTAGCTCGCGTAAGAATTTGAGAAGTAGACGACTCTACTTTATGATCTGTTGAAACTTCTAGGTCAGTCGCTTCACCACCATCGTCGAGATTGTCTATTCTGGAGGCGAAGCTCTTGAGAAGATATGCCTTTGCAGCTTCTGGCCTATGGATGGGCATTCCCACCACGCCCGCCTCATAAGATCGGCTGGATGCCGAGCCAGCGGCGTCAGATTTATTTTCGCAGCCTCGAGGTCCAACCCCACACAGCCTCACCACCTAGGGCAGCTTGTTCTCCCGTAACTCGGAGGCGTTCTGCCAGTGCATCTTTCAGGCAATTCCGTATTATCCTCCACCGATCAGGCCCAAGCATGATTCCACCGTACCAACGAGTCATTACCACAAGCGTATTAATAGTGTTTGTTTCTCGCAAGTTTTTTAGCAGAAAATCACCGCATCCGCTTTCACCATCATCGAACGAATCTTCTCTAACTGTAGTTGCTCCGAACAAATTCGTCGGTACTTGAACACGATATGCCCAGGCATTATGCGTCGCACTCTGTAGAGATGGTACTGCTGCAAACAGTGATTGCATCGTCGATTGGCGTTGGGACTGTCCCGTAATTTGCGTTGCGCGAACCATAAAGGTTGATCCTTTCAGGGTAATGGGTTGACTAGCCGACCAAGCGTTCAACGTGGGACCAATAGGTGACCCCGATGATGCATCTTGGTCAACGCCAGTTTCCGCTGCGCCTGTTGGAGTGTCCTTATTGCCCATTATGGGGTTTCCAGGATTGGTGCGGTCATTTATCTTTTCATCCCCTTTCCACTCATAACCACCTCTTTTTAACACTGTAACTTCACGACCCATCACCTTCACCCTAGGCTGGCCATGCCCCCAACCCTGATCATCGGCACTGGGACCCTTTTCTATACCGATCGATACCGCTTTACTCCTGGAATTGGCGCTCACAACCGCTTGTGCTAGGCTCAGCCGACTCGAAGGGGGTTGCTCGGGCATGGTGTATCGCAATAGTTCTACGGCAAACGCAAGGACAAGCGGGGCCCGGTTTGTCAAAAGTACGGTATCTGCAATTATCTTCTCATCCGTCTCTACAGGCAAAGTAAATGATGCTTCAAATTCATGCGGCTCAACAGGCTCCGGTCCATCGACGTAGCTGGCGTCGTCTGACTGCCTAGAACGTTTGGAATCATTTTCAAGGCTAGGACCGGCACGTTTAGTCGTTGACGATGGGGTTGGATTCTTCAGTCGGGCTTTGCAAGCATTGTGGAGGGATCGGGCAGCTTTGGTATCTTTTATAGCGGCTGTGACATCGGAAAGGGGACACTCAGCTATCTGTTGAATGCTGCACTAGTTATTTACACATTAACTATCTAGAAAATGCCACATTTCCAACTTTCAGTCATTTGGTACATACCTACGGAGGTTTTTGGCTTGGAGCTCTTTAATTCGGCCCAGAGCGTCTTTCATAGGAACTCTCATACCAATAGTCATAAGCCGAATGAGCTCTTGAAGGTCTTGTTGTGATGCCATCTTCGCAATCAATTTCGATCCGGTATAAACACAATCAGAAAGCAAAAACTCGTATGAACATTGAATTTGCAAAGGTCAATGAACAACGCTCAAGATTAATGAACAAGAATCAATTTAGAAGGACGCGTCGAAGATTGACGGAAAGCGCGTCAAGCTCCAATCGCGACCAATCTGGGGATAGGGGATCGTAGCTGCATTGCGTCAGCATGGTCGAAGCTTTCTTTAAAGCTCTCCTTCCATGGATGTAGTGTAATATGCCTACCCTGTACATACGTAAGCACGGAACTTTGATGTATCTCACACCCCGCAATTTAGATGGAGAAACCCTGCAGTGGCAAAAGGTGGGTCATTCGGCACAGTGTACAAGAAACGGGTTAAAAATATGTACATGTATCTAAGTACCAAATATCGATTCTCCAAAATATCGGATCATCAAACCACAAAAAATTCCGTGTAAAGAGTTCAAGACCATTTGATCACTACAAGACCCCCTTTTCACCAGATCTACATTGTTACTGGCGTCACCGGCTCCATATCGGCCGAATATCATTGCCATTGATACCACAACTGCCCCGTTCCTGAATTCAGGAACATTGGCCCGGAGCAGCAGTTTTGGTTAGGAGGGGCATAAGTCCTTGCGGTCATCGGCCTCCCGTAGGATGGATCGGTAGCCTATTGCGTATCTGCCGCTTTTCATTCCCTTGCCTCATCATTGGTATACCTCGTTAAGGCAATACCCTCACCTGGGAGACGGGACCAACGGCAGGGTAGCCATGATGCGGCCTATATACACGCATAACCTCACTAGGAGGAGTATGGTGCGTAACTGTAGAATAAGGGGGAATAGCTTCAGATGGATTGATGGAAGTTGCAGACGATATGCTACGTCTAAGACGCCGCCACCACCGCCGCGGCAAGGCCAGCAAAGGGTAGCTCCAAAGCCACTGCCTTTTCAGCCAACTAAGCCAAAGCCAATATCGGAACCAGAAACCCTTCCCGAACGTATATCCAAACTTAGGTCTCTTCCTTCTTCACCATCTTCATCGTCATCCTCTAAGGGATATGAAGACAAGAGGAGGCCACTCTCGGAATTAGTGCGTGACCACTGGTTCCCACTCTTTGGTGCCGGCGCCGCGGTGATGTGTGTGGGCTTCTTCACTGCGTCGCTGGTATATTACTGGAGAACACAGGCTGCCGAGCACTGGACACCCGGGCAAGAGCCCGAGACACCTACCGGCCGGCCAACCATACAATCTCCCCGGGAGTTCGATCAACACCTCGACAAATCCGAGTGGCGCTTCGGCATTACCAAACTACGACGGCAAATCGGCTCCGAGCTAGCCCGCGGGCACGTGCTCGAGGTCGCCGTGGGCGCCGGCCGCAACTTCGATTACTATGACTGGAGCGTAGTGACCGCAGGCCTAGAGTCTACCGACGACAAGGAGAAGTCGAGCTGGTTTGGCTGGTCCGGAAAGGGGGAAGCGGAGAAGGCTGCACCCCAACCCCAGAGTGAAAATGCCCTACTTAGCTTCACCGGTCTGGACATCTCACCACCCATGCTGGATCTCGCATTAACACGGATCCGACAAGTCGTGCCGTTCATGGCCGATAAAATCCCCAAAAGACCAATATTCTCCCAACTCGCCTCCAAGACGGCAGCAGACGGCAGCGAAGAAGGCATCTCGCTAGCCAGCGCCCGTCTCCGCCTCCTCAAAGCCGACGCGCAGGCATCCCTCCCTCCACCCCCTCCTTCATCTCCCCGCCCCGAAAAATACGACACGGTAATCCAGACCTTCGGGCTCTGCAGTGTGCGCGACCCAGTCCTACTTCTCTCCAACATGGCAGCCGTCGTCAAGCCCGAGACGGGCCGCATCATCCTTCTGGAGCACGGGCGCAGCTGGTACGAGCTCGTGAACGGGCTGCTGGACCGCAGCGCCCGCCAGCACTTCGAGCGCTTCGGGTGCTGGTGGAACCGGGACGTGGAGCTCGTGGTGCGCGCCGCCGAGCGCGCCGTCCCGGGCCTCGAGGTCGTCCGTCTCGAGCGCCCCGGCTGGGTCACCCTCGGCACCCACGTCCTCGTCGAGATGCGCGTGCGCGAGCACCCCGATACTCCCCCACCATCACCCTTGGATACCAACGAAGAGCCGCAAGACGACGCAAAGACGGCGACGAGTTGGTGGTCGTCCTTGGTCTCTATTAATACCAAGCCCAAGAAAGATAATTAAAAAAGCTATCCCAGAGCGTGAGCGTTCTTCTACATTGGATTATGTAGATATTGCTTGTTTACTATGATAAATGGCAGGGAAATCGCTTTCTGTAACGATACCGCAGGCAGTCCGTGTATATAAACTTTGTATGTGCAATCAGTCATCGTGGTACAATCATTTGTACGATATGCATAAGCAGAGCGGGATTTAAAAACACCACACTAGAATATCATCAAAATACCACATTGCATCAACTTCCATGAAGAATACTTTTGAACGGGGATTTTATTTAATTTTTGGGCGCCTTTTTTTCCTTTTGTACCGATGCGCCCCGGTATCGATCCGTCTTACTGGAGTTTTTCTAAGCGGTTCTAACCAGCCCAGCCAGCCTTTTACTTTTCGCGGCTCTTTTTTTGGTTCTTCTAATTGTACATATCGATTCCCTCTTCTGGAAATCGGGTGGCAAGGGACATCGTTATGTTACCTCCCCCCTGCACATCTTTTTTGTTAACCGCCCACAGCCGTTTCAGTCCGCTGGATACCCCGGGCCACCCTCATGCGACCCAGCAGCCATCTAAGCGCGCTCATCTAATAATATTCGTACATTCCCCTCCAGCCAACAACCAAGTAGGCGAGCAGTGGATGCTCAATCGTTTACCAGTAAAAATAAGTGGCAAAGTAAACTGAGAGGAATAAATGCAGAATGCAAGAACCCCAGATGCGCCAGCGTCCCATCCGAACTCCTTTTAAATCATCTAAGCGGCCGTCTCCCATCTCATCATACATAGCTAAATACGTGCCAACTGCACGAATAGCTTGTCGTTAAATAGTAATAAAATAAGGAATTGAGATGAGAAATTGGCCAATTAAAAGCGTTCAGTAGTCGTCAAGTAAACCATCCAGCTCATCTAGCTCGACAGTTTCGGGACTCCTGTCCCAGTCGAGAATGGCGTCTAATTTGGTCCAGTTTTCCGCCTCAGTATCTTTCTTCACGGGTAGCATCATACTCGGCCGCATTGCGGGGCTAGTCATGAACACCATGTGTGGTAGTAGACTCGGCGCAAGAGTCCTGGGTGGTTCACCAAAGAGCTGCTCATTTTGCATGCCATCATCTATAGGCGCTTGGTCAACGGGGTCGACCCGAAGCAAGTGTCCACTAGCTTTTCGTTTTTGCAACCCATCTGCCGTTTGTGTGAACTCCTTTTCGTCTTTTTCTAATGGAGGCTCATCCCCTCTTGGGTTGCGCGGTACGTTGAGCGGCCGGTGACGCCCAGATACCGATCCCATTGGAGTGCCTGGCATGGGGATATCCTCATCCATATCATCGAACTCAGGTGAAGAGAGGTCAACTTCAGGTGAAAGGCTGAGTTCTCTTCTTCGGTCGCAATCGGCATCCTCGGATGTGGAGGCCGAGCTTGATAACGATGGGGTAATAATGGCACGTTGAGCTGTGGGGTCTGGGAGAGGTAAATGGGGACAAGTGGTCAGATAAAAGTACGTGCGTCTCGGGTGGACAGTCTCCAGCTCCTTGGCCAAAGGACAGGGAGCTACAGCGGACCAACATGATCGCTTCAGATATGTAGAAAGTCGAGAAGAAATGATGGCGCAAGGATTCGCAGACCTTAAGGAAAACATTAGTTATGAAACGATAAATCTGGTTGGATTAAACCTACTGTTGAACGATTTTGACTTGGTCCATGAGGGCCGTAGCTAGCTCCTTGACTAAGTGAGGTCGATTGCGAGTCTGCTCTAATCGTACGATAACAGCCTCGACAATCTCATCATTTATGCCTTCTAGATCGACCTTCTTAATCTCCGAGAATTCAGACAACTCAGACTCGTCCATCTCAATAGAGACTTGAAGACCAGGCGAGGGTGGTGGTGTACGATCATACTTGAGAGGACTAGCTATCCGTTTGGAAGCAGGTGCAGCTGAAGAGAGCGCAGAATCGTGGTGGGAGCGTTTTAACTTCTTATTCGGATGCGACGAGCTTTCGGAAGATGATCTAGAGGACGCCATGCTGGAGTTATTAGGCGAAGATCGATTTACTGGGATGTGAATTCCGAGAGACGGCAAAGACAGCGATTTGCGACGAGTATTGTACGGCATGGTGGGCAGGTAGGATGAAAGTAAATGACGAACGGAGGATGTATGTTGTATTCTATATCGATTGCTACTGCATGAAGAGAATGGAGTGCTTGTAGCTGACTCGCAGACGAAACCCAACGATAAGAGTTAAGAAGCAAGTGAAACCAGGGACCAGGTATAGAATTGGGGAAAATTAGGGAAGATAAAAGATATCGTGTACTAAGGGTCCAGGAATGCGAGTACTAGGTGGGTGAGGGAGAGTTGAAGAAAGGCGGTGGGAGAAACGACGATATCGCGACGGCGATGTTAAACTGACGAATCGAAGGCAGGGAAAAGCAAAGTAGTGGCTTCCGTTGGACTGGGTGGGAAGGCGGCGAGATGGCTTGAGAGAGGTGCCTATGTTTTGAGTGGGCGTGTGCGTGATGGGAGAAAAAAAAAAAAAACTGAGAAATGTTCCTCACTTGGGGGGTTGATGGGACGGTACTGGGGGTTCAGCAGGGGGTACAGGTACAAACGATACTGGGACAAGCATCTCAGTACCCACTTCAAGCAAGGCAGTGGGACAAGGAGAAAAAATTTGGGGAGAACTTGGTTGTGACTTGCTTGAACCAGCACGAGGAACTCGAATTCTGCTACGAATCCTATAAAAGAATTGAGAGGGACTGCTGTCACTGCAGAAGTACAGCATGTACCTCTTGGTCTTAGCGTTGTATTCAAGGATGATCCCTTCTGTATCTATTGCCCCGTTTGGAAGTACCAAGCCAATCAGCTTCAAGCTTAGCTCCAACGGCTGGTCCAAAATTTTGTCTGGCCGTTACCATTACATAGTGGGAAAGCCAACCAGAAACTTTTTTTTTTTTCCCTCTCATCAATTTTAGGGGTCCATTGTCCGTGCTTCCGAGCTCCCCTCGATTCTATATCGATATCCATCATATTACGCAAGAGATTGCCACATGAGGTAAGGCACTTATAGATATATCCATTTTCATATTATTCAACAGGTCTAGGTTATTAGATATATATCGTACAAGGTTACAGCTGTGACGAATTTTAGTTGATAAAATAGTCGGTGTCAGATTCGCATGATCTGTTTACTTTAGAGATCGCAGGCAGGCGTAGGCAGCATGGGGTGTTCAACCCAGGAAAAAAGAGGCGGTAAGCAGGCATGTATACAGGTAGACATGCAGGCAATGCATTGTGCAGGTTGACGACCCCAAAGTACCAAAATTAGGTAACTTATATTAACCAGCTAGGAAGTGGTGCAAGTATTGGACGTGGTGGACTTATCAAACAGTTGTCACTTTTTATAACTTTGACACTCGGTAACTGGCTATGATTCAACACTACCTATACATAGAATACACTTATCAATTTCCTACTTCTTAAATGTCTCAAGTAAAGAGGGAGCCACTTACATAGTAAATATTCGAAAATGAGTAGTGGAGAGATCTACTTGTCGTACAAGGCTAGCGGGAAGAGAAAAATGCTCAAAGAAAAAAAAAAAGGCAAGAGTCTAGGTCTGGTACGTGCGGAGCAAAGCGGGCGAAAACCCGGTCTAGCAGGGATATGTACATGCATGCTGTGGATAGGTATACATGGTCTTGAGCTTGACTGATACCTCATCGATACCCGATATTCGATTGTTACCAGTATTCGAACAACAGACAACGCCTATGTCAGATTCCCGTATATCAATTCTCCGCGTTATCTTAATTTGTGAGGGGGACTGATTTACCTATGTGTTACGGAAGGCTTACTTCCCCCCTTAAAGATAAACGATAAACCCAAATGCCGCGAATTGTACGTTCAATATTATGTACGAGCTAGGAGACGGGTTGGCTGACCTGTATGACTTGACTTTGACTGGATTAGGTGTAGAGGTAAGCCAAGTTAGCCAGTTAGCCAGCTCTACATTTTCCTACATTAACGCCGTACCAATCATGGACATTCTGACTTCCTGAATTGGTTGCTGGCCGGAAGATTCCCGCGAACCGTACCAACGTGGTCCTAGCACCCGGTACAGGCATATGTACCGTAAAAGTACCGCGCCTAAGCTCTCTTTTTCTTTTTCTTCTTTTCTTTTTTTTTTCTTTTGTGGGCAAGACTAGACCAATCTGAAACTTGCGGAGTTGCATGACGTTAAGTAATAAGAAAGGTTAAGTCCCGAGTCGTACGTTTTCCGCTACGCACGCGAGAAACTTCCTCAAATGCGCATCATCTCATTGGATCATTAGCTACACATCGCTTGTCAATCCTATGCTCATCAAAGTGTCATAACAAGTTGTTCAGGTGGTTTTTCCGTTGATAGCCTCCTCACTTCCATGCTTCAACCTCCTCATTTCATAAACTCTCATACGCAATTCGTAATTTTTTCCAAATCCCAATGACAGGGTCTTTTTTTTTTGTCTTTTTTTCTTTTCCCGTATAAGCCCGATAAGACGGTCACCTCCAATCTAGGTCGCTCATCGAATCATACCACCAATACCCCTCCCCCTCGTTACCTATGTCAAGAGCCTGACTCGCATCTGCCTAACCCCTCAAAATAGTCATTATCGTAATTCGTCACTTAGGCGATAATAGTCTATTTCACAATAATATGTAATGCCAACACCTACCTTTTTCTATGTACGCCTATCTGACCACCCAAATTCGATTATTTTATTTGATGCACGTCGTCGACTATTCCACATTCGCAGTCGGCCAGCCAACCAGTCAACCAATCAGCCAACCAATCAGCCAACCAAAAAAAGGTTAACATACCTCATTCGGAAATCAACTTGCAAGCGAGCGGGATCTCATGTCTGCAACGCTGTTTTAGATGGTGGGGCGATTGAGCTGAACCATGTATCTATGTACCCACGTACTTAGCTCAAGTACCTAGGTAACTCAAGTACGTAACATAGTAGGCCAGACCGTGCGATGGACCCTTAAAGACTGTCTTAGATCATCAGCTCCACTAGATCACAGTGCTCGGACCACAAGCTGTCTCTGCCAAATCTGTTTACATTACATACATCAACAGTAGATTGTATCGATTGTATCCGCCTCAGATACGATTAAAACGATTAATTCCACGTGCCGATCACCGCGCAATATTGCACAGTACCGAACCCACGCAACCGGGCCTGCCGGTCTGCCGGGACGCTGGCCCAGGACGTACTAGCTTAACCACGCAGCCACGCTAGATCTCGTACTTGATGCAGCCTCGGCTTTTATACCACAACACAGCCATACGATAGTGTACATCGTGAAAGCCTAGAAGGGAGGCGAAATGCAAGCAAGCCTATCAGCTCAAGCCTTGCCGTCAACATAGAGAAACTCATCTAAAATCTTTAGCTGTTGGTCCCTGCCGAAATGTCCATCCGGTCCGATCGGAAAATAATTCGGTATCCTCAAACCACATACTAGACATTATTGTACCTGCATATCTAGTAGTACAAACAATTCGACTCGGACAGTAATAACTTTTCACCACTAGGAAAATCCGAATATTCCCCTGCCAAAGATTTGTTTTTTTTTACAACTACGACCCATTTTATTCTTTCACTGCCCCGGAGTCACCAAAACACATCTTGTTTAGATCTCCTCATTCTCATCCAGCTCACGTTAGTCTATGGTTCGTTTATCTGCCGGTAGTAAAGAATTTAAGTGCAAGCGCATCAAACGCGACAACTTTGTCACATCAGGACACCAAATGTAATGTTACCAGTAACCACGGGCATAGTACTACAACCGACGGTGCGCCGAACCCCACCCGCTTTGGGCATTTCAGATGCAACATTGAGATGGAAAATTCTCACCTAAGTTGATCCGAGCATACCCAGCTGCTCCCGTTTTCTCCGGATATAATTGCAGTGCGTAATGTGTCAGGTAAGACAAACCCAGCTTCTCTACTTAACCATAAACACTCTACTCTCTAGACTACCTCATGAATGAGTAACTTTTCTTCTACTTCCAACTCAATGCTTGTCTGCCATTACCTAGTTACAGGTAGGAGCACGCGGTGATTTGAATAAGTTACACGCTTGCTCTGTTGTAGATAGTAGTAGGCTTTTAGCATTATAAGTGATCCACTCTGTTAAAATTACGCGGCACTAGTAAGCTTGTTTACACCTGAGAGACGTCAAGAATGTATAAAGGCTAGCTAAATATCCTATCATTAGGTAGGAAAGGGCAGATTATATTTACGATCGATTCTATTCGCCGATTCGACGAGAAATTGAGGCTCTGCGTTAATGTCTCACCTCTCCGCCACCCTACCGGAGAGAAGGCTCCCATAAGCTCTTGTGAGAAATGAGTGAGGGTCTGGTCCACACGATTACGGGGTGGACGAAAGGGGCTATTCCGGGCTTATATCAAAGATAGCCGTACTAATGAGGCTGCATACCTATTCACTGGAGCGGAAAATCTGCTCAGGTAGAAAGGCCGAAATATAATTCGCCGCACTATTCAAATTAAACGCTAAGCCAGGTCTTGCTCTCAAAGTGTGGACGAGTTGTCGGTATTTATTTATAAGTGCTTATTTACTTACCTATGGATTTGGTATTAGCAGTCCTATTCGAGTAGCAAAGATTATAAAGACTAGATTATTCCAACTATTAATGAAGTCAACGTATCGACTTCATAGCGAAGTATTTGTAAGATTGAATTAGAAAATATCCTAGAGTCTTGGTGCTAGAAGCCTACTCCTCTAAGTTACAGTCCTCGTCGGACACGTGCCTGACGCGTCTGGTGATGCGGGTCGGGCCGCTCTGGCGGAAGTAATCAGGTATAATTACAATTCACTAGACTAAATGCATTTTAAAGTTGCTGTAGTCGTATACCTCTAACCATCTATTAGGTTACACTGTTAAGCCCAGTATAATCGCGCATTACCTACTACCTAGCTATAGTAAACTATAGAAGCTTTGCCTACTGAAGTAATTTTCCACACATACAAGAATTCTAACATTCAAACTGTGCTTTCACCTGGTTACTAACAGGAGTTAAGGCTAGCGCCTACGTACCCAAGGGTTAAACTCACATGCAACGGGAAAAGTAACTGGCAGCTTATATCCGAGACCTTGGTATTTAAGCAAATAAATTCATGTCCTAATACTGGTAGCAACGACTGATTCGAGAGATATCAAAACACATGAAACTTACAAGTAACTATAGGAAATATATATAGATGCAGATATATGTAAATATAAGCTTGCGTATCCATTCTGCACGTGATATAAGATGAAATTATCAGTCAACAGTAGCTTTCTGATATTTTAGTTCTGATTTATATACCTGACACAACGGGCAAAAGTTTCTCTTTCCCTCGAGGAGACTCTAGGGAATAAACCGGGCAATATCGTAGCAAGAATTTATAAGCTTTGTATTTATTCAATGGTACACACGTATATATTCAACTTTCATCAACATTATTATGCTACCTTAGTTTCAATAGTTATAGGCCACTCGCCGGCCTACTATTTCTATTCTGTGGCGTGTACTTGCTCTGTATTTGACGAAGTTCGGGCTCAAGTGAGTCAACTCTTTACGAAGATCGTCTTGTTCCATACATCAGGTGTTCAGATATACAAGTTAAATACGTTACATAGGCGACTATCTTAATTATACATTAAAGAGAACTCCTTTTCCATATGGAATATACGGTCCCGTGTAGGTAGCTTACATAAGTTTATATTCATAAACAATCCGTATTCGCTCATCGTCACTTTTCCCCCTCACTCTTATCTATGCAGATGCTTTAATTTCATACATCAACAAATCTCCAAACGAAGAAAGCTTGGCATCTGGGGTGCATTGAACGCGGGGAACGGGAGAGAGCGAAGTGCCTCCCCCTGAACCGAAGATATATAAATCCGGGGAACTGGAGATATATGGTCGATGTTGTAGGGAAATATATTAATACCAGATACTTATAATATAATCTAGTCGCCCAATTCGCCACGGAGACTGCTACGCCGCGTTCGCTTTTCCGTTTCCGATGCTTCATTCACCAGCCTGAGGGCCAGTAGCCAGTAAAATTTGGCCATATCGTCCTAGCTTGCTACTTCTGCTTGTCGTGAATGGTACAGGATACCTGTAAATACTATACAGAGTATGAGTATGATGGGTTTGGATAATCTGGAGAAAAGGAGGCTTCAGGGCGACTCTGATGGTATATATGACATTGAATATCCCTAGAGATAAATGAGAGCTCGCCTTCCTCGGGGTTCTTATGATATCCTAATACCAGCCCATATCTTTGGTTATCAATAGTATAGGTTCCAGTCGTCCCCTCAAAATGAAGCTTTCTACTCTTGGAGCAGCCACCGTTTTGGCATCAGTGGCATCTGGTCATACCATCTTCTGTCAGCTCAAGACAAACGAAAAGACATACCGTAGGTTTTTGCTCTTATACGCCAAGATTAACCTCAAGACTTGACCCTAACGTCTTACAGCCGTGTCACATGCTATCCGAACACCTACGTACGATGGCGTATGTATAATCCCGCTCTTGATATACACAGGCTTTGAGGAGGGCTAACGCCGCATGTTTGCTAGCCGCAAACAGACGTGAACAACAACAACCTGGCATGCAACGGCCCGCCGAACCCGACTACGCCCTCGAGTAAGATCATCGACGTAAAAGCCGGCGATACCGTGAGCGCCATCTGGCGCCACACCCTCCAATGTGAGACCTGCGATACCTAGTCTATAGGATTGACCTCACTGACGCAGACGCTGCGTTAATATAGCTGGTGCCAACGATGTTATGGACCCGGGCCACAAAGGCCCTGTCATGGCATACCTAAAGAAGGTCTCAGACGCAACTAAGGACAGCGGCGTGGGCGGCGGCTGGTTCAAGATCCAGGAGGAGGGCTATAGCAATGGCAAATGGGGCACCGATAACGTCATCAACAGCGGTGGCAACCAGCAGATAAAGATCCCTGAGTGCATCGAGGATGGGCAATATCTTCTTCGCGCTGAGATGATTGCACTTCACGGAGCAAGATCGGTGAACGGTGCTCAGTTATACGTGAGTCTTCCTCGCTGCATATGTGTTTCTTCCCAAGTTTTCGATAATTAGTCTCGGCGAGAAGGGATCTATGTGGTATGTGGAAGTTGCTAATAACGCGAGAGATATCTAGATGGAATGTGCTCAGATCAACATCACTGGTGGCAAGGCAACTAAGAAGCCATCGACTGCTAGTATCCCGGGTATCTACAAGGTACGCATGTTATGTCTGTACCTACTTAGTATTCCCGATTTGGCTAATATTCTTACAGTCCAATGACCCCGGCCTACTCATCGACATCTACAACAAACCTCCTGGAACTAGCAGCCCCTATAAGATCCCTGGTACGTATTGGACTACTTTCGGAAGCAGTGTAATGCGGGCGACTGATCAATCTATCCAGGACCCTCTGTTTTCACTTGTTAAGTAGTTTGCTCTAGGGCCACATGGACAAAATTCCCATGCAAGCTTGGGAGTCTTGACCAGCAGACCACAGGGGCTATTTGGCACTATGTAAGAGATGTTGTACATGAGTGAATAGTCTTTAAATATCATCTTAACGCTCTAGTATGCAATTGAAATATTTACCATGGGTATATCAAAAAATATTAGCGAGGTATAAATACTGACAGCTGAGCTTGTTAATGCCGTAAATATCGACTCTCACGAGATTGTAGTCCGTGTCAATACATTTACTGAACACCCCAAACACCAAGCACATTTTTCGTCCCTCTCCCCTCTTCTCTTGCAACCTGCGCCTCAAGCTTCTTCACTCTCCTAACAAGCGTTCCGACGCATATAGGCCCGACGATAGTGCACAGGACAATCGCCCAGGTCACGATTAGAAAGAGCTCCGAAGCACCCTCTTTATCGGATGGCCGCCGAAAAACACCTTTGCTTTCTGCCACAGCCGAGATTAAAAACCCGATTTCACCCCTCGCTACCATTGCGCAGGACACGATCGCAGCTGGATAGAGCGAGAGCGGTTTCGCTGGCGTGGCTTTTTCTCGTAAGTCGCTATCTCTGCTCGAC
This sequence comes from Entonaema liquescens, assembly GCA_902805475.1. Lineage (NCBI taxonomy): Eukaryota > Fungi > Ascomycota > Sordariomycetes > Xylariales > Xylariaceae > Entonaema > Entonaema liquescens. The sequence continues at coordinate 1,633,668 of CADCSX010000008.1, forward strand.
GGGGCAGCTGGCGGCCGTGGGACCTCTCGTGACTGATCTATATCCTCCCTATTGTTTTCTGGTGTTTCGTTTTCGACAGGCTGAGAAGTGGTTACAGAAACGGGTTCAAGGCGAACTCCTTCCGTAGGCGCCGTCCCTTTTGCTGGAGGTGAATTCGATTTCCGCGGACGACGGAATCTCGAAAAGAGGGCTTGATACCGAGACGAGACGAGCGAGATAAACGTCCTTACAAGTCCGCTAGTAGAGAGCGGTAACCGTACTAGCCATAAGCCGCACGCCATCTTTCCAATCGCCATGAGTACGGCATAAATAACCCCGCGCCACACGATCCCTCCCGAAAACATGTCAGAAATGGGAATGGAAAAGCCGATGGAGGCGAAGAAGAACGGCTTTAGAATCCGAGTAACTGCTTGTGAATAGTATGTCTCGTAGACCCCAGGGACTCTGCGATCTGATGCCTGGGAAGTAATCGAAGCATCACTATAATTATCGACTTCTTGCACTGTTGGTTCTTCTGGAGCCTGCGATAGTTCCGAGCCCTCTTGATGAGTCTCGGTCCCGCTTTGATCTCGAGAAGGTCCTGCCTGTAGGCTCCTTTGACCTTGTCCATCAATTGAGCTACCATCACTGCCCATCGTATCCTCCCACCAACTGACCACAATACCAGCAAGATACGCAGCAAGAAGCACGGACGCTCCCGCAAAACTAGCACTTACAACAAGAGCAAGTAGGAGCGCTGTCTGGGCCAAGAAGGCAGTCTGCTTCGAATCCAGGACATTCCACCGCCACCGCCCAGCCCTATCCTCATTCCCTTTTATTTTTATCCTCCTCACCAACGGAGCAACCGCCGGCCTCAGCACAAACCGACACGCAACCGGGACCGCGCCCGCAAACGCCAGCGAAACGAACACGGGTCTAAGCACCGCATTCCCAACATCAACCCCCGCCGCCCCTCCCGTCGCCGCGCCCCCCAAGCTCGACACAATCTGCACCATAACCAGGCCCAGCACATCATCCATCATAGCCGCGGTCCCCAACACCGTGCCGACCCTAGTATCCGCGAGCCCGCTGGCCTCGAGCACCGCAAACGTCGTCCCCAGACTCGTCGAGCACAGCGCCGCGCCCGCCGCAAACCCCTGTATCTTATGCGCGCCTACCAGGGGGCCCAAGACCGCGAACCCAAGCGCCATAGGCGCCGCGACGCCCGTGGCCGCGACGCCCGCGCTCAGGGGCAAGTTTCTAGCCACGGCGTCGACGCGGGTCGCGGCGCCGCCCTCGAACACGAGCAGCACGAGGCCGAGATAGCCGAGGAGGACAACTGCGTTCTGGAGGTCGGGCGACAGCCAGGAAGCCCCTGGAGCGCCCCACGCTACGCCGATGAGGACCTGGCCGACGAGCCCGCAGTACAGCGCGCGGTCGAGGACGGCGTTGACGGCGTTGAGCGCGAGGAGGAAGGAGGAGAGGGTGAGGAGCTGGATGATGGAGGGCTCGTGGTAGGGGAGGGACGACATGGTGCCATGGGAAAGAAAGGAAAAGAAAAGGTGCGTTTGTTGTGAACTTACAGTATATAATAATAGATGTTCACAAGCGGTAAGAGGAAGATAATGTTTTATATATGTAGAAATAATGTTTACATATAAGACAATAAAACATAAAAGAAGTGGACATGCTACGAATGAAAACAATACCGACGTCATCCACATCTAGCCGCCAAGAGATGTATTATGATAATATCTCGGCTTTAAGAAAACGATAAGAATACCTAAGTTGTCAAACTTACCTACAAAAGATAAAATATGTCTTGGAGATATTGAACATACGTAGATGCATCTAACTCATATCTAATAGATGCTGCTGGAAACTGGCATTAAATAGATAAAATGGTAGGCAAGTAAGATTAATCATCTCCATTTTCATAAGTAAAATACGAATACATCATCTGCAATTCATCATGAAGCGGATCGTAATAGCACAGCGTCACGTTAGGATAGACCCGTCTCTGCCGTGTCTACCTCTATATATTAATACATATACCACACGGGCACGCACCAAGAAAACAGAACCATTGTACTCTGTTCCGCAATGTGTGCCCCTTCCACCTGAGTTCTGAATCATACAAAGTTTCGTTAATTCACCGCAGACGCCATGAAATGCCACTCATCAAACATTCATCTCTACCGCGTTTTTGTTTTTGCGCCACTATGGTATCGCTTCCTCAAGAATCCCCTTCCGTCTTCATCTGCCTCCCCAAAGGGTCCATGCCGTCCTTGTACGTGAGGTCTTGGTTGCTCAAGAGCCGTCGTGATTAATTATCATCTATGTAGTGTCATATCGGGAGATAAACCGCCGATTGACGCCTTTTACTCGTTATAAAGAGTGGCCTAGGTAGTCTAATATTTACTGATTATGTTGTCTCGCAAACGCCATAAACTGGTCCGCGATCTGTGTTTTTGGATTAGCATTGAGCACGTCGTGACGGTGGGCAATCGATAGGGGAATAACTCACATCGCGATCCGCCTTGATGAAAGGCTGGTCGAAGAAATGATACTTTTCCTTCGTCACCAGCTCCATAATGACCATAGTGAGGCCGAATGGCTGAGGCCAGAAACTGGCAATTCTTTCTATTAGGACGCGGACGACTTGTTGGCGGATATCGGCTTCCTCGGGGTCGTTAAGATCTTGGCCGAAAATGTCAAAGATGACGTAGCTGAAGAACTCGGTGACGGGGCTGTAATGGCGCAGACGATCAACCATGCTGCCGATGAGGAAATATCGAGCTTGGGGTTGCAACTCGTGCACCAATAACGAAAGCGTCGCGGCATCCGGAGCGCCGGGGGTATAAACTGGCCTCTCTTGACGGGCTGTCATAAGTGCGTGGTGGCCAAAGAAAGTTACAATAGCATCAATGACTTTGTAGTTAACGTTGAGAGGTACATTGCCGTACGTTGTGTATCGTGGATTACTCTTGTTAATGGCATGTGTAAGATGGGCAATGGCATCCTCAGATGGAGGAGCTTGGACAAGCTGCTCTAGGATTTCCAACATGCCAGCTTGCCTTAAGTACGATAGACCAGCAGAGGCGTCTGCTTGAGAGTCCTGCGAGACTAGCTCGCCGGCTTCGGATCGTGGGCTACAGTTAAGTACTATATTTCTCAACTGGGTGCAATGAGGAGCGATACTCGAACACAACTGGGTAGCGTTGGCCGACATGTAGTCAGTGAAGTCATGAGCCAACACTACGAGGAGTTTGACGGTTGCACGGTAGTATTCCTTTATGACATCTGTTACGTCGATTGCTTTCATATGTGCCGAAACATGTCTCAGGAGAGACTTTAGTAGCTTCGTGTAGGGAGCCCAACCGCTCTTGGATTCGAGTAGAATAATGTCGGGCAGGAAGCGTCGATGTCCGATGAGATTGAGCCACGCAAAGGCGAACCCAGGGAAACGCTCAGGGTTAAGCTGTAGCAATGTCCAAGAGAATCGCAATAGGAATTCTTGTCGGCACGAGTCAGGGTTGGATGTGTCCGCGAATATTGAATCGGCGCTATGTAGAAGAATAGAGAATAGGCGGGAGAAGACTCTTTGGTTAAAATGTTCCCCTCTCGTAATGTGATGGTGGTTTAGAACGACTGCAAAGAGTGCTATGATAGCCTCAAGGACGGGGAGAATTCCGCTCTTGGGATCCTCTTGATCGACACCGTTCTCCCTAGCAAAGATTGCGACCATCTTCACGAGAGCATCCGCAGCAGCGAAGGCTTCGGCAGAGGTCCCTCCCGCATGTATCACCTGCTCATAATAGTTGACCGTTAAATCAGTGGCCTTCCGTGCAAAGATTGCGAAATCATCCTTGTTCGCGATGATGTTTTGACTACGAATCTGCTTCACAAATGCTACTCGCGCCTTATCTGGCGCGTTGTAATTGTTATAGAGACGAACCCATTCGTCGAAAATATACTCGAATTGTTCAAGTTGCTCCGTCTCGTCCCGGCTCTGCGGTTTAATAAGACCAGAGCCAAGGAGCTTGGACTTTAACCGTTGTCCGATTTCAAGATCAGGGTTTTCGTTAATCCAATCCCACGCTACTTCTAAACTGCGTACAAAGTCTGCGAAGAGCGCGAGAGGCCGTTCATTGAACAGGGTCAAATCTAGGAGCTTATCGAAAAACTCCAGGTAGCCTTCTTCCCGTTGGGCCAGCATCTTGGATAGCATATTGTCGATGCTGTGCAGATCGAGGAAATCGGTCGGCAGCAGTGCCGTGACCAAAGAGATATTAAGGATATTCTGGGGCGACTGTTGGTAGAAGCTGAGTTGAACCCGGTCATGCAGCGCGGTACCCGAACTTGCAGCAATCTTTAACAACTGCTCGAGGATATGAACGAGACTTTCTAAGAAGAGAGTATTCTCCACTCCGCTAAAGAGTAGCTGGCAAATCTTCTCGGCAGCGTAGAAAGCGAACTCGTCAGAGTTTTGAGACGTGTTGATGATGAGTTGAGTGAAAACATCAACGACTTCCAAGACGGGATGTGACCTAGGGAGGTCGCTGAAGTGCTCTTCGTCTGTCGAGGTAGTAGTACGCTTTAGTTCTGACAGGAGTCTTTCTACCTTTTCCATTAATCCTCTGCCATCTAAAGGATGGGCCGAAGGGCGACCGTTAGTCATTCCACCATGCACATGGGAATAGGGTAGTTGCGTATTGAGGTGGGGAAGAGACGGGGTCTCGGCCGGAGTGGGAAGGTTGGGTACAGAGCTATACTGGTCTTGCAGTACCTCGTTGGCAATATTCCTAGTCGCATCTGAGGCTGACGCGCCATGAGTCGGTCCGGTTTGGGTGGCACCTCGTGGCTGTCTGGCAAAATCTTCATAGATGGCTAGTTGCTCCGCATTCAAGCCTGCCATACTGGGAGAAAGTTTGTAGGGATGCGGTATTGTCATTGCCCATCTGCTAAGACCAGGATCAACATACGGCTCGTTAGGCCGTTGTAGACGATGTCGGCGTCTTGCTTCTATTTCACCCTCTATCATCTCTTCGATATCTGGGACGGCTCGCTCCTCGGCTTGCTTTTCAATTATATTGCACGCAAACTCAAGGTTCGAGTTGACGCACATGATGATCGTACCCTCGGGAAGCGAGTGAGGCAATTCACCTGCAGCATTTCGCATATAGTTAGTGATGTTGGCTCTGAGAGGCTCCTTTGAAGTAACTTGAGCAAGGCTTCCGGCAGTAGCCTTGACCATATTAATGGCCGACGTTCGGAGCTTGTTCTCATCGGGCTCGGTTGCAAAATCTTTATGAATCATCTGCTGCGTACTTATCGCAGCGATGGTGACGGATCTATCGACAACAGGGTTGATTATGTCGTGCAGCGCTTTTGTTACTGCATTGCGAACAATCTCATGAAGACGGGCGCTGTTAATAACCATCTCGTTTGTTGGTGGAATTGACAAATGCGCGCTGATGTCCGGAAGAGTAATCGGGAGATGCGGCGTAAGGCTGGCCGGAACAGCACCAGCCATGCCATTCAAAGACATGTTCTCGAAGTGTTCAAGAGGGTCTTGTGCACCGATATCGATAACCTCCTCAACCGGTACACGGTCTTGAAGCTCAGTAGACGGTTCGATGCTTTTATGATCCAAATTAAGATCTTTGCAGAGTACCTCAATCTCGAATTTTTGGTTCAGTTTTAGTTCGGCATGATGGTAGAGTTCAATAAGGAGATGAATAATGTCCATCAACCAGGGATTCGGAGGTCGGAAGATGGTTGACTTTGCAGCCTGGATCAAGACTTTGCAAACGAAAGGCACTACAACAACCAGTCTTTTAGTGTCGTGCGCCTCTATGAGTAGTTGCTTGAACGCAATGTTCTTGTGCTTAATCGGTTGATCCCTGGCTATAGTTAGGAGTCCTAGCCAAGCGCCCAGATACTTTAGGTGAGTTCTATCAGTAGAGTTCTGCATGGTGCTTTCTGAATTCAGCATCCGAGCGACGCTGATATAAGTTTGTCTCAACACTTCTGACCACAGACCTGAATCTTGGAAGAGCTTCACTAAGTCAAGGTATACCTGGTGGTAATTTGGTTGCATTTTTGCCCGTTCTTCTACAAGATGACTGGCAAACCATTGTTGGTGCTGATCTTCCAGAACATCGTGAATCTCCCTAAAAGTGGTCTGGAGCGAGGAAGTAGTCAAATTGTTCAGTCCGAATTGAATCCTGTCTTGCACATCAACAACAGGATCTTCGAAGTCGGTTCCTGCAGGAGGCGGGTCGATATTGATTGCTGCAAAGGGAGCCGCATGGGGCTCTGGGCCATCAACAGCACCGTTCGTTAAAGTTTCATTCCCTATGTGCGTAGGAGTGCCGGTGCCATTTTGGGCGCGCGCTCGGTCTTCTTCGTCTTCAAGCACGACCTCTTCAGCCTTCCGATAAGCTTCAGTGCCCCGCAAGCCAGGAATCTGTAGCAATTGCTTACACAGTCCGGGCCACTCTCTAAAACGAGGGAAAATCTGTATCAGAGCTTGGAGGCCGAACTTGTACATCGAGCTATCGATAGTGTGGTCCCTGACTGCCTCGAGAATCATACCCAACCCAATCTTTAATGGCAATTCGGAGATCAACTTGTGGGATATAATGCCGCCGAATAGAACCGCAGTGGTAGCCAACGCTTCAAGAGGGTAGTCTATGAAGTGGGAGTACTCATCGAAAAGACCGTGGATCATGCACGCGAATATATCCTGATCTAACGGATACCGCGAGTGCTTGTATTCCTCGAGCTTTTGGACGACATATTTGACCTCAGACTCCTCTCCGTACATTTTCTTATAGTGCTCTTCCATCTTAGCAACTGCGGCTGCCGGGAGCCCATTGCCATCCTTCCCATTGGCATCAATGATATCATCATAGCCTTCTCCGTAGTTGATAAGCCTAGGATAGGAAGTGATGCACGCACGTTGAACAATGATAAGCTCTGGCAATGGATTCCGCGGTAGAAAGTCTTCAAGAATCTGGAGCATGGCGAGTACCGTCTTTACATGAAGAGGTGTAGTCGTTTTCGGGATCGGTTGTCCGTCTCCGCCCCTCTGCGACTGCAATTCAAGATTCGCCTTAATCATCAAGAATTGTAGTAGGGACTGGGAGATGGCAGGACTCCGCTCAGCATTATTATGGGCCCACTGAGCGAGATCGAGGTGGCCTTCGGCGTGCGCAAGAGCCGCAAGATCGTAACCGAATCCATTTGGCAAGTAAACAAGTTCATCTAGCCAGTTATGCTTGATGACATGCTCAAATATGAGCGTCAGATCCATGGGCTTCATGGCATGCGCATCAACAAGTCTCTGCGTAACCCAATCCCTATCCTTCCTCCAGAGGCTGTCCAGAACGAAGTCGTGATACTCGGACCTTCTATGTAGGAAATTATCAAACAATGATGCCAGAGTTTCGACTGCCATCGGCGGCCACGGCTTCGGGACTCCAAAAGCAGAGACTATAAAGATGTCAAGGTTAGGAACGACTACCTCCTGGAATAGTCGTTTTGCTTCCGTGCTCTGTGACGCGTGCAGGGAGTGAAGCGCAACCTGGAAGATTGCTGATAAGGCCAAAGCCGAGACTAGAGGATGCTTTACGGCAACTGCGGCTCGCTCGCGGACTTCGGGAGGAGATTGTGCATACTCGTCAAGCGTAAACGTCGGTTGGAGGCCAGGGATAGTACTTGCATCAAGCTCGTTTGGGCTTAAGGATGCAAACGCGCATATGAAGGATAGCTGAGTTTCCGGATTTTCCCAGTGAGATCCACCCCATAAGCTTTGGATACTGAAAGGTGGAGATTGGTCGTCCTGGGCTTGCGCGATGGGTAAGAGGGCCTCGTATAACCGTAAGAATTGTGCTGACGACACGCGTACGTCTCGCTGGTCAAAGTATGCAACCACGTCGTGCCAACGAAAGGTTTGAGGCAGTATGCGACGAAGGGCAGCGACAAGTACGGACGGGTTATGGCGATAAGTGAGGCTGACAGTCGTATACGTTAGGGCTGCCGAAACCTGTTCCTCGCTTAGTTGTATATTATTGGGTCGATTTTGGAGGTAGGCTAAGCAGGTTTCTTCGTCGCGTGTGAAGTCGGTACCGGTCCTCTGAATATAAAGGGCAAGCGCATTAGGAGGTTTATCACCTAACACTCTAGTGAGATCCAAAGCAGCTAAGACCTCCATGGGAGGTGCTTGGTCCTGTTGCTGCTGTAACCACCGGGCTTGGACCTTCGCACTTAGCTCGTGTTTAGCAGCTGAGTTAAAGTTTGGCGGGTGGCCTTGGATATATCGATCGACGATAGTAGCAACGAAGGAGGGATTAAGGTCGGAGTGGTCACCGTAATCTGTTCTGGAGATTATATTGACAAATGTAGGAAAATTTGTAGAAAGAATCGCATCGGCTTTAGCAGTGAAGACGGTTAGCTTATTGGCACTAGTCTCTGACGAGTGCGCCGGCAGTGACATACCCTTGGTTTTCAGATCCTGCCTGGAGCCAAACTTAAACGCCAAGGCTAGGATAGTCTTCTCTAAGGCATCGAGCTTGAAGTGTTCCATAAACGTAGACAGGTCGAAGTCGCGAAAGATATCCTCGTTAGCTGACTCGATTGCTTCAGCTATTCTGGAGGCTTGGTCAAGGTCATGGGATATCTTGGCCATTTCGTTTACTAGAAGTGAGTAGTTGCCGGGGTTGGCAACAGGCCGGGTGATGCCAGGAAAGATCTGAGGGGCATTTCCAGCTACTAGCCGGGTGAAGTACTTGGAAAAAACCTCCATGCCGTGATCATCGAGGAGCTAGAGAGAGCCGAGGTGGTATTAGAGCAAGTTTCGACGAGGTTGGGTTTGTAGATAAATGGGCGGATAGAGAAAATAACGGCAACGTACCTTTTTCAGTTGATCCACTTGTAACTCCCACTTGGCGCGGTCCTTGTCTTCCTTGATAGTACTAAGAAGTAGGTAGACCTGGGCGACGACAATTTTAGTGAGAGAGTTGTTCCCCGCGGTCGGGCTGCTGGTACTGGGACTCGCGCCAGCACTCAGAGGACCGGCCTGTGACGGATGGGGAGAGTGTGAAAGTCCTGTCTGCAGGTTCTGAGCAGGAGCAGGCGAGAAAGTTCCGGATCGTGAGTGAGACGGCGGTGGGGGGACCATGAGGGTGGTGGTCTCGCGGTCGGAGGGGGAGAAGGAGGGAAGAAGCGAAGGTGATATGCGATTCCCCTAGAGCCCCTCACAAAACCACACAGAAACAACGAAAAATCCCGAATCACGCAATGGCGTCCGTCGAGAGCAACAAATGTGGTCTTCGCGGGTAGTATGCGGCGGACGAGGGTAAGCGCAAGTTCACCGATGCTCGGGGCATGGATGTCATGAGCCTAGGACGAAGTTGGACTGTGCCAGGCAGACCGGGGCCGTTGTCTATTGGGTGGGCTGAAGACGAGGATGAGGTTAACAAACTTGGGCGAGAAGGCTGGAAGCTCTAGTAAGAGAAGTTAAGGTGTCGAAAAATAGTAAGATGATGTATAGCAAAGGTATCATAAGTCTTTGTCCGAGAAATGAAAAACCACCTTGACGCGCTCCGAATATTTTTTTTAAGAGTAGTTAAAGGTGGTACGTATCGTTGCGGGCAAAGTGGACGGGTTGTTGGTTTTGGGTAGACGACGGGATTGGAAAGGTAAGAATCACTAAAGTTGGTAAAAGCAACGATTCAGCCCTCCCTCTGGCCTCTGGCGCAAAATAGCTTGGGCCCTTTTCTGGTCATTCCCTTCCTGGGGCTTCAATTGTACCTTCTGTTTCGTACCTGGTGGGGTTAATACTTATGGTCCACTTATACTCCAATTTGACGAATGAGAGAAAGAACAACGCCGTTGGAGCCTCCCGTAAGCTAAAGAACCTACTTTTACCTAATGCCCTTGCCGAAAGCCACTTGAGCCACAATCTACACTGTCTATATAGTCAAGATTACCTAAGATGAGGTACATGTATACCGTGTGCCGTGTGCCGTGTGCCTTTACTTATACGCGGACACGTGCATGGAAAAATCGGATAGCGATTTTAAAATTCACTTAGATTTTATGAGATTCAACACTATGTGCTAAGAGATCAGATTTTGCTTTCTGCCTTTGTTCATAAACATCTTCCCGCATATTGTGGCGTATCAAATATTAACTGCTTACCATTCATCCAGCACTGTACCATTATACTAATCTAGGCAATATCTCATTCCCCCCTACGGTCATAGTTAATAAATATATGAATTCCTTCAAGGTGGGTAAGGTGTTAGTTGACGATTCAAATAGAAAGGGATGATGAAAAAAAATAATATAGGCTTGGCAAGCTTCGAGCTCATCCCAAATAAGTAGTAATGAATCTAATAAGAAAAGATTTCAAGAAAATAGGTAGCTATTCGCAGTTTTGTCTCGCTATCAACACTGCTCTTACATAGTCCATCGCCATACCCATCATCTCCTAAATCTCCCCTTTTCAACCTTCCTCCCTCTTCCTCTTACTTCTCCTTCTTCTCCCCTTCCACGCCTCCACCGAACTAGCTCTACACAACGGGCCATTCTGCGTAGGCATTCCATCCTCCGTGACCACGACCCAATCCTCGCTGCCCACCGTCGCCGGCGCATAGAACACGCCCCAGGGGTCTCTGCGGCGTTTGATACGCAGCAGGCTGCCGTAATTGCTCCCGAAAAATGCCTGCTGCCAGTCGGGCTCCTCGAGGTCGCACTCGTTGACGTACGCGCCCGCCCCCGGCGACGCCGCCCGCCACTTGTCCATCGCGCTCGCCAGCCGCGCGTGCGCCGCCTTGAAGGCCGCGGGCGACACCCCGCGCAGCGGTGCGCTGTCGTACAGGTCCGCGTGCATGATGGCCCTGCGGAACGCCGGGTTCACCGCGCTGTTGCCGGGATACCCTGCCACTTCGGCCGTCGGCTGCATGTGGATTCCGTGGAACGTGTAGCCTGCTTCGACGGACTCCCGGATCGCCCGCTGCGACGCTGCGAATCGCGCTGCGTCCTCGAAGCTCGTGCGTGGCCAGAGACGGCTGCCGAAGCGCGAGTTGCCTGGGGTGTCGCCTACGCCCCCCCTGAGGGATGCCCAGTTTGTAGCTGGGGACGGCTCCCGGTTGGTTACGTTTAGTCCGATCGCGTTCAAGTCATTCACCAGTGGTTGCACGAACTCGGATATGTATTCTTCTGATACGTTAGGAAGTTCGATGTCTGCCGTGAAGCTGAAGCTGTTGTTGCTGCCAAACCTGCGTGACAAGTAGCTGTCTAGTGTTCCACACGTTAGTATTGAATACAGAATTATATCTCACTTCGTCCAGGATATTCTTCAACTACGGAGGTAAAAAAGCCAAGAGGAGGTGTCATCACATACTACGAGTTTGTTAGCACTGATTCATTTACATAGGCTTGTCGAATGGCTGTTTCTCATACGTACCATGCTGTGCCACTATTATCAACTATCTTCTTACCAAATTCATGGTATAGATCGAAGCCCTTCCAGAAGTTTTCGGTGTCAGCAGGTGTAGAGTTGTTGAGACTACCCGTAGAAAACATTATAGACAACGTCAGGATTTGTGTCGGCGGATGAACCTTTACTATGACTGAGGTTACGACGCCATAAGTGCCTATGTGCTCGTGGTTAGTAAAGAGCGCAGCCCAGCTGGGGTTATAATAACCAGCGAAGAAATACGTAAGGATATTGCTTACTCCCACCACCACCTCGTAGCGCATAGAACAGATCGGTATTCTGATGCGGATCAGCAGTAACAAACCTGCCGTCGGCCGTCACGACTTGGATGGATAGAGCTTGATCGGCACCAAGGCCGTACTTGGAAGCCAAAGCAGAATGTCCGCCACCAGCCATCCAGCCGCCGTATGCCCCGACAGTATAACCACCTGCGACTAGTGCCGTCATATTGTAGCGATTCATATATTCAAACATCTCCCAGCTCTCGATGCCAGCACCAACTCTAGCTGCCCTACCCCTATATGCTCCGATTCGATAACGGGGCATAAATTCGAAGTCTTTCAGCCAGTGAGTCCAGATGCTAAGGCTTCCGAACCCGGCTGATCGGCCGATAAAATCATGCCCGGTGTTTCTATAAGATAAAGTCATGGCATTAGTCCGGTAAAGCCCCTACACCACAGCAATGCTCTCGCTAAAACTCTTATCTTTAGGGGGGGAGCTTACTTGATGACTAGTCGGAGGTTCCTGTTCCTGGCAAAATTCACAGCGATTTGGATCTGCCTCGCCGTCGTAGCATTGACGACATAGACAGGGAAGCCACCTTGCGTACAGTTCCCACCAGTTGACTGTCCAGATGGCGCGTGACAGGTATCCCCCTCGGGCCATTCCGAAAGTACGGTGACCGGATTGTTGATGTAAAAACGAGTAGAGGACGCGTTCCGCATGAGATAAGTGCAAGCAGCCTCATCTTTGTATGGCCCGTCATAGCATACCGCAGCAGGAGGAACCCCCTTGATCAAGGCTCCTCCTAGCGAGCGGTTCAGACGTGACCATTCTTCGTCAAGAGGCCAGCCAGAGGTCCCCGGGTACTCTCTACAATTCGACCTAGGACCGTCATTCAGAGACACCACGGCAGACGTGTTACCGAAGGCTATGGCTGAGAAGTCCCCAACCCCATCGTCCGTAAGCTGCTCTGCTTCGAAGGCGAAGCCAGCATATGCTAGGCGCAAGAAGAGCGCAAGAACTATGGAGATGATTGGGGTCCGCATATTTGTCAGCCGGCGAGGGCAATATGTCTCTAGCACGATCGACCTACTTTAGAGATAACAAGAAGGGGAGTCATGGTCTCCCCGAGTACATATTTATCAAGCTCTACGGTCAGCCGGAGTAATCCTTCATTCCATTATCACTTGTAGGGGAGCTTAAAAATCAGGTCTTTAACCGAGCTCGTAGTTAATACTTACTCATCAGAATATTGTGCTCGTTCCTGCGGAAGTGAAACGTTCCCGCCATACTGCATGTCCGTGGGAGTGTGTGGAGACGTTATCAACAGCTTACAACGAGCCGAGCCGCCCGTGGGCTTGGTGAGACGGCCCGGTATGTATGAAAGACTGCATGGTGGCGTGTAACGTTCCCGCTTGTAGCTGTAATGATTGAAAGGGGCCGTTCTGGATGGCCTGATCTGTGTGTCCAGACATGATGTCTACGATATCGGCAAGAGGGTAAAGAGAGCCATTTCCACCATCGGGTGTAAGTGAATACCAGCATTTAGGAGAAAGGGCATCGCGCTTATGAAGCCAAAACCTAAACCATCGTATGTTCACAGCGTAAGTCACGATGGCTCGTTTAAGACCCCATATCAGGGCTGATATTAGAAGCAGCTGTGGTTGGTTCGTAAGTATGTCATTACCTGGTAATTTCCTAGTGTGAATGCTAGAGATCCTGGAGATCTGTCGGGAACTGCAGGTCACAAGGCTAGTTACCTCGACTCCAACTAACATGAAGCAATCAATATCGCGCATTCTTTCTATATCTCATGTATATAATCGTTGGTAATCATAAGGGTCGCCTCTAGGCCTCTCAATGACGTGGCGTGAAGATGTGTCTAAGCACCCAAGAATCGATAGTTTAAGGTTGGATTTGCAAAGCCAGGCATTGGGTGCGTTCTACCTGCAGCAACATGTCTTGGCTAATACATCATGTGAGCTTCTCTTCAAAGATTCTGGAAGCTCCAATAGAGCTCGTGGGGTCTCTGTACCTAAGTATATTATTAGACTAGTGGTTTCTATATAACTAAGGGTTGCATCCGGATGAAATTTTCGTGCAATGGATACTACCTTTACACAACTATCACGTTGGGGTATAAATGAGTTGTCTTTCTAATATTATACTAATTATCCAGTCCTTGTTTCTAAGCCGTCTATATGATCCCCTATACTTAAAACCTCATACCGGGGCAGCTATGGCTGTCACCGTGAGTGTGGGCGCGGCTAATGAAGTGAAAGCATTTAAGTAGACGCAGCCTCGGCCTAATATATCAACAACATGAGATGAGCCGCACGTGGTCTCGGATATCTACAACTGGAATATAGTAGTACTTGGCTCAACCTTACGGAAATTAACAGCTTTGACGAGCACAGGGATTGCGTGGCTGGTGGACAAGCTGAACCCAATATCGCCCCGAACTTGGGGTTGGCACGTATCTGGCTGGGGTAGCTTGTAATGCCGATTTAAGTACCAGAACCACTGTTGCTAAAGAGTTCATCTAAAATAAACCTCGCCCTCTTTAGCTGTGGCTTTGAAGTTCCCCCTTAGTAGCTTTTCCATGGCCTGTCGTCCATGGCGAAGCCATCTTAGAGCCTGAAGACTGACAATTGGTTCCTAGCATAATAATTGAAATAGACATCACTTCTATGTATTGAACATGAGGCATTCGAATAGAAGGGCCTTCCTCATTCTCACCAACCTCGTTAATAAGAATAAGACAAGTATAAATATGACGATGCTGATGCTAATAGTGTAGTTTACAGCAGCCCTACTTCAACGGCAATTTACTGATTGCTATCGTGCCAAGCACCGGCCCTATTTATATGCCATTTTAGTCCTATTAATACTCAATTAGTACACGGTAGCTAAATGACGAAACAACGAGCCATTTTACCAGTCATCAGCAGTCTGCGGGTGAAAGCTTCCAATCATCTGCCGACCGGGATTAAGCTTCATAAAGGTGACCTTCGTAGATAGCTTCACCCTGCGGTTACGGTTCAGCTTCCATTTGCACTTCTTATTCCTCGGGTCGGTAACTTCTTGGATCGTGCCAAACATGTACGGCGTCTTTGAGTGGCTGATCACTTCGTTGCGAATACTGGTACCCTGTCAGGATCTAATTACGAGGCGTAGTCAATAGTCGCATGAAAATGCTTGGTGCTGAACATACTCATTGGCCGTCAACTTTACTCCGTATCGAAGTACGTGGTTGGTGTAGCCGCTGAGTGGCTCCGCCTCCATATTCGGGCCTGTGCTATCATCCAGCTTCCTCAAGTTTCGGTCTAGGTCCCATTCATACCTGTCGAGGTTTTTCTTTAGCACCGCCTCGAAAATTATAAGTCTCGCAAGCCCGGTAAGTGTTCGATATTTTGTGTTGTATTCATCAACATTTATACTCTTGACCCGCGACCGATCCAATTCGTCCCAATATACCTCAAAATTGTGCTGGCGGTATTTCCATAGACGATTCTCATAGGCTGGTAACATTTGTATTAGTAGGCACCTAGGGACAAAGGGGCCAAGTAACTCGAACTAAGGTCAGTTTCCGGGAGTAAGATGAGCACATACATGGGCTGCGGCGACTTAAATCAATAGTATTGGTGCGCGTGGCAATCGCTGTGACTCCCCGGGGGTTGGTGTACACCTGCTTTCCATCAAATGCAACACATGAGCAATCCACGTCGAAACCCGTCAATATTTCGCTAATCGATCTATAAAGTCTAAGGATAATCTGATAATTACTTAGTTAGTCGACGAGTTCTGTTCGATTTCCTCTATTAGATTAGTATTAAGCAGAAGTTGGTCTTGTTACCTGAACGTGACGGAATGGCCATTTCGGCCCAAGGAACGTGATCGCGTTCTCCGATCTCAATGTCAGGGCTGTATTAGGCAATAAATCCTGGTTTTTCCGTATTACGCTTTCGATCTCAATAATTCTCCTGACAGCCACGTCCTCATTGTCAATACCGTATAGGAATATGTCGATATCGCTCGTGCTCGCAGTTACCCTGGTAAGCCCGGTCAGTTTCTTCTGCCTCAGCCACACTTATATACCTATATAAATATTGGGGGTTGATTAAATACTGATAGTAGGTTTCAGCTGGTTTTTCTACTTCTGGGGCTTCCTTTATAGATACGTCTATACGACGGGATAATAGGGGAAGGAGCGCAGAAGACCCAGCCACCACAATATTGGACCAATCTTTGATTATATTAGCCTCGAGCGCTGTGTATGGACAACTTGCTTTAATATTTCGGCTTTCTCACCCAAGTCAGCTAATACTCCTATTGTATCAATAATACGTGATCAGTTAACAATCAACTTTATTATCGTGGACGGACCACTTGGACTGACCTCGAGTGAACCCATCAAAGTTACACTGGTACTCTTCCAACGATTCGACTATGGCGGGACTTTCGTCTTCCTCTCGCTGGTAGTCTTTCAACGGCATTAAGTACCGCCTTTTATCTGCCAACTCGTGATCTAATGTACGAATCACGAACAGGCTTTCTTGTCCATCGAAAACTGGAACAAGATTTGAGTAGCAATCAATCTCTGCGTTTGGCTTGACGAATTCGTGGCGAAGCCATTTTTCGTAACCTAAATATGGTTGCAGGAGAGTGCGTGTTGGAACTCCAGGGTTCTGGTTAAGGTATGAGATGAACTGCGAAGGCGGTTCCGGAAGTGAGGGGGCAGATTCGGCTTCCTCAGTACTTGTAGACCCCCCCGATGATTCTAAAGTCCCTAAGTATCGTGAGTAGCTTACATTGTTATTATCAGAATCATCTGAAGTTATAACCCCCGTGGTTTCTGTACTCCTTGCACTCCGTGTACCTTGGTGACTCGGAGCGCTTGGGGCATTCAGCGCGCTAAAGGTAGACTGTGTGTCATTAAACCTTTGAGAGAGCGTGTGTTTTAAAGCTTTCGCGAATTTTCGGAAGCGACCCATGATCCCTATCATATTAACCGAGGCACTCAGGGGTTTGTAGTCGTAGCTTTGCAACGATATCTACACTTCCCCAAAGTGACATTCAACTAGAATGTCGCTATGACCATCAGACATGGGCTAAGTTCGAAGCTATATATTTGAATTTATGTGTCAAATAATAGTAATGGTGGGGTCCTTAGCAAATTCCTTCAGTGTAAATAAAATATTCCTACATGTGGCCAGTCTTGATTAGCTGTCATCATGGTAGCAGTATAAGCAGGTGTTTGAAAAGAGTTATGGTCGTTCTTTTTTTCTGGATGAGATCGTCATTCGCTGCCTTGCTCTTGCTGGGTACGCTCGGATACCCAACGATAAGTATAGAAATGATGAGTTGTCAGTAGCACTCCTTATTATCGTGCCACGGAACAGAATGTCCAACTGCGAATGCATAACGGTCAATCCTGAATAAATTAAATGCCGTTATGAAACTTTCTCATAAGGCGCAGCCGGGCGAAGTACGAAACGCGGCCCGAACATTATTTATGTAATACCTGCGAGACGGTAGGCTTGGAAGCGCTACTTTGTGACGAGGCCAGCTGACGGGCTATCGGGAGGGTTTCGGAGTACGGTGGTCTAAAAGGCCCATTCTGCAGCCTTATATCCATGGTAGTTGGCCGTACTTGGGGAATAGTCGATAAGAATTTAGCAGGAAAACACGAACTCTTCATTTAAAGCAAGAGTTCTTTGTCCATTCAGGAAAACGGCCGCAGTCAGCAGCCCTAGCCCAGGTTATTGTTGGCCGCCAACCGGGAACCTCCACAATCCCACCACAACCAAATACCACCAAGGCAAATTTATGTGTATAGAAACCACATAGTAGAGAAAAAAAAGTAACTATGTCGTCCTTTCATACGTTTGGGGTAACACTCCTATCATCCGCTCTCCTGGGTGTAAGGACTAGAAGGAAATTCCGATCCTTATGACCCCCCGACAAAACACTAAGCATATGAAGGCTGATCAAAGTCTGTCTGAGTCGTCGACGGAAGCTTGATTGGGAGGGAGAGTTCTCGAACAGCCAGATATGCTATGGAATCCACGCGACGAATCGGGATGCGCTACTTGTGGGTTAATACTCTATGTATCATCTAGGATGATGATAAGAGGTATGTCTAAAGGGTTGTACTCCTCGTACCAAACTCGTAGGTACATTTTGTCTTTCAAAGATCATCTTCTATTTTGCCTTTTCTTCAATTCAGATAGCGACTTCTACTCCATTGGCACATCTTCATCCGTATATGGACAATCGAATCTAAAGCAGCTCCATTAGTTCCCCTACTAAAAACAGGTACTTGTGGGTAGTTAGCAAGTAAAGGAACCAGAATCTAGGTACTCACCCCTGTTCACCAACAATGGCCTTGGTATACTTCTCGAGTTCCTCTAGTTGCTCGACGCAACCCGTCAAGCTCTCATTATATGAATAGCTGTATATCTGAGCCCATTTCCTCCCTTCTGATTTTTCATCGGCACTGAGCTTCCCACTTGCCGCAAGCTCGGCCTCTAGAACTCCCATTCGGTCTAACAGTTGCTTTCGTGTCGCTGCAGCGCTTGGCAAATATTTCTAGTATTGTCAGCCTCAAAAATTCACCAAACGGACCCATCCTACTTTCTCTGGACTTACGGGTACTTTTCTGTC
The DNA here is from genome assembly GCA_902805475.1 of Entonaema liquescens. Taxonomy (NCBI): domain Eukaryota; kingdom Fungi; phylum Ascomycota; class Sordariomycetes; order Xylariales; family Xylariaceae; genus Entonaema; species Entonaema liquescens. Next base: position 1,652,047 of record CADCSX010000008.1, read on the forward strand.
TGCTCTAAGGGCGCCTGAAAGAACATATAGATTCGTTAATATGGTAGCAATTGCGTCTCTCCTATGACCCAGTAAATCTGCCGCGAACTCGGTATTGTCCCTAATGAAGTGGGGGTGGTAAAATAGAGATGCCTGGCGCGCTGTGACTATATACTCGAAAAAGCGCTCACAGGCATCAATAAGCGCGGAGTACGGCAACGGATCGAATGGAGCTCGTAGGCGTATCTCATGGCGCGTGAGACCCTAGTTTCCATTAGTTGGCTGACTTTGCGACATGATATGAACGAAGATGGGCTTACTAGTAGTTGCCTTAGTCTTACGAACCCTTCACGTAAGCGACCCTCAAGTATCTCGGAGGCTCGTATATCGTCTTTGGTGGGTTCGTGTCCTTCTTCATAATATACGTATTTCGACACAATGCCTATTAACTTGTTAGAAATGAGATTTAAAACTAAGAATGCCACGACCTACTCCTATACACGATGCTACAATAGAACATCATTGTAGCTGTGGCCTTCCTAAGATCGTGGCGAGCAACGAACGGCCATAAAACCCAATTGACAATAACAGAAGCCACAACACCAACAATCATAGCGACGCCGTGTGTCGCAGCCACTGTAGCAGGAGAAGGTTCGCCTTTAGCAGAAACTTCTGCTAGAGATACAACCGTAAACGAAACGCATCCTACGAGTCCCGATCTCTATAGCGCATTAGAAAAGCCTCAAATTCCACGGAATTGATACTAAAACCCACTGGATGCGTGCTTTGTGTATATCTGTAGATCATAGGAAGCATAAATATGACAGCAAATACCGCTATAACGTACGGGTTACCGTCGCCAGCTGCATACGATAGGCCTGCCCAGAGGGAACCAAGGACGGCGCAGAACACCCGCGTTACCAAATCCTGGATGTTACCGCCAGTACTATAGCGGTTAGAATCTGCATTGCGACTTGAGTCAATGAAGGAGCCATCACTACTTACCGAAGTCCCATAATAAGCCAAGCCATCACGACCCCCCACCAGACTTCATAGTCATCCCACCACACATGAGCTCGAGATATCCAAGCAGGTATGGACAATAGCGAAGTGATCATTGCCGTTTTGAGCCCAAAACGCGTCTCAAACCCTTGTAGTCGATGGAGAACCCTCCAAATCGCCTGTCGCGTACGGTTTTTTTTCGTACTCCATTCATCCTCAGGCTCGTCAGCCGTCATTGTCGCATAGGAAGTATCCTGTTCTTTACTCATGCTGTCATCATCATCATCCCTCGGCAAGGGTTGAAAGTCGCTGGATTTAATCTTTTGGATAATTGCTGCTATATCATTGAAGCTCTTAAAATACGAGCCCGCTGTTAGGCCCCCTCGATCATGTCGGACTTGGGCATTTGTGCGGTGGAGCGCCTTCCAGAAGGGATATGATGGGCTATGAAACTTTGGGTATTTTGATCTCCTTTGCTGCATCTCGTTGACCTTTACTAGCAGGGCTTCGATCGCTGTTGCTGCTTGGTGAACAGGTCGGCAGTAGGTGAAGAGCCTAACAACCTCTGGAGATTTTGCATACGTAGACGGCAATCTTCCGCTGGCCAATACACTATCTTGACATTCGCTGAAAGCTATGATGCGCCGACGTAGCTTCACTAGCGAGCCTGGAATATCGTCTGAGACACTCTTCGGAGGTCCAAGGTATTGTCGATGACCACACATCTCCATCAAAACAGCATCGCAGCTTTGCAAACCCGCCTCCATAGATAAAAGGAGTCTCTTTGTCGGCTCTGCTAAGTTGCTAGCAACAAATTTAGCCAGTTTGTTTTGCTCCTTACTTTCCGCATCGTGGCATTGCTCTCCCATATTTAAAACGAATTCATCGAGGATAGGCCGCTCACGGCTCAACCTATCCGAAGAGGAGTCATCTAGCTCATCGAGGATCCCGGTTTCGCTATTCAAGCTAAGTAGTGCGCGAATGACACCTTGAATGAGATTACGAAGCGCCAAAACGTCCTTTGGATCGAAAAGTGTGATAGAAAAGTCGATTACTAGATCCCTATACGCCTGTGAAATGCTTACGAATGTTTGTGTTAGTCTTCGACGCGTCCTGATGCTTTCTAGCCGAGTTAACCCTAAACCCTCCTTTGAAGGAGTTAGTTAAATGCTGAAATTGTAGGTGGGATGATGAGAATTACCAGCATGATAGCAAACGCTTGATGGAGAGCTACAGCAAGCGGACGCGCACCAGCATCCGGAACCACCGTGCAACATATAACAAGCGAGATAGCCTGTCCTAGAACCCAAGGGACACCGTAGGAGAGGAGTTTAGACCAGGAAACCTCGTTGCCAGATACTTCTGCTAGACATGTGTAACAGATCGATATCCCAGCGCATATGATAGCTTGGTATGTGCGGATATAGTAGGAACGAAGACAAGCGATAGCGAAGATATATACAAAAAGAAAGACGGCGAGAACACCACCATATCCAATGCGTGCTGTTGCTGTGGCGGTAGACACCCATAATCCAAACGCTCCCCACCCTAACCCCGTTGCCGTCCCTATTATTGTTAGAAGAGTCCCGTCGACCTGGGCACCTAAGGTCCTCCCGGGATGGTTGAGTATGGCGGATATGACCATTATATAACTGTAACGGCCTAATCTAGCCTGAACACGGGGGATGAGGCATAGGATATATGCTACGAAAAAAGCAAGAAAGGACTTTAGTAGCCTAATACCAGCCCTTGTAGTGGTAACACGGCGTACGACTCCTTTTACTTCATGCCACTGCTTGGGGAAAAAGTTGCGCACAGATAAGGGGTCCTTCTTCCGGAAGGCATAGGGCAGAGTCAGCTCAGCCTGCTTTATAAGGCTTTGAGGATCAACTTCCTCGGGAGGAAGGAAAATGGCATCGAAAAAGCCATCACGCAGCTCAGTAACTCCATAAGAATTATTTGCATAATGTTTATCCTCCAAGGTCATGGACCTCTGGAGGACTTGATGATGAGGAGGAGGCTGAGGAGAATCGGTACGAGTATCAAATATCCTATCTAGGGAATTTGTTGAAGAATCGCGGACATGGCGTCTCGTGCTAGGACTATGGCGACGTAAAAGACGGGAAAACCCAGTATCAACATGTGCATGCTTTTGGGTATTCTCTTGGGAAGAGACGTTATTTATCGGGTTTACCCCATCAGGCGCCATCATGGATTTGGATGCGATATGCTGAATTAGATGACACGGAATTGTTGAACTAAGGAACGTCGAACCATCATATAATAAATAGATTATTACTATTGGAATTTATGCTTTTATAAAGGTGACCGTAAAGGTGACCATTGTGGTGGTGCACTATAGACGAGCAGCTGATGCGCCATTCTACTAGTGTAAGTCTAGACATGTTGTGAACTTGAGGAGTTTATATTCACCATCCACCCATTCGCCAAGTACCCTAGACCCGAGTCCAGTTGCTGCTTCCGACCTGGGAGCAACAAGGTGGTATTTCGACGTCACAGCCGAAAGCGACCCACATATCTCATGCACACATAGACACATGTACATGTATACATGTGTATCTAACATAATGCACAAGGCTTCCATTAAATCACATAGTAGATTTATTCAATATTATGCACAGTATTAGGTAAGGTACCTTAGGTAATGCTCAACCCCAAGTAGCGAGGTACAACCCATTTGAGAAAATTTGACGTGTTACATAATCCATTGATAACGATAATTGCCTAACGGCTCACGTATTAGATCGTACTTGGGTACCTAAAAAAGAAAAAAATAAAAAAATAAATACCTAACAATAAAAATTACCCCGCTAGAGTGTGCGCCAGCGTGAATGTCCAAATAACTTTAGCTCGCATAAAGTGGAGACGTTCTTCTAAAATGCCCCTCTAGACCTGAATGGCCTCACTTCTTTTCTCTATCTCGTAAACCATCGCCCTAATAACAACAAATTTCTATTCATTTCTCCCAAGAAAACTATCGTCTTGGATCGGAATACTACCGCGATAAACCGCCATACTTCAGAAAGATTACTTGATCAACCTCTCATCACTTTTTAATCAGATCAATTAGTTATTACCCTTCCAAAATGGCCCAAAGTAAGTGGCGCCCTTCGCGAAACGCCTTGTGTTACTGCCCAACAAACGCAGTCCATTTGGCCCAGAATGAAGCATCCGAGTTCATTTACTAACTGGCTATACAGATCCGGAAGAAGTTGCGAGTACGTGCCTCGATAGACGCCTTTTGCGACCTGCAAGCGTTCCCGCAAACTAAGCTAACACTCACCCCTACAGCTATGTTCGTCCAGTACTACTACAACCAGTTCGACCAAGACCGAGCCGGTTTGGCAAGTCTCTACGTACGCGAGTTTTCAAGTGTCTTCGTGTTGATAGGAAGGAGACTAACGGTTCTATAGCGAGATGCCTCCATGCTGACTTTCGAGTCCGCCTCCTTCAAGGGCACCCCCTCGATCATCGAGAAGCTCCAGGTAAATAAATAAATCAATATTATTGCCTTTTTTTTAGGCATAAAGCTTATCGTAATTTCTAGGGCCTCCCCTTCCAGCAGATCAAGCACCAAGTCTCCACCATTGATCTCCAGCCTGGTGTCGCCCCTGGTCACATTCTGGTCCTCGTGACAGGTCAGCTTTTGGTATGTTTACATATAACACCATCCAATACGTCCGACCCAATATCTAACTGATGTTTTAGGTTGACGAGGAACAACGACCCATGAGCTACACCCAATCCTTCTACCTTGTTCCCGACAACGCCCAGTACTACGTCCACAACGACATCTTCAAGCTCGTCTACGGTTAGACATGGAACAGATCCGTGCCGATTCAACGGCTTCTAGAGCCTGAAAAACGCTGGATGTGTGATTAGCAAATCACATACCTGTGGGGGGTGGTCATTTTCCATAGATTACTTAGCCGCAGATTTGCCTTAGAGAGGTTATTTCCTGTCTACTGTGGCTCGCCCGTTTTCAGATAGGTCGCGCAGAGGTTAATTTAACACCTTCTTCAAATCTATAATGATGCAAATGCGGATAGTGCTTTATATTGCTCATTGCGCCGAGAACGTGCACTTATTAATGGCTGTGTTCATTTACTCTTGAGCCTAGCTTCTTTACGTGGTTTCCCAAATCCACGCCACTCTTCCCTTATATTTCCACTCTATCATAGAAACCTAGGTTGATGGAATATTTCGTTCAACTCTCGCTTTAAAAGAAATCTATAAGTCATAGGTTTATTAAACCCCATTTAACAGTCCTCTTCTTTCCCTTCTTATACCTTCCTGTACTCAACTCTACTGATAAGAATGCGTTGGATATTATGGAGGAGAGCTAAGTAATAGCCCAAGCCCAGTATAATTCCTTGCTGTCTAGCAGAGCGTCGAAATTTTGGATACAATGATTGAGCAACATTAGGAATCCCAGATAGCTCGAAGAATATCTTGCATACAAAGCTTAGTAGATATAAAAAAGAGTCTTCAGGAACCAAACAGCCCTCTGACCGGATACCTAGTCGCATAGTTTTCCTGGACTGACGTTCGATCCCTGATGCTCGAGATTGATGAACCATATCCGTCCTCCTCCCATCCTTTGAAACTTGCTATACTACGACATTCGAAACTTTTAGTGATTTGAATAGTGATAGGCCACTCTTCTAGCTTGGCCTTTTTCTTTACTTTTGTTCATCCTTCTGTGCCTTCTGTGCCTTCCCGTTCTCTCTACATTTCTAAACATACCGAGAGCTGTAGCATACCTCTCTACCCTCAAGGCAAGCTTGTTCAGAAATTTACTGGGTATAGTATGTGTGTCGATCATCAAAGACTAGGTCCCTCATACATATCATTACATAGTCAAGAAGTTACTTAACTGTATAGACATATCATACGCCAACATAAGACATCGTTCTATTACACATAGAATCATTGGCGAATTTAATTGAGTATACACTTGATCCCCTACGTGGGCAATTACAATGACGGGGACACTTCCTGATATTTTTGAGAGAGAGCTGTTCGAACCTATTACAAGAACACGGCAACTGAGACGATGTCTAGAGAAACAATTTCTCGCATGGAATTCTACATATTGCTCCTTGGCATATAGCATACGAAAGTATTAGACCCAGGTGCCTGTTAATAATGGTAAGAAGATGATATATAATTCACCGACTCAACCCTCGCTCTCAGACAATAATAACATTCTACTTTTTACTGAAACATATTAGCGCTTATTCCTCTAACAAAATACCAGTTAGTCCATCTACCAAGAAACCAAGCATAGTATAAAGACCTGGAAACATACGATAACTAGTCGGGGTGTAAAAGGAAAGTCATCCTTTTCAATAGTGTCGATGTTAACAACAGGCCATACGCGTTGCCGTCTTTCCTAGCCGCGGATTTCCAACTTACTTGGGAATCGTGGAATGCTAGTTCGCTCGCGGTATACCCAGAACAGACACTGGCCGGAAGATCGTGACCAAGGTATCGACCAGCATCCCCCCCTTTACCCCAGCTTTTACCCCACAGTCCCTCCACATTCCTCCAAAGTCCCGGAACCCGAGGAGCAGCAATAAAAGACGGGGACAATCCATCTATTTGGAGATTGCTTTCTCAGTGACTGTGCTAATTCTTTCGCCATGGAGGAAAAAGAACCGTCGGTCTCGCTGCACGAGAAGTGCGACAATGGACCCCCTACCTCGCCGTCGTCCCCAGACGGCGCCGTTGCCCACGACGCGAAATTCGAAAAGAGGGTCCTCCGCAAGATCGATGTCCGACTCTTACCTATCCTCGGCGCGCTCTACACCATTGCCATGGTAGACCGGAGCAACATCTCGGTGGCGCGGATCTCCGGTCTAGACGAGGACGTGGGGCTCGACGTCGGCGACCGCGCGTCCGTCGCGCTCCTCGTCTTCTTCATCGGCTACATGCTCTTCGAGCTGCCGAGCAACATGATCATCCACCGGGTCGGCGCCGCCAACTGGCTCGCGCTCATCGTCTTCGCCTGGGGCCTGGTGTCGATGGGCATTGGCTTTCTCAACAACTGGGTTGCCCTGGCCGTGCTACGGTCGTTCCTCGGCGTGTTCGAAGCCGGCTTCTACCCCGGCTGCGTCTACCTCATCTCGTCTTGGTACAGGCGATACGAGGTCCAGAAGCGATTGGCCACGTTCTTCATGACGGGGTCCGCACTCTCTGCGTTCGCGAATATTTTCGCCCTCGGTCTAATACAGATCTCGAAGACGCATACTGCTTACAAGGGCTGGAGGTGGATCTACATTATCGAGGGGATCATTACTTGTGTCGCCGCCGTTATCGCTTGGTTTATCATTGTCGATTTCCCGGATTCCCACCGCAACAAGTTTCTCTCTGCGGAAGAGGCAGCTTTTGTGAAGGCTCGTCTCGCGGAAGATCGCGGGACCGAGGAGCGCCAGAAGGTCACATGGGCTATTTTCGTCGAGACAATAACGGACTGGAAAGTATGGTCGTTCTCGCTGATGTACTCAGCCGGTGCCGTGGGGGTTTATGCCTTTCTCTTTTTCCTACCTCTCATCCTGCGCAATGGGATGGGATATTCACAAGAGCTCGCATTCGTCCTGTCAGCCCCACCAGCTCTCTTCTCCGTCGTGGAAGGTATGTTCGTCTCATGGCTTGCCGACAAGTGGCGTCTACGAGGCCCATTCGTTATCATCCAGGGCCTTGTCGCAATCATCGGCTTATGTATGACGGGTTTCCTCGAGCAGCCGGTTCCGAGATATGTGGGAACTTTCTTAGGCGAAGCTGGCGTGAATGGGCTTGTGGTAACTACACTTGCCTGGCAAGCAAACAACCTTCGCGGCGACGCCAAGCGTGCCTGTGCTACAGCTGTCTTGATAACCCTTAGTGGTCTAGGTGGCATTTATTCGTCTCTAGTTTTCCGCCAACAGGTTCGTCGAGAGTCTTTAATCTTCTTGGGCATATACTAACATGAAGATAGGATGCTCCTGATTATATACCAGGCATAATAGCTGTGATGGCCATCTGTGTCGCTGCTGTAATTGCCGCTTGTATCTCCATATTTCTCCTTAAAAGGGAAAATAAGCATGCAGATGAAGGCAAAAAGGTTATCGATGGTCATACGGATTTTAGATACACCATTTAAAGAATAAGGTTAGAATAAGAAGCCGTTAGAAGCAATACGAATTATAGATGGAGGCAATTCGAGCTTGAAGAGTATATACACGAGAGCGTATCCAATGTATTAGATCAATATGGTCTATGTGGCGTCTCTGTAGAGGCTATTATAATAGACCTGTTACAAGCTTATAACACTTCAATACTTAGATACTGAATAATTATTATGAAGCATTCACTGTTGTACATGTGTTAGGTTGGGTAGTTAAGTGCATTATAGCGAGTAGGAGGAGATGTGGTAAAGGAGGAATACTAACATTTTAGAGACAACACTTACCTCGAATCGTGCCCATAAAACCACGGGAAGACTGTTTAAAAATAGAAGCCGTGAAGCTAAATTAATTACCAACAATATCCACACTTTACTTTGGCATAACATTCTGGTGGGCCACCACAATTAGGTCAATGGAAGCTAGCATGCTCCAACTCCACTCAGGCCACGATGCCCTCATTCTAAGACGGAACACACAAAATTTTTTGATCTAAGCTAGGGGAAATAAGAAAAAGCTTAAATTGAGCTATTTTGAAGCTCCTAACTGGAATTGAACCAATGTTTTCGGAATCAGAATCCGACGTCCTAACCACTAGACTATAGGAGCTGCTTGATGGAGAGTTGGTGGCTGTTATTCCTTTTATTCCTTAGCTACGATTATGGTCATCGCTTTTGTAACTTAGATAGGTACCTAGGACATGTAGTGTATGCTTCTCGTTCTTACAAGCTGTAGCTGAATGTGTTAGAAGGCCTTGTTATTTCCTCATCTCGTAAACTAGTACCTCCTATGCAATCATGTTTCTCACTCCTCATATCCAGGCACATCTCGTAAATCACCACGCGGGGTATATGGAGTTGTGATGGGGATAACTGAGCGGCTTAGAGTTAGCAAATTATCCGTGTTTCTAGGACAATCATAGACGCAAACAGATGCTTCTAGCGTTATACATCCTGAATAGTCTTAAACATCACAAAGGGGAAAATAGGGGTAAATAGATAATTTATACTTACTCTCTCTATCCCAGGCCCACCGGCGTCTATGCTCCTCGGAAAGCTCCCCACGGAGCATTTGTACTATGTACTTTCCAATAATAGGCAGAAATTTGTAGCCGTGGAACGAGCCACCTGCCGCAATATACAGATTCCTTGACGCCGGGTGCGGTGAGATAATCCAATCTTCGTCTGGCGTAGATATATCCCTGTATAGGCATAGAATAGTCAGCTTGTATCGGCTCCTAAGTTTTTCAAAGAGAAAACAGTTCTAGGACTTACCAGCAAAGTCGATATGATTCAGGCTTCATGCCCTGCACGGAGTCTCCGAAGAACATATTCCGGACTCTGGCGGAATTCGCCTTTAGTGCATCTGGAAGGTCTCGCGTCCATGTCATGCGATCGCTGTGTGATAGCGACGGAGATGAGATCTCCTGCTTCGACGCTTTGTTGTAGATGTTACGGGTGTATGGGAACTCGTGCGTGCACTTCGCCAGATCAGTGCCACTGGAACTTCCAGGAGGTATACACTCAGCTAAAACATTGTAGTTAGCATGATAAACTGAAATATTATAGACTAGAAGTTAGATGTGCTATGATCCTTAATCTTGAGAAACACACCAGGAGAATCTCCGTAGGGGTGCACTATAACCGGTGCGTTCTTAAACATATCCAGTCCCGTATCACCGCGCGGGACCTTGAACAAACACATCAACACAGCCGCTGCCTTCATCCTGTCTCCGGCATGCAAGTCCGGGGTTTCCGGTGCACTCTCCGCAAGAAGCCAGGGTGTGTAAGCTCCCGATGACAAAACGACGCGTCGCGCGGCGAATGTACGGCCGTCTGTTGTCGAGACACCAATACAAGCCCCGTCCCCGTTGAACTCGAGTTTTGCCGCCGTGCCGACTTCGTACCGCACGCCGCTATTAACAGCGGTTTTTACGACAGCCTGTAAAGCCAAGGCCGCATCGGCCCACCCGGCTTCCGGACTTAATATGCACTGTTCCGCGCCGCCCTCGAAGCGGCAGCTCCCAAGGAGTGGGAAGCGGGACCGCGTCTCGTCGAAGCCAAATATTTCAAGCGGTGCGTTTCCGGGGCCCAGCAAGGTTTCGTAGTTATCTACGAGCTTCTGTGTCCTGGCAGCTGTGATCGACCAGAGAGCCCCGTCTTATGGAAGAAGGGCGTGACGACGGGGTCGGCGTGGGACCATGCTTCCTTGGCCTCGAGCGCTAGTTTCATGTACATCGGGTCGTCATACTCGGCTCTGATGATCTTGTTTAAATCGTGCGCGGCCGCAGCTGGGTCTGGGAATGGTGCTTGGTCGAGTAAGATGACTTCGGCGTCAGGCTCTTCCTCTTTTAGGAATTTTGCTGTTGACGCCCCGAAGCATCCGGCTCCAATAATCAGGGTTGCCATAATTGATTGCAACTGACTATGATTTCTTTGCTTGTGACTTTATCTAGTTTCTCAGTAACACTATACGATCTAAGTCATACTATGATTATGACGGGTAGGAATAAGAATAAGGAAATGGTTTTAGAAGAAGTGTTAGATTAGATGGGTGGCATATATGTAGCTAGTATAACGCAGCAATGAGATACTTACTTGCCCGCATTACATTGAAGCTCAAATTTTAAGGTATAATAAGTAGCTACGAACAAGCTTGCTTCCGTGTCAACTGAGGTTGTATCAAGAAGCGGGGTCTGCACCATGTTCCATACTTCACTATTCACTTGCGTATGGAGATGACTCTATTTGACAACTGACATCCTTGCTATACATTACAGCTACTGTTTTGTGTGCCATGTGGACACTATCACTTTAAGTAGGTGTCTTATTTACCTAGATAGATAGTTGGTAGGTATGGGATAGTGAACTCATGATATTACATTGTCACTATGTGCTGATACGTAATTACAGCAACTATCTACTTGGCATGGCTTCGATAAGTCCATGTAGGCAGGGCAGGATGACGTCCCACGAGAGGCTTTGCATCCTACGAGGACGAGCTTAGTATCTTCAAGGAAGTATCATGACTCGAAAGTTAGCTTAGCCATGTAAATTTAGGTTCCTTTATTTTGTATTTAGCTACGCCCTTCTTTTTAGCTAATATTCCTACAAAGCACACGATGGTCAAACGTTCCACCTTACTCTCAAGCTATGAGGCTGTTGGCTTCACTGGTGTTTCAGTATTATATTAGCTTAAATCAAAACCAGCTCCAGACTGGATAGCGTAGAGTAGCTTGTTTCTTAGGGTCTCCTTTGAACTATACCGCGGGAGTTTTAGGAGATTGACGCAGGTACTTGTGCTAGGTAATCTCTCCTCATCAGTACCACCATCTCTGATGCTGAAATGAGGGCTTAGCTGCGAAAACCCCAATAACGGTGCTCTTGGTGTCGATGTTACATATTTGAGCACCTCGCGTCGCTGAGGATCTTGGAATTCGCGCATTACTTGCCAAAACATTTGGACAGTTGGATGTTCCATTCCATCGTCACCCACAGCGTAGAGACCAGAATACTGAGTATTGCGTCGAAGATCTTCCACGTCAATCTCAGAACTGTCTCCTCCAACAAGTCTTTGGAGTTCTGATTGATTGAACATGGACAACCACGCGGGGTTGATGATAGATCCCAGGCCCTTGAGGAAGGCTCTAGTTTGTCGATAAGGTTGCGCTACGAGCCGGTGGTTTACAACGTAGGATATATAAAGAGGGCGGTTTGTATTTGTGACGGGGATGTTCTCACCGTTTTTGCAGAGCGGACGTGTAATGGTGAGCGCCTTGCCACCAGCTGTCGTGACTTGGTCCGTGATAGTAAAATCTAGTGCAAGATCGACTACTTTACCGGAATAGTTTTTGAGGCTAATAAGCCCTTGATATAGCTCCGGGTCAAGATCTCGTAGATCATTGAGGTTGGCGCGGTAGTCATTTAGAGAACCCTGTCCTGACGCTGACCATTTAAGAAGGAAAAAGCCGGCGAAAGCCTTGTCAATCAGGATACCTTCGTACATGCACTTTCCCACCACCCTACCAAGGAATTCATATCGCTTGGCAAGATCAATCATGGCCTCCTTCCACCCCACGTCATTTTCCGTATACCCGTAACTACGGAGAAGCTCTGCATGATTGTCAAATGTGCTTGGGTTTGGGTATAATAGGTTTTGGCTGTTGGTGGCGAAGAGGCCACGGCCGGAACTGGGGTTGAAGGCCTCATCGGTTACGCTGATCAAGAATTCCTTCGTAACACCGCCGCCGTCAATACCAGCTTCAGCCTGATCAAATTGGTCAACGAATGTTATCTGGATAGGCTCCTTCAACCCATCACCAAGAGGGTAAAATTGTTCGTATGCGTCATCGAACACTTGCCCACGTTTAACCCTAGCAGAATGACGGCCAAGGATGTCTCTACCCCTAGCAGAAGGGCCATTAAATCCACCCTCGCCTGATATTACCGATAAACGCCATCGGTCGGGGTCAACATGGCCGCCTCTGCGCTTCGATTTGTCAAGATAGACGAATTGACGGAATATCTGAACCCTGACCTCGAAAGGAATGACGAACGGCATGTTACGAAGAATTTCAAGCTTGGGTCCGACTTGGGCTAGTAGTTGCTCTCGTTGGACCCGTCGTAATCGACGTCGTTTCTCAATCTGTGCCGCTCGTGAGAGACGCTGTCCTGTAAACGTATGGAAAGTATCAAGTGCATCTCCATCCGAGTCGTCAGAGTCGTCTCCGTCTTCAGCCATCTGGTCTTTTTGCTGCTCTTCTAAAACGACAGCCGATATAAACCCGTCCATGTCGAATTTCGAGGTCATCAACCAGAAGTCTGCGGGAAGAAAACGCCGGCGAGAATCTCTTTCGTACAACGAACGCATTGTTGTTGTAGACGCAGATCTCAGGCTCAAAACGTCCATCCCTATGATACCGGCAAATGACGAATGGGCATCTTTAGATTCTTCCTCTTGAGTGCTCGATATTCCCGAATTAATGCCCATGAGGCTATTGAGCCGGGTTGGCCTTGAGGCAGATGGCATGATATCCGCTAGGTTGTAATATAACGGGAAAGACAGGGTTTTGAGAAAATTAATAAGTTGCTTCAACTCGTCTAGACTGAGACTGCTTGAGCGTATTCTCGATGTTGCAGGACTTTGATGTGCTAGTATTTGGTTCTCTGGGGGTAGGAAGTCTTCGTCATCAGTAACCCGGAGAAGAAAGTTATATAATTCGAGAAATAGTAATATAGTCCTCCATTCTCTATCACGTATGGGGTCCGGCTGGAGAAGTGTAACGATTGTCGAAGGCTGCTGCTGAGTCCTAGGCTGCGTGATGGTTTTGAATATGCTTGTATTTGAGGCTGCCTGCCAGAAATACTTAACTGAAGGTGTCGATATGGGACTAGCTGAGCCGGCTATAGAGATATCGCCTTGGAAGAGCCGCATCTTGATGTCGTCGCCATGGCTAGGGAAGCACCTTAGCAAGACTAATGTATAACCAGCGAGAAGGCTCGCGTCTTCGGAAAGGCGGTCGGGAGATACGGCGGTCCTAAATGGTATTAGTATAAACCTTACATATTTCGAATCTTGGCTACGAACGAAGTGAATCTACTCAGCAGATCTGAGATGCCGTCCTCGTCTACGAGGAAGTCTAGTTGACTTATGATCCACGTGGATAACGGGGCAGAATCTTCCACGTCATCACCGTCGTGTTCGGAGGCACCGCCATTGACGCCGTCAGTCTCGTTGCGGGTACCGTGCCGGTCATATCGTATTCGAATGTCGTCGACGAGGATGGATAGTTGTAGATAGAGCGCCTCAAGATATTTGAACCCGTAAGAGGAAGAAGTTGCCCTGTTCAAAGCGATGAAGTGGGCTAAGAGACAGAGAGCGCCGTACTTTGATAGTATACCAACATGCTCATGCTCCGAGATAGTATCTACGATACTCTGTGATAAAAGTTGAAGATCTATATGGCTTGCTATCCGTTTAGGATCTTGTTGGAGGGATGGAAGATTTGATGATGTAAGGAAGGAGAATGCAAAGGCTTGGTAAGCTGGCAATGTAGATACACCTAAAATCTGTTAGATTACACGGTATATGGAATAGACCGAAATGAGCCTACTAGCTGATCACGTACCTTGTGTAGATGGTATAAGAGGTGCCGTAGCTGCTTCGGCAACAATATCCGACTCTACTACTGAGTTGGTACCCCACTGAATATTCCGCTCAGAATACGTGCAGAGGAGCTTATAGTACCGGTGTAAGATGGGAGTAATAGAATGTGGTCTGTTCTTTACAATGAGAACCAGGATTTGGAGAAGGTCTAAGGATGAACTAGCTGGTCGGCTGTTATCGCGAAGTGTAAGTGAGTAATACACAACTATGGCTTCGAGTATGTACATACCCTTCTAGAGCTCCTACGATGAGCACTGCTAATCGATCCCAAGAATTAGGACTGAATAGATCCAAGCTCGAAGCGGAGTTTAGGATAGTTAAATCCCGAACTAGTAGATCTAAACGCCTCTGATCGTCTGCTCTGGTTGGATTGAATAAATTACGGATAAGAGGTAGGGCGCTAATCACTCGAGTTGAAGGGTCATGATCTAGAGGTTGACTGTAGAGAGCATCAAACTCTTCTCGGTACGTTTGTTTCAAGTTTCTTCGATCTTTGTGTCCTCTCCATACCCTTTGGAGTCTCTTCGCAGCATTCAACTCGTCACGTTCTCTCTGTCTCTTTTCACGTTCGATTTGTGCCTGCGCTACCGTTTTAGAGGCGCCAGAGCCGGATGGTGACCAACTCGAGGTAGCCCAAGGGTTTGTATTACGCTGGCCGCTCAAGTTGACATTTCGCGGCCGTCTTGAAGTGCCTGTAAAGGTTGGGAACATGATGAATGTGTAGAAACTTTCTCGATGTCTTTGTGGATTGAGTTGAGCTTATTATTTGTTAAATCGACGGATAATGTCGTAGAAAAGCGTAGTAGACGGTGTCCAATCTACTATGTGGCGTGAATCAACATGGTGCGGCTGTCGTGGATTATGATGGCTGTCGTGAGAGTTTGGAGTTTGATTCGTCGTATTTGACGTAATAGCTAATAAGTTAAAGACAACCGTAGATAGCTGCCTATATTACCAAACAGCATTTAAGGGGAAAGTTAATAGCAATAACGCAAAGGGAAGTAACCTAGGTAAGTAGCCTGGGTAAATTATGCCGGCGTCCGAATATGCGCAAAATCAGTATGCGCATTTGCGTGGATCGTCGTATTGGAAAAAGATGTGAGATGAATATGTACCTTGACGGCTTAGTAAGCTAAGGTACCGGTACGGTGTGCCTAGGGATTCGACATGTGTTGATCAGTCAGCTGTTTGGTGATGCATGAAATTGAGTTTCTGTTGTCTTCTAAACGTCGATGAGCTTTGGTTCCTTAGGTGCTTCCCAGTACCAGCAACGCACGTCACAGTGCTAAGTTGTTACCCTCTTAGCACCCACTTTTAGCACCTTTACGTCGACCTATGGGTCTATTTAGGCAGGCGGGGTGACCCCTGGTAAGGCAGTTGGGTATCTCTCCGCGAACTGATAAGATAAGCTATCTTGATACCCGCATTACCTGACTTGAGAAACATGTGGGAGGTACCTAGCTTACAACAATAGGTGCGTGCGTGCACTTGATCTTTCTTTGTTTCTGAATTGTAAGCTTCCGTATATCTCTATGCATATGAAAATATTTACCGATATATGCCTCTTAAATCATGATGGAAGTTAAATAGCAAGTAACCCATTATAATGTTACACCAATGACAAGTTACATATACCAAGACTTAGTTAGCACATGTGAAACTCACCACTTGAGCTAATAAGCCTACTTACATACAAGGTATATAATATTATACCTTAGATAAGTATGTTCTATAAAGACAATGGCGCTTTATACCTAGACATGATCTCTCTTCGAATCGGTACCATGTGACTTACATCAACTTATACAAGTTGAAGCCAGTTGTTCCATATTATAATACATGTATGCATGTATAGTTATAATATTTATGTGTATTATATTATATTTTATATTTATCACTTACACCAAACATAACTCGCTTCTAGCTATAATCTTTTATATTATACATCTTACCTCAATTGTTAGATAAACTTGATGTTTAAGTATCTACCTATGTACTTAACCTACCTAACGTATGGCTGTGGCGTACATACCTATCCTTGTGAGAAGACATCTACCGAACTGTTGCCATCAACTTGACATTACATAACCACTTCCTCTTACCTAAATAACAAGGTTCAGCTACAGCATGCTCAGCCTACCTAGGTATTGTTCCACAACATCGATTTCTCCTTCCCGAGCTTCTGTGGCACCGGATGACTTATGTAGGTTAATAAGTATCTGGGTGTAGTTAGTGTAAAGTATTTTCTCCACATGTGATTGGCCAAATATATTTCATCTGTACTTAGGTAAGTATTTAAGTTAGGTACATTGACATAAAACTCAGAATTTGCCGAGGGGGTCTGGGGGGCTAAAGTACTACGCCTAAGGAAAGTATGATTAGGTAGAAAGTGCGGTTGGTACAATATTGAAGGTTACTGAAAATAGCTTGGTGGAGGGCCCACTATTTGTGGTCGAAATTTTTTGTGTGGTTGATCGCAACCAAAGAAGCACAAAAAATCTTCAAGATCTCAAAAGACGAACGGACCCTCCCCTTCTTTCTTCCTTTTTCTCCAACGACTTGACAACTTTATCGCCAGCTCGTCACCCAAACTCTCAAAAAAACAAAAAAGAGATTCAGTTATAAAGTACGTTCTTTACAGTCCGTACTTCGTTTCTGTTCTCGCCAAATTTCATTCACGAGAAAAACACCAAAAAAATTCGGAAAACTAGAAAATCCACCACCTGCTAAGGACCTCAATTCACACTCGATCCATCTATCGACGCGCATTAGTCCTTCACTCGAATAGGTATCATCGTCAATATCTCCGGCCTATTCATCCATTTCCCATCTTAGGGTATAAAGTGACTTCTAGAAGCTCGAGTACGCTTAGAGTTTTAGATTATCATCACTTTCTTTGAAGTCCCCACGACAACCTTTGTCCAACAGGTCTTCATTCTCTTGCGATCATTATTCCTTGATCACGAGAACGTAATATTCTTGCAGCTCTTTTTAATTGCCTGGTGCGCTTTTCCCCGTTTTCCCCTTACCCTCACCCGAACAAATTGCAATCAAACTTGCGACGTCCGTTTTGCGCTTTGAGAAACATTTGCTCTGCACCCCTATTGCCTTTATCACTACCTTGCTAACCTTGTATGCCTCTCCAGTCAATTAATTTTTTGTCACGATGTCTGCTGCTCCCACCTCCGGCGCTGTTGACCAGCTTGCCGCCGATCTTGGTAACACTTCTCTCAACGGTGGTGATGCCAAACCCGCATCTATCAACACCAATGTCGCTCCCGACGCTCACGGCGATGAGGCTGATGCCGCCGGCGCCACCCCCAGCTCCGCTCAGACCCCCCACCCCGCCGCATCTGCGTCCCTTTACGTCGGCGAGCTTGACCCTTCAGTCACTGAGGCAATGCTTTTCGAGCTCTTCTCTCAGATAGGTTCTGTTGCCTCTATTCGCGTTTGCCGTGATGCTGTCACTCGTCGTTCTCTCGGATATGCCTACGTCAACTACAACACGACCGCTGACGGCGAACGAGCCCTCGAGGAGCTTAACTACACCCAGATCAAGGGCCGCCCGTGCCGCATTATGTGGTCTCAACGTGACCCCAACTTGCGCAAGAGCGGACAGGGCAACATTTTCATCAAGAACCTCGACGCTGCCATTGATAACAAGGCGCTTCACGATACCTTTGCTGCTTTCGGCAACATTCTGAGCTGCAAAGTTGCTCAGGATGAGAATGGCAACTCCAAGGGATACGGATTTGTGCACTATGAGACAGATGAGGCTGCCGCTCAAGCTATCAAGCACGTTAATGGAATGCTGCTCAACGAGAAGAAGGTTTATGTCGGTCATCACATCCCCAAGAAGGATCGTCAGAGCAAATTTGAGGAGATGAAGGCGAACTTCACCAATGTTTACGTCAAGAACATCCAAACTGATGTTACCGATGACGAATTCCGAGAGCTTTTTGAGAAGTTCGGAGATGTTACCTCATCCTCCTTGGCTCGCGACAATGAAGGAAAGTCTCGCGGCTTTGGCTTCGTTAATTTCACTACTCATGAAAGCGCAGCCAAGGCAGTCGATGACTTGAACGGCAAGGATTTCCACGGTCAGGATCTATACGTTGGTCGTGCTCAAAAGAAGCACGAGCGTGAGGAGGAGTTACGCAAGTCTTACGAGGCTGCCCGTCAGGAGAAGGCGAGCAAGTACCAGGGCGTAAACCTCTACATCAAGAATCTAGATGACGATGTCGATGACGATAAGTTGCGCCAGATGTTCTCTGAGTTCGGCCCTATCACTTCTGCAAAGGTCATGCGTGACACTCTTACCGATTCTGACGATGATAAGGAAGGAAAGGATAAAGAGAATCAGAAGGAAGAGAGCGATGAGGCCAAGGAAGAAGGTGAAAAGAAGGAAAAGAAGTCCGACAAGAAACTTGGCAAGAGCAAGGGTTTCGGATTCGTGTGCTTCGCCAACCCTGACGACGCCACGAAAGCTGTGGGTGACATGAACCAACGCATGATCAACAACAAGCCCCTCTACGTAGCGCTAGCCCAGCGAAAGGACGTCCGGAAGAGCCAGCTTGAGGCTAGTATCCAAGCTCGCAACCAACTCCGAATGCAGCAGGCTGCAGCGGCGGCAGGCATGCCCCAACAGTACATGCAACCCCCTGTCTACTATCCCCCGGGTCAACAGCCCGGCTTTCCTCCACAAGGCGGTCGCGGATTGCCTTTCCCTGGGATGGGCATGCCCGGTGCACAAGGTGGCCGTCCTGGTCAGTTCAACCCTAACGCCTATGGAGGTCCTCAAGGCGGTCGCGGCGGACCTATCCCGCAGCTTCCTCCCAACATGTATATTCCCGGTCAATTCCCGCCTGGCGCCCCGTACGGCCAACCCGGTACTCCTCAGTTCATGGCTGCGATGGCACAAGTGCAGCAAGCCGCGATTGGAGGTGGTCGAGGTGTTCCGGCTGGTCGTGGACCGATTCAAGGCATTCCGGGTAACATGGGTATTCCGGGCGGACCCGGCGGTATTCCCGGCTACCCTCCCAACGCTCGACAGGGTGGTCCTGCGGGTCGCGGTGGACAGAACCAGCGGAATGGCCAAGGTGGTCAGTTCCCTCCTCAGGGCGGGCGTGGTGCCTCAAACCAACAAGTTGGCGGTGCTCCGAACGTGCAGCAGCAGGATCTGACTCCTACTTCTCTTCTTCACTCGCAGCTTCAAGCTCAGTCTAACAACCCTCAGCAGCAGAAGCAGATGCTGGGTGAGCTTATTTTCCCCAAGATCCAGGCTATTCAACCCGATCTGGCAGGCAAAATCACGGGTATGCTTCTAGAGATGGACAACGCAGAGCTGGTTAATCTGTAAGTTTTTCTTTTTAAAATAAGCATTTGATATATGACGTCGCTAATTTATTGCAGGATTGAGGATGACGGGGCTCTCCGAGCTAAAGTAGAGGAAGCGATGGCCGTTTACGATGAGTACGTCAAGGCTCAGGGTACCTCCGATGGCGAGGCCGGAAAGAAAGAGGAGAAGGCCGAGGAGAAGGCATAAGCAAAGTTATAGACGCTTACACCCAGAAGGTTTTTCGACGTACTGCCCTATGAGCATGGATTTCCGCCTCAGACTTGGTCGATTCGGAGCGTCGATTCTTTTTTCACGACGGGTTACGGAAAAGTTATGATTTTGATGGTTTAGCGTCCTGGCGCGGACGACTCGGTATTGATTTCTTCATTCCTTTTCGCATCTCATCCCTCATGCCCTCTACGACTATCATGTTCTTTTACGTCGGCACGGATCTCTTCGCCCTCTAGGTGCCACTGCATCTAGTGTCCGACTCGAGAGATATTTTTCTCGTACTATTTGCATGTATTGATAGACTATTTGCTCCTCGCTCAGAGCACTGGCCGGAAGCTAGGGTTTCGGTCATCAGGCGTTTGTGGTCACAGTCGGTCAGCTTCATGGTAATTGATGACCTGGCACCGAACGGAAATCAGGCGGCACCAATGATTCTGACACAATACCCCCTCCCTAAGGTTGCCGAAAGGGACATCTCAGAATGAAGCAGAGGTTATTCTAAATAGGAACTTCTGGTAATGAACAAAAACAATTTCTTGCACTGTTATCTCCAGCATGATGATATGATATATAATTATATGAATTGCGCTGCTATGCAGCGTACTTATGCGGCACATTAGAGTGGGTGAGACACGTATAAAGGTACGTTACGTTTGCTGATACAGGTGTTAACCACACCACGTATGCAGTTGGGGTTATCCAACAGAAGCAGGTTAAGAAAAGAACAACCTCGTCGCTGCGCTGCATGAACTTTGGATGTTGGAAGGCGTTCTGCAAGTGGATGCGGAGTCTGGGATTATGAGCCGTACAACGTTTATAGGTTACGTTGAGATTCTCGCAAGGTACCGATGATAATTAGTTTAGGTAAGGTAGCAAAGAGCCGTATGGCATGTCTGGACGGGCTACTCGTTGTAGCTGGATGATGGCATCGCATGCAGGCTTGTGGCTATCTCATGTCTTTCTGCAGCAACAGTTGTCCAACTGTTCGTCACATGTCATAGGGGAGAGAATAGGAGAGAAAAGGAAGAGCGAAACAAGCCGTCTAGGTTAGGTATATATAAATCGAGATAGCTCAGCCCTAGAAGGCTGGATTGTCTATTCTATCTTCATTTCCCCATTTTCCTACATGCCCCTCCATACGTGGACATGTAAATACCGACATCTCACATTATACATTAGTTACTATATCTAACTTATAATTGTGAAGTGAAATATCACTTATATGTGGACATTCTGTAGCCTTTGCTCTATGTATGTTAGTTAGATACAATAATGTCTAACCCAATCTTGGGCGTATAATGCGCACTACATAATTACGAAGCATCTACCAAGAACCTAAAGCTCTAGAGCTACGTGGACGCAGATTAAGGCGATCCGCCGAAAACGCCCGATGTAAGACGAAATATGACCGCGATATAAGAGAAAACAAAGGAAAAAGAAAGTCATGTTATATTCCGACCTCCCCTTTCTACTCGATTATATATGCCCTTATAGGTATAATAGAATACTTACCGGGTAAGGAAAGGACTAATTGGTAGAATATATTAGAGCTAGATAAGTACCTACATGACTTTATAATAACACCTAATAGATTGTCCTAGATTTAAACATACGCGTTGCGATATACGTGTATAATATGTATTATATATTGTCCTACCTATGCAGATGTAGGACAGATACAAAAGAGCCAATTGAATTGAAGATTGGTGATAGCCGCTATAAATGTAGTAGGTATTTATGTACTTATGTATGCATGTTTAAGCAAGCCTCTGACGCACAGAAAGATGTGTGGCAGGCAGGATCAGGGTTTAACCAAGGTGGATACTAGAAGTGGCCTGATAGGATGATCTGCGTACTAAGATCGAATGCCACATGAATCATCAAGTACTTGGTACCTCGGTTAAGTACATGCTGCGATGATTTAACCACTCGCAAGCAAAGAAACCCGCGTACTGATACCTAATACCCGAATGCATCAAGCAGGCACATAAGGTTTAGACAGACGTACTATCAATTTTTTCTTTTCACTTTCGCATGTGCTTAGGATGTACCTACATACATGCATATGTGGTCTGCTTTGCCGTATTGAATACGCACGGGTACTAGGTACCACCAACGTACGTAGTACCTATTAACTTCTTGCTAGGAAAATAGGTATAAAACAGAGTAGGCAGGACGCATAGCATCATATTAGGTACTCTCTCATTTCTCCGTGTTCCTACAAGCAAAACGGCATCGAAGATAGTTCATCCACGTGTGTCATAAGAGAAAGTAACGAAACAACGATAAAACCAAACGAAAAAACAAAACCTAATATCTAAGCAACCCAAGGAAAAGATAGTCCGGGTTCCACCCTTGAAAGACTGGGCGCGACAAGACAGCTTAAACCCTCCTAGGTTCCTTATGTAGTAGGTTCCTAGGTTTCTCCCGATCCTCATAACATCTAGACCCCTCTTCTCCTCTCGTCACAGTCATCATCTCTCCCTGTTGACATCAATCTCTTCACCCTAAAGTTCTTGGCAAGTAAAACAGTGAGGCCTCCTCTCCTGTTTTTTCTGTTCCGAGTTCCGATTTCTACGTTTGGAGCTGCTCTTTCGTAGTAGAAACCTGCGAAGTCCACAAAATATCCCACCCAGCTAAAAGACAAGCTAAAATACAACTAAGAAAAACAACCCCACATCATCTAAGCCCCGAGCTTCGACTTTTTTTTTTTGAACCCATTGTTCCTTTCCGTCAAAAACCCACTCGCAACCACTCGCAACCACTAGCAACCCACCAGTTCCAGCTTCCTACCTAAACCTAAACCTAGATACCCGATCTTTTTGGCTAGTAGCCATGCGTAAAGGGTGAAGGCTCAGGTCTAGGTCGAGACAAGAACGCAATTACGAGATCTCTTCAGCGCACAATGATCTTCTTCCGTCTCCATCGAAGACGACCGTTTATTATCCCACGATAGCATCAATCTGGCGTTTCTTGATTACAGTGTTTTATACCTTTCAATAGCCCAAGGACCCGTTGTAATACGCGTTTGGGCCTTATTAACGTGATTCGAGGACTCGTTTTTCGAGTAACCTACTTCTAGCAGACTCCTTTAATTGAACACCCCTCGATTCGATATCCATATATTGTAAAAACAAGGGCCAATCTCCTCGAATTCACATCAGCGAGACTACATCAATTATCTATCACAATGGCGGGCAACAGAAAGTTAATGTCCCTCGAGGCAGCACTTGAAGAGGAGCGGAAAGAGGTTGAGAGTCTAATATCGGCGATGCAACAACCTAGAAGAGCTCCGTCGGTTGGCCACAGATCTCCCTCTCCATTTACTAGTCCTCGATCTCCTGTCCGAAGCATGTTGGACATTGGCGAAGTACCCAGAAACACGACTCGAAGCCCTCCGCCTCAAGGTCCAGTTCGCAGCATGCTTGATATCGAGGGTCCTCCAGTCCAGACGAGAAGTATGTTGGACGTTGGTGGATCATCTAATGTTCCATCAAGTACGCACACGTCGCCGACACTATCTTTTAAATCCCCAGCCGCGGATAATTCGAACCGTAGTAGAAGCATGTCAGATGCGGCTTCAAATCCCATCGTAGACCTAGGACCGCGATCGCCACTACCAAGCCCGAGGAACATTGACCCAACATCTGCCTATAAGTTTCATGATATATTACCAACCAATGTTGGGCAAGCTATGCCAACTAGGCGAGGCCAAAATTCGATGCGATCAAGTTCTATAGGTGAAGCCCTTCGTGGGCCTGATTTATCCAATCTAGTGCTTCCTGGAGAACGCGGGCGCTTTGCGAGGAACCCAAACAAGTCAAAGTCTCCTAGCAATCGCTTTAACTTGCGCTCAAATTCGCCATTCGGGAACCCTTCGGGGCGCAATCAGACACAGGACATTATGATGACCAATGGTCAAGTATTTGATATGAACAATGCTTACAGAAAATTGTCAGATGCCAATTTACTTTATGGCGGCTCAAACTTAGCGTCGCTGGCTCGCAAGCGGCAGGATAGCGAGGGGCACGGTCGAATAGAAAAGGATAATCTAAGTCCGTACGGAGAATTACTCCCGGATGAAAGTGATGACGATGTTGCGAACTCGTCCGACGAAGAGATGCAAAGAGGAAGGAAACTCACCCCGCGCCCTGAATCTCAAGACCCCAATGATGAGGGGAATTCGGCGAAGAGTCTGCTTGCTGCTATTGAAGACGAGCGTAAGTTTATTGATACAATCCGTGCTACGTTGCGGAAGACTCCAGTATAACTAACTGCATTACTAGGAAAACACGTCAATGCTACCCAACCCCAATACAGATCACTCTTCGATGAGCCCGAAATCACAATTACAAGTCCCACCGGAGATAAAGGAAAGCTAGGGAAGAGTGGAAAGCCAGTGGTTCAACCGTCCACTAGTTTTGATCAGGAACCTCTGTCTGGCACCCAAACGCCCTATGACCCGGATCTAGATGCCGATGTCGATGCTATCAAGACTGCCCAGAGCCTACAGCTATCATCTACCCCGATTCTTTCGACGCCTGAAGTTCACCGCTCTCTTCGTATTCTCTACCGTGGTGAGTTCAACAGGATACAGCGGGAAGCAGAAGAAGAGCACCGTCGGCTACGCAAATATCTAGTGGCGACCGATCTCAGTGACGAGTCCACGCACGCGTTAGAATGGGCCGTGGGAACTGTGCTCCGCGATGGTGATACACTAATAGCCATGTACTGCATGGATGAGGAAGCTAGTGGTTCGGTTGATGCCAGCAATATGGTGCCGGACGAACCCAAGGCGATGAAGGAACAAGCGATGGCCATCAGCGCACTTTCCAAGGGGATGTCTAGGCCCTCGTACCGTACTTCTAGTCCCGGTCCGTTTAAGATGCAAGGATCCTCCATGTCGCCGCATATTCGAGCTATTGACGGTGCCGGTAGCAACAATCCGTCTCCAGCGCCTAGTTCTCGCGGGAAAAGCAGGTTACAAGAAGAAAGGGATCGAGCTGTTCAGGATATCACCGAGCGGGTTTCGAGACTACTCCGGAAAACGCAGCTACAAGTGCGGGTGATCGTGGAGGTGATTCATTGCAAGAATCCTAAGCATCTAATCACAGAGGTGATTGATATCTTGAATCCAACGTTGGTGATTTTGGGTAGCCGTGGCAGGAGCGCCTTGAAGGGGTAAGTTGAAGCATATACAATTTTGCAAACCTACAGACAAGAACTAATGCGGCATTGCAGGACTCTCCTTGGATCTTTCTCGAATTATCTAGTGACTAAGAGCTCGGTTCCGGTTATGGTCGCACGCAAACGACTACGCAAGAAGAGTAAATACCAGCCACCGCCGACAAAACAAGTGAACAACTTAGCCAATCCATCGGCGAGGAGTCTCGAGACGGCAAGAGTTGATTAGGCATTTGACGACAAACCATCCAGAGAACGCTGGGATCGTAAGGTCGCAAAAATGGACGAAAAGCGTGACGCCAAAATGCGCAGGCGCGCCTCTTCCGCGGCAACTATCTAAAAGATATGCACTAAGCGGGACGCAAAGTTCAGGTAATCCCCTACTTTATATATACACATCACACAATTCGAGTCGGTCCCTACCTATATAAATAGTCTATCGGAGTGTGTATTCAGGGTTATGAGGGTATAAGCTTGAGTTTTTGCCAGGCCGCGTTTCATGGAATAATCAGCGATAGGAGAGGGTCAATCACGTTCATTTTCCTTTACCGTCTGCGTAATATTAATTTTGAATGTGACCGTACTATGAGCCGTAATTTCGTCTTCAACTTTATAGTAGTAGGATTGCATGAAAAGTACAACTATGTTACCATGGTATTTAAGGACTGGATTATTAAATAAAGTAACAAAGAATCCATACCTACTAGAAGCGCATAGGATTGATTTACACATCTGATGTCTAATTTCTAGGAGGACTATGTTTTATATTAGGACCTGTACGTCTTCAAGAACATATATGTTTTGCCTACGAGTGGCTGGCTTACGTACTTGAGTTTATAGAAAGGTATGGTGCTAGTCCTCCGTGCTCCGAAGAAGAGACACATAAGGATAGAAGGGATATTGTCAAAACGTTGCTTCATTGGCGAGAGCTCTAGCATGTTACTCGCCGGCTCGACTAGAAAAAGTACACAGGCAAAGGCAAACATGGATTAGTAGGAGCTTGGGGCATGTAACTTGGTTCTCCGGGTTGGTACCCTGATTGACGTCGTTTTCGGTTATTACGACATCGTCTTTCTCCTCGAGGCTGGAGTCTTCGCCAGACGCTCCGACAGTGCTGCTTTCGTTCATGCTAACTAGCAGAAGACGAGAGCATCTGGAAACATGATACAGGAATTTAATTTCCAGGGCCTTTAGTCAGAAGGAATTTTACAGGAATTCATGGCAAGCATGTTTGCCTCTCTTTGTTCTATATCCCGTTGCCGTTACGAGGGTATTCCCAAGGCTTTGGTCCGGATAATGTAAGGGAGCGCGTCGTCAACTCCAGGTTGGCTGTAGTACATAGCCCTACTGGGATTGGTGGCTAGATATATAGAGATTAGTTAAGTGAAGATTTAACATGTACTTCTTGAAGAGTAAATAATTGGTTCTAATGCCGTTTGTTGGTTTCAACGAAGTTAACTCGATATGTTTAACTTGTTTTCTACACATCGAACAACTTGTAGGGACTTTCCTAGATAGTATTGCAAGTTAATTTAACAGTCGTTCAAAATCCACCTCATTTCTTTTTGAAAATCTCTATATAATTAATATGACATGGTTGTTGTTATAGAGCACTGCTGCTATAAAGGAGTATCTAGATACTATAACTCTCTCTTATGTAGAACCTTGGGCAGAAGTGCCTGTACTCCTCTTAAATTCTAAACAGCTTAAGGACAAGACCAGAGTTTTCTAAATATTCTATGTATACAGTATCTAGAGATCCTACGGAGAATACCAATCTATGAAGGGCTGATGTAAACAATTACACAGGGTTAGTACTTGCTTTACCAAGGCCAAGCTATTCGATGTTGGATATAATGGTCTCTAGAACGGCCCGCGTTATAGAGAAACATTCAGATGTTGAGCTTATGTTGTTAAACAGAGCTCTTTTGCTATATAATCCGGTGGATACCTGCAATGTGGAGAATTAGAGGCCACAACTTTACGATTCGAGGTGATGAGCAAGACGGAGAGAATCCGAAGGTACTGTGGAGTTTGGTGCAGTGGTGCTGGCCAGTATCCGCGTTTCTAGCCATTATGGGCCGCGGAACTACCCCGGATTTTCGCAGTCTGCCGTTTCTTCGATGTAGATGAAGATGCTTTTGTTTTTCCAACTCATATAATTTGCCGATTAAAATAGGCAGAAAATCTAGCACAGGAGACACAGTGCCTTTTCCTTGTCGTTGGTCGAAAACCACAAGTTGACGATTGGATAAGTACGACATACATGTTTCAGGTGACGCGATTTCTCGAAGGCAAAGTTACCTAGCGAGGAATGCTAATAAGACATCAGGGGGTTGGTTTGTCCATTCCTCCCTTGGTTATACAGTATTGTTAGTTATAGCCAACTAAAACTTGTAAAATTGTCTTAGATGGAATGGCAAATCTAATCTCTTTCACCTTCTGGTATTTCGAAATGAGAACCCGGCTCTTTTGAGGTCACTCTTTAGGCCAAAGGGGTGGTTCCAATGTGTATGTCTCCTCATATCCTTATCCGAGTTATGAAAGCTCAACAAGGGACCGGACCATGGATTAACATCTTGGTGACATTGCCTATCCTATTTCGTATTACGGTGTGAAACGAAAGTACTATGTATTAAAAGACAAAGCTATTAGATGTGGGGACTTGTACTAAGCAATAATAGTTGGGATAACGTAGTGTCCAGCTGATGTCAAGAGAAGTAACTATACCTAGAATAGCCGTAAGAGCTAGGGAATGGACATGTCGTCATTTGATAACGAGCTGGGTATCATATAACTGCTTGATGAATGAACTTGTGATTGGTATTGAGAACTTCCTAGAATTAAATAAATATGTGTTCTAGATATGGATGACATATGAATTCATTAGTAAAAAAGGATGTCGAAGTCATCAAGGTCATGCGTTTTTAATCGATAGCATGCCTCTTTTACAGGTACCTTGGTAGGTAACAATGCATTGTTCTGTCGGTAGCGGGAGGATAGGTGAAACACCGCCGCATGAACCGAGTGGAGGGGGAGGAGGGGAGGGGCAAAAAGAAGGATAGAAGGTACTTAGGTATGTCCATATCGTCCATACCTATCGTCCATATCATAGAGCGGGTCTCGGTCCTAACAAATGGCCGGGGTCAACCGGCACCTGGCTAACTGCGGGGTGATAAGTGATTCGATGGTGCGATAGTGCGATAAGATTCGACGTTATGGCAAGCATCATGTGCGGGGTAACTGAGGTAGAATCTCACGTAGGATGTTAGGATATAAAGTAGACATCAGTATGTAAACAACTTAAATAGGTAACTTACAATAGGTCACCAGATCCAAGTCTGTTATTTTCCAATAATAATCTAGTACGGGCCTAATGTTTATTGATCGAACTACATAAGTCTGACTTGTGGTTTGTTTTCCATAACGCGTTGAAGTGCTTGCAGCTGGAGGCACGCTAGAATATCATTGGTTGGAAACGGCAAGAGATGATTCGTTCATGCAAGCACTTAACTCAAAGACAACTCATAGGTTGAATCTCTTTCTATGATTGGTCAAGAACTTATGATCGCATTCCTTCCGACGCTACCTTGACAAGGGGGGGAAGGTACGAAGGGACAGAGACAAGTACCATAATACGGACTTTAAGAAGGTACGTGTGTTACTGACTCACCTGGACCTGCCCACTGGCTGTCTAAGTCAAAGTCTACCCCTAGGAAACTAAGATACCTTGCTGGTAGGCTGGACAATCGACATACTATCGCACTTTCCCGTCCAAGTGCATTCCCCAAACAGGCTATAATAGAGTTTAAAGGTACTGGCCCTTGCATCTGGTCTGTCGTACAGAGACCAAAAAAGAAGTAGATTTATTGGTTTATAAGGGCTCTCCTGCGACTTCCCGAGGGTGGGGGGTCTTGAAATTGAGATCTAAGTGGTTAAGTGGAAGGAGCAACCGTAGAAGGTTGAGATGGTGCAGAGTTTCCCAGCCTCTCAATTTCGCACAGCTGTTCCTCTACTCTTTCTACTTTCCCGTCTTACCAGCAGCCAAGTAATCGTTCATTCGTCCGTTTAACTTATCCACCTTCACTGCGCTTTGGAACTTGCCGGCGCAAACGAATCTGCCCCCCTTCGGTTCGTAACAGTCTAGCTACTTGCCTGCACTTGCCTGCACATCTTTGGAGGTTCACCTTCCGCGACAGCATCGTTTGATAGGATCTCAACAACTGGCATCTGAGTAAAAAGTTCGCTACTTTACTCAATACACTTACAATCAAGTCAATATCATAAGCGCGAAACTTTACGGCCCCACAGACCTGACCTACTTGCGAAACCGCATTGTTATCGTGCTCGAACTTTACAACAAAGTTGTCGACCCTACTTACGTACTCATACATACATACATACTCATACATACATACCAACATACCTACTAGATTTCTGGTCGCGTTAGCTAGCATCGCCAGCTATAGCATTTCGACGACTAGATTGATTACTTCAGACGACCCCAGAGCTTGCCTGGCCGGTCGCTTCCGATCTCGATGCGCCCCTTGATATCTATCGAGACTCACAATCACGTATCACTTTTTAGCGTCACAATTGCGCCCGGCACATTCCTCGCCGCCTTAGTATTCACCTTCGCCTTCGTCTTCTTTTATCTTATTTCAATCGGTCATATACCGTTACGGAATATTTTACCTGTGCGGTTTCCTCGATTTTCATTTAGGATACCCTCATCTATTATACCCCAATCCGGTCCGAAGATTGAGACACTGCCGCGACGAAAGGCGTTACCTCCCGTCCAAAGAGCGCATCGACATAAGTCCTTGCCAGCATTGCCTGCGCCTGAATCTGCGACAAGCTCAGAAAAGTCTCTGGTCCAGCTGATTGCCAACCGGCCTCCGACGCCAACCCAAAGTTTGCGCTCGTTCTTTTCGTCGCGCACCAAGTTAGCACTTCCAAGTTCGGCATCAACTACAACCATAGATAATATTTCAAAGTCAAGCACCCGAAGTGCTCTCAAAGAACATGACGTCTATGTACTCCGAGACCAGCCGAGACGACACAAGCTTCGTAACTCCGATGTCACCGTCGCGACAGAAACCGTTCGGGTTCCCACCAGCCCATTTAGGCTTTGGCTTCTCGGACGAGGACCTAGACCCGCAAGACGAGAGCGACATGGACGACCTGTCTCTGTCAGATCGCAACTACAGCCCACCAGCATGGCGAAGGCTTGAGAATGGGGATCGGTGGTACGGAAACTGGCGAGAAAGTAGGGAAATCTTAGGAGCTTTCGACCCACCGAGACGCATAAACCATACAAATGCGAGTATCTTCCAAAACGACATCTTTGAAGCAGCTCGTAGAACGCGCTTACCAACGGGAAGCTTAAGCCCCGAAAAAGGGGTTACACCCGAACCTGAAAGCCCTACTGAGGATGATACTCTCGTTAAGCTAAAAAGCGAGACGCCATCAAATGGACATCTGAATGGAGGAGCTGTGCAAGACGATATGATGGCATCCATGTCGCCTAGCAGTACAAGAGATAATTGTAGGTTCCGGGAATTGATATATCTGAGTAGGGATGCTAACTTCAGCCTAGATATCCGATTAGCGTTGCGTGCTGATATCCAGCAACGGACAGAGCCCATTGAGGCTATGGTAAACTTCTTAAGGTCGAAGTCATGGGGCAACATCATCGTCGCAACTCTTATTGCATTCCTCTCGATGACTGCCATCCGAACACTCTTCCAACCTGCACCACCGCGCCCATCGCCTGATCTGGTCAAGGTAGCGGGTATTGCGCGCTCCTTTGAACCATTGATCTACTACTCGGAGAATGGTGTCTCGCAGGTTGGTGACCTTCAAGCGACTGGTGTTGCTGTGTGGGATCTTGGTGAAAGTGTTCGGTCAAGCAACATGACATCAGCGCCTATCATCGTGAAGTCGCTTGATGAGCTCTCAGAAAGCTTGAAGACCCTGGCTATCGAGCTTACAAAGTTCTTCTCTAACGTTGATGGTGACATTGACAGCATACTGATCGTGATGGATTGGGCGCGGCGAGAGTTGTCGCAAGTGCAAGCTGTTCCAAGCCAACCTCTCTCCACGGCTTTCGCGAACATTCACACCCTGCTTTCCGTGGCTGGCATTTTTGAGAATCCTAACACAGGTATGCCAACAAGACTAGGTGATATCGCGACAACTATGTTCGGAATGTCACATCCGCAGCGAACTCGTTACGCCCTCCAACGCACATTTACGGAATTCCTGTCGGTCCTAGAAGAAGCCATTGAGAACGAGTTACACCATTCGTTGTCACTGTTCGCTCTTTTTGAGGCCATCGACCGCCAGTTCCTAAACTTGGCGCGTGTTGTCGTGCGAGAGTCATCCCAACAAGATGAGCAGCACGCCGACTTCCTCTCTTCACTATGGACGCGGATTCTGGGGCCTAAAGTAAGCGAGGTAAAGAAGTACGAGCGAAACCGAGAGCTCCTTCAGAATGTGCGTGAGAAGACAGTGCGCAACAAAGGAATTTTAGTTGAGCATAACGGCAAGCTACTTAGCCTAAAGGCCAACCTCGAGACTTTGAGACGGAAGCTGGTTTCGCCACTAGTGCGAAGCGTAAATAGCAGCACTCTCTCCCTCGAGGAGCAGATCAAGAGTCTCGAGGACGTCGGTGTATACCTCGAGGGCTTACGCGCACGGCAACGGGGCAAACTAATAGAGATGGTGCACGGTAGTGCCAGTGCCAGGGCCAGTATCGCAGGAAGCGCGAGGTTAATCGACGATCAAGGAAGTTGGGCTTGATGGTAGTAAACCGGAAATGTAAATAAGGGTTCAGGATGCTTTGTGCTTATTGAAGCTCCGGAGTTAAAGTGGTTCGTACAGGTCGTGCGGGTAAGTCATCTTTCATTCATATATACCCGTTCTCTATCAAGAGGTCGTCTTTATTAACTTTGACATGCAGGATATGCACAAAGAGCGGATTCAGGAAACTTTACTACGGTACCTCATGTACAAGTGTACAATATAGGGTGTACGGTATAGCATGTTTACCGGTTTGTTTAAACATGGACTTGGAGTTTTTGTTTATTTATTTTTTTCGTCCGACGCAATGGAAGCGTAGTATATTAGAAACCAGAAATAATAAAGCATATTTTTTGGTAAACTCAGAAGTCATCATCGCTGATAGCATAACCCCTAAAGAGTACCATTCGGTTGTATACGACCGAATCGCCGAACAACGCCAAGAAGCCAATTGAGATTGCCGTACATTTGTCTCACCCCTGAGCCTTCATTACATATGCGGTCATATTTTAGTCCGGCATTGCACTAATTACTGAGATGTGGTTTTATAGAATCATGTCGAAAATTATCTCCTTAATTCGATAAAAAAATTTGGTCAAGTAAGCAAAGGAATGGTAGTCTTGACTGCACGATGTGTTAAACTCCGGCCAGATGTTCCCCTAATTTTTTTCTCTGCGTAGCATAAACGCCGAAAAACAGACAGGTCCTTTTTTCGGAGACCCGATTAAGCACCCAAAACACCAAAATCGGGACCGGGGAATCACGGAATAGACTGGCGATGGACACACCATCATGCGGCCAATACAGGCGTTAAGATATGTGGTCACCTTGGGTCGCTTACTAGCTTGTAGTGATAATCGTATGCTTCGATGGAAGTCTATCAGTAAACTGATTACTGATTTTCTTGGTAAAAATCCCATGCTCTTATCCTCATGAGTGATACTTATACACAGGCAACAGGTATATATAGCCCATTGGTACTTCTTCGTTAAGATGAACTGCGGTCTGAGACAACCACACTACAGCAGCTGCATGTAACAACGCCTCTTATATCCGGATATCCAACCACAAGTCGTCAGTATAGTATCAACCCTACTCCCTTGCTAGGGCAGCCTATAGTCGTAATTTATCTCCAATTTGAAAGTGCACCTATACTCAGAGGGTGGTGGTCTTGCAGAATCCTTCGATTAAAAACCCGGTTATTCGCTGCTGTTCAAGTCAACTACGTTCGCCAGAGCCACTCCGTTCTTATACCTCTTTAACTATCCACCCAAGTTTGCATATATTCCTCTATCTACATTACCATGGCTACTACTCAGGCAAAAGGTACCATTCTCGTTACCGGTGCTGGAGGCTATGTCGGTGGGCAGATCGTCAGGGAGGCCTTGGAGTCTGGGTATAAAGTCCGTATCACAGCGCGTACGGAGTCGTCCGCGGCCCGTACTATTTCCCATTACCCCTCTTACGCCTCTTCCCTCTCCTTTACCGTTGTCCCAGATATGACGGTCCTGGAGTCCTATGCCGCGGCTTTTGCTGATGGCGCTATTGAGGGCATCATCCACTCGGCGTCACCCCTGACTTTCAACCCCCAGGATAACGTCCGCGAGCTCCTGGACCCCGCCATCAAGGGCGCGACCACGATCCTCGAGGCTGCCCTCAAGTATGGCGGCGGCAAGGTCCGCCGCGTAGTTTCCACCAGCTCGTTTGCTGCCGTCGTCGACCCGGAGAAGGGCATCTGGCGAGGCCACACGTACGACGAAAACGACTGGAACCCCGTAACGTGGGACGGAGCCGTCAAAGCCGAGAAGGTCATCGCCTACGTGTCCAGCAAGGCGCTCGCCGAGCGCGCCATGTGGGCGTGGCTAGACGCGCACCCGAACTCTGGGCTCACGCTGGCCACGATCTGCCCGCCCTGGGTGTTCGGCCCCTACGCGCACGAGCTCACCACCATAGCGACCATCAGCGAGTCCGTGCAGCTGCTCGACAAGATCATCGATAGTCCGCGCATCCCGGCCTTCGACTTCGGCGGCTACGCTGACTCCCGCGAGGTCGGCGCCGCGCACATCCGCGCCCTCGAAGTCCCTGAGGCAGGTGGTCAGCGGTTCCTCGTCGGCCAGGACTTCCGCTACCAGGCCGCGGTCGACGCGGCAAGGGAGGCGCTCCCGGAGGCGCGCGATCGCCTGCCCGTGGGGAAACCTGGGGATTGGGCGCCTGAGGACGCGTACCATATTGATGGGTCTAAGGCTACTAGGGTGTTGGGGCTGAAGTATGGCACGCTGAAGGATACCGTGGTGGAGACTTATAAGCAGTTGTTTAAGGCGAGGGCGTTGGAAGCGAAGGCTTGAGGGGGAAGGGGGATACGGGTTTGTCGGAATCCTGCCTGGTTAGGCGAGCAGAGTACATATACGGTGGGTATACCTATAAGAGGGCAAAGATATCAGTCAACCTGATATGCAGAATACAAATATGGGTTTGGGGATAAGCACCAATGAGTAGGGATAAATATACAAAGCAAAGTTTGGATATTTTGCGTTCGCTTGCTGTATGTTATCATCCATAACAAACTGATAAAGCGGAAGTACCTAGAAAATAGGTGGTAAGTTATTCATATTGACCTAGCCCTATCAGCGCCTTAGGGCCAGGCCACTGGGGTCTCTTGGTATGATTCTAAGCAAGACATCAACGCCGCATATAGTGTATCCCCCAGGTCTCTCCTCCCTACACTCAGAAATCAAATATTTGGTTGGTAACGGTCACTTTAACATTGTCCTGCGCCCTTTTCCTTGCACTTTGAGCACAACAGTTCTTCCGTCTCGCAGCCGAGCTCCGTAGGGGTGCATTCGGTAGTGCCATACTTTTCACATCTTTGCTCGTCGATCTTCTCAGTGCTGATCAAAAATCTACAATCCCCCTCACGGCAGACGTATAGCTTGGTGACGAAGGTACACATGTCGGCTCTACTAATGGAAGCTGTCGAACTAGATTATGAGTTTTGCGACCAGGAGGTTATTGATGATAGCGTGGTAAGCTAGTAGTTATCGTGGGATTGGTTTGCTATGTGTAATGGAAATCGATATCTACTTGGATTATCTAGGCGTGAAGATCATTCTAAGAACAGGGGACAATGGCTTATATAACTGAAATCTCATGGTCTGTAGTTTTAAAATTCAAACTCAGCTACTGGTGGCCAATACCTAGCACAGCAAACAGAAATGAGTAAGGCTTGAGTCATGATAGAAGATGACTGTATCAAATAAGGATCTAACTAGCAACTATGGCTACTTAGATACTCATATTCCGCAAACGGCATCCCATGTAGTATTTGATATTCCTATGAGTCCCACGTATAAGTGCTCTATGCGTGAGACGGAAACTCATAATCCTCACCCATGAGTATTGAAAAGTTACGCCATCGTAGTACTCTCCGTATTTGCTTTCTTCCGACCCTTCCCTACAGTGAACGCAAAAGAGCTTGTCTTAACTTCGGTTTTGCCGCTCGGTTTACCGAGCGGAGTAGCTTGGACATTGTCTTTAGTCATTGGTTTGGTGGTGGAGTTGGTTTTCGTGTAAAGCGAACCCTTTACGGTGACCGTGAAACACATGGTTGCTTTAATAGGAAGTGGTAGCTTGGGGGGATGTGGTGTGGTTTGACGATGGTAAGTTTTGTGATTGCGATGAAGGCAACGATTGACGTGAATGGGACGACTTCCGCGATGGGATAGGGGGTGGTAGAGTAGATATCTAGGTCTAAAGTCTAGTTTGCTGCCCGGGGGGAGTTATATATAAATATATCGATAGGTGCCTTGATAGGGTTAATGGCCAATAAGAAGTGTACTTATCAGCTAGGTAGTGATTCATTTCGACGAAAAATCATACCGTGACCAGTACCTACACTCACAGATTAAGCCATGATAGAGTAATTAGGATGGACAGTGGAATTGTAAAAAGCGCTCTATCATAAACAACTTGACATTCAAAGCACCCTAAGTATACACGTGGAGGCCACATCTCTACCTACCTACCTATTTTAAATTATATCTAGTAATCGTCATGCTATCAACCTTGCATTCCTATCCTATACACTTGACAGATATTTCAACAGAGGGTGCCACCAACTAGTAAAAAAAAATGAGATAGAAATGTGGTGGAATTAACTTGTGTATAATCGCCCTGACGAAATATTTGCCGTAGAGGACCTTCTTCACTACCTGGTATTGAATCGTGATGTTTGCCTAGATAGTCACTTTTGGATATTAACTAAACCTGACAAACTCTGACCACCTTCTACAGTGAGGCGTCATCTACAGACAAAATTACAATCATGGTCCTTTGATAGGTCACATTGGGTTTGTCAGACTAATATTGCACAGATTAATAATATGTTTTCATTATGAATGGAATAATTCCGGTATTCATGGCGCCAGTAGTGGGCATCCCAAGAAGCGAAGCATATTTTCTATTAGTATACTCGTCAGGGGGAGTCCATTCGTTCACTCGAGGATCTAGCCGTATCTAAGTAACCTATTTAATATTGCTGTGCAATTGGGATATCCCGATAATGTATAACCCTTAAAGTAGCCTAACCACTGAGAAGTGACACTATCCATATTCCAGGGATGGATATGCTTAGCACTGGAAAACCTGTAGGGCCTTATTAAGAGACAACCTTAGTCGTTCAAGTTAAGTTTATAATATTGATGAAGGCCTAGTCTTTTACGCAACGAGACATTGTATCTAGCTTTTGAGTAAGGTCAGTTTTCAGCGACGGATGTAAGCCACGAGACTTGCGTAATTATACCTAAATGCCTACCGTCCACTAAGGGGTTCGTTCGGATTTACAGGTACTTAGTGCAGGTGGTCAGCCTTGGCGCACCCACTGGACTTATGAGTTAGCTTTCCCCCCTTTTTACTTCCGGTTATTAGTTTAGTTTATTAAGTATCCCTTACTTCCTAACTAAATACACAGCTTCTAAATCGTTCTTTTTAACTGAGACTCTAATCCGCTTGGATGCGGTACTATCGCAGGACTTAACCTATTAAGCAATACCTTTAAATAGGAAAGTAGAAGTCTTGTTGAAAGGTTATTAACGTTAGTTAAACCTTTTTAGTAAACTTGTAACTTGGCGATATATTCATTCCTTGTTTTTTGCAGTTGTAGGGGTCCACTTTTGACTCCTGAGATATTCCAAGGCGGACGGGCCGGATTTGCATGATAATAAACTATGCACGAATTCGAATTAATCGAAACATGCAATAAAATAATCTTGATTCGCTAACTGATCCAATCAGGACCAGAAGTCTCCACGTACCGCACAGTTGTTCCAGTTAGGTGCCAAGTTGAAAGCCTATTATTATTAGTTTAGGAGGTAAACAACCGTAATAATAAACAACCGTAATAAACATGCACTAGAAAAGAGTTTGCCTCCCTATTAAGCCACATGGCAACCCAAGAAAAACCAATATTTTACCTAAGATAATTAAGTTAGTTAATTAAATATAACTACACAAACAACTGACTCGATTGTTTTTACGAAATCTAAGTCTTGCCAAGTCTTCTACAATACGGACGACCCAAATACGCGTCCGCGCAAGCGATCCGACCCTAGCTGCGTACAGTATGCGTTGTCATTTGTCGGCGTCCGCTGAGATTTGAGGCTGA
The DNA here is from genome assembly GCA_902805475.1 of Entonaema liquescens. Classification (NCBI taxonomy): domain Eukaryota; kingdom Fungi; phylum Ascomycota; class Sordariomycetes; order Xylariales; family Xylariaceae; genus Entonaema; species Entonaema liquescens. The sequence continues at coordinate 1,689,596 of CADCSX010000008.1, forward strand.
GCGGCATGTGGGTCGATAATACGAGCTCAGGGGGGATGGCGCCGGCATATCCACTGGTCTCCCACTGTCTCCCAACTCGTCCTTGACTTAGATGTCCACTGGTTGTGGAGCTTCTGGAAATTCCGGGACAGACGAAGACAAATGAAGACGAATGAGGTCATCCCTGTTCGTTCAGGGTGTCGGTTACAAGGGATGTTGATGCGATCCGATTTTCGATCCCTTTTCCGAATAAGCTGTTCTGCAGCTTCTAGAACGTTGCTGATCCCTTTATTTATCTTTCCTTCCTCTTGAATTTTCTTCCTCTTCTTTCCTTGCGTTCTAGTCATTAGAGTAGACTAATAGAGTTTCCTTAATACTCATACACTCGTTGCTCTGACGCCTCATCGCTACATTATCTTGTAGCTGTCATTCGCTTTGCTAATCAATAATCGGTTTTTGGTACTCGTTAATACAGTAATTATATATACAAGATGCGCTTTGCTTCGTCCGTCCTCGGCCTCGCGGCCACCGCCAGCACCGCCGTTGCTGCTGCCTCCGCTGGCAACACCGGTATCAAGGGTTTCAACTACGGAGCTTTCTTCCTTAACCAAGCCGCAAAGCAACAGGTCGACTTCGAGTACGAATTCAACCGCGCCAAGAACCTCCCAGGCACGAGCGGATGGACGAGTGCCCGCCTATACTCTATGAGTAAGTTGGATTCCATATTCGAACCGAAATCTATAAAAAGATTTATACCATTTTTGATATATACTAACTATGTCCCACTAGTCCAATGGGGAACCGCAAGCAACGTTATTAGCGCCATCCCTGCGGCCATCAACACCAAGACGACCCTGCTCCTAGGTCTCTGGGTTTCCGGTGGTGACCAGGCCATCACAAACGAGATCGCAGCTCTCAAGGCCGCTATCAACCAATACGGATCCGCATTCACCGACTTAGTTGTCGGTATCTCAGTTGGTAGCGAGGATCTCTACCGTAACGACAACGGTGAAGTCGGTGTTGGTGCCCAGAAGCTCATCGACTGCATCAACAAAGTCCGAAGTGCCATTGCTGGCACCCCTCTTGCTGGAATTCCCATCGGCCACGTCGACACCTACGACTCCTTCCTAAACGGCAACAACCGAGCTATCATCGACCACATCGACTGGCTCGGTTTCGACGGCTACCCGTACTGGGAGGCCACTCAACCCAACAGCATCGGTAACGCTCAGGCTCGATTCTACGACGGTCTCAACAAGACCATTGCTCTCGCTGGCAACAAGCCCGTCTGGGTTACTGAGACTGGCTGGCCCGTATCCGGAAAGACCGTCAACCAGGCCGTGCCCAACGCTGAGAACGCCCGCATCTACTGGCAAGACGTTGCCTGCAGCCTGATCTCGCGCGGTGTCAACCTATGGTGGTACGACCTTCAGGAGTCCCAGTGGGGACAGGCCGAGCCCGACTTCGGCATCTACCCGGCCGGCGACCTTAATACGGTCAAGCCCAGCTACGACCTCTCTTGCGTAAGTGCCAGGAAACCCTATTAACAAGTCTGCTGTATCACCTGCTAACGTTCTTCTGTAGTAAATGCTAGTGTTATGAAAATAGGGATACAATATAGACTTCCTTCGCATAGATATTAGAATCGTCATTAGTCTCCCTAGAGCGTTTTGGCGTTAATACCCGTTGTTATTCCAGCCGTTTGGGTATAGAGGTTAGACTGGGCTCCGTCGTCGGCATGGCGATGGGAGCGCTTCGCTTGGATATATTTACAGTCGAACTTATTGCGCTATGCATATAAATAAGATTCCTGGGGTAGTTAGCCCGGCTCCGTAATACCTTTGTTCACTGCCATGAGCCACATTTTAGTACGTGAGATGTAGTTCGTACTGCCGCTATATCGTAGATAACTGATGGTTAGCAAGTCCAGTTTCACGGGATTAGAATGCCGTGACCATAAAAATTAAACTTCTAGATCATTGGCCTGAATGTGTTAAACCGTCATGTGCGATCATGGTCATGAAGTTACACACCTGTTCACCTCACCATGAACTCCCATTTGCTATTTAAAGAAAGCAACCAAGCTGCACTTATCCAGATGAATTCTTCCGTTGGCTTCGTTGAAGTCCCTGATACCCAATTATGAGACCCTAAAGCCAAAACCTTCTAATATATCTCCCTTTATCCCACGAGCAAACATAAGGCTAATTAGTCCACATTGAAAAGCAACATGTTACGAAGAATCTTCTAACCTAGACGCCAGCAAACTTATGTCAAACTTGAGCGCCACCAACAGTCACAGTAAACAGGACCGGGTCGCCAGCATTGACCTTTCCTGACTGATCATCGCCACCATCCGGTTGCACATCATCGTAAGCAAAGGCGTACCCTTTCCCGTCCACATTGTGCTCATGTACGAGCCGAGCATAATGATTCGTCGGGTCCCTCTGGTAGAACGTATGCGGCTGCGACGGATGCTCGTGCGCCTCGAGCAGCGCCGATCGCACAAACGCAGCAGCCAGGCGGGGAATAATCGCGTTACGCGTGGGCGACGGTCCCGTCGTGAAAGGGCCGCTGTTGCACCCCAAGATGTCCGCCGTACTGGGCTTGCCAAACTTCTCGTTGCCAACCTGTACCTCGCCATTGCTGGTGAACTGCGCGCTCAAAACCCCCGGCGCGGCCTGCGTGTTGATCCTTAGTACGTGCCCCGAGCCCTGGTGCGCCAGGTAGTGCGCCCACACCTCCTCCACGTACGGCTCGTAGTACCCGCCGAAGTTGGCCCGCACCGCGCCCCCGTGCGTCGCGTTCAGGATCCGCAGGATCCGCCCGCCGCGGCTGACGACCAGTTTGTCCCAGGGCCGGCCGTCGCTGCGCGCTTGCGCGCGCAGGCCCTCGGCCATGGCGTCGATGCCGTCGGGGGCCATGCCCGCGACTTGCTGGACGTGGCCGTTCGCGCGCTGCAGCGCGATGCCGATGGGCAGCCGCGACACGAAGTCGACGTAGCTGATGTTGGCGTAGAGCTGCGCGTCGTTGAGGGTGAACTCGCAGAAGCCGAAGTCGACGTTCGCGTTGGGGTCCGTCGGGTTCAGGACGCTGGGCTCGACGAGCCCTGGTCCGGGGTTCAGCAGGAAGGTCAGTCGGGCGTCGCGGGAAAACCATATCCTCCCGCCGGCCATCTGCGGGATCGTCACCGTGACCGTGTTTCCCGGGGGTCCGAGGGGGATGGCACAGTCTTCGGTTAACGGTGAACCGATGCGGGGCGGGTTTTGCGGAAAGTAAAGACCCTCTCCGTCGGCTTTGAGAAAGCACCGCTGCCCTCTGTGCTGAAGGGCTATACCGCAGATATAGGCATAGACCTGGTCCGATTCGCTATTGTTCTTTAAAGCAACTTTCAATGATTTAGGCATGGCTGCAAGTTGTTCTTTGTTGGTCTAACTATCATGGACTATAGTTATTACTTTCATATGAGTATGAAGGATATGAAGTGTTAGAAGATTATGAGTTAATGAATCTAAAGAGGGACATAAATGAAGATAGTTATATAATAGATGCGAAGGCTGGTATCTTGATTTTTAATTTCTATAACTAAGCGTTTGAGAGTCTTGTCTGACGATGACGTAGCCCTTGTTTGGTTTCGAAGTAGCACTTGGCAAACTTCGCTAGGAAACCGTATCACTAGGGGTTCTTCAACTAAATAATTCTGGTTACGCGGATTATATCGAATGTTATCTTGTACAAGAAATGTTAACCAGGTACCTACCTAGGTATCCACTTATATGTATTTATTTCGAATGTTCTTTTCTCTATTGTAAACGTGCTGTGTTCCTAGGTACTAGGTACGCATCGAAACTAGAGTAAGTGGCCGGTTTGCTAGAACAGTAAATGTCTTAACTCCATTTAAATTTCTTTCTACTTACTATAGTATAATAAGTTCATTATATGCTGCTAAACTTTACATTAAGAACAATTCTCGCAACTAGAGGTTATATATGCCATGTAAACTACGAAATACTACTTCATAAATATAGGTAATGATTATAAGAATGGCAAGTCTTTCTGAACTCTTTCTAGCTAGTTCTATTCTGCCATATACTTCATTAGAACTCTTGAGTAACGCTTCATTCTCAATGCCAATATACTGACTTGCGGGTGAGATATTATACGGGAGTCCGTAGCGCTGGTAATGTGGTGTCCCTTCGGCAGTCGTTATATCCTTAGGTACCTAAAGTACCTATATAACTCATATCTAGATTACGAATAGCCATAATCTGGGTAATCAAGTCAATGTGGACCTAATTCGAATCCCATATCTTTAAAATCTCGGATTGAGCGACGATGACAGATATTCAGGTAGATATTATACATATGTCACGATAGTAATGAAGACCCCAGACTTGGTGTTGATGGTTCCCGTACCTATGGGGTAAATTTAGAACAGGGAAACCCCTGAAAATTGAAGAAGCCTATCAGATTTGCTCCTTTAATATTAAGACCCTAGTGTGGCGCTATCATTTATGGGGGAGCTACATCATACGAAAACCCTCTTCGACGCAACATCGATTTATAATCTCCAAACTCCAAATTCCTTCTCTAGATCTTCCGCTCAATTTTACTTAGAAAAGGTTGCGTCAGGTTACCGAGTCGGATTACTTTCAAAAGATCATGGCTGGTGCCAGTGGCAGATCAGCAATCGATGCACCCACCGCCTCATCCGAAAATGGAGCTCTCATAAATGAAGTTGAACAGAACCATAAGAGAATCAGAGCCTGTATTGCATGTCGTAACATGAAAATAAAATGCGTCTCAGTTCCTGGGTCTAAAGATTGCGAAACCTGCATCAGATTTTCCCGTCCTTGTCAAGACCCTGGGCCACCAAAAGCGCGGGTTAAGACATCCCAGAAGTTCACTGAACTCGAAAAGAAGATCGATGCTCTAACCAGTGCATTGGATGCGGAAAGACGACGGAATGAGCAGTCCCTTAAACAAGCCAGAGAAGACGTAGAGTGGTCCAGGACTCCGGAATCCAGTTCTAGGGATGACGGCACTTCGCCTTTCATCGGACGGCAAGGTCTTCATCCAGAGTTTGTTACCGGCGACGACAGAGAAACTAGCATAGACAACCGCGATGTTGTTAGTCGGGGTTTGGTGGATATCCGTACTGCCACCATGTTGTTTAACCATTGGAACGTTCACATGCGTCCATTAATGCCTTCTATCTACTTCCCGGCTGGGGAGAACGCAAATACGATCCGAGCGAAGAAGCCTACATTATTCTTGACTATAATCACCATAGCTAGCACCTGTGTCAAGCCATCGATTGTAAATAATCTCCTAGCACAACTTAACAGCATCTTAGCGCAGGAGGTCTTCATCCAGGGTGTGAAGTCTCTCGACTTGCTCCAGTCTCTAGTCCTCTTCTCACAATACTACATACAGCCTCCCCACATCAAGGCGTTTGCGCTCCCTCAGCACATTTACAGCGCTGTGGTTATGTCTCACGATCTTAACTTAGGAACGTTACTCAGACCAAATGAGAAGGAAAATAGTGAGCAAGAGAAGGAAACATATAGAACTCTACTAGCTGTGTATTTTGGCGCATCATGGTCGGTGCTCGCCCATCCTACATCGTCTGTTCGTGGGTTAACTAATATGAAATTCTCATAGTTCGGCAACACTTTTACGACGACACCAACCACTTCTATTTTCATCGTCGCACCGGGCTTGCATTGAAGCTTTAATGCGAGGAAACGACACGCGGACTGATGATCAATGGCTATGTAGTCTTGTAGGTCTCCAGGAGATTTTCGATGATGTCTCAAAAACACTAAATGCGTCGCTATCATGCGCAGACGAGTCTTTCGATGACTTTAGAACGCAGCATTTACTAGGAATTTTCCGACAAAGACTAGCTGACTGGAAATTATCCCCCTCAGGAGGCTTGGATCCTCGTAAGTGCATCCTTATTAGTGCTACTATGTTTTACTAACACTTGACGTTTCAAAGGTCTGAAAAGCCATGCAGTGTCAGTAGCTGATCTCTACATTCACCAAGTTGCTGTCCGGGTTTATGGTCGCCAGGTACGTGCCTGGCTTAAGATCAAAGACAACGAAAATCCAAACCAGCCGCCGCCAACATTCACCGCAACACATACCGACGCACTTTGCCATAGTCTGAGTGTAGGCGCTAATGCCTTGAATATCTATCTTTCATTAGATGATACCCTTATACGCTCTCTTCCCAACGTATTCCTCATTTGGAATCTATGTGTGATAGTTGGCTTATTGAAGCTGGGTCACTTCGCCGAAGACCTATCGCGCTCTCGAGTCAAGGGCCCCGAAAATTACAATCCTCCTTCCCCTTTAGACCTTCTCGAAGCGGTGATCCAAAGACTCACTACTGTATCTTCGCATGGGTATTTCCCCCAGTCACGGCCGTTCATAGTTGCATTTAAGAGGCTCAAGAAATGGTATGAACAGAAGAAGACGATTTGCATTAACAGCAACGGGGGATGTGATGAAGGAAGTACTGAGACGGTTCACGATGTACTTGGAACGCAAACCCCACCAGCATCCCCATCTCCTCCGCATTCACATATTCATACACCTGCCCGACCCCAACCAGACTATCAAGGCCACTTGAGGAACACTTTCGAGATACAAGAAAACTCGAATGACTCAGCTTTGATAACCCAAATGCAGTCTACTGGACAACCTAATATTAACTGGGACATGGGTCCTCATGTTTTTGACTCAGCCAAAGCACCAACCCTTAGCACTGGCGCTCTAAACGCTAATTCTGATACCGCTTATCATCCCGACTATTTTAATGCTGGTATGAGCGGTGTTGGGTTTGGCCTCGACGATATGAAAGATATTGACGATTTTATGATGCAGACGGTCGATGGAGGGTTGTGGTCTTTGCTGTAGAGTGACAAGAGTGGTTATTCTAATTCCAGAGGGACCATGCAACCCTAGCCAGTTTGGGGTGGACAAAACAGCGATCTTCAGTAACACCAGGCCGAGTGGCAATCCCGCTATGCTGTAATTCTTGGGCTGGCCAGAACTCTCTAGCAATGCAATTCTTAATCATGCCCCTTGGAAATGAGTGGAACTATAAAATCATGCGAAAACTTCGACGTCCTTTTGTCAGCGTTTAGATTATAAATACTCACGAAAGCTTCTTGACAGGGGGAACGATGGCAGAAGTTAGAACTTAATCGGCCCCAATCAGCCCCGAGATATTGATGATCGTCGTGTTCCGGCAAGGGGATTGGTGGAGCATGGGGACGCTAAAGTCGGATTAGCTCAGAACACACGGGTGTGTCTTTAATCGGTCGCTGAGAGCTCCGGTAAGAGGGTTTCGGCCGGTGCCGTAGAGCCCCGAGATGAACCACTATTGCTTCATAGTGTCTTTGAATTAACTCAAGCTTAGTATCATATTGACGTCGATTTTTCAGCCACCATTGTTTAAATATTAAGATACCCCCAATGGCTTTGTTTAATAATTATACCAAGAAATACCTTATTTCAACCTCTCATCGTTCGTATTTACAACATATTAGCTACTTTTCCACAAAAAGATCCATCATGTCGAGAGCAGTTCTCATTACTGGAGCCACAGGCAAGCAGGGCGGTGCTGTCGTGAACGCATTACTGAAGGCAAATGCCGACCTTGAGATCCTTGCCCTTACACGAGATGCGCAATCAGCATCTGCTCAACGGCTGGCACAGAAATCCCCTAAGATCAAATTGGTAACAGGCAACATGGACGCAGCCGAGAACATCTTCAAAACGGCTAGGGAGATTACCAAGACACCGATATGGGGAGTTTTTAGTGTGCAGGCAAGTATACAAAACGTTCTACACTAGTATGAGAAATGTGTTGATATACTAACATTGAAATAGGCAGCTATTGGCGGCGGTGCAAGTCACCGCACGGAAGAAATTCAAGGCAAAGCTTTAATCGACGCTTCGCTTAAGAACGGGGTCAAGCACTTGGTGTATTCGTCAGTCGACCGTGGCGGCGCCAAGTCAGACAATGATCCCACCGACATTCCGCACTTTATCAGCAAGCACAACATCGAAAAGTACCTCTTAGAGAAGACCAAGAGCGGAGAGATGGACTGGACTATCCTCCGACCCGTTGCATTCTTCGAGAATCTCGTCCCAGGCTTCCTCGGCAAAGTCTTCGCCACGAGCTGGAAGATCACCCTGAAGAAGGACCAAAAGCTGCAGTTGATTGCGACCAGCGACATCGGCTTCTTCGCCGCCGAGGCGTTCCGCAACCCGGAGCAGTGGAAGGGCAAGAAGCTCAGTCTTGCAGGGGACGAGCTGTCGTACGACCAGTTTGCCAAGATCTTCAAGGAGAAGACTGGCGATGACCTGCCCACCACGTACCATTTCGTCGCCGCCTTCATCAACTGGCTGTCGAAGGAGCTTGGGTATATGTTTAGGTGGTTCCGTAACGTTGGGTATGGCGCTGACATTGCGTCCCTGAAGAAGATGAATCCTGATCTGAAGGATTTTAGGACGTGGTTGGAGACGGAAAGTCAATTCAAGACACGCTAGTATACTTGGAATAGTTATGTTGTATAATATGGGAGGACATGCTTGTAATAGTATAGTTTAAATTGCTGGGAGGAATAATTATTTGACTGCTGTTAATATGAATACCTACTGTGTTATTTAATGTAGGCTTCCTGCCTTGTTTATGACGGAGTGTATCTAAATTAGCTTGTTATGTTATATACGAGGCTCACATATCGCAAGTTTCGCTACCTTTTTTTTTTTTTTTTTTTTGCTTCGATCACTTGCTTTGGTGTTGTAAATCTATTACTGAATTCCCTCGAAAATCACATACCCTAGGCGCCTTATTTATCTGAATTTGGAGCTATTGTCCTATAGTGTTTCCATATAAGTGCTTAAGAGATAGGTAACTATCTATGTCTACTGAGTCATGCCTCAGGGGTCGTTGTATATACTAATTAATCAACCTTAAAGGGGTCACTAAGAAAACTATATCACTTAAGGCTCTTTAGTACCTGGATTTTCTCCTGACGCGGTATACCTGTGTCCCCGATACTAGTGGCCGCATTTAGAGGAGAAATATGACCGTCATACCACGCGGGGAAAACTACTAAATTGTAGGTACTTAGGTAGATATTATTCCTAATTATATGTGCCTATGAACTCTTTCTATCCTCTCCTTAAACATTTCCGACATTGAAGTAAGCACTCAGCAACTGCTCCTTCGGAACTGATCTCAGATAGTCTTCCCAGCTTACAGGCTTGACTTGGGGATATTTGTCGTTATCGTAGTCAGGACCTAGAAGTGTCTGCCCGTTGATCGCATAATATTGGAAGAATCTGTATAGACACACATCAGCCGTCAATCCTAGAAAGCGCAAAATGAGTTCCGATTACTCACAAGAACATGTACGAGTAAATATTTTGGGGGTCCTTGTTTCTTAGTTCATGCATGTGTTTGTAAAGATCATCTACTGAACCCTGGCTTTCGAGCTTGGGTTTCACTCCGTAGACTTTCTCGAACGATTCTGCAATCTCGCGAACCGTTGCGTGCCCGCCGACAACTGTGGGGGAAATTCTTGTCAGCTATTATATAGATCGGCTTCGTCGTAAAACTTACACTTTTTGATGCCGACAGCCTCCTTATCCACGCAAACCGCTGCGGTGTATTCAGCCGCATTCCTATAGGTGGTAGCCTCCCATATCTCTTCACCCGTGCCCCAAAACTTGAACGTCGCCGACGCAGCATCATAAGTGCCGAACACCGGGCTGAAGAAGACATCCGTGAACATGCCGACCAAGATATGCACGCCCTTGACCTTGTCCTGCGCATCCAGATAAGCCTTGACGTGGATCATCGGGTCCTTGGGGAAAAGATCCCCCAGCTTGAGCTTGGTGTAGTCCAGCGCCCAGTCCGACGCGACGTAGCGCGGGACGCCCTCTGCGGCGCAGGCGTCGATGAGCGCCTTCTGCCCGTCGACCATCAGCTTGTCGTCGCCGAGATAGCAGCACACCACCACGTCGCAGCCGGCGACAAAAGAACGGATAGCAGGTGTGTCGAAGGCGTCTCCCTTGGTAAGCGAGACCTTGGAGGATAGTGACTCCGGGACTTTGGAGGGGTCGCGGCAGTACCCCTTAATCGTGGCGTCGGGGTATTTGAGCAGTGCCGACGCGAGTTCGCGGGCGAACTTGCCGGTAATCCCGGCGATTCCGACTGTGATGGCCATGTTGAAAGATTGGTGATGGGTGTTGGTTCAAGTGCTTCTCAATGATATCTAAGTTATTCCAATGTCACGTTTTCAAATAAGGTAGGGCTTTGTGGGTTTTATACTGGACCGTCGATAGAGTGTCATGTACCCGGAGCTCCGTGACGCCGAGATATAGTAACCGGAGTATGTTCATCCCGGACACCAGAAACTCAATGATTTAGGAATGATGTAAGTCCTTTTGGTTCCCGTACGGTATATTACTAATGGCAATAATTTGTAATATGATCCAGCAATGGAATTATGCTTTTATCGGCTTAGGGGTTTGAGGCTTAATATAGAGCCTAAGTTGGGAACAACATGCCTACTATACTCAAGGCATAGGGTTCAATCTATTAGAATAGATCCGCACTATCTAGGTTTAGGAATACAGTATTGTTTTCATTGAATCTATTTTGAACTTGGACTCTTCGACTAAGTAGTAAGGAAAGCATGAATAGTATCTAGGCAATATAGAGGTTATCCAAGTCTTAATATTGAATGAATCTATAGCTAGTTGATTCTTCAAAAAAGTTTCATTGTCTGGAAAAGAGTCAAGAAATGTGCTGTGAGCCACCGATCGAAATGCTCCCAGAGCCGACATTCTGGTTACCGCGGCCCTTAAAGATGATTATTTCGCTTCCAGATAAATCTTCAGTTGTATGATCCGGATTGTCGTTTACGTTCCTTGCTGCGTTACTGTTGAATGCCGACAAATTGTCTCGTCCATGTCGACCTACTATGCGGGTTAGTAACGTATTACATTGAAGTAGCACTGGAGTGTTGGATATGAGATAATCATATGATACTTACCGCTACCTGACGCGTAGCTTGGTGGAATTTGAGATAAGACTGCTTTAGCATATGCTGCAGCCATCGCAGCAGCATATGGTTGCCAATCCTTGTTCTTGTGTTCATCTGCGTAGTCGCATACACCCCTGATGATTCCAACGGGAATTCGATTCAAGACACCTGCTGCTTCCATCTCTAGGCCAATGATCCCATAATTCTTTCTCAAGATGTCTCGTTTCGAAGCATTCCTCATGAGCTTCTCGCCCGATCCTATTGGACCATACCAAACTCTAGTGCGTTCTGAATTAGGCCGTCTTGGTCTTTCCACAATGTACTCATCACCATCGGCCCCTATTTCATAGAACTGGTCATGATCTTGCCCGGGGTCCGCGAATGTCCCATTTGCGTGCCGTTTATCCTTCATATTCTCATAATATGGAAGGAATACTTTGGTCTCATATGGCGAATCCAACTTGATACTTCCAATGGCAGACCTTACAACTGGCTCTGTCTGGGCAAGGATATGGCCCTGCCGGAGAAGCTGAAGAGTCTCGTCTCCTATCTCTTTACCCAGGTCGTATGCTACGGTTCCTGAACGGTCCGTATCTGGAATGCTGACAAGAACATCGCCCAACCTAATGTCCCGTTGAGGGTTTCGTTGAAGATCAGGGATGCCAGCAGCCTGCCGACGACCAGGTTAATACGATTGCTTTGATCTGAAAGCGAGGGTAAAAGAGCCCCAAGTTCTTCTTCGACTCACCACCCCTACTAAGAGACCAAACCAAAAGTTCGGGAAGAACTTCTTTGCCTGACTGGCAAGTGCAGCGGCTGACCCCGTCCCATACTCCTGACCAGCCGGAAGAGTTGCGATTACAACATTATGCCCACACATATCGCCGGCTCGGAACACATAATCATCGCCGCGGGCCATCCGGAACTTTCCGTCATGTTTATGATCTAGCATATATAAAGCGGCTTGTGCCTCAATTTCTAACGGTGCAATCCATATGATACAGTAATTTTCAGGGCATAGATCCTCCATCACTTAGTCGTCGATGCAATGAAACAACAGAGAACTTGAACAAAGAGAGAGCACTTTTACAGTAGTTCATCGACTGTTATGTTGGGGGGTTCACTTTATAGTATGCTTCACAGAGTTCACAACATAACACCGGTTGTCGCCAGCCTGCTTTCCCATGCTATAGGCTGGTTGTTGTGGATCACCAAAATGAGAAATCTGACGGAAAGGACCTCTCCATTCGTTCTCACGTCCTGCAATGTAACCGTACGTACCAGAAAAGGGTGTCTAGCTGCTGCTCAAAGAGAAAACGGAAATGCAGGCTACTAGTGCAAAGCCACGTCTTCGCTTGATCGGGACGCCAATCAACAGTAAAGAGCATGACATTTCTTACGCCAGCGTTGGTGCTCTTCCGGCATTTAAAAGCTGAGAATTTGGCACACATATTGTATTAAAGAGAGAACATAATACACACCTAGATAATGTATTTCCCGCGGCACTAAATTATGCCTGGTTCAAACATCGGGCGCATATAATGGATCACACAACACCCTCTGGGGGCTCTAATGCTAGTCCTAGTTTTTCGGAACATATAGAAAGTTTCCAAAGAATCCAAAGACGAAACCAAGGATTCGCCCATCTATTTCACTTGTTGATATGGTACATTGGCTCCGAAACTCAAGTCTCTTGTATTTACTCGCAAGTCTTAATCTGCCGCAACTCATTCGAGCTCAAACTACCGGAGACTCCTACTTCACTAAGGAAAAGGTCAATATGGCACCCCAATATTTGCTGCACTCGTTGAGGGGAATAATGAGGTTGTTAAGGCATTACTAGAGATAGAGATACAGATACAGAGTATGGCATCGAAGTTTCCGGCTGATAAGTCATACGGCGGAAAAGGATACAATCGCGTTTTTGATCCGCCATTTATATTTTCCCCAGAGAAAGGTGTGTTTCACTACATCCTGCAGAGTGGAAATACGCGTCTATTGGAAGTCTTTTTCGCTTCGAAAAAGATTGTGCCCGATTTCGATCTCAGTCACTTCGCCCTGCAGGCAGGGAATGAATTTAATGCTACAAAAGTCCTTGGCCAAGTCACTCAACTTGAATTTCCGGACAAAATGCCGCTTCTTATTACAGCAGCTAGAGGGGGATTCACAGCCTTTATTGAATTACTACTCGAAAAGTGCCATAACGTGGACGGGAACCATTAATACTGGAGCCACTTGCAAGAAGCAGTGGTCCATGAAAACATGGCACTAATCCAACTCTTCATTAAGAAAGGTGCGAATATCAATGGCAACGAAAAATACCGGAGTCCTTTACAAGAGGCGGCTTTAAGAGATAACAGAGGGCTTATCAGGTTGCTATTCCAAAACGGTGCCAATATAGAAGGCAACAGCAGATGCCCAAGTCCACTACAAGACGCAGTTATCAGAGGAAACACGGGAATTGTTCAACTGCTGCTTGAGAAAGGAGCTAACGTCGAGGGGCGTCGTTCCTTCATTAATCCACTACTCTGTGCAGCTAGCCAAGGATATGGGGACATTGTTCAACTACTTCTACGCGGAAGCACCAATATTAATGATCGTGGGTACCCCAACAGCCCCTTAGCTTTGTCGATACAAGGAGGCCATGAGACTATTGTTGAGCTACTTTTGAACCGGGGTGCTAGAGATGAGCCCTGGGACTTTGTTGGAAGAAGACTAGTGATGAGGGCAGCAGGCAGGCGACAGGTACGCGCAGTCAGTGCATTGCTTGCTTCGGGTATTAACTTTGGAGGCCATGATATGCCCTTCAAAGACCTGGGGCTCTCGCGGGAGAATGAGAAGGACCTAGCCATCATCCATTTGTTGACTAACCATGGGGTTAAATACGAGATAAGTGGTCCTCAATGAACCACACGTTAGAATGTAATATAGGAGTTCTAAGATAGGCGTTGAGGAATAGGGGCATTTATAACAGTTTAAAATACCCCCAGATAATTACCTATACCATATCATACACTGTAAGCTCTGTTGGCTTAAATCGCTCACTATCAGTGCTCCTTATTATTTTATACCGTTACTCCTGGTTGGGTTAAGTGAGAATATCTGACTTAAGTCTAGCCCGCTTGTGTATCATTCCATGCTTCAACTTTTTGGTCAGCCTACTGTAGGTAACATAATACGAGCGGTGATACGGCCGAGCAAACATCCAGCAAAGTATAACGCGTTAGTATACTGCTTTTATGCTGTGCTTTGATTTACGTACTTGTAAGTGCTCCCATAGATCCTGACTTTATCAACGCAGTCTTCAAACCCCAACTTGGATTAGTACTTTTTATACGCGTATTTGGTATCGGATATGGTGCGCCGCGAAGAAAATTCTCCAACATAGCGCCACCGGTCCGATTTCCTCGCACATCTTTGTCACGCCCGGCCCCATCTACTTCAAGGTCTTATCAAGTCGGATTATCCGTCTTGGCAATAACCCTACGGAATGAATAACGAGAGAAAATAGCGCCGTCCGGAGCCCGGGATGCGGGTTTTATTCTGCGTGGCGCCATCCCTTTGACGTTACGAACTGACGAATCAATTGGACTTGTGCTATCTTTCGCGGAGGACGGAGATAGTCGTCTTTAGAATCCCTGATATGAACTCGAAAAAGTCGAAAGGGACCCGCCCTTTGTAGAACTCTGAACGGGTTTACCCAGAGCGTACAATTTGGTCACGACATCGCTTGGGATATTGATGCCATCCTAGCCAAAAATTATGAGTGTGAATCAGTACCCCGAATTTCCCGTGTTTCTGGCCCACTTGCGACACCTGCGATCCGATAAAACGTTCCCCAACAGGCAGGTGTTGGTGTTAATCCTGGTAAAGATGCTATTGGGCGCCATTCGGATTTAGCATCACACCATCAAGTATGTAAATACCGTTTGCCGCCGTCAAGCAAACGCGGTACAAAGACTTTTCAAGATATAACAGATCAAGTGTTCCGTTTTTCTCCTTCTCTTATACCTCTTTCTGTCTTGATGCGCATGCATTGACGTGATGCTGTGCGAAGCTTCTCAGCTAGCCATCTAATTCTGACCCTAGGTTAGGTGAAAATGTCGGGCCCAATCGAAACAACACCGGCCCCGGAAGATGTTCCTGGCACTGCGAAAGCGCGCAAGATAGCGACGGTGACGGAAGCATCCGTCGCAGAGAACGGTGATAAATCAGCAGTAACCTTGCAGCATGAGGCGAGTAGGGACAGCGCCGAGAATTCTCAGCGTGACGATGATACCGAGTATGTCAAGGGGCATCCCGTTATTAAGAATGGTAACTAATTGCTATAACCCCCTTTATGACCTCCGTAGTTAATACTTGATTAGGATTCGATGTGTCAAAATTCTTGATATCGCTTCGCGATGATGGCGACCCTGCATTGACATTCCGTTCCATAGTCTTGGGATCTGTCTTCACGGCCCTTTCAAGTGTTATTACTATGCTTTACATATTCAAGCCGTTCTTGGTACAAGTTTCAGCCGTCTTCATCCAGCGTACGTTCTCTTCTTAGTTCGGCTTACCAGCTTCTCTCCGCTCATATTTAATAGTCTTGGTCTTTATTTTTGGGGAAACATGGGCTCTTGCGACTCCCCGGCCAGAGAGATTCAAGTCAAAATTGGTGCAGAGAGTACTTAGATTCGTCAACTCCGGGCAGCCGTTCGGGATAAAGGAGCACGTGGTAGCGTCCCTTATCGCCTCGTCTGGTAACAATGGTCTGTCTGGTGTTGAAGTTTATGCCGTAGAACGATTATTCTACGACCGAACCGTCTCTGCTTCTACCGCAGTTCTCGCTACTTTCTCCATGTCTCTTTGTGGATTCGTATTGGCTGGTGTTCTACGACCACTTATCGTCTATCCCGCGGAGATGGTTTATTGGTTGACGCTGCCACAGGTGGTACTCTTCCAAAATCTCCATTTCGATCGAATTGCCAACCGCGGTCGCCTTATCAAGTTTGGCTGGGCTCTTGCGTTTGCTGCCGTCTGGGAAATCTTTCCGGCGTATATCATACCATGGTTCAGCGGAATCTCTATCTTTTGCTTGGCATCGTTAGGGGCTCCGCAGAGTACTCGTACCATATTTTCCACCATCTTTGGAGGTGCCTCTTCTAACGAGGGGCTTGGTCTCCTAAATTTTTCCCTAGACTGGCAGTACATTCAGAGCCAATACCTATCACTGCCTCTCAAGCAACAGTTAAATTCGTGGATCGGCTACGTTATCTTGTATTGCGCATTGCCCGGGCTCTATTACAGCAACGCATGGAACGCAAAGAGCTTCCCTTTCATGTCCACGGCTCTTTTTGCGGAAAACGGTACCGTATTTCGCCCGACGGCAGTTTTGGATGAGCGAGGCGTCGTTGATGAAAACAAATTGAAAGAGGTCGGTCTGCCGTACCTAAC
Source organism: Entonaema liquescens (assembly GCA_902805475.1). Classification (NCBI taxonomy): domain Eukaryota; kingdom Fungi; phylum Ascomycota; class Sordariomycetes; order Xylariales; family Xylariaceae; genus Entonaema; species Entonaema liquescens. Next base: position 1,706,088 of record CADCSX010000008.1, read on the forward strand.
GTCAAGCACTGTATGGGGGTATTTTACCCAAAACGTTGCGATAGGCGCGTTGATAACTCACGTTATTATATTCTTCGGTAAAGACATGGTTCTTGCGTGGAAGCAGGCGCGTAGTAGGACTCAACCCGATCCCCATTACCAAGCGATGCTAAAGTACAAGGAAGTACCGCAATGGTGGTACCTGGTGCTTTTTGCTCTCTGCTTTTTCGCTGGGTTAGCTGTGAACATTATAGGCGAGACTACGCTTCCTGTATGGGGATATATCATCTCTCTTCTTTTAGGGTCTTTTATTGCGCCCTTCTCCTGTGTTCTCTATGGATTGTACGGAAATGGTGTGGCAACCAACCAGATCTCTAAAATGGTCGCTGGTGCTGTACACCCGGGGCTGCCCCTAGCTAACTTATACTTCGCCAGCTGGTCTCATCAGGTCATTCTTCTTGCTGTAAACCTGGCCAACTGGCTTAAGGTCGGGCAGTATACCAAGGTGCCTCATCGAGTCATGTTTGCTACCCAGATCTACGGCACTCTGCTTGGGGCGGGCCTGAACTACGCTGTCATGACTATCATCGTCAACAGTCAACGAGAAATCCTTCTTGACCCTCATGGCAATAACGTATGGAGCGGCTCAATCGTTCAAAGTTTCAACTCACAAGCAGTAACATGGGCCCTGGCGAAGCAGATGTACGGGGTGGAGGGGCGCTATCTCATTGTTCCCTTAGGCATCGTTATTGGTCTCGTCATACCAGTCTTCCATTGGGGATTGATTAAACTGATTCCCCGTGTGAAGGATTGGCCTATTAATACCGCATTAATCGTCGCCTATAGTGGACTTAACTACTACGGGAATACGTCATGGATTTGGTCTTCCATTGCGGTTGGGATCTTTTCGCAGCTTTGGCTAAGACGTCGACTACCAGGGATCTATAACAAGTATAATTACCTTATCGGGGCAGCCCTGGACGGAGGATCTCAGCTGGTGATTTTTGTTCTTTCCTTCGCAGTGTTCGGTGCCAGTGGGACGGCTTATCCGTTCCCAACATGGTGGGGGAATCCATCTGGTAACCCAGATCATTGTCTATAGAAATCTTTAATCTTCAACTTTGGTATCATAGAAATCACAAGGAGCCTGCTCCATATACCAAATTATCATATGAGGTGCGAGTTTATGAAAGTGAAAAGGTAGTAACCATCTATCGATTAATTACTCAAAGTAAACCTTTTATACTCTAGTGTCTTCACAATTCGTTATTGCTGATTGACTGGGCCACTCTAACGAATTGATTGCCCGCTATACCCTGGTATCTCCCCTAGTTAGTCCGTCTTCGAACGGACGGCCCACCGTCTCTGGAAAATCGACGATTCCATCTTGTCGCAAGCCAATTGCCAGTCAGTGGACCACTCGCGATAGAAAGGTTGATATCCAAGCAGGCCCCCTATCCATCTACCAACAACAATGCCTACGATTTGCGAGATTCGTCTACCAAACGGTACCCAGCGCGGAAGCGAAACATATGTCCCACCGGCATCAAACGTCTATTCGTGTAAGTTCTCGTGGCTTATCTTAAATTTTAGGGAGGGGAAAAAGGGCAACTTACACTCAAGACCTGAATCAAATCTACCTTTTTACCAGTATCAACGACATGCTGTTGGTACTTGTACCAGTTCTCGAAGAACAACGTGTTAAGCTCGTAAACCTCAGAGCTCTTCGCACCCGACAGTAAAAACTTGACGATAGTTTTCCCCTCTTGTCGCTCCCGTTCAATTGGATACGAGCGGTGATTTGCCCACGCCTTGATGCGATACGCATCCTGTCCGGGGACGAACACAAGTTCCTTGCCCTCGACTTCGAGCCCGATCTTACCCTCCACGGCTTGTATGAACTCATCTTGATTGGCGTGGAAATGAACAGGCGGCTTGTGCGAGAAATGCTTCGCGCCCTTCTCCAGATCCATCGTCACCTCGAAGGCGAACGACCTCTCAGGGTGGTGGATAACACGTGTGCTGACGGCTCCGCCGAGCCTGCGTAGGGGAGTGGAATGTTAGCCCCCATGTAAGAACACATAACCCCACGTATTCTATAGATATAAAGGGGGCAAGAGTGTAAAACACTTACACTTCAATCACTTGGTCTGAATCTGAGTACTCCATGATGTCTGATGGAATTTTTCAGTCTCTCATATCTTGAGAAAGTATATTGAGACATGAGGATAAGTTTGACAAAGTGAGTGGCGCGTCTGTTAGATGTAATGAAGAACTTTTGTCGCGCCTCTCTATTGCAGGCTGCAATACTACGCTACGTCCTAACATAAGTTGCATGTGATTGGCCCTTGTTCTTAATGCAACATCTCCAAGAGACAGAGAGTATACCCAAATCCCTGCGTCTCTTGGCATCATTGACGTTTATGGACAAACGTATGGATTACCATCAGCCCACCTATCTTGGATCCTTCACGAATACCAGGGATTATAACTGTTGGTTACCTGGGTCTAGATTCTGTATCGACCAACGCAGAGATTCAATGGGTAATGGCCAACAAGTTCGAAATAGGATTAGCCACGTTTGGTAGTGTAGTGCCGTCTTTGCCATGACCCCTTGTACATACCTGCCTGGGTAGTATTTTAGGAATCTAGTCTTCCGGCCCCACTATATACCGGAGGACGGAAACTTACAGCTTGGAGAGCCCCGGTGCGGGGCAGACCTCCGAGAATATAAGTGGGCCATATGCGCTGCCCGCCGTAGGTCGGGGCGGGTGCGACGATTTTTTCTGTTCAAGTTCAACTACTAGGATATAGGAGGATATTCATCATATGGTAATATACAAGGCTTACGCCCCCCTTTTTTTAGTTGCTTAGGCGCAGTTGTAATGTGGATAATGACAACGAGTCTTGATTCGTAGGATAGCAGAGAGCCATAAGAATGTGGCGTCCAACTATTAGCTTAGGAGACTCCTTTTTTTCCCACAGCTGGTTTCAAGCACGGTAGAGCGCACATCAGTGGCGTATGTCAGCGGTGCTTCCTAAAACCGGTCTCCGCGCATGTTTCGCAATAACGGCGAAGTCATAGATACATAGGTAGTCATGAGATTTCGGTCCCAGAACAGAGTCCCTAGACTTCTGATGTCTAGGAAAGTTACGAAATCACTTTTACTATTCCTTGTTGAAATGAAATATAGGATGTTGGAGAAAGTCTCTGGGAAATTCATAGCCCCTTAGCTATGCTCATCTTGCACGCATTGAACTGATACTTACCGATGCGAAGAACATTGAAGTTGCCAGCCACTCCCTGTTGGCCTATAAGCTATAATATTACATTTATATGCACTTATTTAAGAATATACTAGACCACATCGCCCTTCCGTAGCATTTTATACAAAGACCCCTCTCCTTAAATCTTCTATGCCGCCGATCGGTTGACCAGCGGGGAGTTCGCCCGTTTTCACCTTCGTCCCTAACTCCTGCAAGCGCGAAGAACCATCCATCTCAGTTATCCCCATCGCCAACGGATCCATACGGTAGCCACTAGAGTCGGGTATTAGGGATTGTTGGGGAGCATTCTGATCGCGATCCATAGCCAGCCGTTTGCGTCTGTACCGCCTTAGCACGAGCCAGGAGATGCCCGAGCATAAAAGGAATACGCCAACACCGGCCCCTACTCCGACTCCAGCAACAGCACCTGTCGACAAATTCGCAGGATTCTCGGAACCTGTCGGACTCGCCGGGTTTTCGGACGTCGATGTGGAAGTCGCTACGATATCGGACGAATGGAATGCAACTTTAATCGAGTGCGCGTTTACGCCGTCGGCGTTTGAACAGGTTGTTGTGAAGGTATTCCCGAGGCGATCGGTATCGAATACGGTGTAATAGACCGTCGTCTCTCCGGGCCTTAAATTTGAGAGACAGGAGTAGTAACCGCCATCGCAGGTAAACCCGCTCGGACATAGTTAGATTAGGTATCTCGGCCAGTGAACTGCACATTGATGCGCATGGAATGAATTAAACGAACCTTGGGCAACACGCCCATACAGTCCCATCGTCACTCTGGGCCGAAGTCACATCGCATGCGCTGACATATCCTACCGGGCAGATCGCAGGCGAGATGGTCGTAGCTAGGTCTCTGCCGCCGGGCCAACAGCCCGTATCGAGCGGGTTACCCAGGACAAGAGCTGAGCCGGTCCCTCCATTCGAAGATCCCCAGATCTGAGTTAGGCAAGACGGCTCGAGAGCCAAGGTCGTTAGCATAGTAGGGTTATTTTAGAGTTATGGTAGTTTCCATGTAGAGAGAAAACAGGGACTATTACAGCGAGGGGATAAGCAGACCTAATAAATTTTCACTGTTTAATCTTACCACGCTTGGCTGTTCAACGCGCAATGCCAAGTTTAGCAAATTCAGCTGCGTCCATCATGTACCACCTCAGTATATAATATTAGATCCCGTATCCGATTATTATATGTAAGCATAGTGATACTATGCGTGAGTCGAGAAGCGGAGCAGGTTAATGCGCCGGGATTATTTTAATAGGAAGACTCAAGTCTCACAGGCCGATCTTTATATTCCTAATCCGCAGCTTCGCCCAAACATGGATTCGCAGCGTTATACCCATCGGGATCGTTCCAATCAAAGACACACGCCACATATCATTCAGCACATAAGCCTAATGTCAGCACGTCTTCTTCAGGTCTATACCCTATCATATATGATAGCAGAAGAGCCCTTATAAATAGCTTGAGAAGAAATTCGAGTTGAAGGCTTTCACTGAGGTCTTTGGGCGAAATTTGGATTGAGTAGTATGGTGTGCTTTACGGCAACAAATAGTTGTCATGTCTAAAATATATACTCGTAATAATATGTCTAGGATGGCATTGATACTGGTTCGTGTAGTAGAGCCATTATATATAAGTTCGGTAGGACCCGCCTGTAAGGCAAGCCATTCACAAACTTTCCGAAAGCTTAATAATAAACCCCCCGACAATTAAAAGGGTATGATTTATTTCCAAAATCACCTCGGGGTTTAATGTTGGAGAACAAATAATATGGTTCGGATTTGTAATAACTCCGTCTCTTATATTCATCCAGGGTGCACCGCGACCCCTGTTGAGAAGGTTTGCGGTCGTTTCGAGCCTATAGCAGATTAGCATTGGCGATCTAGATGCATGTCCCCAGAAAGTCGCGCCAAAATCGTCACAAGGTGAAGCCACGGTGAGATGTCTCTAAAGTCCTTATAAGCACGTCCCTTGGCTCGCATCAGATCGTGTCGTACAAATGCTTTTTTCGGGAGGGGTTGACTTTTGCTGAATCTCAGGGGTAAAGGCCGAACCCTATTTAGATACTCAGCATTGCCCTAGAAGTATCCATAATGCGCTCATTTCTAGTGTTGGTATCGCTGCTGGCGTCTCTAGCGAGTGCCGGCCGTGATACCGGCCGCCCGGGATATGGCCTGGTTGGATATGGCATCGAGATGTACATCCCCGTCTGCGCCTATGCGTGCCAGTATTCCTTTGGGTCCAACCCGCTAGTATGCACCGACGAGGCCTCATTCAGCGACTCCGGCATGAGTGGAATGAACATGGGAAGTAGCGTGGACGGGACAACTCTTCCTCAGAATGTAAGCGCTATGCCGTCGTCGACCTGTCATGCCGAGTCCGAACCGTTCCTTACATCGGTAGCGTGGTGCATTCATGAGAAGTGTAACGGCGAGCTTATCTGGAAGATCGAAAAATGGTGGCAGTCATACGTGGTTGGAAACTCACAATCAGATCCTCCGCCGTCCCTCTCGTACGGTGCAGCGCTCGCTTTGGTTTCCTCGCAACCAAACATTACTTGCTCAAGCGGACAGATTTTAAACGAGACGAGTCTTGTTAATGAGACACTTTACCACTCTCAATATGTTTCTATCGATGTTAACCAGAACGTGGAAATCCAACATGAACGCTTCGGTTTAGTTATCCTTTTATCTGGTGTCGTTATTCCTGTCGGTTTCTCGCTATTGCGTTTTCTTCCTTTCCCAAAACGATGGACAAGTGCGCTCAATGGTCGGTTCATTTATCCTTCGCTTCTTCGACCGTGGCGCGATTCTCCGGTTGCTACTGTTGTTGGTGATCCGCCGACACGAGGCCAGGCACTTTTCATAGGGTATCTGACCCTACTTAACGTATTCCTATCGGCGTTCAAGTATGACACTCATCCAGACGGATTCCGTTACTGGTGGAACGACGGTCCTGATGAAATCATGGGCGATCTAGCGAATCGTCTGGGTGTTCTGTCATTCGCCAATTTTGCGCTCCTGGTCCTCTATTCATCACGAAATAACGTACTCCTGTGGTTAACCAATTGGCAGCACTCGACCTTCGTCCTCTTGCACCGGTGGGTAGCACGCATCGCCGTTCTCCAAGCTATCTTACACTCGATTGTCTTCCTTCGTGACTGGATCCAGGAAGATAGACTTGAGGCTGACCAAGTACTGCCGTATTGGTGGTGGGGTTGCATTGCGACAATCGCGGCTTCGCTTATCCTACCCCTTTCCATCCCCTTATTGCGCCAGCGCAGCTATGAGCTGTTCCTCGGAATCCATATCGTGGCCTCAATCCTCATTTTCTTAGGCTCATGGTACCACATCATCTTCCGTTATCAACACCAGTGGGGTTACGAAACTTGGTTGTATGTTGTGTTTGCGGTCTGGGGATTCGACAGATTAATTCGCTTGCTGCGTATACTTCGCAATGGAATCCGTACTGCGAAGATTACCGTCATTGACAGTGATTATGTTAAGATTGACGTTAAGGGCGTCGTAGGGGCGGGTCATGTCTATCTATACTTCTTAGACTGGCGCTTCTGGGAGAACCACCCTTTCAGTATCGCAAGCTCGGTCATTCAACAGAGTGGTACATATTCAAGTGAAAAGAATACCTCACTGACTAGAGATGTTGAAAATGATACTGAAAAGTCGACGCAAGTGGCAGCGCGGAGTTTGGATCACACCGTTGAAACGGGTATGGTGTTCTATCTGCGCATCCTGGATGGAGGGACCAAAGCTCTGCGTTATAAAACCCACCTTCCAGTTTTGATCGAGGGCACATACGGCACCCACGAAGACCTCTCGCATTATCCAACCCTTGTCTGCATCGCAGGTGGTGTTGGCGTCACGTCTGTTCTCCCTTACATGCGTGCGCATCCCGGCAACGTGTATCTATACTGGGGCTCCCGCACCCAAGCCCTTGTCGACTCGATGAAGCCTTTGACAGACAAGTTCAACATGGAGGTTGTAGTAGGTCAGCGATTAAACATTCAATCTATTCTAGAAAGTCAACATGGAGATTTTGCAGTCGTAGTGTCTGGTCCTCCGGGTATGATGGACGAAACTCGGAAAATCGTTAGCAAACTTGCATTAAGAAAACGAGTTAAATTAGTGGCGGAATCTTTTACCTACTAGTATATAATCCCAAAATCGAAATATCGTAGATTTAATATGCAGAGCTAAGTGACAGCGATTTTATTTAGAGCGTCCAGACGAGATTGCCTAACATTAACTTAGCTAGAGAACGGTATAACTGATCTAGTTGACATTCGTTATCTAAGATGTTGGCCTTAAAGGTACTTTTACGTAAACTTTCTTGCTGTAGCAAGTCTTATGTCCATTCCAGTTTATGGGGCGAGTGCCCTCGGGGTGGAAGTACATCATCACGACTACCCCTTCCGCTTGGAACAGGCCAGAGTGACTCACCAACGATCTAGGTATAACACCAATGTTTCACAACTGCAGTTGTTTCGGATGTCGACCCATAAATCGAGTCGTGGTCTGATTTAAGAATAATTTATTGAGGTAACCCAGTATCTGACTTGACCATATTGGCCAAATTTTAGTAACATAACACAACACAACGCCATAGACTGAATGCATAACCCCCGACTTAGAGTGAACTTTCCGTAGAAGGGGGGGTTAGTTAGCACCAATATGTACATTAGCATCAGAAATCATGCGCGTGAGCCTTGATAGTTCGAAGGCTTAGCCATATGACATAACGACGTAAAGAAGAAAAAAAAATGAAATAGCTTATTGTGAAAACCAAGTGAAGATTGGGTATTCCTTGGTGAACCTTGCTAGAACAAAGAAATTTGGTGATAAAACAAGTTGCGTGTGAGTCCTCACTAAGGCTCTGCGGCCTCCTGCTAATCGAATGATGTTCTCAGCTGTGCAAAAACGACTCGAATGCGACCAAAGAGATCAAAAGGCAGTGCAACGCAAATATGACGGTGGCTTGACTAAAGCGACGAAATAGCCCTAGAGCTTCTCCAAATCTCAACGCTTAAATGCGAGTTGCGGTGGGATATAATAACAGGTTGGTGTTCCTCTGTTGATCGTCTTCATGAAAATATGTGGTAGCGGGGAACTCTTGTAACACCCAGGGATCCGACGAGTCACTTCACCGTCTACTCCAAGTTGAGCGGAGTGACAAGGTATAATTTATGAGGGTTACCGATATCAGACGAAGTCTTAAGACTGCTACCCGCCAAAATCATCGCCCAGAATGGGCCCAAGACAATGAACGTGTTGAGTACTGCTCCTTGGAACGTGCCTCTATGGAAAGGGGTTACCATCTCGGCCATCAAGAACGTACTCAACACCATCATTGCTCCCAATAATTCCTGTGTCACTATTGAAATCAGATACCTTGTCCTTCCTGACGAGCCATTTACCCCCTAGAAACTTACGAATACATGGATCCGAAGGCTTTCGTTGCTTTGACTCATAAGGTACAAGCTTCGCGTTATTGTTGTCAATTGCGTTCACTGTACACCCGCATGCAAGGCTAGGGATTCCCTTCTGACGTTCGACGTCTCGAGCCATTGTGGTCCATCGGCGATGCTTACTGCCGAAGCTCTCAAATTGTTCGTCAACGACTGCTCGCATATCGTCCTTAGCTTGTTCCGGTAAATCTTGTCCAACGTCTCGTGGGATCGACATCTTGAGCTGCGATTCAAACGCCAGCTGATGTTCATGAGGAGGGCATTGCTCACAGAGACCATGCGCATAGCCGATATCACGGAAGTACCAGATTCGACTTTTAGGCAAGAACATGCTAACACTGAGTGTATGAACAGGAGCATCCCCAAATCGTTCATAATAGAACCCGCCAGCCTTGTCCAAATGGTCGAAATACGCCTTATGCTCTTTGCTGCGAAAGAATTCTAGAGAGCCGATCTCAAAGTTGGAGTAGAACTGGCAGTTATTGTACTCTCCGTCACCCTGGCCCCCTCCAGCACCCGTGTGTGGACGAATCACATCGTCATGATCTTCGGCTGCATACAGTAGCCAGTTGAAGTCTGCATCTTCATCTATCAAATCCTCATTACTGTCCATAAACGCCTTGGTTCGCTCCCATAAAGAGGGAAAAGATCGAGCATCGTCAAGAATAGCCATGTTAAACCCATACGCCATATCATTATCTTGCATGAATCGGAACACGTCGTAATTGATATTGCAAGAGAATTGCACCTGCAGTATCTTTGTTAGCCGCTGACGTTAATGAGGATCTTACTGCCAGGGACAAACAGCTCTGGCTTCCAATTAACGAGTTAGTGCAATGGCTGACTTACAGCAGGCTCAACTCGCCAAAACCAGTCATAATTGGCAAGACGTTTCTCTGACGCGAAGATACCAGCGTTCCAACGGCACATGTGATGGTAGCTCTGCAACCATGCCTTACCAACGCCAATGCCACCCATGAATTGGCGGCCGACGTCAAACCTTGTGACATCAATCCAAGAGGGGATGCTCCAGTGTTCTTCAGGGATGCGTTCGAAATAGCATTGGGAGTTGGTAGCCTTCGACACAGTTGCCTTGAATTCTTCGGTGAATTCTTCATTGTTGAAAAAGACCCAATCGTATCGGTGGGTTTCCCGTCTATTGAATCGAGCTTCTACCTGAAGGATGCTGGAGACCATTTCTCCAAGCTCCTCGTTTCTCACAAGAGAAATGAACGCGGCTTTCGGGCGCGTCTGGACCAATTCTTGTACCTGCTGAGCTGACAAATCCTGAAGATCTAGGATGGTGTTCTTACGAAGCCACTGGATTGGGCGACTGGCCTCTGCATGGATAGTATACCCAGCGGATAGGTGTGGCATAGGGGGTGCATAAGCGTCAATGACAGGGGTTTCCAGATCAATTGACTTCGGCTCCCAGATAGAAAACCAAGCACTACCAACAAGGGCAAATGCCAGGCAGAATATGGCAACCTTGCGAAAGGAGAAAGGCCTTTGAACGAACAGTAGTATTAATGGATTGGACACATCTGTTGATATAATTGGGAACGTACCTGACACGGCGAGGGAGAAATTTCCACTTGGCTAGTCCTTGGACCTTGCTATGGGTTGGTTCAACTGTATTCTCAGGAGTGATAGTTAGAGTATCATCACCTGCTTCCTCTTCCTGAGGAGTAAGACCTAAGGGTAGAGGAGTGAAGTCGTCAATCGAAGAACACGACAAGGATGCTACATGTCCTCTGCTTCTAGACGGTCGGGACACATCAGCACCTCGCCCGCCGGCATGCCGAGGGTACGCTTTAGGAGTATGCAACTCCATCTTGTGTGTATACACAACGGTTAACACAAAGTGCCGATATTAAGGATGTTGGGCGACACTTCACAAAAGAAAAGGAGTTAACTAACCTAAACGCGGCTGTGACTTGAACCTGAATGGCAGCGAACGTAAACGGCGGCGAACGTATTGAGAATATGTAGAATAGTAGGTTAATGGAGGTGCAAATGAGGAAAACGCGAAATGAAGACACAATTGACGTCAATGCAAAGATGCCTTGAGTGAAGTAATCGGCAATTGTCTTGAAAGACAAAACTTAGGGTAGGGAAGGTTGGTGATGGGGGGTGCGAAATGGTGTAGAATGAACGAAAAAGGACGGCGAGTGTTTGTAGACAACGAAAGGTTTCCCAGCGACGTTATCAGCGGTTAGTGTTGTTTCAGGAAAACGTGGTATCTATGCTTCAGTTAAGATTGGAATTGGGTTGATTGCTGGTTGATACCTAGGCAACAAACAACCTTAGAAACCAGTGGTACCTGTCGTAGAGATTGCCAGGGAAACACCGCCGTTTCCATACCGGACGTAACTGCCTCAAGTACAGATCGCGGGGAATCATGGGAACCACGGGAACCACGGGAACCACGGGAATGGGTCTTGTCCACCAGTTAGATGGCCATGGGGGGCTAATTCACTAAGCCAGTCAACCGTCCAATATCCTGATTATAGGTCACGCATACTGTCCAAAGGTAGATACTGCACATGTGCTTAAGTACCCGTAAACACTGTAGAAGCCAAATGGTCATCCAGACTGTACAAGATTGTATAACCCTATCAGGTGATGATGGATTAAAGTTATGATACAGAGCAATATCGGATTAACTAAAGACAACGAGGGCTGGTACCTATGCCTTTTTGGATGTCCATAATGAACAACTCCCTATTTGCTGCCTAACTCCTCCTCCTCCTCCTCCTCCTCCCCTTACTAGAAACCGCACGTCACGTCACGTTTCGACCACCATGGAGTCGTCGTCTCCAGCTATCTCATCCTCATGCGTGAGCTCGAGGATTCGTGCATATTGTACAGTAATTCGTTGGAGTTCCCTAAATTTCCCTACGATGGAAGTTAGCATTAAACTGGAAGACGAAGTGTTGACCATGATTGTAACTTACCTAGAATCATTACCACGCCTTTCAGTAGGTCCTTACGGTCCCACCCGCAGATATCATCATCTTGACTATACCATCCCTTACCCCCGTATTTGCCCCCTTTTTATCCTGCAGTACACCACCCACTAAACTGTTGAGAAGTTCTTCTACCTTCCCCGGTGTCCCTCTGCCCCTATACGTTTCGCATACATGAACAGATATAACCGGAACTCGTCCTTCGAGCCTAGCTGTAAGGCACCAGCAATTCGGTTCTCTAAATGGGCAATACTAACGCTAGACTCGAAGGTCTCGAAGCCATCCCTCGATAGTAGAGTCTTGATTAATCGTTGTAAGGTGTATGCTCTCCCTTGAGAAGGAATTCGTTCGTCGTGTGCCGTTCTAGGTAGGGGATTATACCGGCTGATACAGTCGCTCCATCGCTCTGCCCATCCTTAGAAGACGTTGATCCGACTGCAGTAGACTGCAAGGCTCCGACCGAGGAGTCATTGCTATTCCAGTACTGACTGCCCACAGCCCACCACGATTCCGATAGTCGTTGCCAGGAGTACATTGTTGGGGAATAGTAATATCCATCGCCATTCGTAAGGGTAACAACGACGTGGCCGCTAGAGTTTAAGTGTGCAGATGTCACACCAGGACCCGGCATGGCACTATGTATTTGGAGTGAGCTAATCGCAATCTCCATACAGGCGCCAGCGACACTGGCGGATGGGGTGATGATAGTGTGTTAATATTCCAAACGTGACATATACCAACTGCTGTAATACAAAGCAACCACCAATCGCGACACTCCAGAATCACCGGCTGGGATTCCAAGACCATCGCATTTATCAATCGACGGCCTGCAGGAGTCCAAGTATATAAACTACCGTCTTCGCATGCTGCTGCCCAAAACCTCTTACTCCCAGTCACAAGGATGATAGCCCGTGGGAGGTAATCTTGCCAAAGCAGAGTGCCACGTTTTGTGGCAGTGATGTGCGAGGGATCTCTAATCGATACCGGGTTAGTTGCCTCCAAGATGACGTTTTCGGGCACTTTCGATGCCTCCTCTAAGCTACTCTCATCCTGTAAGACCCCACGTTCTAATGGCCGGATAATATGCGACCTAACTTTAGGTACCGCTAGGCGAACCTGAGAGACTGCAATAGAGGGGTTGAGGATGGCTGGTCGGAGATATTCAGGTGTCGGTATAAGGCCGTGCTTAGGCGGTTCAAGCGTCGCGGGCTCGAGGCCTTCTACCCCATTCCTCATTATAGTTCTCGGTCCAGACGCGGACCGTTTGCTTGGGTGCTCCTCATCATCTTCGCCCTCAGACACAACCGCTTTCCTTTTATTTCCAAGAAGCATGGCCGCCAAGCCACCCTCTGGTAATCCATCATAAGGTTTTGAGAGGTCCAGTATCGTTTGCGGCGCATCGTTTTGCGCAGCTTTGGAGGAACTAGATCCGACCAGCTGACTCTGGGGGAGCGATGACTGACCAGTCCCAGATGAGGAAATAAGCATAGGCGCAACCCTTTTCTTCCCGTCCTTGGTGATAGTTACACGTGATTTCAGCTCGGTCACCCTTTCGGCAGCCTTTTCAGCAGACTCTTCTGCGGCGGGTGCCTTTTCTTTCTCTGGCTGAGCATCTGTCGGCCCATTTGTCGGCGGCAAACTCGGCGTTGCAGCGCTACTCTTAACTCCATTCGTTGTAGGGGGCGCATCTTTGGGGAGCGGATGAAAGTCGCCCATTAGCGCTCCCATTCGCGATTCGGCACCTTTCCTCTCTCCTTCTTTGCTATGATTTTCTAGTTGAAGTCCGTCGACGTCTTCTGCTATTCCCATAGCTTTTCGGGAAGCACCATATTTAGAAAGGGCTTTATCTGTCTCTTCCAGGTTCGCCACCCAACCTAATTCCCCGGTGTCAAACTTAACTGCGACAATGCCACCGTCGAGACTTGACGCGAATAAAATCTGTCCATCAGGAGTCCAGGCGAGATCTGATATCGATTTTGATGCCATATCCTGCAGAATTACCACAGGTCGAGACGTATTCGTATTCCAGACGCTCAACGTCTTGTCTTGACCGGCTGAAGCTATAACCGTCACCAAAGTTCCCCAGAATGGCCATTAGCCGCCCCATTCTCCATGGGCTTCTTCGTATGAAACAACCTAGGAGAAAACATGCAAACCTCCGTGGGGCCTTCATGACCTATGAGGTTAATCTCACTGTCCCACCTGGATCGTTCGATTATAGCCACCGAGCTTACGGGACCGTTAACAGCATTAGCAGCTGCGATGTGGTTTCCATCAGGTGACCATGAGCACCTTCTGAAATAAGTAGTTAAGGGGGAGGATTTGAAGGGAGCGCTAATAGTCGTCTCAAGTTGAAAGTTATTAACCATATCATGTTGGGTCGCATTAGGAGCGGGGGGAGTAAACCGGAATATTTTGATAGATCGATCATCGCTAGCAGTAGCAAAAAACTTATTGGCAGGATCGAAAGTAATTCCCTTCACATGGCTTTGATGATTCCCAAGCACCTTGAGCTTCTCGAAGGTATGACCTGACCAGATAACAACCTTGGAATCAAGACCCACAGAGACGAGAATCGAGCCGTCGTAAGACCATGCAAGATCTTGCACATCGTTGTCATGCCCTATAAGTCGCCTCGAGGTCTTCCAATTTTCGACAGGTGGGGGCTCATTCGTTCCGAAAGGGGCTATGGTAGGAGGACCACTCTCGAGTTGATATATACATATAATCTTATCGTCTGCTCCCGATGCGAGGTAACGGCCATTGGGTGAGAATCGCACGGAATGGATAGTACCGAGATGGTGGCTCATATGGCAGAGCTGCCTCGGCTTCGTGTAAGAGGGTTCGTCGGCATTGTAGATAGATTCGGTCGACCAAACTCGAACATGACCATCTAAATCAGGTAAGATGTCAGCGCGAACAAAACTTGCAGTAATCAAGCATTGCTAATAGGACGCACCTCCGCCAGCAGTTGCAAGTCGCTTTCCATCAGGCGATACGTGGCAACTATAGACCTCGAAGTCTTTCTGCTCGCCTTTAGAAACGATTAGCCTTGTTTTCTCTCAAGCATAGCAAAAGATATAGATCCCATACCTCTATGGCTCAGCCATGATGGCTTAATGATGCGCATGGTGACTCGATAATTAGATTTGTAATTCGCATGTCGGCATAAGCTTGACGTCAATTAAACTAGGATGGGAACAATCAGAAAAAATCGAATGCGCGCTCAGAAGTTTCAATAAAGGTTGGTTTGTCGAAGAATCCGTGGCGCGCGACGCGGCCCGAGTTTGGTTCAATTTAAAAAGTTTACGTAATCTCTCTATTCAGCTACAGATACGTGTACGGTGTACCTAGGTAGATACCGGGATACCTCACGTTAGCGGCTTCACGTCACCCCACAGTGAAGCACCCTGACACCGACCCAAGTATCCAGCAGTGGGGAACTGAAGTCTTCAACCCCACATATATGCGTCTACTAGGTATGTAGGTACGCTAACTTTGATTCGGGCACGTATAAGATATATAAACCTATTGGATATGTAGGCATTCCTACTCATCACTGGCAAATCTTTATTATACTATGAAATGCATAGAAACTGAATAATTAAGTCCATTGGTCAGAGACTAAAACGAATCTTAATTACTTTACCCTATCCGACGGCAAATGCATCATGTCTAAAGCTGAGCAACTATAATTCAGAGTTCAGATAGAAGAAACGAAAAAGAGCATTTCCGGTCTGGCAAAAAGGTCCGAGAACCAATAATCATGCCGCCGAGTCCATAACCCCAGGGAAAAAAGAGGCTATTCTTATGCGTGGTTCCCCTTTCCTTCATGACTCCTCTCAAATGCCGAGTCCCTCCTCCCAACGCCCTGTGAAGTCATTGTCCATAGACTGCATACGTTGCGAAAACATGGGAAAAACGAGGAAGCCGTAACGGAGGATTCCTAATAGAGAACACAGCTGATCATAGTGTTGCATAGTACTGTTGCCGTTAATTAACGCCTGAGTCGTCGTATCCTGGAAGGCAATACTGATGCTCTATTTAAGTACCTAAAGCATATTTTGCTCTGGATGAGTCATAAAATGCTGAGTTGATATTACGATAGGACGAAATGTAACTCAAGCATAGCCATTACTTCCGTACCGTGTCGACTGGCGGGGGAGATCATTGAAGTAAGGGTGGTGGCAGGCTTGCTTAGCGGAGATTCGACCGGCAGGATCGTATACGAGTAGGGCTTCTAGAAGGTCTAGGCCGTTGTCATCGAGGTTTGAGCACAGGATTGTCGATGGGTCACGTATCCACTTGGGAAACGAGGCTTTGAAGTCGGGATAAGAGGTAACTCCAGGCCATACCTCCTCGGTAGGAGTGCCCAGCAAGCTAAAAACATTATGAGCGACTGATTCACTAGATACAATTAGAAAGATATACTTACCGGAAGGTCTTGAAAATCTGGTCGATCTCCGAATCTCCAGGGAACAAAGGCTTCCTGGTACACATCTCGGCGAAGATGCAGCCTACGGACCACATGTCAACGCCTGTAGAGTACTGTCGACCGCCGAGCAGAATCTCTGGAGCTCGGTACCAGAGAGTAACGACCTCATGGGTGTACGTTCTAAGGGGCACTCCAAAAGCACGCGCCAAACCAAAGTCGGCAAGCTTCAGATTTCCGTCGCGATCAATCAGTAAGTTCTGCGGTTTGAGATCTCGGTGGAGAATTCGGTGGCTGTGACAATATCGAATTCCATCGCAGAGCTGGTTCATAAATCGACGAACCATACCACTACCCAGTCCAAGACGTCCTAGCTCAGGTCCTGATCCTTCAGGCAGAGCTTTGCCGCGACCACCATCGCTGACGGGAAGCGCTTCCATGTACTTCTTCAGATCGAGGTCGAGGAATTCGAAGACTAGGTAGAGCTTGTGGCCCTCGGCATGGACGATGTTAAACAGTCTGACGATGTTGGGGTCACGCATCTCTTTAAGAAGAGAGATCTCGCGGATGGCGGTACTAGGGACACCCTCATCCTCAGATTCGAGACGAATCTTCTTCAGCGCGACGATACGGCCACCATGTGCTAAGTCTCGGGCTTTGTAAACAACACCATAAGTGCCTAAAAACAAAAGGGAGTTAGCAAATAGCAGGTTTAAAAATTCAGGCGTAAAAGTTTGGCTTACCTTCGCCAATCTTCTCAAGTTTCTGGTAGTTCTCCATTTTGAAGGATGGCGACTACTGAACGATTTGAATTGGATCGAGGGAGTGTAAGAAACAAAAGTTGGATTGGGTGAGAGGTGTTAAATCTGGAGGGTTACCTGCACCAGAAAAGTTGAACTCGTTTGCTATTTACTCGGCGCTTGGACGACGGTAAGGGTTGGGGGGTAACGACAAAAAAACGAGGGGCAATAGTGGGAGAGATTATTGAGGATAACCAGACCAAGTGTGCCTGTCAAAATATTAAAAGGAGCGGACAGAGTTGATCCTTTACGATCTCGCAATCTGTTAAAACTCCATTGGCACCTGGCGGTATTGAGTACTGCACGAAGTTCAGTCTGTTGAAAAGATTCGTGGAAGTTTGTTGGCGGTACGTGCGTTGAAATTGGGATTTTACAGCGCAGTGGTGGATAAGTGCAGTAAGTTGTTTTCTAATAATATAAACAGTGGATTGACACGCGCCGACAGCTGTGGCTAATAAAGCCGTATCGCGTTTTGTGGCTCGGGATTCAGGGCGCTATGCACGTTTATATAAGCACTGGAACTTTATTTGATGAATCCCTACAATACAGGTACCGGACAGGTAGACACGTACCTTTTTTATAAGTATTTTCTTTGGGTAAACACAGGCATGAATACATGCTCATCTACGTGCATGTACATGCCCGGTACTGCATCATGCATACAACGGGCATTGAATGGACCTTATCGCCAATCTCGCCCACACCACGGCGCGGTGGCGTACTTAATGTACATAATAAATTATGCATACCTTTTTCACATACGGACAATATCCAATCCAATGCGCAAAACCAGATGCATACAAAGTGACAGAGGTCTCCTGATTTCTCTTAACTTCAAACATTGATTTCATACATATCACCCCTTTAGAAAAGAAGAAAGAGTGCATTATCAAATTTTCCTACGTCTTAGCCCGCTATGACACTAGATCTCACTACCCTAGACGCTCATGAGCAACCAGACGAAGACCTCAAAGCTATATGGAAAAGATATTCCAGAACCGAGCATGAGGAATTCAAGAGTCATCCGGACATAGATGAACTAGATCCCCCGAATACCGTGGGTTCATTCAAGCTAGCGGGGCATATTCCTAAGGAGAACCTCACGACCTCTTTTAGACAACTCGAAGGTACCGACTGGGATGAAAGCCAGACGGTTGAAGATGCCCCTTTCTATTTCCATCCTCTACTCCCAGGTAAACACACCCCTCATTGTTTTTCTTTATTATGACTCCTCTCATACCAGAGCACAGGCTTACTTATATTTCCCTCTCTCATACCCCCAAGAACTCAGAAAGCACTATTGTCACGGATGGTTCACAGGGATCTAAGCAACCCTACTCACCAGACTAACTTGCATCTACACTATGAGCTCCCCTATCCAGAGGTTCAAGAGAAGGCAGATGTTAGTCCGCGGTCTTTCTTCTCTTACCCTCCAGAATCATCCACAAAGTTCTTGCCAAAAGATCCGACCGTTCACAAGGCCTTGTCTATCAAGCAAGTCCTTGAACGGCGGTTATCCTGGGTCACGCTTGGGGCCAATATAACTGGACCAACCGAAAATATCCCAATCAAGCACCCCGGATTTCCCCATGACATAGCCAGTTTCCTCCAGACTCTTTTCCCGGATACCCTTGCTCAGGCCGCCATTGTCAACTTTTATAGCCCAGGCGATACGATGATGATGCACCGAGATGTCAGCGAGGAATCAGACAAAGGCCTTGTAAGTCTCAGCATAGGCTGTGATGCGTTGTTCATGATCGCGCCCAATGGTTATAAACACACGCCGAACGGTGGGAATACTTCCGAGAAACCGTACCTTCTTTTACGGTTACGATCCGGTGATGCTATTTACATGTCCGAGGAATCCCGCTATGCCTGGCATGGTGTGCCAAAGGTTCTTAAGGGCACCTGTCCAGATTTCCTAGCCGATTGGCCGGCAGAGGGCGATAGGTTTCAAGAATGGAAAGGGTGGATGAGGAATAAGCGTATTAACTTGAACGTCAGGCAGATGAAAGATTAAACTTCATATAAATTGGAATATTTAATCGCCTACGATCTCTATCGAGGTGTTGAAAGATCCACTTAGTTCGCCACCCTCCAGTTGGAGATAGAACATGTTTTTAGAATCATAAGGATCTACAGTTATGTTATACTATATTCGAATCATTCAGACCCAGGATGCACCAAAACTACAATATGTCAAGGACACCCCCTTCGATCGAATTGGTGCAGCCCCTATTATAAATATTAAGATACCAAGCTCTCCAACAGCAGAGACGATTCCAGATATCACCTAAGCAGCTAAGCCGTCAGATTATGGATTCAATTACCACTAACCTGTTACGTACTCGATATAAATTCGCTGTAGTGGCTCTCTTGCCGATACACGGAGGCATTTGTCACGTCGGTTTTACTATTTATAATCTGTCATAGGCCCATGGACATCTTTTCAGAGACCTATAAAAGTTGCGTCTTACCCTCGGCTCTCATACGATCATACCTTAGTACGCTCTGCAAAAGAACTTGCGCACCTAAAGTGCAATCTTCGGGGCTAGTGTATTCCTCAGGATTGTGACTGACACCGTTTTTTGACGGAACGAAGATCATGCTCGTCGGACACCGTCGGCTAGCGTATACGCTATCGTGCCCGGCTCCGCTGCTCATGTCGCGCACGAGGCTGCTGCTACCAGTGACCGCCTCGGCAGAAGCTCGAACTACCTCGATACAGTCCGGGTGGAATATAGTGGCGGGCGAGACGAAATCTGTCCGCCACTCGACGTTAAGTGGCTTCCCCGGCGTCGAGTTGGCGAGAAGTCCGCCGATATCTTTGCCAGCTGCTAACGCTGCGAAGTCCCGCTTTAGATCGGCCTCCATGGCATCGATGGTGGCATCAGCAGGTGCACGGATATCAAGAGTAAAGCTCACATGGCCAGGAATCGTGTTCGTACTGCCGGGGCTCAGCGTTAGGATACCTGTCGAAGCAAGCGCAGAATGCGCGGTTGCTAGGCGATGCGCGTGCGCGATTAAGCGAGCTGCAAGTAGCATCGCATCAGCACGGCTGTTCAGAGGCGTGGTACCTGTATGTGCATCTAATAGTCCCATTCAATCAGTTTCCTTCGTTTTCCCAACAATGAGGACGGTTTAGAATACCTCGTCCGTGAACGTCAACAGTGTACCACTTATAAGCCTGGACCCCTTTTACGACTCCGACCTTTTGCTTCTCCGATTCTAAGATCGGGCCTTGCTCGATATGGAGTTCGAAGTGAGCGGCCATAGGAATACTCCGATAGCTTGCTGGTGTCGAACCAAGATATCCAATTCGCTCTAGTTCGGATTTTACCGTCGCGGTTCCTCCGCCTACCTCCTGAGTATTATGAGCACGATCTAAGGCGATCTCTTCAGCCCACACCCCCGAAGCCATCATGCTGATCGGAAATCGAGCGCCTTCTTCGCTGTTATAGCCTATTAGTTCAATTCCCCCCTCCAAGTACATCCTGATTTGAGATAGTACAGGTTTTGAGATAAGGGTCAAGCGTACTTGGTCCAGTTCACAACTCCAACCGGGAATTCGGTCTCCACCTGGTGTTCCTGCAGCACACTAAGCATCTCGATACCAGACAAAATACCGAGAATCCCATCATACCGACCACCGCTCGGCTGTGTGTCGAGATGAGATCCAACAAATGTAGCCGGCCCTTCGCGTCGACCAGGGCGGATGGCAAATATGTTGCCAATATTGTCGACCGTGACGTTGCATCCCAAAGCCTTAGTTGTCTTGACGAACCAATCTCGAGCTTGCTTATCTGCATCGCTCAGTGCAAGTCGAGACATGCCTGTCTCGGTTGGCGCACTATCATTGGGTAAGATATAAGTATGTTGTTACTCAGGAATATCAAATGTACATAAGGATTAAGACATACCTTCCCCATCGCTTACCGGTCCCGAAAGAGCATGTGTGATGCAGTGTATCCATCAGTCTACTTTTTTGTACTTTTAGATTCGTAAGGTGGTCATCCTGCCCGCCGGTCGTTTGTGTGCTATAATATTGTGATGTTCTAGATAACAAGCATGGCTGCAGGATCCGCAACGATGGCGCAGATAACCGTCCACTTACGGGAAAATGGAATTGTGTAGTAGGTGTAAGGCGGCTTACACGGCAACTCATTGCCAATGAACGGCGTATCACGCAAGCCATGACGAACTATTAGAAATCAAATGTGGAGATGAACCCAGCCGTAAGTTGAGTTGAGTTCTCAGCGTAGTCGATGGATTTATCATGGTAATAAGATGCCCAATAACATAATAAGATAACTGTTTGGAGCGAAGTCGGCAATACTTGGTCACGTGCTAATGGATACAACCCATAGGATTAGGCGTCGTATTTCTTAGTCCCTTCGAACTAGGTAATTTGTAATTCTGAGTCCTAATTACATATTTGTTCATCTTCTAGGAGATATATAATACGAAAAGTAGGGATATGAGGCATTCCGATTCTGTGCCCGTTGCTAGTGTGTTTGAACGGGATATCACGGAATTGTGGATGTAAAAATATTCGTTAAAGAATAGGGGGCACCGGTTAATACAACCGAACCCCAGAACTCATCTACCGATTACGTGCATTGGCGATTTACCTCGTGTAACAATTACGTCTTAGTCGCACGGAATAGCCTATAGGTTCGAAGCCAATGGTCATTGTCTTCAATCCCTAACCATACATTAAATGTAAAGCCACCTCAATTATCATTGGATAGCTTATAATGGGACATAATATGCGAGGTAAGTTCATAGACAATTACATAGGACGTTGCGCTGGTTAATAGTAACTTCCTTATATTGGGTCTAACAGTCTAACAGGTTAATGAGGCTTTAAGATTAGTCGTCAAGACCGACCATGATCGATCAGGTAGGTACTGATTATTCGTCTCTAGTTGTTTTTTTGATACCTCCGATCCATAGGGATAGACCACTCGTTCCTGCTGTGAAACGATTATTATATAGATGCTTCATGATAGGTCAACTACACCTACCTAATATATAATCACGATGCTTGCCTAAGACATTGTCTTGTGTGCTGCTAAGCTCCTATTCGAACTAAGTACCTGGTTAACGTACTACCTTAACCCTATTCTCACTTTCCTTGCCCATGTATTTAGTCCTGCTTACCCTCCGTCACGATTTCTTCTCCAATTGTTCCTATTGTAAGATACTGCCCGACACCAGCTCGGTACCTACGTCCCTATTACAAAAGCTTCCATGATGGAGACGTCTAAGCTAGCAGTCATCATTGCCACGGGATCATTCCATAAGCCGGAACATTATAACACGCTCAAGGTAAAACTGGAAGCCCAAGGATACGAGGTCTTCATTCCATTTCTCCCGAGCTGCAGTTCCCAGGCCGGAATAACGTGGAAGGACGATGTGGCATTAATACACACGATAGTAGAGCCACACATGGATAATGGGAAGGAGTTTATTATAGTAGGCCACTCTTACGGAGGTGTCCCTGCCTGCGCTGCTACGGAGGGATTCACCGTCGAGGAACGGAAAACTAGCGGCAAGAAAGGAGGCTTTCGAGCAATTCTCTTCATGGCGGCCTTTGCCGTGCCTCGAGCCGGCATGGATGTCCTCCAGTGCCTGGGAGGCCAATACCCATCTTGGATGATACATCAGCCATTTTACCAGAAGGTATGCTTTAGTCTTCGAACCCAAACGTGTGGAATATTTAGAGAACTAACCGAGGGGCAATATATAGAATACAATAAGTACCGTCAACGATAAGGCGAAACAAGGCTTCTATAATGACCTCTCAGATGATGTAGCTGAGGAATGTTTCAATTCGCTGGTGCCGTTTTCACAAGACGCCTGGGAAACGCCAGTGCCGTTCGTGGCAGCCGACCTTACGATCCCAAATGCATTTCTGATATGTGAGAATGACCTGGCAATGCCTCTGCGCATACAAGAGGCTATGATAGCAGCATTACCAAACATAAAGGTTGAGAGATGCTCAGCTGGACATAGCCCGTTCATGAGCCAACCGGATCGAGTTGTTGAAGTGATAGGGGGACTCGTAGAATAAGTAAGGGACTAGTTCAGGGGCTAGTCAGCGTGGTCTTTTTTGGGGTAAGGTGAATGTTAACTAAGCCCAATGATTTCATATATTCAGCTTGGCTTTTCTCCTTGGTAAAATAGGTTATAATAACCGCTACAGCAAACTAAGATGCAAACCATCCACTTATCTCTCGTTCGAATTCTACCTATTATTTTACTTTCAAAACCCCTAAACTCTGTTGACATTGAAGCTGAAGTCTCCTATGTAGTCGGAATTTTACCGAATCGATATTGTGCCCAACTCAAACTCTTTTCGGGGAGGGTCCATAGTTGTTCGCCAATATCAGAACCCGCGGCACCTGCGACAACATGCATCGGAAGAATATGGTCCAACGTCGGATGCGCCTTCCTGGCGTCTTCGCGTTTCATCAGAGCGAGCATTTTCTCTCGGCGTTCTTCCGGCTTCGCTGCAGCAGCCTCTTTTAGTGCCGAATCAAACGTGAAGGCATACCTGAACTATATCAGCAGAGGTAATTCCCAGATCGGTGTTGTCGATAAGGTTCTCTTACGGCATGGTTTGGTCGTTAAACCTATTGGCTCGGAAATCTTGAAGATTGTGAACTGCCATCCCGGCACCGATGATGAGAATGCCCTCGTCCCGCAGACTTTCTAGTATCTGACCGACGCGGTAATGTAGATCCGTGTCCTCATTATCGAACAATGAAACTTGTACAATAGGTACATTTAACGGGTTCCGCTTCGGATTAAAGGCTGATAGAGTATCAGATGAGCAGCAAAACGTAGATATCATATACAGGTGGTAAAGTGTAACTTACCAGCCATAAAGCCCACCCATACGCCGTGATCAAGACCCCGTTTAACCCTCTCGACATCAATGCCAGCCCCCGCCAACTTCTCAACAACCCTCTCGGCAACCTCAGGGCTCCCTTTGTTCGGGTAGTCGTACTCGTAGTAATGTGGTGGGAAGCCATAAAAGTCATAAATCAGGTCTGTTTTCTCAGCCACATTGATCTGTATCTTGTCTGGGCCGCCTTGCCAATGGGCGGAGAAAACAACCACAGCCTTGGGTTTTACTTTTGTCGTAATCTCCTGCCCGACTTGGACCAACTTGGCGTAGGCGGGATGTACCGTGTTTTCCATGAAATTAGGGCCACCGATACCGAGGAAATAGACGGGCAGCCGTGAGGAACTATCTCTATGCGATGGACTTGACATGTTTTCTATGACGTGTCTGATTGAGGCAATAGTAAGGAGAAGACGAGCGATATCCTAGGCAGGCAAGTGCCTTATCATCTTTTTTGATTTTCTGAGGTCTTATAAGCACAGGTAGTCGACTATAGCATGATGAGGATGAGGTCCTTCGGACCGCGAGCTGACAAAAACATCATTCAACAATACAAGACACAGAACCTTAGAAAGTCGTCAATATACGATATGATACAAATCGCTACGCGAGCGTGTTCGACATTTAACATGCAAGAGCGTAGGGGTTCCCGCGCGCGATAGTTTATTCAGCTTCTGGTTCTAGTCACTCAGCTCGTCGACGTTGATGAAGGAGCAAGGTGTCGCATCCAATCACAGTGCTCTCGGATTACGAATAGGTCTAGGTATGTACATGTCTAAACAAACAGATCCAGGGCAAGATTCACCCCGCGCGGTCTGAAGTATGTAAGCTTGCAAGGGCCCATCGCGCGCGGGTCAACCAGGGTCTTTCTTGGTTTAGTCAGTTTGACGGGATCCTCGCGCGCGGCTTGTGGGTCTCGGTGAACGGTGGTGTAGCAATGCAACGCCAGAATGGTCGGGCTTGGTCTACTACTTACATGATGATTGATGGACTGATATGATGACATTCATTCTGTTTGACCGTCCATCTCGCACTTCCGAGTAGGAGGATTACAAATCCGTAATTTGTAAAAGATGGCGGGGTGTTCGGACATATCGTGATTGAGGGAGATTCTGGTAGCTATAAAGGGTAGGGGGCCTTTTAACTTTGATATAATTTCATCTTCCATTCTCTACCAGGGCTTCTCTATAAACTTAGAGCCTTAAGATTCATCTTTCATATCGACTATCCAGCACAATGTCAGGAAACGCTGTACTTATCCTCGGAGCTGGACCCAGAGTCGGTGCCTCTGTCGCTCGGAAATTCGCTGGCAACGGGTATAAAGTTGCCGTCGCTTCTAGGAGCGGGACTGGCACCAAGACCGCCGAAGGTTTTCTCTCTCTGAAAGCAGACTTTACCAAGCCTGACTCTATCCCGGCGCTATTCGAGGCAGTCAAGACCGAGTTCCAGAAAGCTCCCAGCGTTGTTGTCTACAACGCAGCATCGCTCACCAACCCTCCCAAGGAGGACTCCCCTCTATCCATCCCAGTAGAGAGTGTCTCATCGGATCTCAATGTCAATACCGTTAGCGCCTACGTCGCAGCCCAGCAGGCTGTGAATGGGTGGGCAACGTTGCCGAAGGAGACTAAAAAGTCATTCATATATACCGGCAACAGCCTCAACGTCTCTATCTTGCCGGTGCCACTTTTCCTGAACTTAGGCATTGGCAAATCAGCTTCGGCGTACTGGATCGGCGCTGTAGACGCAGTATACTCTCCCCAGGGGTTCCGGTAAGTAAATAAACGCCCTTTGCAGAGCATTACTAATACTAGTTATCTCTTTATTAGCTTCTTTTATGCGGACGAGCGTTATGATGACGGAAAGTCTAAGGGGCTTGCGATCGATGGTGACGCGCATGGCGAGTTCTTCGCGAAATTGGCAAACCATGAGGGGAATGTGCCATGGCACGCCACGTTTGTGAAGGATAAGGGTTACGTCCAGTTCAAATAAAAAGGTCAAGCTAAAATAGACCTGGGGAATCTTCGAAGGCTAAATATTAAAGTCAATGTCAGAAGTCCAAATTCCAGACCATAACCATATCTAGACTCTTATCTTCTTTGACTGTCTTTAAACAAGCAATACTAGGTCGCCTTGACTTCTAAAACACGCGGCAAGATCACGGTTTGCGAAATCACTCGAGCTTCTGTCTCTCCATACTCTTTCCATGATTTCAAGTGCTTTGTGTGCTGTGCCGAAGACGCTCGGGGGTTGCAATGCAGCTACCATTCTACGGAAGTGGGCTTCCTGCGCCGGCTCTGCGAGACAGCCTGCTACACAGAATGGCCATACCATCGTACGTAGTAACGCTGGTGGTGATATTTGATGTGTTAAGATGTCGATAACTCGGCCAACATGATAACGTACTTCATCGCAGGCAGGCTGCCATCCAGACACGACAATAACGAGATAGAGTAAGGCAGCATGGGCCCAGACACGAGTGGCTAAACGACTTTGGCAAACGGGTACCCTTGACTGTTGATAATTATGTATGTTGAAGGCATCTAAAAGGTTGCTATCGCTCTGTGGTATAACTGACGATTCGGATTCAAGCTGTATAAGTTGTGCTTCCAAAGTACCCTTTATCGCCGTCACACGACGGACTAACTCTATAACGTCGAGATTTCCCGCTCTTCTACACTGTTTCTTCCACGCATCAAGCGCGGAAATTTCACTAATGTGTGATAATACCCAGGTTTGGCAGCCTACAACGGTCTCAAGATTGATAGTGGGACCGGTGCCATCGGCATTATTAAGAAGACAGAGATGATACTTGTAGAGCCTGGGTTCATCTGGAAGCGCCGTGCTAGCGATAATATCATCAAAGACCAAAAGGGCGGATGAGAAACGAAAAGCGGCCTGTTCGGCACTTTGAACCTGGACATCCTGGGCGGGCGAAATCCACGTCGGCGGTCCTAGACGATTTACAATATCATTGAAGCTTGAACTAGGACCCACCGATCCTCCTGCAATGGTGCTCTCGAGAAGCTGCTCGAAAAGAGCCAGACCAGCGTTGAGATGCGCCTGGCAGTTATCGAAACATAGTATGGTAATCTCGAAACGCTGCATCTGCATGATGCTTGCCATAATCCGTACAGCACCGTGTAGATGCTCTGTGATGCTTGAGCCGTCGATAACCTGTAGTGATTGCCTCAGAACTCCAAATGCATCCTTGGTATGTGCGAGCACCCTCTCCCAGATAGCATCATGGTCAGCAGTCCCCTGGGCGAGGGAGAAGAAGTATGAAGATTGACACAGGGTGGCTTGTCGTACTACCGGGCTACTTATCATCATTTCTAAAATCCATGATCGGCCGCCTTCAAGGGGAGAAGGGCAGTAGAACGGGAAAAGGAATGGAAGTAAATTCTCAAGGTAAAACGTGATGAGAATAGTACAAGGCCGTCCAAAGGATACGCCGTTGCGAGTTTCTCCAAGCAACGTACAGTCAGCCCCACGTTGAAGGCCAATAGTAGATGCATTAGAGCGTTGTTCTATTTCATTGTTAAGACCTTCAGGTGCCGTTGTTCCAGGGAGGCTATTAGAGACATGGACCGTGCGGAACTCGCGGCGGTGATGGGCTTTTTCTTTAACTTCGCGTTTGAGGCGCTCAGCCATCTCTTCCTGTTTCGCACCGCCATCCATCCACTCCGGCTTCTCCTGGGCATAGTGACAGGTGATCTGGAGTGTGGCACATATATCGCATACAGGACGGTTCTCATCACATTTTTTGCGTCGCAATCGACAAGTCCAACAGCCATTAAAACTTCTTATTGTGCTGTTGTGACGGGGACCATGAGGTAATGTCGTATCCATGGACAGTCCTACAGGGTAGGTTCCCTGGCTATATGAGTTATATAAGATATAAAAGAGCTGTTGGAAGTTATTATGAACTTAGTGCTATAGTTTGGTTAGAACTTCAATACAAATAAATCATCAAGTTCGTGGGGCGGTTTTTTCTCTCGATGACTAATACATATAACCAAACGCCTCGTATTCTCTTCCAATATTTGAAGAATATTGAAATTTGTCATACAACATTACTTACTTATGCATTAAGGGTCATAAAGACCTGAGAAGGATTGAGCACGTCTAACCTTTGACAGCAGCTGAATGGATCATATTCCCAAGCTACCTACCCATCCATTTACAACTACAGTCACACATGAGGGACGTGTAAGTGGACCAAATCTTAGCGCCTCTGCCCTGAAGTTACGACTAGCGGATGCCAGACGGGAGCTCATTTATCTCAAGACCGCCGCTAATACTTCATCAGCGGCTAGCGGCTGCAGCAATCTTCCTTAGCTTTCAGCTTTTCCCGAGTTAAATACAATGGCGTTCTTTCGCCTACTTGGCAGGCGTTCCGAGTCTTCAGCTGTCAGGGGTATGGCTCTTCGTGGACCTGGTCACACCGCGTTGCATAGATAGGGAGCAGGTCTTAGAGATTGATAGAAAAGTTTGTCTCCGATTATCTATGGTAATTATAGTACTGGGTCCTTGGTGTATTGAACTCGTCCTCTCTTTTAAGCTAGATTGTCTGCCTTCGCGCATCTTGATATCCTCACCTATTCTCAGGGTCTTCTATCCTTAGCTTGGTTAAGAAAAGTGGGAATAATGCCTCATTTATGGTCGTCGCTCACTTGGGTGTGCTTAGGTACATCATTGGTGAGAGCACAAGAGGTTGTTTACGTTACTGATCTTTCTGTTTTCACTGTATTGGTAAGTTCTGTAACCCTCAATTAGAATTCATGGCTATCGAAAGGTGTAAAACCCATATTGGGAAATGCGGATTAGACTATAATCGGCTGCTTTAGGTGGTAATGATGCTGATTTTACTTAGGCCCCGTGTGCAGCATCCGCTGTGTCTGAGAATGTTCAAGCACAAACAAACCAGAACTGTCCGGAAGCCGTAACAGACCTCCAATCATGTGTCTGCACGAAGAATAACAACTTCGCTTCGATATCGACAGGAATCTCGAGTTCAGTTAGCCGCAGCTGTGGTTCAACTGCTTCGGAGGACCAGGCAAGCGCGGCAAGCGTATTCGAAGCATACTGTAACCAGGAGTCGATTACACCGTTCCCAACTCCCTCTAATCCAGTCACGCAATATATTACCGACATTCCAGCATGGCAGGATCTCGCGCCTTGTGCTGCGAGTGGGCTAGCTTATATCGTCCAGTGAGTTCTGACTTCCTCGTTAATTATTATATTTGCTCATGACTTTTTTTCTGACTGTGACATAGGAGTATGGTGAGTTTGATCCGGATAATGGTGTAAATTTCACGTCGCCTAATACTAAGTAACAGACTTATGATCTATGCCCTGCGGAGCCGAGCCTTCTCGCAACATGTGTATGCAACAAGAACCAAAACTCCTTGCTTGCTAGCCAAGGTATCAACAAGTCTGTGAAATCATCATGTTCATCGCACGTTGAGGATATAGATTCGGCACAAGCAGTGTTTTCGGGTTACTGCGGGTTGATAAAAGGAACCTCGTCATTCCCAACGACTTCGGACCCCCCTGGTGATAGTAAGTCACTACTCTTACTTGTCTTACCGAAACATTCGCTAACGCACAAGGCAGTGACATATCATATTACTGCTCTACCTGAATATAGCTCGTTAGCCCCCTGCGCACAATCTGCGGTGTCATACGGAGTATTAAGTGTAAGATCGTGAATTCCGCGTAGAATAGCAACAGCTAACATTCATATTCGAAGCAAACCTATGACCTCTGTCCCGATGGTCCAAAGGCCCTCGCATCATGTGCTTGTTTGAAGAGTGGCATGTCTGGCTTTATGCGTAATGCTATCACCTCCGATGTGAAATACTCATGTGACTCGACAGCGACTGAAGATGTCAGCTCAGCATTGGTGGTGTTCGATTTGTACTGTAGCGCTGCCAAGGGGCTGACAACTCCAGCTGGAGTTACCGAATCCTGTAAGTCCAATACGCGGTTCTCTATGATATAAATAATAACCAGGGTAACTAGTGGAACAAACAAAGGCTACGTCGAACGGCGGGTCTTTCGGACCGAAAGAGACCGGTGTTTCCGGGGGATCTGGAAGTTCAAGCTCCGAAGGTGTTGAAGGGTCTCTAGAGTCTGAAGGGTCAAATAGTGATTCAGCTAACAAATCGAATACGGGTACAATTGTTGGGGCTGTGATTGGCGTCTTGGCCGGTGTTGCGATTATAGGCCTTGCAGCATTCTTCTTCTGGCGACGTCGGCGGTATGGCCAGAGCGGTGATCCGACAGTACCGCAAATTGTTGGCCCGGAATACAGCGGGAAACCCGAGCTCGACGGTAGTCAAAATCTGGATGTGCTTAAGGACCAGGAACTTACACGGATTGACAACGTTTCGCCGGTGTCTGCTTATAGCACACCTAATACATCAGAGCTCCAGGGCCACAGCGCCTATTCCCAACCGCCCGTTCCGCAGATACCTGAGCTACGTGGTCAGGATCATGCATCACAATCGCCGAGCCCCGTCTCCCCATATACCCCACAGGAGGCACATAGCCACCCAGTATACGAAGCTCCAACCCAGCGCGAACCTCAGGTACATGAGGCACATGGCCAGCCTAGGTCAGAACTTGAGGGTATGGGGTGGCAGTCTGGACCTGTAATTGAGTACCATGAAGTAGACGGGGGATATAGAGGGAAATAGTTGACGAATATCTACAGAACACTGTAATAAGAGGAATGACTGGGACATTTTATGGATTGAATTTGATAACAAAACATATATAATGGAGATATAATGGAGATATCATTTGCTAAGGGTTACTTTGATAAAGCACGAGTGAATAGGTACTACCTAATGTTAGTGACGTAAGAGTAGTGTCGTTTCTTATATAGGGTAGTGTTTAACTAGTTCTTTAGGAAAATGTGACAAGTATTTAAGGGTTATAGTTATTCTCGATATTAGTATGTAGATAAAACCCGAAAAGCGTGGATGGTTACCTGATTGTATGCACTGGATAAAGACGATTGTTGACTTCTGACTTGGTAACGGATGACTTCAATGTCTATGAGCACTGATAAGTGATAAGTAACATTTAAATATGGGGCTGCCCAAATACATGGGTCGGTGATGGCCAAAGCTCCCTAAGCTTGTCAAATTTAGGTTAGGCATAGCGTGCAGGTGGGTATGCGCCCGAAGCAACAATGGTAGCCTCGTCGCGCCTACCACCGAAAACAGCTTGTTCTTGATTTAGTGCAGACGTGTGTTCGTCCTTTGTGAAAAAGAAAAAGTAGAACTTTCTATTTTCTGCACTTTCATACCTTCATACCTTGCCTCTTTCATCACAGTCAATACCTCCTCATCCTTACAACATTGGATGACTTGACTGATTGATTGATTGATGGATTGATGGTCTCATCTCAGTCTATTCTACTCTGATTTCATTCCTTGACCAAATTTCTCTTTTATTTAATCCGTATTATCGCATTTCGTTTTTTTACTTACCGTCTCTATCGCCACCACCGCTTGCGATCACCCCGTTTGTCCTGACTATAACATCAACAAACCTTGATAAACGTCCATTTCAAGATAAACCCAACTGACCGAATAATCGTATTGTGTCCCTGATGGCCATAACTCAATTCCGCACTTGACAAAATGGCAGCTGCGGAGGTAGACCTCGGCTACTTGGCTACCCACTTGGGTATGCCCGAGGACAACCTCACAACTGTTGTTACAGATCCCACAGCCGACCTTGTCAGAGCCGTATTATCTGCTGTCGCAGCTAAGGGGCAAGATTATGACGCGTTGTTTACTCAGAAACTTCAGCTAGAAGTTGAGCTCGAGACATCCGTACGCAGCGCCGAGGCCCAACGCGATGCAAGTAATGAGACTGCCAAAAGGCACTCAAAGATGTGGAGGAGCTTCGTCAGAAACTCAAGAATGAAGGTTCGTATAATCGCCGTTATATCTCTATTCCGGAATTATAAATGCTTACGGCGACGAATAGAAACTGCCCGCCAGGCACTGGAGAACGAGTTGCAGTCTATCAAGTCATCCAGCTCGACTTCCCAGTCCGAAATCGATAAACTCCGTGCGCGTATCACCTCGCTCGAGACTTCTAATCGAGAGTCACTTGCGATAATAGACACCAAGAATTCTGCGAACGAAACGCTTTCCCAAGAACTGCAGGCTCAACATCAAAAGAACCTGAAACTAAACCAGGAGATCACAGCGATGCAGCAATCGGTACAAAACGCGAATAACGCGGCGAACAGCGCTAAAATCCGAGAGCAGTCATTGCAGCAACAACTGCAGATGGCTCAGAGTAGTAGCGACTTCTTCGAAAAAGAATTGAAGACAAAATCTGCTGAAGCGCTCAAGTATCGGAAAGAGAAAGGAGCTCGGATTGCCGAGTTGCAACGCTTGAACGACGATGCGGTTTCGAACGTGGAGTCTCTCAAGCGTACCGATCAGCAACTTCGCCAGCGTCTTGACGAAGCACAGAAAAAGGCCGACGATGCTCTTACCAGGATTCAACAACTACAAGAAGCCGCAGGTCGCAGAGAGGAAGATTTCCGACAGGAATGTGACAGCCTACGGCGATTAGTTGACTTGAAGGAGCAGCAAACTCTTACACACAAGAAACGGGTCCAGGAGGTCGAGGCTAGAGAAGAACAGGTGAAACGTGAATGCGAAGACAAGATCCGCCGAGTTAGCGAAGAACTTGCGAGGGCCAATTCAGATAAGGAAGAGCTTTCCCAGGCGGTCGAATCCCTCCGAGAAGAAGTTGGTCGTCTGGAGGCCATAGTCGCAGCAGGTAGCCCTGCACAGCCTGGCTCTGCACCGCAGACCCCACGGCCGTTGAATGGGTCAGTATTCCGTTCCGGCTCACCGTTCGCGACACCGGGTTCGACGCGAAAATCGCTCTCGACGACACAACTGATGGAAGACTTCTATAAAGTCAAAGGACAGCTGAATGCCGAAAAGCTTCGCAGTAGCAATTTAGCAAAGGAGTTGGACGATGTTATTGACCAGCTTGAAGCCAAGCGCCCAGAGCTTGAGGAGCTTCAGGCCGATAACGAAAGACTACAACAGGAAATGAAGACTATGTCCCAACTTTCAGACGAAAGCTTCCGAGAACGGGATATGGCCAAAAAGGCTGCACGCAAGGCTGAAGCGGCCGCTGCCGATGCCGAGAAGCGAAATACACTCTTACAGTACGAAGTGAAGAGTCTCAGCGCGCAAATTCAAATGTTGACCTTTAACGTCCACTGTCTTGAGAAGGGCGTAGACCAGCTTACTTCGGACGAGAGGCTAATACTTCAGCGGCTGGAGAGGGGTCAGATGCATGAGCAGATAGGGGATGAGGAGTTAAATGCTCATACTTCGATCCTAGAACGTCTAGTCGTCTTTAAGAATATTAAAGAGCTTCAAGAACGGAACGAACAGCTCCTCCAGGTTACTCACGAGCTCGCGGAGAGAATGGAGAACGAGGAAGCCGTTGCAGCTAAGAGCCAGGCAATGGAAGACCACAAGGAACGTATTCGACTAGAACAAGAACTGGAAATCTTTAGAGATACATTGCGGGGCTTCCAAGTGAAGACTGAAAGTATCACCAAAGAGAGAGATATGTTCCGCCGGATAGTTGAGTCAAGAGCATCCGCCGATGAAATGGCGTCGGCCTTGGGCCGCTCTACACAGGACGGCGTTCTTGCTAGTATCGAGCAGAATTCCGCTGCAAACGACGATAGTTCTGATTACACCACTCTACTCCGAGATTTGCAGCAAAACTTTGATCTCTACCGAAATGAGCAAACGGTCGACCGCAAGACCATGAAAGAGCAGCTAGAGAAATTATCAGCAGAAAGAAATTCACTCCAAGCCGAGGTTTCCAAGTTGCAGAGCCAGCTCTCTCTTGCATCAGAGCGATATGATATCCTCCAGTCGAACTTTGCCGCCCTGCAAAGCGAGAATAAGGAGCTTCAAAAGAGAAACCAAACAATGTCTGAATCCGCCGCGAAGCAAGACATACGTACACAACAAGTGGCCGAGGATCTTGTCGAAGCCCGAGGGTTACTTGAAAGTATGCGTAGCGAAAATGCAAACCTCAAAGCAGAAAAGAAATTGTTGAAAGATATTCACGACAGACTAAGCCAGGACAACGAAAGTCTGATGCAGGAGAAGTCACGTCTAAATGGCTTACTTGCTACGCAGCAAACTCTCCAGAACGAACGCGATCTGAGTGAATCCGAAATGAAACGACGCCTTCAATCCCAAATTGATGCTTTAGAAACCGAGCTTAACTCCACCAGACGCAAGTTAACTGATGAAGTTGAGGAAGGAAAGAAGGCACAGCTTCGTAAAGAGTACGACGCTCAACAATTCCAGAAACGGATTGATGAGCTTACTACAAACTTGAGCCAGATCCGCGAAGAGCTTGTAGCCACTAAGACCAGTCGAGATCATCTTCAAAGCCGAGTTGATGAGCTAACCATCCAATTACGAAGTACAGAGGAGCGCGCAGAGAGACTCCAACCCAGACCCACGCCAAGGCCGGGATCCGTCGTTCCTCTATCTGAACAAGGCAATCTGCAAGTCGATTCAGACGAGCGCATACAGGACCTAATTCATGAGGTGACGGATCTTAAGCGCGACCTAGAGATGACGAAGTCACATCTCGAGAACGCTCAAGTGCAGGTCGAACGATACAAGGAATTAAGTCAGGCGTCAGAAGAGGAGCTTGAGAGAATCAATTCCACGCAGGAGCAGTATCAGCAAGAAATGGATGCAGCAATTTCAGCCAAAGATGCTACAATCAAGGAACTTGAACAGCGAGTGGAGGACTTATCAGCAGAATTGGCAAGGTCTAACAGCGAACTGTCGAGTCTGCGTGATTCTCAGGCCGAAGTCGCCAAACGATTTGAGGATGAGAAAGCTATACTGGATGAAGAAATCAAGCGCCTGAAGGACGAGGAGGAAAGATACACAGCCTCTTCGCAATTCCACCAACAAGACCTTCGTGCGCAGGCCGAGATCGCAGCCCACGCACAACAAGCGTACGAAAGCGAAGTGATGAAGCATGGAGAAACTGCAAAATCGCTGTCGAATCTTCGTAACGAATACAATCAACTGAAGACTTCCGCAGCAACATGGAAAGCAGAGGCCGAATCAGCGAAAGCTACACTTTTGCAGAATGAGAGTTCGTGGGATGAACGACGGCAACGATTTGAACGAGAAATTACGGAGCTTCGTGCCCGAAGAGATGACGCCAATGCACAAAATAAACTACTTCATCAGCAACTAGAGGACGTTACAAAGCAGGTCTCAGCCCTACAACAAAGTCGAACCTCGACCGATGAATCCCTTGAGGCCATCTCCATGCAGCCCAGCAGTTCCGACACCGATAAATTCCGTGAATTAAGCAATTACCTTCGCCGAGAGAAAGACATCTTAGAAGTACAGTATGATCTCAAAGTGCAAGAAGCCAAGAGACTACAGCAGCAACTTGAATATGCACAATCACAACTCGACGAGGCTAGGCTCAAGCTTGAGCAAGAACGTCGCTCACAGGGTGACAGCGATCGAAGTTCTATAGCCCACAAGGATCTCATGAGCAAATTAGAGGAGCTCAACCTGTTCCGGGAAAGTAGCGCCGCTTTAAGGACAGAAGCTCGCCAAGCTCAGGCCCAGCTAGCCGAAAAAACTGCTAGGATCTCGGAGCTGGAATCCACTATTCAACCCCTCGAAGCACAGATCGAAGAGCTTCAGAGCCAACAGGCCTTCAGGGAAGCTGAAATGAAACAGCTTCACGAAGACCGGGATCGCTGGCAAAAGCGGACTGAGGATATTCTCTCGAAGCATGGCAGGACGGATCCAGCAGAAGTTGAAGAGCTTAAGCAAATGGTGGCTAAGCTTGAATCAGAAAAGAACGCCTTGCAAGAAGCCGAAGCGCCTTTGAAGGAGAGAATACAGGAATTGGAAAAGATCATTGAAGAAAAAGAAGCTTCTTGGTCGGTGACGCGAGAAAAATTAATCAATTCTGCCAAGGAGCGGTCGAGAACCCTTACTAACGCTAAGAATGAAGTGATTGCTGAAAGAGATAACCTTCAGACAAGATTGAACGAAGTCTCTGGCCAGCTTTCGACAACACAAGGGGAGCTGGAGCAGTCCAAGAAGGCAAGATTTGGCTTAGAGGAGCAGATTAACAACTTCAAACGACAAGTCGAGACCCTTCAAGAGGAGGCGCGAAAGAACTCTACCCCCTCTGCTCCAGCAGATTCGTCTGATACACAGGCACTGTCTACTCTGCAGAACCAATTGGCAGAAGTACGTGCAGAGTTGGATAACGTCTCGTCACAAAAGGCTGCCATCGAGGAGGAGTTACAAAACGCTCGCAATCAACTCAATTCGGCAATCGCAGAACGAGATCAAGCCATTACCAACTCTCAAACTCAGGCGACCAACGGTGATATAGCGATGGAAAATGGAACGGCCGCTTCAGAAGAAAAGCCGTCAGGGGTACCGCTATCTGACGACGAGCGTAAAGCCCTTGAAGAGAGGATCTCCGAGGCCGCAGCTAGAGCTGCCGAATGGGAAGCCAAGTTCAAGGAGCTAGATGAAAAGCATGAACAGATTGTCAAGACGAGAAGCGATAAGATGAAAGAGTCTCTAAACAAACGCCTGTCCGACTATAAAGCACAAATGGAAGAGGAAAGAGCCCAGATGAAGCAGGATATCGAGAAACTAGAGGCTGACTTCAAGCTTCGTATGGAGCAAGAGCGAAAGATCTGGGAAGCTGAACATGGCAATGCGCCCAGTGATACAAAGCCTCCTGCTACCCCAGCCCGACAGAATCCTTCAACGACTCCAGCAGGAACGCCTTCAACTTCAGCAACGAACTTAAGCACGCTGAATGATAAGGAGATCCGGGATCTCGTATCCACTAACGCCACGATCAAGAGCATTATCCAGAATAACATTAAAAATAAGCTTGCGATCGAAACCAAGAAGGTGCGCGAGGAACAAGAGACCTTGAAGACAGAATGGGAGCAAAAGGTTGCTCAGGCAAGAGAGCAAGCGACTCAATTAGCCACGTCGAAGAGTAATCTAAAACTCAACATGACTGAGAAGAGGGCCCAAGCAGCCGCCGCTAAGTTAGCCGTCGTGGAAACAGCTGCAAAGGATACACCACAGCGACCTGTTGGTGAAGTTTGGGAGATCGCAAAAGACGCAAAACCTCCACCACCGGCTCCTAAACAACCAGCCGCCACAGAATCGCAAGCTGCTCCAACGACGAACGCTGTAACGAGTAAGTCTTTCGTATTGTTCCAACTATTAGGCAATCCAGTTTTGCTAACAATTTACAGATCCTGGTACCCAACCTACAAGCGCAGCAGCAAACCCACAAGAAATAAAGCCTACCGTGACTAGCGGTATCCCGAAGCCAGGCGTGGTTCCTGGCGCTCCCGCAGCCACTAATCCTTTCTCCCAGTCGACTTCCGCACCTCAAAATCCTTTTGCTCAGTCTTCACAATCTGCTGCATCCCAGCCGGGACCGACAACTACACAACCATCTGCTCATCCCTCAGGAATACCCCAAATTCCGAAAGCTACCGGTCTTCCAGTACCAACGACAGGTATTCGTAAACCAAGCGGGCCTAATCAGGCGCGAGGTGGTGGCCGTGGTGGAGGAGGAAACCGTGGAGGACGTGGACAGGGCCGACCTAGTTTGAACCCATCGGTCGATAACTTCCAACCCGGGAACAAACGTCCTCGCGGCGACTCAGAAGTCGGCCACGGTGCAAAGAGGCCACGAGGAGGAGGCGGTCCGCAATAGAGACGCAGATCGTACCAGTAGTGTGCAGTGCCACCCGAAATTCTAATATGCGCTGCACCTATGCTGGTATACAATCAGCAATCTAACATCTACTAGATTAGATATCGCTTTACCATGGACTGAGCAATCCGTGGTTTATTTTCCGATGTATCTCATAGCTGTAACTCGAAAAGGGATTGGCCAGGTTACGGCCGGGAAACGAAGGCGTTGGCATTGTTGCTGTAGCTTTACCAGTGATTAGACGTACGAATGAATGGTACGCATTATCTCCTTTGTGCAAATATTTTATATTTTCTCAATGTCGCTGCCATATGACTGTAAGACAGGACCGCAAGTGATTCCTCATTGAAGAACTAGATAAATGACATAACAAGAATTCATATATAGTACCAATAATTTCAACAAGATCAAAACTTAACGCGACCACTTCAACCCCTTATCGTTCCCGTTTCTATGGTATCATAAGCAATTAACCCCAACTCCTATCCTACTGAACCAAAGAGCCTCCGTTCGTG
The DNA here is from genome assembly GCA_902805475.1 of Entonaema liquescens. Lineage (NCBI taxonomy): Eukaryota > Fungi > Ascomycota > Sordariomycetes > Xylariales > Xylariaceae > Entonaema > Entonaema liquescens. The sequence continues at coordinate 1,744,296 of CADCSX010000008.1, forward strand.
CTCACGCAGCTTCCAGTGCTGTTGGTATCCTTCATCAAATAGATATACGCCTCTGCGACCTCCTCCGGAGTCCCGATCTTGCCGAGTAGAGACTCCTTGGTCATCATCTCCACCCACCGAGCCCAATCCTCGCCGGTCTCCGTATCAGTAGGCCCAGGGCTCACGAGGTTGACACGCACGGGGGCGAGATCGAGCGCAAGACCACGCGTGGTGCCGAACAGCGAGGCAGCCCAGCCAGAAACGGCCGCCATGCCCTTCTTAGGGCGCTGCGCGAGCCGGCCGCTCGTGAACGTCAGCGAGGACTTGTAGCTCTGGTTGACGTAGCGCGGGGCGAGCTTGGCGATCAGCAGCGGCACGACGTAGCCGAACTGCATGCTGTCGCGCAGATACGCGACGGACACGTCAGCCACCGGGCGCACGTTGATGACGGCCGCCGTGTACACGATCTGGTCGAGGGGCCGGCCGTTGGCCGTCGTCACGTCCGACAACAGTTGCTCCAGGCTCGACTCTGCGTCGTCGTCGTTCACGTCGCACACGAAGCCCCTGATGCGGGTGCCGGGCACGGCGGCTTGGATCGAGGAGACGGCTTTTTCGACGCGCGATGCGTTCGACGAGGCGATGGACACGTCGAGGCCCTCGGCTGCGGCGAGCTTCGCTACGGCGGCCCCGATGCCGGAGGATCCGCCGATGACGAGGAGGCTTTGGCCGGCGATGGGAGGCATGGTGGAGGTAAAGACTGGTGGGTAGGGTTGAAGGGGAGGTTGGAAGTGAGATAAGGGAAGCTTTGCAAGTGGTGTGAGACGACGCTATTCATCAAATTATAACTTGTTTGTTTTATTGTTCATACTAAAAGCTACCTATACACTTAACGGCGATGGGAGGGGGAATTATATAGGGAAAACACATCTAATTATCTCCGTATTAGCGGCAACTCACTGTTAGACCAAGAAACATACTCCGAACTGGAAGTCCACGGAGCATTCAGCGTGTAAACCTTCTTACAGGACTCTATTTCTTTCGGTCCGGAGTTGAACCCACCCAAGACCTAAAGACGGGCAACAACCTGTACCCGAACCAGCGATCCGCCATCTGGCATATCCGCGATTGTGCTACGTGTGAATCTATTCGTCCCATCCCGATCCCGAACCGGTTGGTCACCTGTAGGGATGGCGGAGTTAGGATGGTTGTTCGGAGTTAACATGGGTTTGGAGTTAAGCAGGCCGGGATTTCAGGGGAGCACGCGGCGCAGACAGAATGCTTGCATATTATCATCGCCATTTTCTCCGGCTCATTATATTATTGTTGGATTGTTCGCCGACTTTCATATCCCGCTACGTTGCTGTTCCGCGTGTTGATACCCCGCGGTATTCCTAACGCCGAAGAGCTTATGGCTTTTTATGGCTTTTTATGGCTTGCCGGGTGTTACACAGAGATTATGTCCCGAAGATCCTAATGGTCATCAGCTGATATAACTATGGTATCTCTGGGTAGATCCTACGAGTCTTCGAGGTTGCATTTGATAGGTAGTTCGGGTCCCGAAACAAGACACTTTACGTAAATATATCAAGTCTGAGAAAAACAACTTTATATGTCATGCCCACGTTGAATGTAGGTAGCTGTTTAAGCCATTGCTGACGACGCCAGCTTTCGCTCGTAATCGTCCAGTTCTAAGTTTAAGACATATAGAAGATACTATTCATCACATTCTTGGAAAGCTTCGTCCGTTGGGTTTTGGAGAAAGTTGGAGCTTGTAGTCGAGATTTTACGACGTTACTTTCAGAATAATTGAAGCTAAGAAGTAATCAAATTACACGGCCGGGTTTAGATGAACTTTGATATAGAGATAAATCCGGAGGGTTTTACTTAGACCTGAACAAGTGAAAATGGCAATCCAAATAGGTTAAGTCCTTAGTATTGATTCGTATTTGATCCCTCTACTCATGATTGATCCACTGGAAATATATATTTAAACTGCTATATGTGAAAAGGTAGTTAGAGAAGGAAATGTCAAGTTTCAAAATGGTGAACTCCGCGGAATTCCCTAGGTTAGTTAAGATCTGGAAGGTCGGTTTTAGCTCCACGATTACCTCCTAATATCCATATTAGACGGGCAACTGCTGTTTCAGTGTGTTCTTCTACAAGTTGAAAATGTATACCTTACGTGGTGTAACAATGACACGCCATTATGGAGTATACCTACCTAATGTATAATCATGTTCACAGTTATTTGAACTAAAATAGGGATGAAATAAACTATACCATTTAACTGCCGTTATGCGTTAAATTCAAGGGTTACCAGGAACGTAGACGAAGCCTCCAGAATAAAGGATGTCTCCAGCATGTATGCCTAGTCGCAGGCTCTCATAGTTAATAGGTTAGAGTTCCTTGCGGAGTAATGAAGCTGTCCCCTTTTTCTTTTTTTTCAATTCACTTTGTAATAATAATAATGTTAAAACAAAGTCTAGTAAGTCCCAGTCGCCAAATATCATACAAATCATTTATTGCTCTTTGTCGGCTTCCTGAGGTCTATACACGGTCTACTTCTTACCCAGGGAGTCGTATTATCATACCATCCAATTCCAGTGGAGATCATCGCCTCTTTTGGACTCTTATGATGGTTAGGGAGTTGGCATTTCATAAACGTGTATGCGAAGGAAGCCATTGAGGGTACTCGAACAGATATCGAATCGAAATTCCCTGTCCAGACGGAACTGAACAACAGACTCTCGTGTATTCGTATCGAACAGCGGATAGATACGTTCGTAATGCGGGAGCTAATAATGACTTGGATAGGGCTTATTTCAGATAGATTAGCGCCACGCTTTGAATCCCAATAAAACGCGTAAGTGTTTATACGAAGGTATCGTCGTATCTAACAAGACTCGACCAGGCCGTAAACGTTGTCAATATTCTCGACGCATGTCTCGGTGAATCTTCGTTCGGGGGGCCTCTCGTCTGGCATCTATCGGGCGAATAGAGGCGGTCGGGACTACCATATGGAAACCATTGGCGAGCGAATAGGTGCCATGGCTAATCCGTTTACGGGGGTCGTGACCACGGGTGTTGGGCGGTGACACCGAGGAGATGGTTGTAGGCGCAGGTGAGCCAGGGCCCTTGGAGGAGTAGTAGATCCAAACGTGCATCGGGTTCCATCGCATGGATTTGTATTCATGCCTGAAATAATATATCAACCAGATATTAAGACGCATACTTCGTAAGCAGGTTTTTAGCTCGAGCATACCTGGATGAACGGACCCACGAGCTACTGGTGAAGCTCGGCCGGACGAAAGGGTGGTCCGTGGGCTGAGCTTATTAGGGGTCTCGAGACGAGTCAAGGTAAATACACTCCACCCCCTGAAATAATGTTAGCGCGACCCACTTGTTAGTACGTAGCAAGGGTGTTTTAGGACTATATCTTAAGGTGCGATTGGTCCGGTGAAACCCCGGTTAATCAATTTAGCCACTTTAATTCCTATTAAATTTATTAAATTTATTTAATAATATTATATTATTACGTTATATGATAATATATAATTATATATAACGAAATTTTCGAAATTTTATATTTAATAAAATAGTTAAAAATACGTATAATTTTTTTTTTTTTTTTAAAAAAAAAAATTAAATAACGTTAAATTTAAAATTTAAAATAATATAATTTGTTAAAAGCGGGGAAAAATGTTTATAAAATTAAAAACTTAAAAAAAATTTTTATTTATTACGATATTTAATTATAATTTAAATTAATTTTACGTTATATTTTTATTATTTTTTTTAAATATTTTTATAGTAAAAAATATTTATATAATATTTTATAATATATTTATAATATATTTTTTTAACGTATAATAAATTACTTTTTATAATATATATATTTTATTAACCTGATCTATACGTCACATAGCTTTTCTTTTATAAACGCACGAATAAGAAACTAATATTATTTCAGGGGGTGTACTGTATATGGTATTGTGCTCAAGCGACGATCAGTTAAACCAAACATTACTGTTCTCTGGATACGGTCTGTGTTCTCGAAATTGATGTGCCAAGTCAGTGAACACGGGAAGATATTCAAGGATACAGCAGCAAGACTTAACCAGAGAGTATAAACTTCATATCAGTTAAGGATTACTTGAGGTAATTTACATTTACCTCTAGGTGTTCTCAATCAATGGAATTATGCAGCGTTTTCCACATATACGTACCTCTATATGTGTAACTAGATGTGCTTATTATTCCCTTGTTCCTAGAAAATCAGTCGCTAGTAATATCTATGACTTTGATCAAATATGAACATAGGTCTATGTGAAGTTAATACGAAAAAGGAACCAAATAGACAATACTTTGAATTACTCCCCGAAAGGGTCATGACTGAGGTCAACGACGCCATCCTATAAACTATGGTGTACCTATTCATCGATTTTACTATTTTGTAGAATTAGTTTAACAGCTAAAGCGACAGCCTCTAATTCTAAACAATCAACTTAGTGAGCAGCTTGCCCTGGTTTCCGCCAGAGAACAACCGCATCCATATCTCGGGCTGCTCCTCGATCTTGGCCTCCACAATAGTCTCGCCGTTCTGTAGCTTGATTCTTCCGTCAGCCGCAGCGCCAATGAGGTCCTTGAGAATGGCAGGAGCCTTGTCCATGTAGTCCAACATGATAAACCCGCGGATGTTGATCCTCATGGAGACAACCTCGAACCAGTTCCGAAGCGTCATAGGCTCGTCCGAGTTGTACCCACTGACTGCGCCGCAGACCGCAATGTTCCCGTTCTTCTTCATGCGCGTCAGCATCGCATCCAGCACGTGGCCCCCCACATTGTCCAGGTATACGTCAACCTCATCCGGCGTCGCAGCCTTTAGCTCCTCCACGAAGGTCGCGCTCTTGTAGTTGATGCATGCGTCGGCGCCGAGCTGCTCGCGCACCCACGCGCACTTCTCGTCTGAACCGGCGATACCAATCACACGCTTAGCACCCAGTAGCACTTTCGCAATCTGCACGGCCATGCATCCCGTGGCACCAGCAGCTGCCGAAACCACAACGGTATCCCCGGCCTTCACGCCTCCGGCAAAGGCTAAGCCGGTGTAAGCTGCCAGCCCGGATGCGCCGAAAGCACCAAGGTAATGGGTGAGCGGCATATTGTTAGGCAAGGCAGCCAGAGGCTGCGAAGTAGCAGCTTCTAGTACGACGAGTTCACTCCAGGTGCCGAGGTGGAAATCCATAACCAGATCTCCGGCCTTGTAAGCCGGTGCCGCAGACTCGATTACCTCGGCAATAATGCCGGATCGCATGGGCGACCCCACAGGGACCGTGGGCACGTAGAAGCGCTCGGGCGCGACAGTGCTCTGGATGAAATTACGGAGGCCGGTGTCGTTAGAGAAGTATCGCACCTTGCAGAGGAGTTGGCCTTCCTTCAACGGCGGCAGCGTAATCGTCTGCATTTTGAATGTCGCATCGGGGCCGGAGAGCAGAGGTGCGCCCGTAGGCTTGGATGCGAGGATCCACTGCTTCGTGGTGTAAGTAGTCGTAGATGATGCCATTATTGATGATATATCTATTTTGATAGTTTGTCGTAGAACAAGTCTATTTTCTTACGTTCTCACCACTTTAGTATTTATAGAGCTTATTTTCGCCTCAATGACCCCGAATTTAGTACGAGTCCCCGATGTTCACCGCTTTGGATAGTTCCATATTCCCGGTCATCTCCATGTTCTATGCTACTTAGTTTCACCTCACCGTCTTCGACTTGCGAAACGTTGGGACAAATGAATGGTAATACTAGCAATCTACTAAGGCGCAACCGGATCTAAAAACCAGATAACTTCCGGAATAAGAGGCAAATCTGGAGAAGTTGAACGGAGATGACCGATTCGTGGCTAGCCGCTTTACCCACTTGCTTCGAGATGCCCCTTTTAAGGGTGGGAGATATTGCTATATTATTTATAGCTAACCATATATTAGACTCCTACTATGCCGTGAGAAGTTATAGTAGCAGTTGGTATGGTACGATGACCCGACTGGCCGGCATCAACTTCATTCTTCTTTCCTGCAAATAGTAATGAGTTCGTTCGTGCTACAAGATTTAGTTACAAGAACCGTCGTCGAGCGCAGTCATGACATCCAATAAGGTACCGAGACATGAGAGAAATATGTACTAGAGAAGTTTTAGATTGCAGGTGAAGACTTGAGGGTAGAACCAAGGTTTGTCAAATCGTACTTATTTAGTTATCCTGGTCGGCCTGCTTGGCTTTTGTAGTCGTTACGTTGGGTATATATTCCTCATGGAATTCTGGGGTCTCCATAGAATCTCATTCTTATTATTAAGTATTAAGGCAATCGTGAATGAAAACATGGGATGCTTGTCTTATGATAAAGCATTTTTACTAAGGCATTAAAAATGACATCCGATTATCTGGTCATAGGGCTTCGGTCGCTTTGGTGGTGAAAGGTCAAAACACGTTGAGTGCCGTGTTCACGATTTCTAATGCCGTTGGCAAGGAACAAGGCGAGTTGCGTATCCACAACTGTAACACTAGTTGTATAGCGTATCCGCTTAGCTTGACTTAGCATAAGTTAGCTTTAAACTAGTTGCTGTCTAAGTCTCAACGGGAACTTCCAATTAGTTGTCTCTTGGTTTCGGCTTTAATAACGGAAACTTGGTTACGCCAGCCATAATCTAAGTCTCTCTAGTGTGTCTAATAAGTCTAGTGACATCGATCAACCGCGGGCTACCCGTAGCCCGGGCAAGCTAAACTAGAGCCCTCTGCGAAATTTGAACTAGAACAAAACAGGACCGGCCTCATTGCTGCTTACGAAAAAGGAATCATCTTAAGGAATGCTTTCTCCGGTTTCCACATGTTACAAAAATACCGAATTAGGCTTAGAATGTTTCTCGCCGTTTGACAGACTAACACTATTACGTATATGGTGTAGTGGGTAAGACGTCGCGACCAGCTTCACCGAGGATAGCTTCATATTGACCGCTGTCTGCTTCACGTAACAGTGGAGAGGGGGGGAGCTAGTGCAACTGTTTCTTGTTGCATTACAAGCATTCGAATTCGTATCGCATTTCTTGTCTGGTCCATGTATAGATGGGTATTCCCCTACTTACGCGAGTCTGCATGAGAAGACACCAAGTTCTCTTCTATCCAATGAGATCGAAGCTGATAATTACTATAAGAAGACCCCCTTTGAGTTTTCCAATCGGAGCTTTTTGTAATATAAAGGAGCTAGACAGCCTTGCGGCCCGGAGCACACATCTCAAAGTAGATTATCGGTCTTTTCGTTGCCTTACATAGTACATAGTATGTAGGTAGAATTTTATGTCGTGTGCCAATGTTCAAGGGTATATGGGCGATGGCATACTAGAGTCTCAGGAATAACACTAGATCTTATCACCCGGTAGTTGCCAGCATGAATGCCTCTTAAATACCCCATAATGTAGCATATATACCTGCTTAAGTAGCATACCTCCAACTTTTCTGTTTTGATTCTATTTTGCAATCTTAATTTAAGCTATATCCGATCAATATATAATCAGATCTGTCACTCATTTATAAGTCTCATATCAGGGCTGGAACTTGGTCTATCCCCGGATCCGTCATTTCACGATATAAGGTCACGACTACTCTACGAGCCAGGGAACGTTTACTACGTCGAATCCTGCTATGTTGAACCAGCGTAAGAGTTTTCAATTTAAACGACTTCCCTTGGGTACCCAGACAAGGAAAAAGAAGCAGGCATCTGAGAGAATTACGGGGCGCCAATACCGATGAGAAAAGCCTATGTAACCCTGGGGCTCTCCGGATTTATTAACACTCGATTTCGATGGGCCTTTCAGGGTGGTAGCCGATATAGTACCGCCACACCCTGCATCCTGGATACCTACTCTCGATTCTAGAATACTGTTCCTATTATAAAGAACATTACTCACCATCGCTACAGGTTAGAAACTGACTATACTCTTCGTTCGTTCTTTTTGGCATTTTATCAATCAAGATGGCGGACATGTCGGTCAATGCGGTCCCTCACGTCTTCATGCCTATACTAGGCTTCGTGAAGGCCGAGCTTGCAGTCAATTGTGTTTTAGTCTTTTTGGTTTTGGCAACCGTTACGTTACGAGTTGTAGGGCGACTTAACGGACCTGGACTTGGTTGGGATGATTATCTGGTTATATTTGCGACGGTTGGTTCCTCTCTCTATACGCTACCGTCGATATTCTGACTGGTGTATAGCCTTTAGGTGTCGGCATGTTAGTATGTCAAGGCCTTTGTAAGTTTTTGACTTCGACTCTTAACACTATGAGAAGGGAAGTGGGCTAACCTGTCTATGTAGTTGCACCTATAGGAAATGGCTACAACCTAGCTGAACATCCGGAACGTAAGTCTTGCGCACCTAACACTACGGAGTTGGCTCCTAGCATCTGGTTTATTTCAACCGATACATTGGCTGTAAAGCCTAAAGCTATCGGAACATGAGTTGATACTAACTTCTGGACTATTTATTAGTTGCGCTCAATATTCCGTTTATTCTCGAGGTATGAGCTCTACCAATGCCCAGTTTACTTTCGTGTACGATGTCTTGCTTACACTCTACTAGTTAACGTTTTGTATGCAAGTTATATATGTTACCCTTCTAGCATCGGTAAAGGCCAGCATGCTGTGCTTCTTCCTACGCGTTTTCACTACTCCTTTCATGCAACGTGCTGCTATAGTCTGCTTGGGGTTCGTAGGAGCATGGCTTGTATCCTACCTTGCCGCGTGTATTTTCCTCTGCGCTCCGGTCTCAGCGCAGTGGACTGGCCTTGGTAAATGCGGTGCATATATTCCCATGATCCAGTCTTTGATTGTGACAAACGCTATTGGAGATATTGTCATTATGGCGCTTCCGATGAAGATCATTTGGTCTTTACAGACGCGAACCACTGATAAGATTGGAATCACGTCGTGCTTTGCGTTGGGTACTGCGTAAGGATACTTCCCCTAATATATGAGGCCCTCCCTGCTGACATCAATACAAGCTGTGTCATCTGTGCCGTCTTCCGAGTCATCTACATTTCTACAGTCGACCTCAACAGCAATATCACCGGTACTATGCCTACCACGATTTTCCTCTTCATCTTGGAACCCAACCTGGCTATTCTCTGCGTCAGCATCCCTATGCTGCGGCCATTCTGGGTACGATACAAGGAACGAACTCGCGGCGCCTCTAAATTGCACGAATATTCGGATGAGCAGACTATCGGATCCAAGGGCATGAAGAATTCCAACCAAAGGAGCAAGAACGCGAACACCTTGACGGATACTATGAACATGACAACTTGGGAGATGGACGACTATAACAATAACGATGCGAACAAGTTCGACGCTACGGGGGCAGCATACGGCGATGAATCTGGGTCGGAGAAGAATTTAACCACGTCTCCTCAGTTACCAGCAAAGAACGCAATTGCCGTTGAAACGAAATGGGCTGTTACTCGGAGCTAATAGTTGGAAATGGAATTGTCTTTCAAGGGAACATAAAAGTCTCAATATGTACACAGCATAGCGAATGTTTTGAAAACGGGCTCAACAACCGGCCACACACCATCCATACACGGTACGATTTATTTAATTCTAGTTTGCGCAATTTATATTAATGATAGAATTATAGTTGCATTGATGCAAGCAAGACCTTTCTGACCTAAATGTGTCTCTCGGGCTCTTGCCAATGGAGAATAATTATGACCACTCATTTAATCTGCCTATGCTGGCCATGGCTCCCCATCATTGGAACGCGAGCTTCTTTAGGAGCATTATAACAAAAATACCACGGTCCATTCCTTATGTAACACTCATTATATCGATATAGACCTCTTAACTATTTAATTGTTTGGACCGTATTTTGATTACCCATTGCCTTAGTATTGGAGTACGCGTTTTACGTCGTGATTGTGATAAAGTTACATTTGCTTATTAGTTGTAGTTAATAATTAGTTAACTAGACTAACTATGTAACCACAAAGTAAACCCTTGCGTAGTCTTCCAGGGTTCAAGCAGTTTGACAGCAGTGACAATTACCGGCATAGACATTTACCATGGTAAAAACCTATAACCGCCCATCCTATAGCGAGTGAATAAAAGTGAGACAGGGACTGAAACGAGGGTCAGGTTATAGATTCAGGGGCTATAAAATCATCCAAATCGGAATTACGTATACTATTGGGCCCAAGTGGGAAAGGGTTTACACTCAACCGGATCGAGTTCAACCTGGTATCCGGGTCTTCGGTATCCACAAACCGATCCCTGGGTCTGCCCCCTCGGCAATAAAAGGATGTAATTATAATCAAGGTTTTAGATGCTTAACATGATAAATTAATAATTATACGTAGTCGGTACATATTTCCCCGGTATTTGGAAAAGGGCTATCAGGCCCCTGAAATGGAAAGCGGTTCTAGGTATACCACTAACCACAATCTACCTCGCCGTGGTTATTGATTAAGATGTCCAAACAACTTAGGAGGCATCTATAGTTCTACCATGGGGGAAAAAAAAACATTTTTCTCATCCTCGGAACCAAAAGACAAGGGCATCACAGACAAGCCCTGTCAATTTTTTTAGTGGTGGCGATGCAGACACCGATATGGTCCCACAAGCTGCATCTGATCATGGCTACTCCGTCAACTCCGACGACGAATGCGGTATTGAGGCAGAAATCAAATCTCGCGAGTAGTATGCATACTACCTTGTTCCGATCGGAGACATACCTACCTAAGACGGTCAGGCAGTCGATAACATGTATCACATTCGACTCTCTGGTCAGCCCATGATGTGCAATAAAACGGGGAAGTGATGCCCGAGTTCATGGTTACTACGCAGAGAGGGTCTAATCAAATACTAGGTTACATGACATAGCGTGAAATGTATACTATAGTGTAAGAGTTTTCTACCTAGGTTAGTAGGTTTGCCTTGTACCAAGAAACCTTCCCCCTATTCACATCAGGAGTAACCCGTAAATATGCTCGTCTCTCCTTGGCGGGTGCCCAAACCTCTGCAGCATCGTGAATTCGGCGCGTGGGATGGACTTGCACCATGCATTAGCGCAGCTACAGCAATGGCATTCATGCTAGATTATCTACGAAGCCGCGGTTAGCACGAAGCCGAATTTCAAGCAGCAAAGTAGTTTAAGCGTGTGGGACACGGTTTTAATCAGAAACCCTTCTTAATAGACCAAATTTCAGTGGTGAACCCCTTTCAGGCAAGGAACAGAATAGGTAGAATATAACTTCCCTCAGCATGAGGACTTTAACGATATTCTTGCCTTAATAGCCCCCGACTAGGTCCTCCAGGTGGCTACTTTGGCGTTAACAAACCTTTACTACATAGCGACTGTCGCTCATAAGTATAACGTCAGTAGTAGAGACCTAGCCGTTAAACTCGGAAGCAAAACATCACTACGTTACTTGCCTCTTATTCATATAATAGGTATCTATAACCCGAAAGCCACATAAGTTAAGATTATCATGTTTCCTAAGTTAAGCTTTTAGAACTACCACCGGTCGGCCTCTCGCACGCTTCACTTCCTCTCGCACCTATTCCCGCTTGCAATACCCTAACACATCCCATCACTAGGCATTCAACGCTCCGCCGGATTCGATAGACTTGATATCAAAGACCAATAGTAGATTCTACCAAGACAAAGTCGCCGATGATATGCCGGCAGTGTCCAGCATTACACAAGTATATATCACACTTCGGCTTCCATCTAGCGGCTGTTTAGTTTCTTGGTGCTGTGTCACTATACTCTGTTACCTACCTATATGAAAAAGACATTGAATTGAACAGACTATTTAATGACAGTGCTCTGCACCTTGATCCCATTGCTATAAATACAGACATGCTCTTTCTACTACGACCGTGCTTTAAACATCAAAGTACATTGCCCGCAATATTTCAAGTGTTGACTTTATCGCTGAGGCCATGTAGAACTGCGACTACTTACTGCGGCGCGTTCCTGCCTCTCTTCCTCTTCCTTAAGAGAGTCCCGCCTATAATCCGCTATGAAGACGCCGCGCACATCGGCCCGGACCATGTCTTTCTGCGACTCGGGCGGGTGGTAGGAAAGACCGAGTTGGTTTTTGTGGAAATCTGTAACGATGCGTTTGTATCCCGGGTCACCATTGGGATCCCTGCCACGGCGATTCTGACGCTCATAATTGAAATTGCTAGTTGCCGGATAAGCAACCAACTTGGTGAGCCCGTTAACATGAAGTACAGCTGAGTCGCTCTTCTCGGCGGCGAGCCTAGGGTCCATAGCAATGCGCTCTTCCACATAATCTAGTTCGCCGTCCTTATGTAGATGTGGGCGCCTTCCGAAGGGTTGTATTTCATCTGTAGGCATTGGAGCACGCCGTAGGAGTTCTTCGCAATCTTCCACGGCGACGTACGTCCGTCCCCGTTCATTCCTATCATCTTTGCGAAGCACTTCATAGTACTGCCATCGACAAGTTAGCCTTCGGAAGTAATGAGAAGATTTGAAGTACGAGGTTCACTTACTCGCCGGTCGGAGACCACAGAGGAACCATGAATCTGTCGCGTAGTGGATCTGTCGGCCATCCTGAAGATGTGTGTAACTAACGACAAAAGGATATTTATAGTGAGTTAGAAATGATAGAGAGCGAAGTAAAGGATAATCGGCAATGTGAAATAAGAGTGAAGGCTTGTGTCATTGCAGATATTATTTGAGATGTGACCCTAAGGTTATATAGACATCTAATCTTTGAATATCTCAATGCAAACCACTCCGGTATTCAGTATCTATAGCTTCAAAGTGTTTGTTTCTTTCCGAGTACCATACCTACCTGTGAAACTCGACCATTTGAGGCCCGGCGTCTACCTGCAATCAAACATAACATGACCATCTGATAGACTAAACGCGCGTGTGAAATAGGCCATCCGGTCTTAGTAACTACAGCAGATAGTAGTCAGGACGACATATTTAAGCGCGCACGTATTACAGAGGCGGCTAATCAGGCTAGGGTCCAGCTCACAATCACAAGGCTGTAGGGATATCGTGACATTTCAGTTGTTGGTTCCAGCCGAAATTATTTTGGACTTGGTAATTGGCTTAATTGTTAGCAGGGCTGGCGTTGTTGGTTGCATTTTTACAGCCGCCTTATGTAGGTAGCGAAGGTAAGGGATATGTAGGTAGGCTGGTAAGTCGGGGTAAAGTTAAAAAAGGGGTGAGCCAAAATAAGCTGCGCCACGCCAGGCGGATTTCCCAAAGCAAACAACACAGCGAATCGCTCAGCAAGTGGTTGAAGATGACCCAATCAATTTCGCCACAAACGCCTCTATATCTACTATATGTATAGTAGATCTATTCTGCCTTGTTGTACGCCAACCAAATAACGAGATTTGTTTCTATGGCTGATAACGCCGTAGGCCTCCATAGTTTCAAGGGCATTTATTATCGCGCTTTCACAACAACATTTACATCTTCGAGCACACATTGATTGACAACATCACTTACACACATACACTATAATGGAGCCCCTTACATTAGTCTTTGACTCGGTCGACAAGCCATCAGCGGAGGAATCGCCCTCTGATGCTATGCTTACTGCCTTCGAAACCAAAGTAGTCGGTATCTTCCGCCGGTACCTCCAAACTGAGGATAAATCAGAAGAAAGCTTAAATTTAACTGGCGCAGCACAGGCAATCACATGCCTGCTTCCGGATCCTCAAGCGCCACGGGGATATTCAATGAAGCTTGATGTGTTTTGGGAGTTATGTGTCGACGCCGCCAAACAGATCCCCTACTACCACACAGGTCATATGAAGTTAGCACGGCTTCTTATAGCCCTGCGGCATTCACCTAAGACCGCATTTACTACGATTTGGGTTAGTATATAGAATATTGATCATGCTGTATTGTTTCTCGATATGTTTACTAAAATGCTGGCAATATAGGATGATTCTAGAGACATTAAGTTCACGCAAGAATTAAATCTCTTTGGGGAGACTATGCGTGAGTCCTGGAACCGTACGTATCAGCAACATCATATAACCCTTGATAAATCACTAACGTAATAAAACAGCCGCTTACACCCGGGGACATGATGACGATTCGACCCCTAAAGATGGTCAGCAATGGGTCAATACAGTTGCATTTTATGCCCTTGTGTATACTCTGAGCGGTGGGACGCTACTTAGTTCATTTTGCACGCGGACTATGGACCATGCATTCCTTTCTACACCATCTACTGCATATGATGCTCTCGACTGCCATATATCTGCTGCTGCACAGTGGATATTATATTCCGGACAGACTATTTTCTCAAACATCCTGTCTCCTCCTGACGAGGAAGCCAGCTTGGTGATATGTAGGGAACCATGGACGCTGTTCCGCTGGGGTCGCTGGAAGACGGGATTCGCGGCGGCAGAAGCAGAAGAGAATCTGAAGCCGGAAACAAGACAGCTTGCAAAGAGATCTATTATCTTGATGGATGCTCTCGAAGCCTCTATATTAACTTCCCACCATAAGATCGACAGCGAGGAAAAGTAAAATGACAAACTTTTTCGTAAGGGATTTTGCGGCAGAGAATTGGATGTACTATACAAACTGTAAACATACTTAATACCTGGGACAGTCTTTAGAGGTGGAGCGAAATACTGGCAAAGAGCTGGGATTTACCGGGAAATAAGCAATAAACGGCCTTGGATATGCTATGAATCCGAGTATGTGTCAAAACAACGATCATTGTAATAAGTTGCCGTGATATGTATATTGGACTGAACTTATCGTGTCTTTGTAGCTATAAGTCATTTTATATGGCAATTGCAATACAATTCTACATGTCTTAGAGAATTGACATAATGGGTAATAGTTATCATCATTGACCAAGGGATAATCCAGGATACTTCGCAAATAGTCTTCAAGAACCATTGCTTCTTCAATTTTGTCCAGCTACATGCTGGAATTTGCAGTGCTCAATGTTATTAGCAACTAAATATCGAGGTGCTAATCTCTAGGCCCTTATAACCTGTTTCTGACCTTTATTTGATCGAGGAAAAAAGACGAAAGTTCCATTGCGCAAACTGATGCAAAGAGGACAATAGATGAGGAAACGAACTCCAAATATAGAAGTGTTTGACTATAAGAAAGTCTTACCGAATCAGCACAGCAGGGCATTAGTGTAAAGACACCTTGCTTCTTCCCTTCCCCAAATGCTAAAGGCAGCATATAAACGTCCCACCCAACAACCAAGCAAATAATCAGTGAGGCGCGCTACGCGAATACGACCTCTCACCACGAAACCGTCGGTATAAATAATCGCATCAATAGATTTGAGCATCCCGAATTTTCCCACGATGTAATAGTAGTATAAGGACGAGTCTTACCTACCTACCTACCTAGCCAACAACATGCGGGCCGGCTTTTCGAGCCTACGCCATAAGCCCTGAACAAACGTAGGTAGGCAGATATGTATGTACTAGGGGGGACCCGGCTGCGGAAGCTAACCTTCCCTGCCGAATCGGGACGAATTCTCGGGGCGCGAGAACATTCTATTCGCGGGAAAATTAGTCTGATCGGGGGAGGAGCGCCACGCGTGTCCCACTTATTTCCCTTGCCCCGTCGCAGGCTCGGCCGTCTTGCGAATGGGGAATCCAGCGCGAGGCGGTGGGCTGTAGCTGACACGATGGAAAAAAAAGTGTCAACTCACGACCATCGTCTGAGTTCTAGAAGCGATTTGGTGGGCTTTTTTTTTTCTGGGCCCCGTGGGGTGACATCGTGTCCACCCCTGGGACCGCGCGTATGTAGGTACAAATTGCGCATAAATGAAGATAAATAACTGCCCATGGGTACCCGTACGATGAGGAAAATCAGCTATGTAGAGCCGCTTGCCTCCCGTACCAAGTACAAGGTCTGGACAGACGACTTCTTGTTTTGTAGCGATGAAGTTCTTCGCAACGGTACAGCTGCTCGTAGCAGCCGCCGAGGCCGCCTTCACATGGCAGAATGTGAAGATCGGTGGAGGCGGTGGTTTCGTGCCCGGCATCGTCTTTCATCCAACGGCTAAAGGTGTTGCGTATGCCCGGACAGATATTGGTGGCTTATACCGGCTTAACAAGGACGATTCATGGACTGCTGTTACGGACGGTATCACGGACCATGATAATTGGCATAATTGGGGCATCGACGCCCTCGCTCTCGATCCACAGAACGAGAATGCAGTATATGCCGCGGTTGGAATGTATACGAACGACTGGTAGGTTGTCATAGCTGAACCTATTCCTTAAACTTGGGTTACTAATACTAGACCAGGGACCCGAAGTCCGGTTCTATAATTCGCAGCAGCGACAAAGGAGCTACATGGAAGGTGACTAACCTCCCTTTTAAGGTTGGTGGAAATATGCCTGGCCGAGGAATGGGTGAACGCCTTGCCGTTGACCCGGCCAACTCCAAAATTCTGTACTTTGGAGCTCGTAGCGGTAACGGACTATGGAAAAGTACAGACGGCGGTGCGACATTTACCAAAGTGTCTTCATTTACTGCCGTAGGAACTTTCATTCCCGATCCTAATGATGTCGGGGGCTACAATGGAGACAAGCAAGGACTGGCGTTTGTTACCTTTGATTCTACCAGCGGTACAACGAGTGGTGCTACCAAGAGGATCTTCGTCGGTACGGCCGACAACACCACAGCAAGCGTTTACGTATCCGAGGATGCGGGTGCTACGTGGAATCCGGTAAAGGGACAACCAGGCACTTACTTCCCCCATAAATGCATCCTTCAACCGAAGGAGAAAGCATTATATCTCACATATAGTGATGGCACAGGCCCATATGATGGGACCTTAGGCGCCGTATATCGATACGATATCACCGCGGGTACCTGGAAAGACATCACACCAGCCTCCGGGAGTGATTTGTACTTTGGCTTCGGTGGGCTTGGCGTAGACATGCAGAAACCAGGAACAATCGTCGTAGCGAGCTTGAACTCGTGGTGGCCAGACGCGCAGATATTTAGGTCGACCGACTCGGGAGCTACCTGGTCCAAACTCTGGGAATGGGCGAACTACCCGGACATGACCCTGCATTATGGACTCACAGTAAGTATTTCGACCAGATACTGAAAAGAAAATTGTACTGATATCGGTTTCTGTAGGCTTCCAAAGCCCCATGGATCAAGACAGGGTTTATTGACACCGACACCAAAGATCTCGGGTGGATGATAGAAGCGTTGGTTATTAATCCTCTCGACAGCGACCATTGGCTGTATTCTACCGGATTAACGGTCTTCGGCGGCCATGACCTGACAAAATGGGACACAACCCACAACGTGACGATCCAATCGCTCGCCGACGGCATCGAGGAATTTTCTGTTCAGGATCTTGCTTCACCTCCCGGCGGAAGCGAGTTATTAGCTGCTGTGGGCGACGACAGCGGATTTACGTTTAAAGATACAGCTAGTCTCAAGACCGCGCCGAAGACACCGTGGATGAACCCGATCTGGTCGACATCTTCGAGTGTAGACTACGCCGGGGCATCAGTAAAGAATATCGTCCGCATTGGCAACTCAGCCGGATCACAACAGGTCGCGGTGTCAAGCGACGGCGGCTCGAGCTGGAACGTGTACTCCGGCGCGGATAGCAACATGAACGGCGGCACGGTAGCCTATTCCGCCAAGGCGGACACGGTAGTCTGGTCAACAGGTACAAATGGCGTGCAGCGCTCCCAAAACCAAGGCGCCTTCTCCGCGGTGTCTAGTCTTCCCTCGGGCGCCGTGGTCGCATCGGACAAGCAGAACAATACCGTTTTTTACGGCGGTTCAGCAGCAAGCTTCTACGTTAGCACCGATACGGGGACGTCGTTTTCGAAAGCCGGGTCTCTGGGTAGCGCTACTGCAGTCCGTGACATTGCCGCTCATCCGACCAAGGCTGGCGATGTCTGGGTGTCGACCGACGCAGGCATTTTTCACTCGACAAACTACGGCTCTTCCTTCACACAGGTCTCTACTGCCCTTAAGAATACATACCAAATTGCGCTAGGGCGAGGTTCGGGAACGACCTGGAACGTATACGCGTTTGGTACAGGGTCTGCGGGAGCCAAGCTGTATGGCAGTGCAGATGATGGGGCTTCCTGGACTGACCTTCAGGGAAGTCAAGGATTTGGTTCCATTGATAGTTGTAGGCTTGCCGGCAGTGGAAATACGGCGGGACAAGTATACGTTGGAACGAATGGGCGCGGAGTCTTGTATGCCTCCGGCACGATTAAGAAGCGTTCGACGGCCTTTGATGCGTAGTTTCACAACCCAATTAGCTGAAGGTTAACCTCGTTTGCCCATTTCATGACAATTGACCAGACATCGTGAGATCTACTTTTGCAGAACGTATTGTTGAAAAGACCCAAGTTCTAAATCAATCCAGGTGAAGACTATTGTTAAGATATTGCCCCTGTCAGCCAAGTCATTCTGGTGACGCGTCTAATAGGTTAGCCACAAGCGGCATTCTCACTGCCACTCTTGAATTTCGATGTAAGCCAATGAAGCAGCTTTGAGGCTAAGTAGAATGATATTAGGTACCGCAAGTCGATCAGTTACCAGGAGGTACAACGGAGATTCCACGCTAACGAAACCACAGCCCAATAATATGAGCTCTTTCATCCCCAATCCCCACATCTATGACGAAGCTCTTGCTTGACTCTTCCCTGCTTCAGTTTCATTCTCAGCAGATGCTTGTAAGTAGGTACGTACTGCACAGCCATAAATCCATGTGTTGTTTCGTTTGCAAAGGACCAAAGAAGAACAAGCAAGCCAATATCTTAAAAGACTAAACCTTCTCATACTTTTAGGTAAACTTCCAATATCAAACCGTCATATCAATATTAAAGCACGTCAAATTGAAGCATATCAACCCACCAACTTGTAAGTGATCCGCAGTTGACTTTCATCCCGAATAAGAGAAAGCTAATAGTATCATTATAACAGATACCTCCCGATATTTCATCAACCATGGCTTGCGGATCATCTCATTCCCTCGTTAATCGGAACGGCCCCGGCAGCGCCGCATCCTCGACTTTCGAGAATATCATTAAACCCGCCGATGCCACAGGAGGCAAGACGAGGTGTATTGACTGCGGCGACTTCGAGTGTTGCTGTATCCCTATTCCTTGCTCCGTTATGTGAGATGCGAGGGAACAAAAACCAATAATGAACGCCATGCAAAGACACGATTCACGAGGCGTTATTAGATACGAAGCTTGCGTTTTGCAGGATATGGGTTGATTTCACTTGGTGGTATAGCACTAGAGTATCCTAAAGGGTATTTTTGATGGGATTGAATAAATCAATGCATTTTCATCAAGCGCATTCCCGCCATTCCTCTCGAGATGGGTATCAATATCATTGCGCTGTCTTTTATAGCACCCCCGACGCCCACGCCATAGTCAATAAAAAGTCTATAAAATGAATTGATGAGATAAGCAATATGTGACGTGACGTTTCTTCTTAGATGTCTCTGGCGACCGACGTCCACGTTTCCCTCTGGTAGCTCCACGATTCTTTCTTTTTGGGGGTCGTCAAGTTGTTGATAAGTTCATCTTCGATCTTTAAGCTACCTAGCCCTTCCATAATACGTTCAGCCTTGTCTTTCGCATCCCGGATCGCATTAGTCTCGGCTCGTGTACGGTCCAGCTGCGCCTGCATCATAGAGATGAGCGACTCGCGGGCTTGATGAGGTCGGTACTCGTTGATGAGGTGGTGAAAGTTGAGAAATAGGTGGCGCATATCTTGGGTCTTCTCTTCGGCCTAATTAATTCATGTTAGAGAGAATGCCGTAAATAGTATCTCATCACAAGTGTAAGGTCGTACAGCTTCTGGCTTGGTAGCTAGCAATCCAACAAGTTCCAGGAAGTTTAATAGCAGTGACTTGGCCAATCTCTTGAGTATGAGTGCGCGGTCAAAGTGCTTGCCATCCCGGTCCCTCTCTTCTGGATTTGGGAACAACGGTTTAATATCCGTGTCCTCAAGCCGCGGAAGTTCATCCTTCAATTTATATGGATCTCCAAAGACCCTCCATGCTCCCTCGGTGGGTTCCAGCGGTGGTTGGAGATTGCGTAGCTCGTTAGGCAAGTTTTGAAGGCGGACTTTTGACACATCTTCGATTCCCTCCTTTTCCGCCTGTTGTTTCCGTAACTCGTCGAAGCGCGTAAGGTTCTCGGGTGTAAAGTCACGCCAGAAAGGAGGCGGCGGCGGCCAAGTAGATGACACCAGGACCTGATCCTCTTCTTCCATTTCTGTATAATTTAAATACGTAATGTATAGGCAGTCTACCTATAAGAAGAAATTGGAACAGTGGTGGGCTGTTATGAAGAATCGAAGTTGTGTGGATGTGTCAATTGGAAGTGGGAAAGGTGTTGTATTGCTCGTGATTCTTAGGATTGTCTCTAAACTTTGAAGAAAGTGAAGGCAGCTACATACACTCTTTATCGATTAGATTAATACATAAGAGTGAATACCTAAGTTCCCGCTCTAGGTTAGGTACATTCAGGTAGGTACCCTCGTGCGCCGCTACGCTACTGTAGTACATCCGTAGCTTAAAATACACCACATGCACATGCTAACATGCTGACGGCAATTTAGGAACTCCGCAATTGGAGCTTTAAGGGAGATCCATCCGAGTGCGGGGCACTTTTAGAAGCTTCCCTTGTGGCTGAACCCTTGATAAGCTAAGGGTAATCCCGACATCTCTGAGGTCAGTCCGCCTCATTAAAGTTTAAACCACTAAGGAGAAGCCACAAAACGATCGTCATGACAACTTCGTATACCCTCTAAACACGAAACAGACATACTCGAAGCCATTCACAGATTTACAGACAATTCCTCAATATATTCATCATTCTTCCAGGTTACTTTCCTAAGCGAGAACTTCTCATATTGGTAGGAATAACGGTCACAATGGCAGACGCCCGAGCCTTGCTTCGCGCTCACCGCGCCGAGAACCGTATCAAGCATCCCCACGCCGCATACTCGGACGCAGGGAAGCTACTATGCAAGCTATGTCATGAGCCCATAAAGACGGAGGCGTTATGGGAAACCCATGTCCGGAGTCCGAACCACCAAAAAGAGCACTGCAGAGCTCGCAACCACAGGCCGTATCCTCGACCGACGGGGTAACGGTAAGCGGAAACATGACGATGTCGACGAAAGCATGTCCGACGCAGACGGCGACGCGGAAGACACCATACGGAAGAAGCGTAGCAAGCCCGACCTGGCCCTATCCACGAGCAACGGCGGTGAGAAGAGACAGTCGCCCCCGGAGCTATCGAGGCGCACTTCGCATAATACCCCTGTTCACGGCGTCGAGATCGCGATACCGTCGCGGCCCGCCACGCCAGCAGCCGGATCGAATTCCGCGACCTCGACGCCCAAGGGCGCACCAGTTGGTCGCTCACCGCTCATCGGCTCGGAAACCACCTCTACGTCTACGTCTACGCCGTCCAACCTCCCCATCTCAACACAATCTATCTCCGTTCCATCCACCACGACCGCTCCGCCAGCCCAACCGTCGAACGGCGCCGTAGACGAGGACGAATGGGCCGCTTTCGAAGCCGAGATAGCAGCGGAGCCGGCGCCGCCCACAACATCCGCTGCGCAGGGGTACTCCGCAGACGCGACGATCTCCGCGCCGGCGCTGACCGCCGCCGAAATAGCCGCGCGGTCGCAGGAGGAAGAGAACGAGCGGCGGAAGCACCTAGTAGACGCGCAGATCGCGGACGAGCGGGAGGACGCGACGCGGGCTCTGGAGGCGGAGTTCGAGGAGATGGAGGAGCTGGAGGGGCGGGTGCGGCGGCTCAAAGAGCGGCGCGAGCAGCTGCGCAAGGGCGGCGTGGCAAATCTCCGAACTGCTGCCGTCGCTAATGACGACGTGGTCATGGCTAAGAGCCCGGCGGAGGGCAAGGAGAATAGTACCGCCAGTATACCCGAAGAAGATGAAGACGATGAGGATGATGATTATGAGGAGGACGATGATTGGGATGCGTTTCGACTTCGGTAAGAAGAGTATGGAAATAGGGGTCCATAAGGGAGGGATGATAAGACGTGATAATATTTAGACGGATTCGAGCTTGATTGTCGGGGAAAAGGAGTTATTACTTTGCATAGGGCCACAATAGCAGTATTCTAGGTTTCCCAACAAAAGGAAATCGCATGAGTATTATATGTGTTCAAAAAGGGGGAGCATATAATTATATGTATCTGAGAGTTCAGCGTATACGGTTTTTTCTTGTATTGAAGTACATACAATATTGTACCATAAGGGAGACGGAAAACTCCTGAGAAAATGAAACCCAACAGATATCCCCGAACCTGGACATTAAGTTACATCATTCAAATACAATTGTCTTTACATCTTTGTGCTTGCAGGCATACTAAAGCCTGGTACACCTACAAAACTCCTTATTAGTGGGCTCTTACCTTTGTCGGCCATACGGCATTCATCAATCCAAATTAGAGGTAATTCGTGGCGAAGGGGTCAGCATCTATCCACCACGAACGGATAGTGATGAGTGGAAGAGGGGATCTACCTTTCACAGGTAGATATATCAGACGCCCCATCCCTCGCCTGGTACACCATCGCTGTCTCTCCCTACGCGTTCCCAAAACTTCCTCAGCCGCCACACCCTCCCGACACCGGCGTGCTCTTCCCATTTCCTAACCCCTTCGCTCCTTTCCCGCACCTCACCGCGCCAGACAGCTCCGACCCAACGCCGGAGACCGTCCTTTAGCCTCTCTTTCTCAACAGCACGCTTTTTTGCAATAAGACTAGGGGCCATACCGCTCTGCACGGCTTCTGGCGGAAGCACTCCGCGCTGCACCAGAGACTCGGCGGAAGGCCGAAGCGGTAAGCTGCGTGACAGCCGAATTGAAACGAGGCTGCGCGCTAGCCGCCGCGAGATCTGCGTTGTGTGCGTCAAGAAGATATGGCGGGAGATTAGTTCCGCAAGCGTAGGCCGCGAGGGCGAAGTTAAGAGGGACAGAAGTGACAGGCGGGCGCGCCGGAGGCGAAGGGTGTGAAGGATGGGGTGTAAGGACAGAGTCCTAAAGTGATGGTTAATCTACCTCTACCGTTAGTATAGCATGATCTACGAAGCACTGCAACATTTGGGGGAGTGGCCGTTTGTCGAGAATAAAAAGTAAAAGGAAGGGCGCATTGGACCGACATCGACGCGCGGTTACGTTTCAACGGAGGCCTTTGCGCAAGAAGAATACGAACATGAGAATAATGGCTCATAGCTAGGTTGCATGCGGGAGTGAAACCCAGGCTTCTCCAACCCGAATAAAGTTTTAATCAAGTGGAAGCCGGTATGTAAGCCGATTTTCGCATCGGCATCATGAATATGTATAAGCCAAAGGACAACATACCCTTGAAACGGCTAGTAGATCGCTCACATCTAGGAAGGTCAAAATATGCGTCAAGATTTCATTAGGTAGGCCATCGAAAGTCAGGAAGTCCCACCCCCAGCGCAACAGGGTCGACCCTCTCGTCAGCATGACGTCTACTATCCTTTCTTTATGAGGTCTTTGTGCAAAGGTAGATGACGCATTAGGCGTGAATATGGACGGTCCCGACGATGAAGCCACCGCATCTGGCGACGGCCTTGAAACACGCGCATATTGACTCGCGGCTGGCCGCATCCCGTCGTCATCAAGCATTCCACAGTGAGTTTCCAGGTGGTCGGAGTTTAACGAGTCCACAACTAGGGCATCTAGTTGGGCATCAACAGTGGTGACCGTTCTCGAGACCGACTCCCGTGGGGTAGTATCGCCACTCTCGGCGGCGGGCGGCGAGAAAGGTAAAGAGGACGCATGCGGCAGCAGCGTCGTGGTGTGACTTGACGTGACCAAGGTCAGGTCGCGGGCCCTAGTGACGAGATGCTGTCTCATATCGGCTCCCCTACGGGCTGAACATTCCGACATGTTTGCAGCCTAGCCGAGATGGGAAGTGCCAGGTAGCAGCAATGATGAAGTGGCAGTAGGGATAGCTCTCCTCTGCTAGGTGTACCTCCGGCGAAGCACAGAGTAAGATGAGGATACCTAGTATACTGTACACAAGGTCAGTCCTCGGTGAGAGTTTGCGCGAATAGATAGCTGCAGGACAACAGCAAGACACGATGGTGAGTGCCAGTTACTGTGCCATATGCCAATTTGATAAGATCCGAGCTCCCGAGTGGTTGGAAACGACAAACCACTAAGACAAGTAATATGGTGAACAGACAAGCGTCTTACGGGCGGTTAGCTACTTGCACCAAAAAAGATGCATATATTGTACCAGGTGTATGTACGCGTGCGTCTTGCTGACCCTATATTAACAGGTGTTAATACCAAGTGAGGCGAGCGGCAGCTACCTGGGGAAGCTATTCTCAGTCGGCAAGACTTACGATGGTTTGGGGTTCTTGGTGCCCTGGTGAGGGGAAAGCAGAAGGTAACGGCGCGAAAAGCGGGAGTGATTGACGTGCTGAAAGGATGTATGAGTGTATGTATGTATGTATGTATATATGCAGTGGCGTTGATAGAGCGATGCAGTTAATAACATGAAAAGCCAGCTGTTCTGCTGTAGGGGTCTAGTCTAAGTCATAGCAAGGCAGCACTTTAATGGCGGTATGGCGGTATGGCGGTAGAGCGGTGGTAGAGTGATTCAAGCAATCGACCATAAAAGGTGTGCCTGAGCCTTGAGGGGCATGAGGGGTATGAGGGTATGAGAGGGGGGAGCTGATAGAACGGCAGGATGAAAGACCCTGTTTGCATGTGTTGTATGTGTTGCATGTGTAAATACCTAGGTGAAGCGCGTGGTGTTGGTAATCCTAGTTCTACATGAATGACGAAGCGGTTAAAGGATGATGTGTTGTTGAAAATGGTTAGTGATACAAAACACAATTCGTCTCTAGTTCTTCCAGGAACATTTGAGAGGTGTACCAACAATTATGCAAGCCAGCAGCAACCTACAATTCCTTCGCGAACGCGTACATACCTCTAGGTACATACCTAGGTAATACTTAATGTACCTGAGATATGTAACCAACCTTATATTTATGTATGTACCATAGGTAAGGTTATTACACGTAATGTACCTATACTTTAATTGATAATTGATATGAAATAAGCGCAGGTACGGGACGCTGTACCAGATTAGTATCTTGCGTGCGTACCGAGATACATCTAGATACATCTCCACGTTTAGCTAAGCCGAAAAGCCTTAGAGATGCACAGATCCGGGCCTTAACCTAGTAAATTTCCGGTCACAGTGTCCGGGGATGTCGATCTCGGAATTGATTACAGTGCTGCTACGTTAATCTTGTGACAGCAGCTACGGCTACATTAAACATGTAAGTCATTAAACATCCGAAATTGAATATCAACAACTAACTACTTGGTATTCTTGTCTCTTTAAAAAATAAATAAGTCCTACCTATATACGATACATTTACATACCTAGGTACCTATGTATGCATATAGAGGCCAAATAAAGGACCCAGCTTTTTCTACCTAAGATATGCAGAGCCCGTTCGCAGATTACCCCGAAGGAAAGCCGGAGCGAACAGTAATACGTACAATCGTCACAATCACCTATTCTGGTATTGTTACCTTCAAAGCACTACGCCTCACCTAACAATAGCTTACCTACCTAAGTTTCTCGTTGCAATGCTAGATCAAGATCGTAAATGTACGGAATATCGCACGAGAGCGGGACTGGGACCAGATGATCCAAGATTTGTGACTTATTAATGTAGGTACAGAGCGGCAGATCCGTGCTCTAAGTAAAGGATTCTATTCATCCCACTAGGTGATATTTTAAATTCCGGGGTGGGCCACGCCGAGGCAGACGGGAGATCTGCGGAACTTGAAGTTCACCACGGCTCTTTTAAGCGGTATGACAGGGCTTCCCTTGAAGCGCGGGATGTCATGAATAGAAAAGTTAGACTCATACCTGCTATACACTAGAGTATAAGAGCGTCGAACCTATGGAGAGGTATCTCATGCACGTCTATGCATATAAGATAGCACAGGTACATATATGCCAGGTATATAGTAAGGGCGTGTTCATATTAATCCCTACAACAAGCCTCGATGAGTACCCCACACGTATACTTCGCATCGTGGTCGCTTAGCTTAAACACAATATCGGAAAATGGGACAGGGGTAAGTAAGCCACACATGAATATGTATACCTGTTAGGTATGTAGTTTACCTATCTAGGTAGTCTAAGTCAATGTGTTGTCCAATCTAGTCCTGTCTCTTCTGTACAGGAACGACAACCCGAGTAGTAAAAAAAACATGGTCCCGAGTTGCGTTATAAAGCCTTAATAGACGTGCTATTACGGGATCGCGTACAGATAACCTTACTTAGTTAGACTAATAAGGTAGACCTACACATATAACAATAACAGCAATAACAGTCCCACGTGTAAGTCAAGCCAATGAGGTCTTCGCACATAAACTAACGTAGCCATCTAGAACAGAGCCAACTACGACGCCCCCTTCCCCGGAAACGTACTATGTATTGTTTCTCAAACATCTAAACATAATACATAATAAGAAACTCTTTACCTTACCTAATCGTAAATGAGGCTATTCATCCCCCGGCCCGGAAATTATTGTAAATTTCCTGTTACTTGTCACAATTCCCGGAAACCCGTCCCCACGCGTTACATTATGTACCTGGCATACGGAGAACGTGGTGCTGTAAGTCAGGATTTCTCTGGACTCAAAATGACGTGGATCTTACCACTCCCAAGACACAAGTTCCCTGTCAGCACGGCCGACGAACGGTGGAGCTCGGTACGGCCTAGAGGGCCGAATGCGGTCTGTTTTTCTGGTCGTCAACGTGGTCGCGATCCCCCCGACCCCCCTTCGGCCTCTCTCTTTCGGTTAGCATCAGTGCCCAATGAACAGGAACTCGCACTTTTCGTACCACCGGCCAATTGGGCTCCGAGAGCAGGCTAAAGGGCGTGGCCAACGTGCCCAGTCTTTTTTTTTTTCTTCTCGTCTCGGGGTGAAGTAACACAGGTAGGTAGTTAGGCCTATACCATCATGTGTATAACGAGCTAGCTAACTAGATACCTAATACATGTACATACTTGCTCGGCTACCTTAGCTAGCTACCTACCTACTAGCTAGCTACGACCATGCAATGCAAATGGATGGGAAACTAGATCACCCTGCATATCTATGCGATGCGAGCACATCCGCTGTGGAGTATCTGTGAACCCATTTCCAGGCAGAGTCGGCAACCGAGCCGTTCCAATCACTCACCCTTGTTTGACCTTGAAAATTGATGGCATCGAGGGACAACTCATAATTCTGTCCAACCAAGAATGGCGTGGGAATTTCAACAGCCATTAAGGATGAGTCGATGAAGCCTCGTTCGGTACTTCTGAGAGACGGTGAGCAGAGAGGCGTGCATTTGCAGGAGAATTCGACAAATCCGTGCTCTCCCATATATACGAGCGCATGTAGTACTGCAGAGTCAAAGAGAAGTTTGGGTGGCGAATCAGGTAAGAGGCTTAAGCAGCCATTACGTTACCCCTTCTCTTTTCAGGTAAGCCATACCAAAACCCCTTCAAGAACTATTCTATAGAACACCCTCCGGATCGAATAAAGATACATTCCGCTACGATAATTTCTCTGGTTCCGGCCCCCAACCAATGAGCTGGCAGTGCAGGCCTTCAAGAGGCTGTTAACAAACCAGGAACACATGGGTGATCTTCTCTCCCCTCCAGCCCAAGGCTCTCGACGGTGAGTTCAGATGCATACCACTTACGTCCAGGGGTAGTCTTGTACTCCCCACGCCCCATCCAAGGGGTGGCACACCTCTATAGGCGCAAAGGTGGGTAGCGGTGATGGGAAACTGTCTCGGAGGGCATGATGTATCATTGGGTTAGAGGTGTGAGTAGGCTCTTCTGCTTACTCTGAACTAAGGGAATGCGCATATCATTTCTTGCACATGATTTCCACATAGTGTGGCCGGAATTATCATGGTCTTCGTAGAACTTTCCATGGCGTCGAATGTCTCAGAGATCTTGATTGGTCGGTTGTAATTAAAACTCAACGTCGAATTTCCCCCCCTATTAGGAGCGATGATATACATTGATCCTGCAGCTGTCGAGCTGGAGGCGAGGGTTCTCTGACGGATAGATCAACGATTGCGTCTAAATCTATCTAACGTACGGAACGGGCCGTGGGGTACGAGACCAGGCGCCCATAATTTCCCGGAGAAAGGATTATTCACAACACTACTCGGCCGCCTAATGTGGCCTTGTTGACCCAGGGTTCGCGTTTTACACGTAGCATGTAGGTAAATGCAAACAACGATGACAATAATTATAGGCATCGTCTCAGTATTACACCGAAGCTTTGATTTTCATATTATTATCCCTTGCCGCCGGAAGAAATCTCCGTTTTACTAGAACGCGGGTCAAACTCCATTTAGCAGAACAACACGCAACGTTGCTACTAAATCATCAACTAATGCTCCGTGATGCTGTCCCATATTATAAACATAAAAATGGAACTATAGTCATATCTTACCGTATGTAGATGGAGCAAACGCCTCGTACGCGTGAGATCATGTCACGAGCTCAACATGGCACTGGGTGTTATACTGATTGGTTCGTCCGTACCACAACAAATCAAGATAAACTTCATTCAGGAACAAGATCTAGTTTTATAGTAGTTAGAGCAGCACAATAACACGACAAAATGTTTGAATACGTCACTGGCGCTGGCAAGATAGTAAATTTCATCAGTGTACTTACCCCTTTTTCACAATATCAAGTTTAATAAGGAGCCCAGAATGGTTTCTCTTATGATCTCCATCACAAGGAACTCACGTTACACTCACCACTACGGAGAAAAAAACTCGTATGGGGTTATACCGACCCCATCGAGTGTGTTTGTACATTAGCTCTTCTGATATAGCCGTACGAGCAGGTACCGAGAACCAGATGCAGCCACGATCGTAGCGGGTCTTTCAAGTATGATAAATTAGGAAACACTAAGACCCTCTTCGATCCCCAGACTTCCTAGGCACGCATCTTGCACCAGGCCGGGGGCGAAATCGTGCAGGTGGGCCTGGCATGGCCAGAAAATCATTGCCACGTCGCGGGCCTAACTAACCCGTTGAAGATCTCGAATTTACCTGACTCGTGTATAGCCAAAATAGGAGATTTCTATATGCGTGTGTGTCTTTGATGTAGTTTCATGTGAATGGAAGGTTTTGTGGTATCGTGGGAAACAAATTCCCCTAGGGCCTACCTATCTGGCCTTGGATAGGCGGCCGCAGAGAGGGGAGCCTACTTCCACGACCCAAAAGAGGTACTGCTATCGACGAAGCCGTCATAGTAACCCAACCCCCCTGTACAAACGATGTGTTGTCCATTTCCCGGGAAAGATTCTCAAAACGAAAAGAAAATTTCCCGTAACTTCTGGGACGGGTATATCGGATGCTGAGAAAACTCAAAGCTACAAGTAGTAGTGGATGTTAGCTGCAAGTGCTGGCCATAGTGCGTCAAGGACGATATCGTCTTTCCCGATGTGGCTTGATGATGAGCTGGACAAGCTCGAAAACTTTGTGTCGATGGAAACCCAATCAAACAAAATCAGGCGAGAAGCGGCAACAAAATAGAGTGGCAAAAGCAATCAAGTCTGCTAGTTTGATAAACCACGCAATATGGGACCGTCTAAGCCTAAACGAAATAAAAATAAATAAATAAAAAAAACAACAACAACCGCAAGCTTTGTATGCTATAGATGCAGGATATAGTCTTCGGAGTTTTAGGGTAGGTTACTGGGCATCTGTTTAAGGTAATCACCCGAGACGTGGCAAGGGACGAAACATGCTCCCCTGTTCCAGTGATTGACAGTACATGCTCGTCTTAAAAGGTAAGTTGCCTCACAGGCCTAGGGGGGTAGGAGACCTACCCGCGGCTAGCCAGATGGCTTGCATAGGCAGGCAGTGGGGATAGGCCACATCCTGGTTGCAGACGGGAAAGGATCAAACTATGCGTGCAACGGGGGGTGTAGTAACAGGGTGTCAAATTCGAGGCTGATGGGCTCACGTCCCAAGGTTAAGGGCGGACCGCACAAAGACGTTAGAATCGACCCAATAAAGAACAGCGAAAGGGAAGAGGGGCCGCCATCTATCCTTCTCGAATCAAGTAGCTGGTAAGCTACTCATCAGTCAGGGTACTCGTAGGCTGTATCCAGAGTGGGGAAGTTGAGCCGGTGGAAATTGAAGCACTAGACCAACGTGGCATCCATCCAGCATTCTAGGAAACATGTTAGACGGACTGGCTGCGAAATGGACATGCAACCCCAATTACCAGACAGGCTGAGTTGTCAACAACCAATCTTCAGCGGTTGTTTGTAGTAACTCTGGACACAGTGTCGACGAATATGTAGTGAAAGGTTAAGTGCCAACGCGAGTCGAGAACGAGGGAAAGGTCCTGGGGGAAACCCAAGGCGTGAGCGAAAAGTATAAGTATTTCTGTCCCCCCTTATTGATGTCACTTGCACCTAATGGTGGAGTAACCCGAACCAAGATTTCAAGAACCTCAGTCGATATATATATAAAAAAGAAGAAGAAGAAGGGAATACCAGCCTCAACCTATTGTGAATACCAGCAACAATACCTTGGTTGATGTCAAGAAGTATAAACTGCTTGACGACCCACGCTCCTTTTCGACAGAGCTACGTGTATCGGCTAAGCTAATCGGTGGACCGCTACACCAGGTGTTTCCTACCGCAGCAGAACCAACGACTTCCCGAACGGTGACGATGTGCTATTTCGAACAGACACGTTGGATGTGTGGGTATTGGCGATGGGGCCACTTCCGTCAACAATGTACGAAGGAGTATCGGACTGGGGAGACCTGCGGGCTGAAGCTGGTATACTGTACCAACCAAGAGCCGGACAACTGCAAACTCTGCAAAGACATCGAGAAGAAGCAACGGAAGTTTACGAAACTCCAAAACGACATCTACCGGTGGCAGAGGGAAGGGAACCGGACGGCAACGATCGAGAAAGCCCAAAGGGATATGGGAGAGGTCGACGAGGCAATCCAGAACATGCTTCAACAACATCATAACAGGCAGTACTCGGTAGTGTAGGCACTCTGGTCAGCGGTGTACGCGATGGGGTGGATGTGG
The DNA here is from genome assembly GCA_902805475.1 of Entonaema liquescens. Taxonomy (NCBI): domain Eukaryota; kingdom Fungi; phylum Ascomycota; class Sordariomycetes; order Xylariales; family Xylariaceae; genus Entonaema; species Entonaema liquescens. Next base: position 1,775,483 of record CADCSX010000008.1, read on the forward strand.
TGGTCAATAGGGCTACGAGATATCAGTAGAGTTTCACTCAAAGACTCAAAGGGAGAAAGGGGGGTTGGTTTATAAGAAGAACTCAGGAAGAGCAGGGAGAGGTCAATCTCAAAATTTGAATATGGGCATTTTTTGGAAGGTTATGGTCTCTGAATAAACATGTTGGGAAGCCGGTCTTTTGTACGCTATACTCGATGCGATTATCTGATTTTTAAAGAGCTAGAGACCTCCGCAGTGGTCCACCAGGATCAAATCTTGGGTTCTTAAATAGATCTTATACGTAAACCGCTTTGCTTTTGTTCGTGAAGTTCACTACTCCATCGTCTCTTTCTCCACTCGTGTCTACGATGGATAGTTTTTAAGTTGGTAACTGTCTGGCGGAGACATTACGAAGAAATGAGAGCAATTAAATTTTTGATTAAGAGATGAAGCCGTTCGGAAAAGTCACAACTGGACACGTTCACCCCGACATAATGATAGAAATAGGCACAAGGGAGAGAGAGAGACATCACTGGACTTACCTATTCATATAGATCGTTAGTAGTCAGTACCTAGGTAGGCAAGAAACAGGATATAACCGGGGGGGGAGGGAGTTTGGGAAACGGAAAAAAACTAGGTGATATATTATTCTTGTGGTATCGTTCTTTGGTAGGTGGATTATTGTTATCAACTTGTTAACCCTAAATGGGTGGAGGAGACCGGGTGACACATGGAATTAAAAGGGGGGTGGTTGCGGCCCTTCCCGGATTCCCCGCTCACTGGCTAGAATCTGACGCACAGACTCCCGGTTTATAAATTCTAGAAAAACATATCGTGAGCCTCTTTCGGCCCGCGGTTCTTTATAACCCTTTCAATACCGAAGCCGGATGAAATATTTTAAGATTATGACAAAAATATCTATAGAAGCGCGTACCGAACAGGCGGGACTCTTATAGGAGTCCACTTACTAGTAAAGGAAATGAGATTGACTAGGCACGTGTCTACCACTTAATGGACTTGCTTCTCTTAGGTCCCCCCTGAAAACCAATCTCTGATTGGTTGTTTCGACACTACACATGTAGGATTGGTTTGTTAACTTAATTTAGGATATGAATTTCGCTCTTCCCCCCCGCTATATAACCCAAGATTGGATTAGAATAAGACCCGCCGTAAAATCTTGGCCAGGTCATAGAAAAATCCCATTACCAAGTCGGTCTTTGATCGGCTCGTATTCCGCTATCAATCGGCGGAGTTGAATGGTATCCGTATGGGCAAAACTTGCGTCATTAACCCATCCAAAACTAGTACTCCTCATAGCCGCGTCGCATTTATATCTCCAAAGGTACCCACAAGTAAGCCCCCTACTTCATCCTTGATACTGGGGGCTTTGCCTTGTATTTCGATAGTATCATCATCGCCTAATAACCAGTCTACGGCGCCGAGAGCACTGTCTGTAGGAGGAGTTTCCCCTTGTTGCGAAAGTTTGGATAATATGTCTTGGTACCGGGCCAGACGGGCATCTTGCCCTGATAATAGAGCAGGTTGAGTCCTCTGAGGTTCCTGTGGGGTGATTTCAAAGACGTCGACAAGATTACTGAAGAAACTGTTAGCATATCGAATAAAAAGCGACCGAGGAACTAGAATGCGCATACTTAGACGTCCGCGCTACCACCCTTTGCAGAGCTTCAACTTCTCGTTGCGACTCAAGCGGGTCGGCTTGAGCGTTTAAATTATGCTCGCCAAAGCTCCCATATTGGAGGTTGTTGGGGTCGTCGAAAAGCAGTCTGGATACATCGTCCTTTTACAATTAGTCAATACTAATAACATGGTTCAAGGATTCTGGGCGCATACTTCATCATAGGAATCGCGGCGCTGACGGCCGAGGCAAGAAGCGCAAATTCCCATTTTGTGGTTAAGGTAAAGGTGGATTGAATTATGAGAAGGAAATTCAGAGAAATTGAGAAAAAAGCTGGACTGGGGACATATGCCCTCTGCTAAGGTCTAATAGAATGGAATCATAAGGATCGTATAATCTGCCTGGTGGCACCGGGCGAGAGTTAGAATTTTGAAATGCTCGTCGCAAGAGGTTTGAAGTTGGAAGGATTTGGGGAACGTCCCAGCTCATGCGCGACGCGGGACTAGGTACCTACTTGGAATTATCCTATGGTTGGCTTTGGTTGGCTTTGGTTGGCTTTGGTTGGCTTTGGTTGGCTTTAGTTATCTGATGCCTTATGTAACAGAGGCTCGTGCGTAATTAGGTAAGCATCAAGGTTAAGCAAACAGTTTGAGAGAGAGCACCTGAGGTAAGGTAAGGTAATGACGAAATTGTCCCTTAAATTTTTAAGCTTCGACGATACTCCTAATTAAAACCCCTACTAGATGTTCCAGATGGAAGGTACGAAGTCCACTATAAGGCACCGATAAATTGATCTATCAACTAAACTAGTGCCTAACCACTTTCAGGCTTCAATCAACCTTTCCATTTTCTTGTTGGCGGACTGGTCATCAACTTCACACTAAGAAAACTTGGAGTATCTCACTATTTATTCACTTTTCACTTTTCACTTTTCACGTGGGTACCTAAACCTGATATCGGGATATCAAACTTTACCTTACTTCAAGACACTATCTTAAAAATCGATCCATTTATGAGTCTCATCCTAGAAGTGGCTTTTCCTCAATAAGCAGTCAATGCACTTTTGATCAAGCCGGCAATCTCCGTGATATCATCCTTGCTCGTCTTTTGACCACCCATCAGGTACAATACGTTACCCAAAACTCGACTATGAATATTCCACATTGTCGATCGGTCACCCTCTAGTAAAGCGCCTTGCATCTTTAGGGCCGCGTTACTCTTGTAGCCAAGGCCATCTGCAGCATTCATATGAATTGCAAGCACACTACCGAGAGCCCAAGTCCCGGCTACATGCTCTGTTTGATTCGATATCCAATTCAATAAGTCCCAGGACCAGATAGACCACACCTCGGGTTTCATGGCGTCAGGCTGCCCAACCAGACGCCCGGACCAGTCGCTGTCTTTCGCCCAATCCCATTCACCTCGCTTCTCCATTGCCTGCATCTGTCTCAATGATTCTAATGCAACTTGACAACCGATAGGATGGGCTGTGTAACTATGCCCGTGGAGTAAAGCGTCGGCCTTGTTGTTGCTCTCAAAAGCATTGAAAATGCTCTCAGATGCTAGAGTGGTGCTGAGTGGTACTAAGCCACCGGTTAATAGCTTAGCATGAACAGAGACATCAGCTTCGGTTTTAAGAAACGATGATGCGGTAAATCTCCCAAGTCGATACAGCCCCGTGAAGACTTCATCAAATATGACGGGAAGACCGGACCAAGATGTAGAATCTGATGTATCCGGCTCGGGATGTGAACCAAAGAGTTTTGCTGAGCGACGGACGACATTGACAAGGGCACGCTGGAAAAGGGGGTCTCTGTATCCAAATTAGCCTTTGCCTTCTCCGGGAATTCTTGCTCCCTTTTTACTTACACCAGCGCCATACCTCCGGCTCCGATCACCACCGGCTCCATAAGTAAAGCACCGAACTTTCGACCCTTATTAACGTAATGCGATAGTCTCCTTTCGATATACTGCTCGTACAGCTTTTGTTCATCGTTTGATTCTCGAGAGTCGATATCGAATACATCCGATAGGTGATTGAAAGTTTTGTTATTGCCAAGGTCTGCTTTTAACTCATCAGGTGTTTCAACGATCCATCGACCACGGCTACACTTGACAGTCGGATAATCAAACCAGATGCCTCTTCCATCGTACCATTCAATGTTTTCGTTAAATGTACTCGGCTCAGCACAATCCATGGCACCCATTGTATCGCCATGATAGCCACCCTTTAGTCCAATGATTCCGATGTCTGTATTTGCGTCCCATCCATACCGAAGTCTAGCCGCTCGCAGGCCCATCTTCACCGCGACCTCTACGCCCGTGCTGCCATTGTCCGAATAGAACACGCGGGTAAGACGAGAGTTTCTCATCCCATATAAGAGAGTGTCTGCCAGGGCTAGAGCGGGCTCGTGAATGGCACCAGCAAACATGACGTGGCCGTAGCGTCCCGCAGCGTAGGCCGCGGCCATCGTGAGTGAGGGGTTTCCATGCCCAAGCCCCTGAGTCCACCACGATGCGGATCCATCGAATGAGGGTTGCAAAACGGGTGTATGTTGATTGGCTGTCCTTTCTGCTCTTGGTACCACAGTCTGGAAGAAGTCCCCTCGAGCACTGTCGATGGCGACGATATTGTCAGGTGAGAGAGATGTATGCTGTGTGAAAGGGTACCATATTCGTTTATACGCATCTCTAGGCATAGACTCCAGTCTCTTAATACGAGCCTGGTGCCTATTGTCTAGATGCTCAAGGATACTGCGAGTATCTGTACTTTGACTCTCATTCTTGTAATATTGCATCAGCGCCTTCGCGTCTGCATCTTTACCCTGCACCCTTGGAGGCGGTTTGGGGAATGATGCAACTGGTATACCGTGAGAAGCTGTGAAGTAATCTCTTAAATACTTCTCATTATTATATTCGCTGTCTTGGAACACGAGGATACTCTCAACGTCATACCCGCGCAGTTTTAAGGATTCAAAGGCAGAGATGGTCAAAGATATTCCTCCAAGTTTAGAATCAGCGATCAAAATGACTGGACATCGTATTGCCGCATATAGGTCCGCTTGAGTGGTCCCTGTCGGCCCAGGAGAGTGGACGCCTCCAGCCGTTTCTATGAAAAGCCACCCGGGTTGTTGAGCCGCATTCCGAGATGCGAATTGATATATCTTGAAAAGGAGCTCTTTATCCGAAGGGATGAACTTCATATGCAAATGTTAAGTCGCCAGTATCATAAAAATCAAAGACGGCGCATTTCGTACCTTACCCTTTGCCGCGGCATGCGGGCTCATCGCCAGATCATACTGCAGCAATGTTTTGCGAAGGACCCCGGGGGCGTACCTTTCGATATGGCTAGATTTATATCAACACATGTAACCCAATACCTCCTGCATTTACTCTCCTATAGCTCCTATAGGTTAGTATCGCAATAGTCTCGCAACACAAAATAGCCAAGGACTCACGTACACCGATCATCAGCTTCATCCTCAGGGCCTGTCGAAACAGGTTTGAGATACGATATCTGTTCCTTTTTCCATATATTATTGGCGGCCCTGCAGAGAAGTGTGGCGATGATGGTTTTGCCAACATCGGTGTTGGCTCCATAGACCTGAAAGACTCGAAGAGAGCTCCAGAGCAGAGGGTGGACGGGTGCCATTTACACTACGCCACCCTCGCGGAATTATGAGTTATTTCTTGGTGTTGTTAAAGCAGCCAAATCCAGACGCAGAATTACGTGCTAAGTAATATTCCAATTAATCCGGGAAAAGCAACAATACCTATATACCCCACTAACATGCAGCCGTGACATCGGTCCGGAAGTTTTCATCTCGTACTAGGGTATACCTAGATAAGTAGTGTACTGATCGACATAGGATCAACATTACATACAGATCAAATATAAGCGCAGCAAGCCTTCATCCTTTGGAAGCTCGAATCACAGAACAGCGATGTCAGACACACGGGGGCGGCTGGATGATACCCTTGGGGAGATCTTAGCACGTCGAAAAACTCATAATAGGCTCAGAAAGCTAAGCAATACCCCAACTAACTTGGTCGACTTCTCATCCAATGGATACTTATCCTTATCGACAAATTTGGATATTCAAAAATCATTACTCTCTCGCTTACAGGCTGAGGTCGCAGCCCCTCAGGATAGCAACGAACCGCGCGATTCCTGCAGATCAATCCTCGGCTCAGGAGGCTCTCGTCTTCTTGACGGTAATTCGCCATTTGCAGAGTCACTTGAAAAGAAAATTGCCGCTTTTCATGGTGCGGAAGCCGCGCTTCTATTCACATCTGCATACGATGCCAACACCGGGTTACTTGGTTCTGTCCCGCAGCCCGGAGATGTGGTTATTTACGATGAGCTAATCCATGCGAGCGTCCACGATGGAATGCGTATGAGTCGAGCCACGAGAAGGATTCCATTCGCGCATAGTTCTATATCGGAGGCACAGCGAGGACGAATTGCGGACAGTAAGGAAAGCCAAATGACCAGTGCCAGTACGAACCAGGGGCTCGATCATGTACTGAGGGAATTGACGAAGGATGAGCGTGTCGTTAACTGTAAAGCCAACGTCTTCATTTGCGTAGAAGGGCTTTACAGTATGGACGGTGATACTATACTCTTAAAAGAGATTGTCGAGACCATGGATCGATACCTGCCATTTGGAAACGGATATATCATAGTCGATGAAGCGCACTCAGTGGGTGTATTCGGTAAAGATGGCCGTGGGTTAGTGTGCCAGCTCGGCTTAGAGAATCGGATATGGGCGAGGGTGCTCGGGTTTGGGAAAGCGATAGGTTGTGCCGGAGGTATGTATTCTATACCCACCGCGAATATTTCAGCGCTACCAGTGAACGTGGCGTTGTTTTTTTTAAAAAAAAAAAACGCTATCACATTAAAGAGTATGGGTATTGACACATCCCCGCATTAGGCGTCGTTCTATGTTCCCCTATTACCCGATCGTATTTGATAAACTACGCTAGAAGTCTTATTTACACAACATCGATGACATTTACATCTCTGGCCAGCATAGATGCTGTGTATGATTTCCTCATAAGCGGGCGATCCGAACCATTACGGCGACACCTAGAAACCCTCATCTACTACACACAACGTCAACTTCACGCTCTCTACACTCGTTTACATACAAATCGGCATACTCTTTATATTGAGGAGACAACTCTGAAATCACCCATTGTTCCGATTTTAACAGCTTCCCCTCGCAGCCTCGCAGAACATTGTCAACGATCCGGTTTCATGGTGCGCCCGATCGTGAGCCCAACCGTACCGGCAGGAAGCGAGAGAGTAAGGATATGCTTGCATTATGCTAACACGAAAGAGCAAGTTGATAGATTATGCGATGTAATTGAGGTGTGGGTAAAAGGTCAGATGGCCGAGGTAGACGTATTCACTGAGGGAGCTAAACCGCGGCTATAGTGTTTACAACCTGAACTAGAATATTCTGGCCTAGCTATAAACTATGAGTCACTGGTTGTGGGCGGCGGGGACTTGTCAAAGCTCTTCATAGGCTCTAAACCCCATCGGTCGAACATAACCTTATCCTCATCCCAACCGTTACATTCCGTCGTCAGCATCTTCTCGCCAGTAAAGATAGCATTTGCCCCAGCCATAAAGCATAGTGCCTGCTTCTCTTCTGACATAGTCTTCCTGCCAGCAGCTATTCGGACGATGGTAGCGGGCATGATAATGCGAGCCGTAGCGATGGTTCGAAGCACTAGAGTTTTCCGAGTTAACATACCAATTTTCATATCATAACCCTAGGTTAAAAGAGGTCGAGATATCCAGATGTACTTACTACTTGTGAAATCGATTGGCTCGCGATCGCCAAGAGGTGTGCCTTTAATAGGTACTAGAGCGTTCACCGGGAAGCTCTCTGGGTGCTTGGGAAGGGTCGATACGGTATGCAGCAAGCCAACACGATCCGTTGACGTCTCTCCAAGGCCGAGAATACCCCCGGAGCAGACGTTGATCCCGGCATCTCTCACATAGTTTAGAGTCTGTAACCGTTCGTCATAAGTGCGCGTAGAGATGATAGACGGGTAGAATTCGCGACTCGTGTCGACATTATGGTTGTATGCCGTCAGTCCGGCAGCTTTCAGCTCTTTCGCTTGCTCCGAGTCGATCATGCCCAACGTGACGCACGCCTCCATGCCGAGAGCCCGGACTCCCTTGATCATCTCGGCGATGTTCCGCAAGCTGTTCTTGCGCCCGCGCATATCCCGCCACGCAGCTCCCATGCAGAAGCGCGTGCTGCCGTTTGCCTTGGCGGCGCGTGCGGCTTCTAGCACCGACTCGACCGGCTCGACCTTCTTCGCCTGCAGCCCTGTGCCCTTCTGGTATCGCGTAGCTTGGGCGCAGTATGAGCAGTCTTCCGTACATCCGCCGGTCTTAAAGTATAACTGTTAGCGGGTATCCTAGCGAATTTGATGCTGGCTCACCTTGATGTTCATAAGCGTGCAGAGCTGCACTTCGGCCGGGTTATGAAAGCGTCGGTGGACGAGACTCTATTATGGCTGGTGTTATCAGTCGAGCTCAGTACCACAGCTATCGTATACTTGGCCTCATCTGGACCGGCAGCTAAAGGCATTGGTTTCTTGTATATGATTATCTTACCGCTTGATGCACCAAATCCATTAATGGGTGGCCGTAGATTGTCGCTATCTCATCCCTCGTCCAATCATTTCGTGGTTGGGTCGCCGATACGGCATCGCGAAGAGTGTTCTTGGTAGTCTGAGTAGGAATGTCTTGCCTGACATGGACCGGGCCGGGAATAGGGAACGGCGGCTGATCAAAGTGTTGCGGCTGGACTGCGGCTACGGCTGCGGCAGCTGACGGACGAGATGACGCCGTCGTAAACGATCGGATACCGTTACATCGAACAGGCCGAGCCAGCGGCTGGGCAAGCCGACGAAGAACCAGGCGCGCGGGTTTCATGATTACGCACAGATTTGAATCTCGTCGACTCACGGGAGAGAACCAGTCTTGAAGTTTAACGGGCTACATCGTGACGAAGCAAGCAAGCAAGCCAGCCAGCCAGCCAGCCAGCCAGCATATCGGGCCTCCCCCCACGTCTCAACAGAAGCCCTACCCCCCAATGCTTTTTTTTCGCCAGTGGGGTGGCCCATTGTACGTCGAGCATATACCTACCTAAAGCGACTAGCTATGCGGGCAGCGAAAGCAGGTAAGGGACGTAGTAGTATCACACGGCCAAGTGTCGAGCTTAGCCGGCACTAAAGGGATTGGCGACAACCCACCCGATCCCCGCCGGCCTGCATAAGACCATTGGGGATCGACCGTCTTCTAATTTGCGAGATATAATTCGCTACTCGTCGGCATTGCGTAATTAAAATAGACGCATTGGCAATTGTTAGGCGTGGTTGTGAGGAGAGAGTGCCGATGTAATGCGCGATGGGCTAGCGATATAATGTTCATAAAATTATCTCATATTAGAGAGGTTATACGAAATCTCCCCGAAGTCCATTCATTCTGAGAAATTAATATACTTTAACTGCATGAAATGTAAATGTGTTGTTTCATATGAACCCTTATATTTTCCTCCATTAGGGGTTAAGCTCTCCAGATTTTCATCTCATTCAGACGATAGGCATTTCAAGCCTTATGAACCCTATTATCTTAAGACATGAAATGGCATAGACAACTTGTAAATAATTGAATTGCAAAATAACTCCAGAATATAGGTACTGAAGAATGGGTACGGCTTCTTACCTTTTACTAGGATAAATCTAGAAGAAAACGATTGGTAAATAAGTACGTTCTTAAATCTAGAGTGAACATACATATGAGATGATGAATTAGGTAGACACATGAGTCACTACGTTCAGAGAGTAGGTATACCAACTTTGGTAACTATACTATACTACAATCTGAATTTGGGGCTCAGTGATAAATAAGACCTATCCGGTTCAATATAAATTATGAAATGCCCGCTCATTGCATACTTCGATCGCTGGTTCCAGGAATTCTTCACATTTTGGAGGATCTAGGGGCTAAGTTAGCTAAGCCTCAACTCCAAAAACTACTAGGCAGGTTATGCAACCTTATACTGCCTTTTTTATTTCATTTTCTTATCCTAGTTCTTACTATTACAATTATATAATATATAATATATAATATATAATATATTATATATTATATATCTTTCTTATGTAGGTATACCTATTACTAGCCTGCTATTTAGCTATGTAAAATACATGAAGTGCACAAATTGGAGTAAGAGTATTTTAGAGTGTCCTTCAGAGACCGTTATTTGCTACCTATCTGGGAAATGCCCTCCAAAGCTAAGCCCGCAGCCTGCTTTGTGCCATACATAATGTAAAATGCATATACCTACATGCTGGCATATATATCAGGTAGCTCCCTTCTCTCCCATAAGCAATTATCCTTACATGTAGTCATCTTGTTTCACTTCACTTTCTAAGCTCAACAAAATACTACTTACTCCGAATAGGTGCTTCACTATTCACATCATATGTCTGATTGCTAACTATTAACTAATATCGGGGTGATGGCAAGTCTATGTCCTTGTAAGTACCCTGCTTTTGAAGGCAAATTACCGGAAGTCCCCTGGCACTGTATCCAGTGCGGGACCAGAGTTCCGGAAGATGAAGAGCTTGAAGACCCGAGCGTACAGAACGAATTGAGCAAGCAAATTGCCTGGAGGACATCGCTGAGCCTATCTTGGCCACGCGGCTTTCGATATAGTGACGATGACGACACTGCTGACCAGGTTGTTGATATACTTGAAGAGGATCACCGGAGGCTGGCACGGTTGACTAGCACCACATTTTCTACAAAGAAAGAAATTCTGGGGCAAACCACAAATCCAAGTAGCACGCAATGCGGCACACCAGTATTATCCCTATGAACTGGTAGGGGTAGAAACATCCCCAGAAGAAGGCCTACGTTTTAGAATACTCCGATTGAGCCCTGGTAGGCCAGAAGATCCATTACATGGGAAATTGGTAGTCGAAACTCTTGATAAACTTCCACAGTACGAGGCTTTATCATATACATGGGCCGATGAAGCAGGTGACAGGAGAAGGCGGAAGCCTCTGTACCTGGAGAACTCATGGTATAGGCTCCCCATTACAAAGAATTGCGCAGCAGCACTTCGAAGATTCCGAGATAAGACAGAAGCAAGATTTTTATGGGTGGACTTAATATGTATTAATCAAGAGGACGCCGAGGAAAGACGCCAACAGGTCAACATGATGCCTGAGATATACTCCATGGCACAGAAGGTCTTGATATTCCTGGGGCCAGGGTCTAAACGCATAAGTGACGCTATATTTGCGTTAAACTCAGATGCACAGTCGTCTCGGGAATATGGAAATCATAGCTACTACATCAACGCTATCAAAACGCTATTCTCCCTTCCTTATTTCTCTCGAGTCTGGATCATACAAGAGTTAGCTCTAGCTAGAGACGCTAGCTTTTACCACGGCTATGATTCTCAGTCACTTGGGTTACATCATTCTCGGGATAAGGTCGAACATATGCTCGAGAGAGCTATCGTGGGAACAATTATGCCCCTTTGGCTGCAGCACTGCGGAAAATTAAAATTGAATTCTTGGAAAGAGGCAGGAAGTTTGATATTTGATGGCATGTCTAGCAAGGCTTCTAGACCAGAAGATAAGATATTTGCCTTTTTCGGCATGATGAGTGGCGCGAGCGCGGAGGGGTTGAGCGCAGACTATGATATTACTCCAGAAGAAATCTATACCGGCATGGCTGCCTTTTTAATGTCTAAAGGTCATCTAATGGACGTTTTGAAGCACGCCAACCGTGGAGAAATCTTCGGAGCGATATATCATGAAAGGCCCTTACACCTCCCTTCGTGGGTTCCTGATTTTCGTTGCGCGCCCTCAAGAAGCAAACTTAGCCTTAACCCTAGGTTTCGTCCTGTTTGTATTCGATCGGATTCATCCATACAAGCACATCACATTCCTGACACTGTTCTCAGACGGACTGGGTCGCTAATTCTCCATGGGTATCGAATACTAGGGGAAATGAGTGACAAGAAGTCGAGTTCTGATTATATGTACAAGCACCATTCAGGGATAGAGATTAACATCAAATTTGAAACGGCATTCAACTCAACTGTAGATATCGTCGTATTACCGCATACCGGGGATTCCGAACCATATGCCCTACACCTCCGAAAGGCTATTGCTCGAAACCACATCAATTGTTATATTTTCGTCGGTCTTTGTCAGATCGGGCTGCCCTGTGCCTACGCCAACAGTGGCGAGAACATAATACTTGAAGCTGAATACCTTCCGGGTTATGACTACTCTGATAGTCAACCAATCAACAATTTCCTAGAGAAGCGCCCTGACCTGGAAGTTACATTTAGTCCTTGGCGCTTGTACTTTTCTTGGGTAAGTAAAAAATGATTTAACGTCTACACATTATGAGTCTCATGACCTATAGGGAACAGAAGATGATTCCTTCAACCCAACACATGAGTTCTCGTGGCCATTTGGACCTGATAGGTGCCGCAATCGCCTTGCGGACGTTGAAGATATTATTCGACCAGGAGCACGATATCTAACGAACATGAAGTTCTACGATGAATTATGGTATGAATCGCTGCGCGAATTTAACATGGTTTGGTCCGCTGCTGAGCTATTCGCTAGGGACATATTGGAAGATGTCTCTGGTCTGCTTTCTCTTACCAACCTCCAAAATAGAATTAAGGCCTGGGCAGAACCTACCGTATTGCTGATAAAAGAGTTGAACAGGAAACAAGACTCCCACACGCTCTTCAATAACTTGGAGTTTTTTCAACCCTTTAAGAACCATCTTCGGATTGCCTCAACATACGATCTTTCATATACTGAAGATGCTATTGATCTATTTTGGGCAATACTTTCAAATGTTGAACAAGATTTTCTAGTTCTTCGCTCAGAGATTTTGAGCTGTACCAAAGAATCTGTTGATATTGTTGGTGAAGCCATAAAATATTGAATTGGGGATTGGTACCAATTCATGATGCTGCTTGCTCTTGTTCCTAGAAGAGAAAATATGTCGATTGCGGTAGAAAGAACATTTCCTAAGGCTTGGCCTGTACCAGATTTTGGTTTGAGACCCAACTTTATTCCAGGAAGCTATGAAAGATTTGTTATTGTCTGAGTCTGGTTGCCAAGTATACTAGGTACCTACCTAATTTCTATGGAATACATGTACTAAAGTATTTTAGCAGTACTAATGGAGGTCTGGTGCTCTTACCTCTGACTACCTACGGCTATTGAACTTGCCCCTTTTCTTGGGTATCTATGTAGGTAGTTGCAGGCCCCAGGACCCCTAACCTGCAGCTTATCTCCGCTAAGTTAACACCGACATCCCGGCGCGCAATCGGCCGTTAGCGGTGAAAGACTTTACTAGATCTCGGTTTCATTCTCGTCTTCTAAGATTAGCCTATGACAGATAGGTAGGGTTGGATCATAGCTATCGCGAAAACCAAAAGGAAAAAAAAGAAAAGGAAAGAAAAAACACGCTCTCATTACAATTCCCGAATGAATTTTCTCCTTTTCTAATCAATTCCCTCTACATCCTCTTCCCTCTCTCGATTCGAGACTGCTTTCTCGCCTCAAATGGCAACAGTCAGATCGGGAGCGTCTCGTACTGCTCGGGTTACAAATTTTGACGCTATCATCTCCCAAAGAGCTTACAGTTGTAAAGCGCAAACCCTTCGATACCGACATCATGACTTACATATAACAACAGGCAAGTACATTTTTTACACTTTTTCTTTCGAGTTGTTCTTTTAAAACTTCCCCCGAGAACTCAATGCAACCCGGAATATTGGAAAGTCATCCAAATTGCCAATGGCTATTTCGCGTTTCCCTTCACGATTCCGGTTATCGGCGTTCCTAGTGGATGCAACTTTCTTCCAATTACCGTCGGTGCCTGACTGCACGACAATTTTTAGCATCGTGCTTCCAGTCCCACACTTTTAAGGCCGGGGGCAAATCGTCAATTATCAATCGTCAACGCACGCGGTCAGGCGGCCAAAAAAAAGATATGGGGACATTTTAGGTCCGAAGGGTCTTTTTCTCTGGATCGCGTGGGTGAAACGATGCACGAGGTTTCTAATTTGCGCAGTTTGGCAAGAAAGTTCCAAAGCTGGACTTATTATATTACAATTACCTTATCATTATTTGTCTCTGGTTTCCGGTGGTAACTCCCTTAATTCCCTCATCGTTCCATTAACATACCACAACTTTCAGCCGACACTTCCTTCTTCCTGTATCCCAAAAGTTAAAAAAGGAAAATAGTGGTTTGAAAACCTGGGGTGCCTTCCATATTAACCAATCTTTTTTTTTTATCAGGAGCGGCAGTAGCAGCTAATACCCCGCGCCCGTTGCTACTGTCATATTCAGGGTCTACCACTACCCCGCCATCTCCAAACCCGCTGCTACACTCCCCTAAACGCCATTTTCATCATCAAGCACCAATGGCTAGACTTAACCTTGGAAACATCAACCCGCACATCGTCGAGGCGAAATATGCCGTCCGCGGTGAACTCGCTGTTAAGTCGGAAGAGTATCGTGCTAGACTCAAGAAGGGCGACAAGAGCCTACCCTTCTCCCAAGTTATAAGCGCAAACATAGGCAACCCTCAACAGCTCGACCAGAAGCCTATCACCTACTTCCGCCAGGTTCTGAGTCTTCTCGAGAACCCTAAGCTTCTAGAACACGAAGATGTCCTGATAAATACCTTGGGTTACAAGACAGATGTGCTAGAGCGAGCAAGATGGCTTTTAGACCACGCCGGCAGTGTTGGAGCGTACAGCGCCAGCGCTGGTGTTCCTGCTATTAAGGAAAGCATTGCTCAGTTCCTTGAAAGTAAGTCGCAGCTAATCCGAAAGCCACCCCATGTTCATACTAACTGGTCAATGTAGGACGAGATGGCTTCCCTGCTGATCCGGCGCATATCTATCTCTCGGCCGGTGCGTCTTCTGGTGTCAACACTCTACTACACATCATCTGCGCCTCTCCTACCACTGGAGTCCTTGTGCCTATCCCTCAGTATCCACTTTACACTGCTTCGCTCTCCGTCCTCAACTCCACATGTGTCCCTTACTACCTCGACGAGGCTGCTCACTGGGGTACGTCGCTTGCCGCCATTAAGGAGTCTTATAACAAGGCTAAGGCCGACGATATCGATGTTCGCGCTATTGTCATCATTAACCCGGGTAACCCGACGGGTGCTTCGCTATCTGAAGAGGATGTCCGGTCCGTCTTAGAGTTTGCTGCCGAGGAGAAGCTCGTGGTCATGGCCGATGAAGTCTACCAGACTAATGTCTTCATTGGCAAATTTCACAGCTTCCGCCAGGTTCTCCTCACTCTGCAAAAGGAGCACCCCGGAAAATACGATGAGGTCGAGCTCGCGTCTCTACACTCCGTCTCCAAGGGTATGGTCGGCGAGTGCGGTCACCGTGGTGGTTACTTCGACCTGATCGGTTTCAAGGACGAGGTCGAGGAGCAGATATACAAGTTCGTCTCCATTACCCTGTGTGCTCCCGTTATCGGCCAGTGCCTTGTCGAACTCATGGTCAACCCGCCCAAGCCCGGTGAGCCCTCGTACGAGCTCTATAACCAGGAGTATAACAACATATACAACAACCTCAAGACGCGTGCATACACTCTGTATGAAGCCTTCAAGGAGATGGAGGGCGTGGAGTGTGGCGAACCCCAGGGTAGTATGTACATTTTCCCTACTATCCATATACCCCCTAAGGCAGCTGAGGCTGCTGAGAAGGAGGGCCGCAAACCCGATGAGTTCTACTGCATGCGCCTGCTAGAGGCTACGGGTGTATGCGTCGTGCCCGGAAGCGGCTTCGGCCAGGCCGAGGGCACACTACACTTCCGTACTACCTTCTTAGCCCCTGGTTCTGAGTGGGTCGGCTCAATTAAGAAGTTTCACAAGGAGTTCATGGACAAGTACAGGTAGATAGAAAGAAGAGTAAGCGAACATCAACGGAAGGTGTCGTGTAAGGCCAGCACGTAGGAGTCAGCCGTGGATTGTTAGGTTAGGTCGAGGCGAGATCCTCGGAGTGCGGGATTTGTGAGAGGAACAAAAACAACCCAGATACCTACAAAATGGCTGCATCGGCTACTTAAGGGAGCTTCATGTGTGCGTCTGGCTTCGCGGGATGATGGAATTGGGCGTTTAGGCTTTTGATACCTAGATATATACTCTCCACTACGCATCACGAACCTTATAGAATCACCTCTAACTCATAGAGTTTATGCTCATGTTTAAATGCGCAAAGTCCCCCTTATTGTGAGCTTCGAAACAATATTTTGGTCCGCGTATGCTTGGTTAAGTATTGTTACATTACTTCTATTGCACAGGCACGTAGTCTCGTCACCGACAATAACTGAGCTGTCTTAGACGCCCTTCTATTCGTCTTTATTAGGTACTTTTACACTACTGCTGGTGGTGCTGCTACCACATTTACGCCCTCTCGCTGCCACGTAGCCGCACGGCCTGGCCGTACTTCTGTAGCTTGGTAATCAGCTGATCGCCCTGCTTGACGACGTCCTGGTACTGCTTGTTCTTGTCGTCGGGGCGGTTCGTCTCAATGACGCCTTTGCCCGTCACGCGGTCGATGGTGCAGGGGATGCGGCCGGCAGCGATGAACTTGGCGAGATCACTATGGGGTGGGGTAAAAGGTTAGTTATTAAAAAGCATGTAAGAGAAGAAGAAAGGGGTAAGTATAAGTATATAGACAGATAAGATAGATAAAAAGACATACCGGTCGAGGAAATCAACGGTAATACCAAAGTCGTTGGCCATGCTCTCGAGGCCGACGACGCGGTAGCTCTGGAGCAGCTGCTGGTAGGCGCGGAGGCGCATCTCGCGGATGAACCAGCCCTTGTGCTCGTGGAGGTAGCGGTCCTGGGTGAGGAACTGCTCCTCGACGAGGGCGAGGGCCTGGAAGAAGAGCTTGTAGTGGCCGTTGTACAAGCTGTTGACGAGCTGGGCGAGGGGCGAAAAGTCGACAGCGAGCTCGGCCTCGGGCTGGTCCGAGCCCGTGCCGAGCGTCGTCAGGTTGACGGCCGTGGTGGTCTTGGTGGGCGCCGTGGGGGAGACGGTGTCCTTAGCAGCGTCGCGCATCTCGGCGTCCTCGGCTCCGGGGCCAGCAGAGATAGCGCCCGACAGTGCGAGAAGCTTGTCGTCGCCGTCGGCGCCTAGGATCGCTTTGATCTCGGGGGCGTCGACGACCTTGCTTTTGAAGTCGACTCGCTTGAGGGAGACGGAGCCGGCCAGGACGGAGTACACGACAAGGCTGGAATAGGTACATAATTCGTAGCTGGTGAATGTCGACAGGGAGTCGAGGAGGAGGGGTGCGGCAAGGTTGTGGGAACGGACGGTTAGCAAGTGGAGGCCCTCGTAGGCCTTAAGACGGTTGCGGCGGTCCCAGTCACCACCACTTTCGACCAGCGTCTTCGCGCGCGCGACGTGCTTCTTTACTAGAGCCTTGTCGCCGTAGAACAGTCCCATGCGGATTATTGCTAGTACCAGGTCGATCTTGGTGCCCAGGATGCCCGTCTTCTCGAAGACGTCTTCATAGGCTGCTATCGCCTTGTCCTGTTACGAGGTCGTCAGTAATAGATAAGCTATATAGCAGCTCAAAGATAGAAATACCTTATCTCCAATCTTAGCGAAGAAATCGGCACGCTTCCCCTTCGCAGCCATGATTTCTGTCTCGCCAGCCTGCTCAACAGCTTCATCCTCCTCCTTCTGGAACTCCTCTAGCTCCTTGTCGTTTTCCGCCTTCAACCTATTGTAAACATCCTCGTCCCAAGGTAACGTCGCACCCACATTCTTGCTAGCGACCATGCCTGCAGCGCTTGGTTTCCGGCCTGTGGGCTTCTGAGGTGCTGACGTCGATGAGGTCTCACCGGTAGCATTCAGGATGCCCTCGGTGGGGTGTGCCAGGTACTTATACAGAGGGGCCATCTTATGCTCGTTAATTCCATCTTGTAAACTCTTAATTGCAGCCTGTTGGGCGGGTCGGGTAGCATAGGGATTTGTGATGGTGAAGACGTGCTGGGCTAGAGGTAGAGGAGGCCATTTCGCATATTGGGGGTCGGAACCCATGATGAAAGAGGGGAAGAATTGGTTGTGAGCTTTTTTATAAGGAGTACCGAAAAGAGAGAAGAATCGTGGTATGTAAAACCTCTAAATAATTGGAATGACGTCGTCGTGGGTAGTTGATGAAGCTTCTCACAATATGAAAATAATAAGGTTGAATAATGTTGAATACCTAAAAGGTTGATAATAGAAAGAGCTGCTGTTTTGCCAACGGTTGCAAGCAGCTGCAGGCGGCCATCAGCGGACGTAACTTTCACAACTAAACTTGGAAGTGAACCAATCATTGAGCACTTGTGGATCTTTTAGAGCCTCAAAGATACCTGGGTACTTATCTAGCAGCGCTGGGTAAAAAATGGTAAGGTACGGGTTACCCCGGCTCCTTATTAGCTCAATGCCAAGACTTGCTTGCCTTTTTTCTACCTTTTTACCTCACAGCTTCCGTATCACCTTACACTAGGAGCTAACCTAGAGACGATCCAGAATACATTACATTCTTACCTTGATGTACTAACAATACCACTTTCCTCTTCCTTCCTTAACTTTTTATTTCTTAAGCAGTCTAAGAAATCAACCATAATAAATTACATATTCTAACTCATATCAATAGAATCCAATCCAACACCATCTATGTCAATTACACATCTCAACAGAAAACAAGTTCGAAATTATCTCGTCTCTCATCATGGCAGGAGATAATGCTTCTGAAGAGCTACCTCAGCCCTTCGACGCAAAACATCTCGAACCCGCTAAAAGGCGTAAGGATTCCCGATCTCCCAGCAGAAATAACAGCAAGCGCCGCGAGAATAATCCAGATGGACCTTCCCTTGACGAACTACCTCAACCATTCGATGCCAAGAAGCTTGAACCGGCGAAGAAACGGCAGCGCTCTAGATCACCATCCGATGCGCCCCGTAGACTCAAGCGCCCGGGTCGCGGCGCTCGCTTTTCTCAAGCAGAATCATCATCCATCCGCCAGCGCCATGAACAACGTGAGCGCGAGGCCGCCGAAGCTGCAGCTACCCAGGCTGTCTTAGATCAGAGAGGCATCAACGACGTTGTCCGACAACATTATAACGCCGTACCGGAAAGGGGCCGCGACTGGAGGAAGACGGATAGTAGGATCAAAGGATTGAGGTCATTCAACAATTGGGTCAAAAGCACACTGATACAGAAATTCTCTCCCGACGAGGACCATACACCTGGCGCTCACGAGCGAGGGCGCGATTTGGCCGGTGCTAGAGATCACGAGCTACTCGTACTTGATATCGGATGTGGAAAGGGTGGTGACCTAGGCAAATGGCAGCAAGCGCCACAGAGAGTTCAACTATACGTGGGGTTGGATCCCGCCGATGTTTCAATTGATCAGGCAAAAGAACGATACCGTAACATGACCCATCGCGGCGGCGGACGAGGTGGCAGGGGCGGTCATAGGGGTGGACGTCACCAACCTCCACCGTTCGACGCTCGTTTTTTCGTCAAGGACTGTTACGGCGAATCTATTGGTGATATAGACATCATCCGCCAGGTCGGATTTGACCATTCACCTATGGGGAGGAGCGGGTTCGATATAGTCAGCATGATGTTTTGTATGCATTACGCATTCGAGAGTGAAGAGAAGGCCCGCATGATGCTTCAGAACGTATCTGGTGCGCTAAAGAAAGGCGGCCGCTTCATAGGCTGTATACCTAACTCGGATGTAATCGGCGATAGAGTTGTCAAGTTCAACGAGTGGTACGCGAAAAAGAAGAAGGGCGAGACGACTGAAAACAAGGATGCCGAAAATAAGGACGACAAAGAGGATAAGGAGGAAGAAGAGGGCGAGGTCGAAGAAACAGCGGAGTGGGGAAACGACCTATACCGGGTCAGATTTCCTGGGAAAACCCCCGAAGACGGCATTTTCCGACCCCCATTCGGATGGAAGTACAGTTTCTTCCTCGATGAGGCGGTGGAGGAAGTGCCGGAATACGTCGTGCCTTGGCCCGCGTTCCGTGCTATAGCAGAAGATTATAACCTCGAGCTACAGTATCATCAAAAGTTTGATGAGATTTGGGAAGCCGAAAAAGATGACCATATTCTGGGCCCTCTGAGTGAGCGTATGGGAGTTCGCGAGAGAGGTAGGGGGCCACTTCTGGTTACGCCCGAGGAAATGGAGGTTGCGGGGTTCTATCTAGCTTTCTGCTTCTATAAAGTATAGGTATTCTGTCGATGGGCGAGAGGTCTTAGCTTGGGTGGTTAGTGAATGACAGACACACCACAACGAATGGATATGTTTTTTCATGACACGGGATGTGTTACCTGGGGGCCTCGAGCGAGAATCTAAAAGCCATGATAAAAGGCCAGTATAGCAATGCAATGAATGCTTCGATGTTTGTACATCGTATAGAGAATTGTATATGCCCGAGGGCAATTCTCACTAAACAATCTACCTCATATGAGGGAGCTAATTAATAATATCAAGACGTCTTACCAATGCTTGTCCTACCCACCCGTCCAGTCAAGGAGTCATAAAGGACTGGGTATTTCACCAGCGTCCAATACAGTAGACTATTTCCTCACCTTCTATACCCACTTTCTATATCCGGAAATACTACTAAGTTACTATTGGCCAAGCTGATAGATACCTATGTTTATCTTGCGCTGCCTACTGGCTATAAAATGCTTCTCGTGTTACGTTCAGTGCTGAAAGGAAAACAGTATAATACTCCATACAAATCCAGAAGAGACAAGGCTACAATAAAGATGACGAATAGAAGTATGCCTCCACCCCGTTTCGATATCCTCATCCAAAATGTCCTCTCATTCTACGCCTGACTAATACCACCCTTTTCCAAGCCTCCCGTACTGCGTAGCCGCGCCTCATGGTGAACTAACTAGCCGCGTTCTGTTTCTCCCATTCCCCCCTCCTACTCATACATATAATACGCTAAACATGGACAAAGTAACTAGGTAGGTAAAAAACAAAAGAATAAAATAGCGTGAATCGTAAAGAAAACCACCAGTTAAGGGTAAGATGTAGTGTGGTCATAGAAATAGTACTGCACCACCGTGTCCTACCGCCACCGCCGCCGTGCTATCCTCGTACATCCCATCCCTGGACCCGCTACCCCATAGGTTAGGTATGTTAAAAGAAACCTCCTCTCCGTCCCTCCCCCTTTCCGACCCCAAGCCGTTGGGTTCCTTACCCCCTAACCACGCGGTCTGACAATAACAAGGAGAAATTCATTATAACGCCGTGAAGCTTATCCCTACGATCCCTATCTACCCGCACCATTCATCCCACTCCCCAGCCCAGCCCAGTCCAGTTTAGATCCTAGCTAGCTAACTAACTAGCTAGTCGGCCCTCCGAAGGCGCTCGTCTATATAGATAGATAATTAGGTAGGCAGTTAGGCAGTCAGATCGTTAGATCCTCGCGGCCACGTTTAGTAACACATGCGCGCGCGGCCATCCTATCGCCTGGCGCGGCTTACCCGTGCACCCGCCCGTCGTGCCCGTAGCCTCGGCCAAACGACATGTCGGGCGGGCCTTGGTCCACGCCCACGCCTACGCCCCCCACGACGCCCTGCGGCGCCGGGCTGTAGTAGCCCAAGCCACTACCTCCGCCGTTACGGTGGTTTGCGTTTGCGCTTGCGTAGTCGGTGGCGTAGGGGGGTTTGTTATTCCCGCTTCCGTTCCCGTTCCCGGTTCTGGTTCCGGAGTACGTGGCGAGGCCGCTGAAGTACACCGTCGACGGCCCCTCGTCCTGCTGGTGATGGTGATGGTGATGATGGTGGTGGTGGTGATAATCTTCTAGCCCCGCGACAGCGTCGTCGTCGTCGGGGTCTTTCTTAAGGGGTGTTGACGTTGTTGTTGTTGTTGTTGTTGTTGCTGCTGCTGTTTCCCAGCCGTACGGCAGGGTCCCCGGAGCAGAGAGGAAGGCCTTGGGCTTGTCGAAGGAACTGTTGGGGGAGGGAAAGGGGGTTAGTTACATGGCCATTTTATGAAGGGTGGTGTCGTTTATATCCCGGGAAAGAACCTACTTGTTCGTGTTGGCGAAGACGGCGTGTTGCTGCTGCTGGTGTTGCTGCTGGTTCATGCGCACCGGCATCGCGAGGTGGCCGTCTGCGTCTCCCAGCTTCATCATCACGCGAGGTAGGAGCGCTCTCGCGTCACCGATAGTGGCGGCGGCAGCAGCAGCAGCAGCAGATAGAATCGGAGACGCCGTGTCTGAACCACTTGTAAAACTGCTGCCCTCGTCGGCGCTACCGCTACTGTTGCTCGCGCTTGGCGACACGCGCTTCCGGCAGTTGTACTTGCGGACGCCCCAGCGGATCAGACGGCCCCTATACGCTCTAACACTAGTGATTTCGCGAGTCTCAGTAACGCGTCTATTTTGCCATTCATCTAGTTACAACATCAAGGTAGGTAGGTTGTCTGTATTGAGTGAAGGGGGTGGTGAATAGGGAGGGAGTGCAGAAATATGATAGAAAGACAGAAAGGAAAAGAAAGAAAGAAAAAAAAAGGAAAGGGGAGTTAGTC
Source organism: Entonaema liquescens (assembly GCA_902805475.1). Taxonomy (NCBI): domain Eukaryota; kingdom Fungi; phylum Ascomycota; class Sordariomycetes; order Xylariales; family Xylariaceae; genus Entonaema; species Entonaema liquescens. Next base: position 1,797,767 of record CADCSX010000008.1, read on the forward strand.
CTCACGAGGCTTTGAACCCGTACTGATCGATCATAATCTGCCGCACGACGGAAAGCGTATTGTCGGCGTAAAGATCCTTAATGGTAGCTTCATACTTATTCCATGCTTTCGTCATTTTGATAATTATTGTGTGGCAAAGAAGCAGCTCATAGCAAGGAATTCCAAGTTTAAGTCATTACTTTTTTTTCTTCCCGGGGAGGAGGCGAAAGATGTAAGGGGACGGAGGTTTGATTATGGTGCCTTGGACGGCATAGGTCGGTCCTCATAGTTCTCAGGATACACTGCGAGTAAAGCAGGAGTAAAGTCAGAGCCTCACCGAACGGCTCCTCTCGCACATGTGCGGGGAGCTTGGATGATCTTTTGGGAAAGGGGGGCTTTGTCACTGACGAAGGAGGGCTTAAACAGAAGGGTATTTGCCTACAAGTTAGGCTTAGAGGACCCTGAGCAGAGGCAGGCTACGGGCTGTCTACCTACCTAGGTATCTCTCTCCCCGTTGCCTTCCTCTTTTTAAGTCCGAGTGTCTTTGCGCGTACCCCTAGGCCGGGTTGTTAAGAGGCTTATTATGATATGACCTTGTAGTTGTAGAATCACCCTAACCAAAAAGCCTTACCGTACCTAGGTAAAGAACATGTTAGGACTCGGAGGAAAGCCCGTCCTTAGCGGGTATGGTTTGCTTGTCCTTGCAGATCTGGGGAAGAATTAGCGAGGAAAATACACACGTCTGTGTAGGATACAGCCACTTCAGAGCCTGCTTCTCTAGCGCCATCATCGTGGCAGGATAGAATGGTAACTATTGCATGGTAAGGCAGTCATGTAAGATTCCGATTATTTAAGAGAGCAATCCTCGGGGATTATTATTGCGAAAATTACTAGACTATACTCAAGGTCTCTTTGCTAAAATGCCTTTCCATGATCTATCGCCAACTCGAGATCAAGAGCCTATCGACCCCCACGATCAACAGATCAGCTCACCTTGTAGTAATTGCGCTCCTCACCTGAGGCTGATAGTTCTCACCCACACTAGACGGCCGATGGCGTCGCCAATCGCTAATTGAAGCTGCGTTACCCTGGAGTGTAGTACATGGCTGGTTGTAGCTGGTCTATCTACCTTACTATAAATAGTCCGCCATTTTCACCGGGCGGCTGTTGAAACCAACTCCAAAGTAAGAAGTTGAGTCAACAGTACATAAAGGCTGCGTTCTGCTTTATCTAAGCGATGACGAATATTAGATATTATAATTAACCATCATTAAGTTCAAGGCGTGTACAATATCCCTTAGAATCCTGATGTTAGTTAGCGCTTACACAGTTCTGGGATCATTAAGGGGCTTCTTAATCAAGGGTATTATTAACTCTCTCTGGTAAATACTTAGAGCTGCTTCCGAAATCTCAATGGTGAAGCGTAATCTATAAGCCAGCAACGACTTTGATCTCACGAGTAGAGTATATGGTTATATTTAAATAATCCCTAGTTTAAAGGCCTATGAAATGAACAATTTAAGATGTATTCATTAATGCTGTTAAGTCATAATAAGTAATGTCAAAAAGCCACAGTAAGAAGATATAATACCACCTCATCCTTCTACCTATAAGCGATACCCTTTCGGTCTCAATTGCTTACGCATACTAATTCGGTCACATTCCCAAGCACCCCGCTCCCTGGTATCTCTTGGTTTGTCCTTGCTCTTCATTATATCGGATTTACACTTTAAGCCGCATCGCCGCGCCCCACGATGACGTTTCCTATGTGCTACTCAGACCTCCCGTAAAAGCCAAGGGCAATGCCCTTCAAGTTATACTCGGCAAGGCTCCATGAAAATTGAGGCTTCTTCGACGCCCAGTTCATAATTCCCTCATCTTAATCGCGAAGAGCTTCCAATCTCTTTTAACTCAGCGAAATAAGGCAAGCTGGATCACTAGGCAGATGCCTTCTTCTCCGCACCGTTCTTGAGAGTGTTTTGCCGAGTAACCGCAGGCGACAGGGTTGTAGGGCTACTGACGGTGCCACCACCCATGATACCTACGTCCTGTTCCTTGTGCGCACCAGAGTCAATCTTCTCGAGTTTTGATTTATCGCTGACAGAGCCAGGAAGGCTAGCATTTGGCGAAGATGGCGAGCTTTCATAAGCCGAACCTGTTGCACCGGCTGCAATACGAATTGCATCAAACCATTTCTGAGCCTCGGCAGCTGAGTGGGCTATGAAGTTCAGTTCAGAAGTGCCAGCGAGTTTACT